>OX421285.1:1058107-1675100 GCA_949125355.1 Agriopis leucophaearia | reverse complement strand
TTCATTGTTGTTGCCTCTCTGTCTATCGCGTAACTCTTGTCGCGTTATCTCTGTCTGTCGCGCGGCAGCGGGCACGGCAAGTCCGACAAGACGACTACTTGCAGCTTCATACCTAAAGTGCGGAGTGCGCCAGGCCTAGAAATGCATGCAAATAAATAATATTTCCATCTGCAGGTATACCCGTGCCGAGCGAGACCTGAGGGCTGCTCGCCCGTACGGCGAGGGTGCCGTCCAGTTCTACGAGCGGGCTGAGGTGAGCCTGTTAATGCTATTCAGTGGCCTTAGTACGAGCACTTGCGAAAAAGTTATCGCTACGTAAACGATAGCAAAATGTATGAAAAATTGAACAGCGCCTTTCTGACGCAAAATGGGCCAATGATTGGCCTGGTTGCGGAAAACGCCCGCTACACAAGTAACAACTTCGGGTGCATGTGAAGGTGCTAAAGAAAGGTGTTCTAGACGAGCAGGCGAAGTCTAACGAACGAACGAACAGCGCCTCTATCGGACGTGAAAGGAAACTGAATTATTCGTACATTTTGCTATCGTTTACGTAACGATAACTTTTTCGCAAGTGCTCGTACTAAGGCTACTGATGTATCTGAATGAGAACTTAGGCATATGCATGTGTTCACCTCAAGGGGATTATTCAAGTGTTACGTAAGCATTAAGGAAGGGGGGGGGGTTAGGTTATTACATTGCTTCATCATCAACATCTAGAAGACGTCCACTGCTGAAAGTAGGCCTCCCCCTTTAACCTCCACACTGAACGACATCCTGCCATCTTCATCCACTGGATGCCCGCGACTCTCACAATGTCGTCGGTCCATCTAGTGGGAGGCCTACCTACGCTGCGTCTTCACATTCGCGGTCTCCACTCAAGAACCTTTCTTCCCCATCGGTTATTAGTTCTTGGAGCGATGTGGCCTGCCCATTGCCACTTTAACTTGCAGATTTTAATAGCTATGTCGGTGACTCTGGTTTTTTGGTTAATTTGCATTGCTTATTTTTTATGGAACATTTAAAAAAAATACTTAATTTAGTGACGAATTTTCGAGCATATTCGAAAATTTGTGAAGAGCCTCAATAGAATTCAAGAACCATACATTTTTCTGAAGATAAGAAAAACACTGTGTCCTCTATGGCCCTCTTACAATGTCTATGATGTTGCTGCATGAAAAACGAACATATAAACACAGTTTTGCATTTACAATTAAGCTGGCAATACACGGCCACAGCTACAAGTGAGCCCGTAACAGACACGTCAACATGGCTGACGCAGGCGCGGATCCACCGTTGTGGGCACTATATGGGCATGCCCACAACCCTAATACGCGCCTTGTGACGTCGCACAGCTTTACCCGCGTGAAACTACGATATCATACACTGTACAAAATCTTGGTCAGGCCGTCATATAATTTTTTTATGAACATTTCTTTTGTAGGAATGCACTATATCGATCATGCACGAGCAAGGTTCATACGCTGACTCGCACTTGCCCGATTTTCAGGTGGCTGTGACCACAACCTTTTTTGAAGGCTGGATTCGCGCCTGGGCTGACGTTAACCACCTCAGCCAATGAGAGAAAAATAGGGAAATTATATTCTCACTCTTTCTCTCCCGTTGGTCAGACGGCGGTTCGTCAGCCAAGTTCTATACGTCTGTTACGGCTATAAAATAAATAACAAAACATTATTTTTATTAATACAAAATATATATATATATATATATCTTGTGTACACAATAAATCTTAAATTGTATTTTTATTGCAGGTGGCTGCCCCTGAGGATGACCCTAAGGAGCTGTACGTCGCTATAACCTCTGATAGAGGTATTGAACTCATAGTTTTATAACGTAGTTATGTAGAAGCCGCATGAAGATTAAAAGTAAAAAAAAAAAACTGACATTAAATTCTCTATTGTGATAAACTCATTTTTGTGTAAGTATAGCAAAAAGTATGTGTTTAGAATACAAGTATAATACTCACTCTTTGTTGGTTAGAATGTAAAGTTAACCAAAGAGGTTGAACACATAAAGCTCTCTGCAAACAAAATATTACTTTGTCCCCTTGTAATACAAATTACTATTGCAGGTCTGTGCGGCGCGGTGCACACGGGAGTGTCCAAGGTGATCCGGGCTCGTCTAGCTGAGCCTGGGGCAGAGAACATCAAGGTGCTCTGCGTGGGAGACAAGTCTCGCGCGATCCTACAACGGCTCTATGGGGCACACATTATCGGCGTCGCTAACGAGGTACACACTGCCATCAATGCCCGCAGAGGTATTACTTGAGGTCTTCGATATAAAAAAATACAAAGATTCCACAATGACACGCTAATCGCGGCAATACTCAATCTGGCTGGACTCAATACGCAGCCAGAATGGATCCACAGTCACGCGATAGTTGCACAAGCCGTAACATACCGTAAGAGCCGTCAACTTGGCTGTCGAACCACCATCTGACCAACGGGAGAGAAAGAGAAAATTGTCTCTTTCTATCGGGAGAGAAGTTCCTAGTTGCGATTCAGACATAATCGCCGTCTCGCTTGCCCAACGACGGTTCACGAGTTCTGCTGAACATAGGCCTCCCCTTTGAAACTCCACACTGAACGACAGCCTGCCATCTGCATCCACTGGATGTCCGAGACTCACGATGTCGTCGGACGCTGCGTCTTCCGGTTCGTGTTCTTCACTTAAGAACCTTTCTTCTCCATCGGTTATCAGTTCTTCGAGCGATGTGGCCTGCCCATTGCCAAACTTGTAAATCTTGGCAGCTGTATGCTGTGTTGGTGTATGTGGTCCATCAGCGGATATCCTCGTTCCGGATATCTATCACGCACAGAAACTCCAAGCATAGCCCTCCCCATTGCCCTCTATGCGACTCTGAGTTTTCCAAAAGAAAAGCTCCCTAAAAATAAATACAACATTGCTATTTTTTTTTATACTCGCAATGTAATGCAAATAAAATATCAGCTGACGCTAGAGGTCAACGAACTACCTGCGCCGCGCGCACGTTTGTACGCTTTACATTGCTAGTTCCCAATATTATAAACCAACACTAAAACAACAAGTTTAAGCCATAAAGGCTGATATAATTAAATTATAGTGAAATTTAATAAAACTGAAAATAAAATAGCGAAAAAAAGAAAATCTCTGAATTTGTATGACACTTTATCATCGTAATTTGGCTATTATTCATTCCTTCTTATTTCTGTTAATTTAACATATGAATTTGAATTGAATTGAATAAATTATTATTTAATTTAATGTACATAATAATATTATTAAGATATAATTTTATATACAATTTTGTAGAAGAGTGTACTGGAGAAGTTTGACTTGTAACTATGGAGTTATTAATAATGGATTGTATTGTAAATACTACTTATCAACTATCTTACCTACTGTTCAAATTATATCTATCTGTCCAGGCCTAAGTTGGTGTAGCAACGGGACATTTACACTATTTTTGTTTGTGTTACTGAAAACTTCTTTTTGGCTTTTGTGTGACTATTCAACGTATATCTACCGTGTTTGTTAGCAGCTGCTTAATTTCCATGTAAAATAAAATTATAATAATTCGGTATGCTAAAAAAAAATAACCTATGCCAATTCCGAAACCATTTCGAGATTTTTTGTTACAAACCCTTATTTTTCTACTCTGACCTTTTAAAATGATAAGATGCCATTTATTTTAACAAAAAACTATGAAATCATTCGACTTTCATTGACCTCTAAATGACGTCACGTTTTTGCATTTTATTATCTGTGCTTTTTAAGAATAAAAAATATAATACATTTGACACACTGTTCGTCACACAGAAAATATTTTTCTTTCATATCTGTGGTTTTACAGTCTAGTTCTTTTCAGAGTTGCCAATATGGGGTGTTTTTCCCTAAGCGTAGGGAAAAATCATGAGGAAGGTTTTTTTCGGGGAAATAAATATCTGATTTAGAACGTTTTTACTGGAAGCACCTAGTTAATAGAATTAATTTTCACCACGTCAGATTAATTTGTTTTTATTATGGGTGCTACTCACAACGATATATAATGTTAAACATATTTTAATATGCCATTTGATGTATGATTAATAATTTATATTCAAACATGATGTCTCAACCTAAGATTAAAAAACACAGAACCTTAATAATCGAACAAATAAAATATTTAAATAAACGACATTTTGAGCTATCTGGTTACGTCACAATATCTCAATTTTCAAAAAAATATTTTAAAATAACTACTGAATAGAAAACAAAAATAATGAAATTAGTTTCTTAAAATAGCCTTATCTACGAAATAAAATATAAAAAAAAACTTTACATACCGAAGCTGTTGTCCGTAAGGTCCCAGTTCTGCATTCGCCCCGTAATCCTCTCTACTCCCGGACTCAGGAATAGTGAAGCTTTCTATCAGTGACAGGTTTTTTTTTAAATCGGTCAAGTAGTTTCGGAGTGTATCTTCTATAAACAAACTTAATAATCTCCTCGTTTTTTTTTAATATAAGTGTAGATTATTATTAAATAAGGTAATGTTACTATGAGGCCTTATAATGGGTTAATAATTTGACTAAATTAAAAGCCTGACATGGGGTATTATTTTTAGTAGATGGCAACTCTAGATGGACTTTTGTTTTGATTGAATAGAGACTTACGAATTAGTAGGTGTCACTGTCAAGTGTCAAAGTAAATCCTAGTGTCTTTTTTTTGACTCGCGTGCTTTTCTTGGCTCCTCAACGCAACTACATATTTGTGCAAAAAAGTGACGTCATAGGTTTCAAATTTTCGAAAAAATATTATAAATTAACTACTGAATATAAAACAAAAATATTGAAATTAGTTTCTTATAATGACCTAATCTACGAAATAAAAATATAAAAAAAATACCAAAAAAAAACTTTACATACCGAATTGAATGTTGGTATAGGTAGCGGCACGTAAGTGTAGCGCTGAGCGAAATGTGGAGGGGATAGCTGCGCATGAGTACAGTCACGAACACAATACAATTATAACTTTAATTGATATAACCAAATAATTTTAAGAACATGAGCAAAATACTCGTTGCTTTATCAACCTCACTTATTATTTGCTTTAAAGAATCAATCAATTCATTGGTTTCTCTTTTAACAAACCTTGCACGTCATACACCATTTTTCGTGCCTATCTTTTCAAAACAGTATTTCTTCTAAGCATATTCACTATCTACTAAAAATACACTAATATAAAAACTAACAATAACAAACTAACTCAAACTTAACAATGAACGGCATTAACATTACAAGTCAGAAGTCCGCGGAGCGTCGTATCGGGGCGGGGGATGGAATACGACCGGCTGGCCAACTGGCGCTACGCAAGCGCACCTTTCATCCCTCTGGCCCCCCTGTGGTACCTATTTTTTGACTTCTGCGCAATGACGGTCAGCGCTAGAGTTTCGTGCCGCTACTTTTACATATTTGTCCTATCTGTCTGTGCAGGTCGGCCGTCTCCCGCCAAGCTTCCAAGACGCTTGCAAGCTGGCCTCCTCCATCCTCACCCTGGGCTACGAGTTCGCAAGCGGCAAGATTATATATAACAAGTTCAAGTCTGTTGTCTCTTACCAGCAGTCCAATCTGCCGCTGTACAGCCAGAAGGCTGTTGAGGTAACTAGCTAACGTTATTTTTACAAGCAGTTATTTGACTTGCCTACATTTGTATATTCATTTTTTTAGATCAAATGTTGCAACCGAATTAAAACTAATTTCTCCTAAGAGTAGGAATTTAAATTATCATATTTTAACCTTTTTTCACCGACTTCCAAATAGGAGGAGGTTCTCAATTAGTTTTATTTTTTATTTGTTACCTCATAACTTTTGACTGGGTGAACCGATTTTGATGATTCTTTTTTTATTTCAAACCAGCAGGCGTATTATGAAACTTTGATAGGGTCAGTCAGTGTCAGAATTGACAGAACTTTGACACTTGAAAGGGGTTATGACGCAAAATAAAAAAAAAAACAGCGTTGTCTATTTCCAATTTCATACTACGAAATTGGAAATAGACAACGCTTTTTTTTTTTTACATAATTTTGACAAGTCGCGATCCCGATCAAAGTTTCATAATACGCATGCTGGTGTTTCCCGCGTGGTCCCATTTCAATTTGGTCCAGTTCTAAAAGTTTTATGATGTCTGTTTTTTATATTGATTATTAATAAAAGCTGTTATTTGACTTGCATTGTTTGTATGTTAGTTTGTTTGGATCCAATCTTGAAAGTTGAATTAAAACCAGTTTCTCCTAAGAGTAGGAATTTAAATTACCTTTTTTTTACTGGAAATACACAGATATACCTAACCCTGAATAACTTGATTAAACAGAACAAAAAAATACATACAGAGAAACATAGAACCTCCTCCTTTTTGGAAGTCGGTTAAAAATATGCGCCTGCGTGGACGTCCTACTTGGAGTGAACACAGCATACATGGAATAAAAGTTTAGTACCCTTTAATAAATTAGGTATCAAAATACAATGTTATTCCGAGTATAAAAGTCTCTTAAAAGAAGAGACTGAAGAACCGCAGATATCAATGTTACCATGTTTTAATCTTTGTAATATTTCCAGAACGCCCCTAAACTGGCCACCTACGACTCCCTGGACGCGGACGTGATTCAGAACTACATGGAGTTTTCTCTCGCCTCGATGATCTTCTACGCGATGAAGGAGGGAGCATGCTCCGAGCAGTCCTCCCGTATGACTTCTATGGACAACGCTTCCAAGAACGCCGGGGAGATGATTGACAAACTGACGCTCACTTTCAACAGGTACTTATATACTTACATTTACCTTCAAAGTAATTTAAAAAAGAAAACTGGCCAAGTGCGATTCGTGCTCGCGCACTGAAGGTTCCGTACCTCCACAAAATACAATAATTATCAAAAAATCACGTTTGTTGTATTAAATATTAATTATTTATTTTTAAATTGAATAATATAACTCAATATTCTGTGAATATTTCAAGCGTCTACCTGTTGCCGTTATCAATATCGAGCAAAAACACGTTTGTTGTATGGGAGCCCCCTCCTTAAATATTTTATTCTGTTTTTTTAGTATTTGTTGTTATTTCTGGGTGTTGTTAATATCTATTTAAGTATGTGTTTAAAAATATATAATTATGTACGTATATTATCTCTGGCAGCCATATTACAAGCTTTGCTTAGTTTGGGGTCAGATGACCGTGTGTGCAATAATGTCCCAGATATTTATTTTATTAATGCTAATTATGTACTGTCCCCAGGACCCGTCAAGCCGTCATCACCAGGGAGCTCATCGAAATTATCTCTGGAGCTGCCGCTCTCGACTAGAAACAAAATTCTATTCAAAGACGATTTATTTAGAAAACGCTTACTGGCCATTGGAATGTTTAACAAACTTGTTTATATCACAAACGGTCCAGCCAGTATATTTAATCTGTTGTATGGTAAAATCATGGTTGATTTTTTTAAAGAGGGTAGTTGTATATTCTAAATGAAATCGCTTTGAGTGAACTATTTATTCTCCTTATGCCTGGAGTATTCTAGGTATGGTTTCAAGTATAATATAATCAATCAATAGATAATTACAATAATGCCGATATTTTTGGACGGGCGGTAGATTCATTAGTGAAACTCACGCATCATTCACTCACTGGCTATTCTACCTTCACCGATGTGTCTATTCGTTCGTTCATTTCGTTCATTCTTGTTCTTTGTTCAGTGAAGTATGGTCTGAAACGTTACTGTGTAAGGATACAGTAGTGGTTTAGCAATAAAATGTTGTCTAGATCGGCTTGTTTCATTTTATTTTTCTCGAAGGAACCAGTTACAATATCCTAGTCTGCATTCAAATTATTTTATACCATTCCCCGTCTAAAAAGCGAGGATAGTACGAGAACTTGCGAAAAAGTATTCGTTCCGTAAACGATAGCAAATGTATGAAAAATTCAGTTTCCCTTTACGTCCGATAGAGACGCTGTTCAATTTTTCATACATTTTGCTATCGTTTACGGTACGAATACTTTTTCGCAAGTGCTCGTACTAGGGCCACTGAAAACAGTGAATAAAAAGCTAAAGATAATCACTATTTTGGTGATTGAATTTAGGACACCAATATATTCGACCTTCATCTCAATGACAACCTCCTTGCGCAAAAAAATACCGATAATAACTCCTTGTTCAAAGAATACTCGTCATACAAACTCCTTGAGATTTGATTGGTCGACATTTTAGACAAAGAGTTTACTGTCGTGTTCTTTGCTGTTATTAGTAAATTGGCGCTATTTTAAATAAGTAGTTACCTACTGTAAGTTGTACGAAAACGAAATTATCACTCTTAACTTTAGTAATTGTTCCAATTTAATGTGCATTTTACTTTAACCATTCCTTTATTCTTCATAAATATCTATTTTCGCTTAAATCTTTCTTATTTAGTCATGGTATGGTATATAGTATGCAACTCTTGAATAAAACGGTTTTATATCGAGGGCCATGAATCACACGGCCAGGATTCTAACACTTGAATCACTAGCTACACCCGTGATTCAGTCGTTAGAACTTCACTTGCTCGTGATTCATCTATAGCCCTCGCTTTCGATCCGTCCTTTATTCAGTAAATGCATAATATACAATTTTTGTATGGACCATTAGATTTTTTTTCGCGTATTTCTATAAGTCATAAAACAAAAATCTTTTATACCTAACATGTACTCAGACAGCCCCGCACGTATGAACCCGTTGGACAAGGGATAGAAAAAACCACAACATACTAAAATAAGTAAAATATGTATTTATTTACTCAATTCATAAACAGTCTTACATAATTATTCTAAAACACGTCAACACATAATTATTATTTCCTATAAGCTTGCAGACGCTTGCAACAGAACGAGCTGACAGAATATGCAATAGCAGCGTTTCGGCTATGAGGTGTGGCTCTATAGAAATTGTATCTTGATGACCTTGCCCCTTATCTTCTCTATATTATAGAATAATACACTAAAACCTGATTTCACTAGTAAAAAAAATATAAAATTATATTAATTTATATTAAACGAACACAATGACATACTAAAATTAATAAACTAGTCAACGTCCATAGCAAAATAATTGTCTTTTAAAAGATATATTATATGCTTTTTCTGTATTTACTCAATATATCTCTAGTGCATTATAGCCTCACAAAAAATAGACATATCTTGAATAACTATATTCCGAGTAATTCTAGTAATATCTCTTAGATTTGTTCACAATCATTTACCCAGAAACATACAGCTTAGCAAAAAATCGTGTAAATTATTGAGGGCGTTACTATCGCAAATAGTACTAAATTCTAACCCTGTAGTACACCTAAGAAATAGAGCTAATTTTGGTGCTAATGTAAAAAAAAAATAAGACTGATATACGTTTTTTTTTTTCATACTTAAATAGATATTAACACCCAGACATAGACCAACACAAATGAATGTTTGTCCTAGGTGGGAATCGAACTCACGCCCCCAAGCGCAGAAGGCTGGTTCACTACCAACTGAGTCTCTGGGGCAGTCATCAAAAAGACATTATCGGATGTGGGAAATATGTATTTTCATGTCATTTCCAAAGCTCCATAGAAGCCTCTTGTAAAGTCTCCACCACTTACTACTACTACTAGGGCACGACTGTGACTTGACCGTGACTAACTTTGTTTGACTCTGACTATGACTTGTTTGACGACATTTAATAATTCATAAATCTTATTATTATTCCAACTAAAGGACTCTGTATCCATGGTCATAAAACAGATTAATAAAAACTGAGGAAGATGACATTTTAATTCAAAATGAGGTTTGCTAACTTTCTGCCTTAGACATTAAAATGATAGCATATTTTAATTAGAACGGGCAAATTTGTTATTATTGTTATATATATATATATATATATATAAATAGGCTGTTATAAATAAAACCAGTATTATTGTCCCAAATAAATTTACAATTATAAAATAGGTACTACATAATCATAACTAATTAAGAACAGCTAAAACAAACAAACAGTTGTAAAAACATTTTTATTCTAAACAGAATATAAAACATACTGCATGTAACCTACGTATAATTTTTTAATAATTAAAAAATTACATTGAGAACCCCCCTCCTTTTTTGAAGTCTGTTAATGAGGTCACGAGAAATGTCGTCATTCAATATGGCCGACGCATAACGCTTGTTTTTAAAAAGTATTTTTATTTTTATTAATAATATTTATTGCTTATATACGAGTACCTTTTTGAAGGTTATATGTAGCAAACAGACAGACAGACAGAGACTTTCAAATTTATAATATTAAGTGTGGATAATCTTGGTGTTTTCAAAGTGATCTAAATTAAACTGTATTTTTAGTATACATCAGTACGTCTGCAAGCTCATAGGAAAATTAAACTAACTAACTTAAGTGTTCTTTCTATCATGTTTTAAAAGTGCAAACAAAATGGTAAAATGGTGGATTGACAACCAACTTATGAAGTGACAGTAATCGTCTTGAAAAATGCTTAATAGAAGATTTTCAGGTCTACTTGGTGGAGAGTGGTATGAGGGTATTTTGACACCGTTCACCGTTTGTCTACCTGCGCATGCGCATATCGATCTGGAAACGACGCATGCCCTCTGAAAAAAATTATAAGTGTTATAATGTGATCCTACTTTCTGTGCTTGGGGGCGTGGGTTCGATTCCCATCTAGGACAAACATTTGTGTGATGAACATTTGTGTTTGTTCTATGTCTGGGTGTTAATATCTATTTAAGTATGTATTTAAAAATATATATGTATGTATATCAGTCTCTGGCAGCCATATTACAAGCTTTGCTTAGTTTGGGGTCAGATGACCATGTGTGCAATAATGTCCCACATATATTTTTTTATTTTATACCTACAGTTTTCCCTTTAGCACTTACAGTCTTACACCCTCCCTCGGTCATCCATTTGTATACATTTTGAGCACATCGTTTGCAGTTGTGTGCGCTTAATATTGAAGTGTGCGTTTGTAGAATTAGTAAGATATACGTGTTTACGTCGCCCCCTTCAGTTTTTTGGCAAAAAAATCGGTACTAGCTCGTGTTTAAAGGCAGATCCAAACTATATATTATCAAAGAGTGACAATAATCGTCTTGAAAAATGCTTAATAGAAGATTTTCAGGTCTACTTGGCGGAGTGGTACGAGGGTATTTTGACACCGTATCCATTTGTCTACCTGCGCATACGCACACCGGTCTAGAAACGTCGCATTCCGTGCGAGAACCGTAGAGATACACCTCGTATAATCTAGATATTTTTAAGGACAGACTGAAAAGGTATCTTCTAAGTCTGAATGCCTCATCTTCGACCACGTCGCTTACCAACAAGCAAGACAGTGGTAAACGCAGATTTTGATACATTTTTTACTGCCCTAGTTGATAGAGAACCTACCTTCTGCGCTTGGGGGTGTGGGATCGATTCTCACCTAGGGCAAACATTCATGTGATGAACATTTGTATTTGTTCTATGTCTGGGTGTTAATATCTATTTAAGTATGTATTTAAATATATATATATGTACGTATAACAATAGTTCCATAACTTGCGCAAGTTTTTGAGGACTCGCCAGTCACACATGCAATAATTTGCTGAATTCCAGCTAGAATAAATTCCATTAAATTGCCATATTTGTTTAAACTTTCAGAACACTTAGAATAAAAACAGTTAGTAATTATTTATTCATAATTATTAGATCCATTTTTTTCTGAAAAAAAATAAATGATTTAAATTCAGAAAAATACTGATTATAGCTACGTGGTAAGTAACAACATGTTACTTGTAAAATTACAAATATATTTACAGTTCGGTCGACGCCCGCGACGCGTATTTCTAACCCATATGTGGATTTTACCTGAAAATAATAACATCAACTTAACGGACTTCATAAAAATGTCAGAACTGGACCAAATTGAAATGGGACGAAACGGGAAGCACCAGCTTTCAAATAAAAAAATAATCATCGAAATCGGTTCACCCAGACGAAAGTTCTGAGATAACAAACAATTTAAAAAAAAAAGAGTTGACTTGAGAACTTCCTTCTTTTTTTGGAAACCGGTTAATACACACACACATACACATCATCAGCCAATTAACGTCCACTGTTGGACAAGGCCTCCCTCATAGAGAGGGGTGGCCGAGGGGTAACCGGTTAATAAACAGGATTAATTTTCTTCTTCATATAATAATACTACACGCCGCGGTTTCATCCGCGGGGTGACGAAAAATTGTGATAATGATGATGAAAAATACTTTACGACCTATTTTCATACTTGCCAAGTATAAATTAAATATTTCATAAAAATCGGTCGAGCCGTTTTGGAGGATTGTGATTACAAACACCGTGACACGAGATTTATATAGTTTTTTTTTTATGATTCTGAGTGACGAGACAAGCGAAGTCGCTCGCCTGATGGCTCTTCACGCTTGCCCATAACAGCTCAACGCCACTCAGAATTTTGAACTTCAACAGTTCAAAACCCTGGATGGCAATGCACTGCGCTCGTCACCCCGAGATATAAGATGTCAAATCTCTGTGTACCCTGTAATTTCGCTGGAAACATTGCCCTTCAATCCGAAACACAGTAGATATAGATATTAAAGGCGTTGTACATATGTATGTTCACTATGGACTCCGAAACGATTGGGCCGATTTTGATGACATTTTCAGGCAATCTTCAAATTGGGCTAAGATTGCCAACCGAGTGATTTGCGATTATTGGTTACGAGTTTTTTTTTTTACCGTTCAGTCCCGTATCGGCGGCAGCGGGGGCGGTGTGTGCCACACAGCGGACGAAGTGCGCTTCAGTCGCGCTCGCTCGTTGCACGGGAATATCTCAGTTAGGTCGGGGGAATAGACTCCAATTCTGAACCACTCGTCGATCAAGTGCTTCCGCATGCGCTTCTGGATCGACAGCCTGACGCGACGGACCTGGGGAAATACAACATCACACTAATATCATATATGTGAAAGTATGGATGGATGGATGTTTGTTACTCAATCACGCAGAAACGGCTGGATGGATTTGGATGAAATTTGGAATATAGATTGCTTATGTCCTGGATTAACACGTAGGCTACTTTTCATCATTATCATCATCACCGATTTTCATCACCACGCGGGTGAAACCGCGGGGCACAGCTAGTATCATATATGTGGAAGTTCGGATGGATTGATGGATGTTTGTTACTCAATCACGCAGAAACGGCTGGATGGACTTGGATGAAGTTTGGAATATCGAATATACATAAAAATTTCAGAAGTGGACCATATTTAAATGGGACCACACCACCAGAAGCACCAGTTTAAAAAAAAATACAGTCGAATTGATAACCTCCTTTTTGGAAGTCAGTTAAACATTACAAACAGATAGAAAACACTTACGAGCTAGTGCCACAAGTGGCGGCCTTATCGCTAAAAGCGATCTCTTCCAGGCAACCAGTGGATGGAAACAATTGAAAGAATGAAAAGATAAATATAACTGATACCATGTGGTATCTCTTCATGGGACCCAACTGCAGATTGTACAAAATTGTGCGTCATGCTAGATGGAGCAAAGATTACATCATAGATAGGCCACAGACAGGCTAAGAAGGTGAAGTTCTTTACCTTGCTGGTACTCCAAGCAGGAACAGGCCTCTCGAGAGGTTCAGCATCTTCGTCAGAATTGAGGTACTGGAACCCATCCTCCATGTACGCGGGCGGCAGAGGGGGGTAGTACTTGCCCAGCGGGGTGTGGGGAGTCTTGAATGGGGTGTGCACTAGAATAGACAGATAGATAAACTCTTTATTCCCTATCAAACCACAAGCTACATAAAACACGATAAAACAGCTTTGAAAAACTAGCGTAACAATAGCTTTTAATACATTAGTATTTAAAGCCCACCGGATTAGCAAGTTGAAGTGGCAGTGGGCAGGGCACATAGCACGCAGAACAGATGGCCGATGGGGCCAAAAGGTTCGGAGACCACGGACTGGTAAGTGCAGCGTAGGACGTCTACCCACAAGGTGCACAGACAACTTAAAAGAGACAGCAGGAAAATGCTACATGTAGGCCGCTTCCAACCAGCCCTTTTATGGATCGATGAGGGAGGCCTATGTCCAGCATTGGACGTCCTATGGCTGAAATGATGATTAAAAGCTTAGAAGTATTGGACAGCGATGCAAAGATGTTAGGTAATGGGCGGTTTACTGACAGCTGAAGAAAAATAGTTCTTCAACCATCTATAGATGGCGCTGAGAGTTGGCTCTTATTTTTACAAGGTATATATTTCACAAAAACCTACAATAAAAGGCAGGCGAGACATTTTATAGCTCGGCTAGGTTCCTTGCCTACTTACTTTGTTAGCAAACAATATCCACAAAATTCTATTTATACTAATATTATAAAGAGGAAAGATTTGGTTTTTTGATGTGTGGAACGAAACTACTGAACGGATTTAAAAAAATCTTTCACTGTTGGGAAGCTACACTATCCCCGGGTGACAGGATATATTATATTATGTAGCGAGGCCGAAGGCCGAGCTTACACCCGTGTGAAGCCGGGGCGCGCGGCTAGTATAAAATAAAAACAAGCATGACAGACACAGACAGACGTTTAATTGACCTTTCTTCGTGTGTGGTTATAAAAATCTTCAGATCCATGACCCATCAACGTCATCTATGGCTATTTTATGAACTATTCTATATATTTTTAGTTGCTTTTCGGAATGGTTCTTTATCAGATACATTAATCATCATCTTACCACATCATTGCTCAACATCAGGCGAGTTGGCGGTCAAAGGCAAGTTTCTTTCTCTCTTTTATTTTATTTTTATGCCATAGGTGGAAAACAAGCAGACGGGCCGCCTGATGGTAAGCGATCACCTTCGCCTATGGATACCTGCAACACCAGGGGGCGTCACAGATACGTTGCCGACCCTTAAGAAGAACCCCATATTAAATCTACTCAGAAATGCCGCAGGACCCCTCATTCCACAAATTGCAGGTGTAAGGAAAAAAGGAACGCGTAAAACGCACAGTGTGCTATTTTCTCTCACTCTCTCATTACAGCCATCATGTTCCCAATGATGGGACACTGGCTTTCTCTCAGAGAGAGGAAGGGCTCTCCGAGACGATGGAGGCTGGGAGGATCCACCATGCTAGCCCAGTGCATGTTGGTGAATACGTATCTCTTTGAAGTTTTAAGGTTCTTGCACTAAGGACTAGTTATATGTTCAAATCACGAGTAAATCAGTTTCTTCCAAACCTCCATCGTAGACCGCATCATCGCTTAATATAAGGCAAGTTAGCGGTTAAATGCAAGTCAATTACTAATTTCTGAACTGATCTTCCAGTTTGTGTAATTATCGCGTGATTGTCGATCCAATCTGGCTGCATATTGAGTCCAGCCAGATTGAGTATTGCCGTGATTAGCGCGTCATTGTGGCATCTTGATTGAAGCGGACATAAGGTACCTTTTCCCTACAGAAACGTGGAAAAACTGGAAACACTAAATAATATTAACTAAAGCTTTTGTAGTGGTAGGACTCTTTTGCAGGGGTCCGCCTGGGGAAGTACCACACCTTTGCCAGTTATTCAACCGCCAAGCAGTAGTGTGCAAACACTACTGTGTTCCGGATTGAAGAGCAATGTTTCCAGCGAAATTACAGGGCACACAGAGATTTGACATCTTATATCTCGGGGTGACGAGCGCAGTGCTTTGCCATCCAGGGTTTTGAACTGTTGAAGTTCAAAATTCTTAGTGGCGTTAAGCTGTTATAGGCAAGCGTGAAGAGCCATCAGGCGAGCGACTTCGCTCGTCTCGTCACCCAGTACCATAAAAAAAAAAAGCTAGTGGACACTTACTCTTATCTGTTCTCTGTTTCTTTTGCTTTTCGATGTATTCCCGTTGTTTCTTTTCTATTTCTTTGGCCATTCTAGCCTCTTCTCTCCTCATACTGAAACGAAAATATAAGTAGGTTAAATATACGTACAATTTCAGGGTCCCATACACAAGACGTGCAAACGGGACCCTATTACTAAGCTTACACTGTCTGTGTCTGACCAGCCTCTTAACGGCTGTCTTTAGAACCCTAACAGATAGCCAGTTGAAATTGTCACAGAATAATTATGTAAAGTTATAGAAACTAAGATATAATAGATAGCCCCGTTGGCCCAGAAATAAGAAATACATCATATTCTGTGAAAATTTCATCTGTCTAACTATCACGGTTCATGAGACACAGCCTGGTGACAGACGGACCACGGAGTCTTAGGAATAGGCTCCTGTTTTACCCTTTGAGTACGGGACCCTATTACCAAGGCTCCGCTGTCCGTCTGTCACCAGGCTGTATCTCATGAACCGTGATAGTTAGACAGTTGAAATTTCCACAGATTATGTATTTCTGATGCCACTATAACAACAAATACTAAAAAAACAGAATAAAATAAATTAAAACACTGTTTTAAACTATCACGGTTGTTCATTACAGTTATATGATTATTTACGAGATATTTACCGTGGTAAATACTGTGAAGACTGTCTTCCCGTGAACATGGTGCATGTAACTGCGCCGAAATATCGGGCGCTCCTTACACAATCTTACCACGGTAAATATCCCGTAAATAATCATATAAAATAAATTAGTGAGTTAGTGTTATACTTTTAGTAATAGGGTCCCATTTTACCCTTTGGGTACGAGACCCTAAAAATGTTGACTAAATTATGTTTAAAAGAAGCAGTATAGAGTGACTTACGCCTCTAGTTCCTCATTCTTCTTGTTCCGCTGTTCGAGAGCCCGTCTCTGTTCCTCCGCCAGTCGCTGCTGTCTCGCCGTCTCTTCTGCCTTGCGACGCTCCTCCGTCTCCGCCACTTTACGTGCTAGCTCTAGTTTTTTCTGTAATATAAACATTACTTGAATAGGCACGTGTCCTAGGCTAGGTAGTAGTTAAAGTATTACGTAAGCAGATTTATTACAATTATTTGTGACGATGACGCGAGTTCCATGATTTTTGTTCACCCAAAAATTATCAATATAAAAAAAAACCGACTTCATAGAATTGACAGAATTGGACCAAATTGAAGCACACTGGAAGCACCAGCTTACAAACAAAAAAGTATTATCAAAATCGGTTCACCCAGTCGAAAGTTCTGAGGTAACAAATATAAATAAATAAAAAACAGTCGAATTGAGAACCTCCTCCTTTTTGGAAGTCGGTTAAAAAGTGCTCAACGCGCCTAAAGACACACATTGCACACTACACACACTAGGACCTAATTAATTAATGTAAGGGTAGGTACTGATATGCATGACTATTACTTTGACATAATTTAATTTATTGTATAATGTTGACATTTTTAGTTTGAGTATTTTAAATTTCAATTGGTAATTATTATTACTAATGTAATGTGACTAGCTACTATTCTTTCTACTTTCCACTATTCTTTTCTTTTCTTTCTTTTTTACTTCTTTTCTTTTCTATTATTATTTGGTGTTTTGTATGAGTGTATGTTACTTGGAAATAAATGATTATTATTATTATAAAGAAGTTTTCATTTCCATAATAATGTAAAGTGTAACTCCTTACCCGCTCCACCTCTTTCTGTTGTTTATTCTTCTCCAACTCAGCGTGTTGTTGTTTCTCCATGCGTTCCTTGGCGGCGGCTTCCAACACCGCTCGACGCTCGCGCTCCGCTAGGGACCTCGCGGCCGCCGCTGCTGCCATTTTCTCTTCGCGCTTCCTGGAATAACAAAGGCAGTGTGCATTACACATATGAATAACTGGCTGCGACCCGCGGTTTCACCCGCGTGGTGATGATGATGATGGAAAGTAACTTATGAGTTAATTCAGGACATAAGCAATGTATATTCCAAATTTCATCTAAATCCATTCAGCCGTTTCTAGGTTATTGAGTAACAAACATCCATCCATACATCCAAACATACACATAATTATGTATACGTATGATATTAGTGTAATTTATTATCAATTTAAAAACCCGACTTCAAAATTAGTAAATTATTTCGTTTACTTGGATGACATATTTTTTTCAGTTATTTTGATTTAAAAACCAAACTGCTAAGCCGATTTTGATGAAATTTATATGACCTTCGATCAAAAAAATACAAAGATGCCACAATGACGCGCTAATCGCGGCAATACTCAATCTGGCTGGACTCAATACGCAGCCAGAATGGATCCACAGTCACGCGATAGTTGCACAAGCCGTAACATACCGTAAGAGCCGACAGACACGTCAACTTGGCTGACGGACCACCGTCTGATTAACGGGAGACAAAGAGAAACCGTCTTTCTCTCGGGAGAGAAGTTCCCACTTGCGATTCAGACATAATCGCCGTCTCGCTTGCTCAACGACGGTTCACGAGTTTTGACGATGTTGTGCAAATCTAACAGACATTAGAGAACTGAGCCGTAAATGTATAATAATAAATAAATGTACGGTTGGTTTTCGTATATTAGTTTTGTTTCTATATAAATTGTATGTTTATATATGAAACTGCAAAGGTTTATTGACTATATAATTTTCTAGGCGTTGCGAGTTCTATGTATAATTTTTCGAAGACTCATCATCATTTCAGCCATAGCACGTCCACTGCTGGACATAGGCCTCCCCCATCGATCTCCAAAAGGACCGGTTGGAAGCAGCCTGCATCCAGCGTTTCCCTGCGATCAACTTTCATAGGTATTACAAATTAATTGCGATACACTATACTATTAGGCTGTAAGTTTCCCTAAAAATGTAAGAAATATATAAAAAAATACACAAAATATTTCATCATACCTTTTCTGTTGTTCTCGTTTGGCCTCCAACAAGGCCTCCTTCTTCTGCCTCGCATCTTCCCGTCTCATAGTTTCTTCTGCAGCCTCTCTCGCTTTGTTGATGGCTGTTGCTTTAGAGGCGGACGCGGTCATCAGTTTAGTTGGGATGTTGGTCCGGGGCTTGCATGCGGAACTTGATGCCTGTAATTAATATAATCGCCAATGATAAATAAATATTTATTATTATACATAGTTGTAATATATATTATATTAAAAAAAAAATGAATTATTATTATTGATGAGTTAAGTATATATTTTATTCGCTTTTATTTTTTTAATATGAATAGAGTTCGGCCGCTGTCAAATCAGTTCAGCCTTGCGACGTATGCGTGCCAGCGCGCACTACTGACGTTGGCCTACGCCAACTAACGCTGGTATTGTAATATTCTAATTGGATGTAAACAGATCGCTAAAATTGCAATGTGTTGTGTGAATATGCAAATAAGCAACGGCCAAGTGCGAGTCGGAATGGCGCACCGATAGTTCCACACATATTTCTCTTCACAAACCAAATAATGTTTTTTTTTAAGTCGGTCTAGGCTAAAGTTTGACCTCGACCGAACCGCGCGTGAACATTGACACTCCACAAAATGTATGGAACAGCAATTTTTTATCTGTTGGTCCCTTAGTATTGTTCATAATTATGATTACACCTCTTTTCGGCTTAGTACAGTCTATATGCATAACTCTATACAAAACAGTGCTACCACTACAAAATAATCCTACTATTAAATAATTATCAATTTTAAAAAGCGACTCAAAAATTTGTAAATATGCAACTTCGTTTACTTGTACGACATTTTTATTTATTTATTCTAATTTAAAAACCAAGCTACTAAACCGATTTTGTTGATATTTATATGGGACCACCTCTGAAGTATGGCCTACCAAACAAAAAAGGAATCATCAAAATCAATTCATAACTGGCGGAGAAATCGCTGAACATACAAAAAAAAACACACAAAACCTCCGCCTTTTTTGAAGTCGGTTAAAATGAGTCCTACTAAAACAAAATAGTACTACCACAACAAAATACTTACTTGGAGTGCTTTCCCGTTGAATATGAGATTGTTCATTTTACTCAAGGTGTCACTTGATAATATTGCTTTAGAAACCTTGTCGGGCGGTGTTTGAGTGTCTGGATCTTTGTCTTCTTCCTGTAAATAATTAATATACAAAGTTAACGCTATGCCCAAAGAACAAGAGTCACCGACATAACTATTAAAATTTGCAAGTTGAAGTGGCAATGGGCCCAAATGGGCTCGAAGAAACGATAACCAATGGGGAAGAAAGGTTCTTGAGTGGAGACCACGAACCGGAAGACGCAGCTTAGGTAGGTCTCCCAGTAGATGGTCCTACGATATCGTTAGAGCGGGCATCCAGTGGATGCAGATGACAGGCTGTCGTTCAGTGTGGAGGTCTAAGGGGGAGGCCTATGTTCAGCAGTGGACGTCATCAGGCCGATGATGATTTATGATGTAGTGCCAGTAACAATATCATTTACCTTTCCACATCTATAACATGGCGTCCTTCAAAGATGGCATTTTAAAACAATTGAGGTTTAATAGTAATGCCAAAGATGGCATTTAAAAACAACTGAGGTTTAATAGTAATGCTAAAGATGGCATTTAAAAACAACTGAGGTTTAATAGTAATGCCAAAGATGGCATTTAAAAACAACTGAGGTTTAATAGTAATGCCAAAGATGGCATTTAAAAACAACTGAGGTTTAATAGTAATGCCAAAGATGGCATTTAAAAACAACTGAGGTTTAATAGTAATGCCAAAGATGGCATTTAAAAACAACTGAGGTTTAATAGTAATGCCAAAGATGGCATTTAAAAAACAACTGAGGTTTAATAGTAATGCCAAAGATGGCATTTTAAAACAACTGAGGTTTAATAGTAATGCCAAAGATGGCATCATAAAACAACTGAGGTTTAATAGTAATGCCAAAGATGGCATTTTAAAACAACTGAGGTTTAATAGTAATGCCAAAGATGGCATTTTAAAACAACTGAGGTTTAATAGTAATGCCAAAGATGGCATTTAAAAACAACTGAGGTTTAATAGTAATGCCAAAGATGGCATTTAAAAACAACTGAAGTTTAATAGTAATGCCAAAGATGGCATTTTAAAACAACTGAGGTTTAATAGTAATGCCAAAGATGGCATTTTAAAACAACTGAGGTTTAATAGTAATGCCAAAGATGGCATTTAAAAACAACTGAGGTTTAATAGTAATGCCAAAGATGGCATTTAAAAACAACTGAGGTTTAATAGTAATGCCAAAGATGGCATTTAAAAACAACTGAGGTTTAATAGTAATGCCAAAGATGGCATTTAAAAACAACTGAAGTTTAATAGTAATGCCAAAGATGGCATTTAAAAACAACTGAGGTTTAATAGTAATGCCACATAGAGTTTAAGTCTACGTGTACTATAAAGTTAATAACTAAGTAGCTACACAACTGGCAGCGAGCGAGGCAATTACATCAGGTTGACTTACGACTTACTATTTTACTTATAGAAACTCGTAATTTTCCGAATAGATAGAATGAAAAGAGGTAATTTACCTTTTTGGCCATAGCCCGCGTTTTAGTTCTTGTAATCCGTGTGGCCATTTCCTCAAACTGTTGCACTTTTTCTTTAACTGCAGATCTGTAAGATATTAAAACAGGCAAATATAATTCAAACTGACATAAATAATACTTATTAGGAATCACTAAAATGCTACTTGGGCCTTACAGCTACCTGTTTAGCGATTCTGTTTAGGTTATGAGAAAAGTTGCGCGGCCGCAAACCGTATCTCGGCGCGTAATCCCGTAATCATCAAAATCGGTTCACCCAGTCAAAAGATCTGAGGTAACAAACATATTTTAAAAAAACAGTCGAATTGAGATCCTCCTCCTCCTTTTTGGAAGGTTAAAAACACATGGTCGCAGAGGCTATACGATAAGGGTCTGTGGCAGAGATCTTGATACTTACACGGGCTGAGTTTCAGGTATCCCCTTCTTCTGTGGCGTGTACGGAATATCGTCTTGAGTGTCGCTATCGTCCGTTATCAGAGAGTTGTCCTCAGATAGGTTTGATGGTATTGGACCTGTGGTAAAAAAACATACATTATAATTAAAAGTGTATATAACCTTCTCAGAGTCACACAACAGGACATGAAGACAGCTATGCTCCGAGTTTCTTTGTGCGATAGAATCCGAAACATGGATATTCGCCAAGAAATCAGAGTCACCGACATAGCTATTAAAATTTGCAATTTGCAATGGGCAGGCCACATCGCTCGAAGAACCAATAACCGATAGGGAAGAAAGGTACTTGAGTGGAGACCACGACCCGGAAGACGCAGCGTAGGTAAGCCTCCCACTAAATGGACCGACGACATTGTGAGTCGCGGGCATCCAGTGGATGCAGATGGCAGAACGTAGTTCAGTGTGGAGGTTAAAGGAGGAAGCCTATGTTCAGCAGTGGACGTCTTCTGGCTGATGATGATGAATAATGAATTATTACCTTTTTCTAAGACGACTGTGGCGTCCATAATTCCGCTTTGTTTGTCGAGAATCGTCGTCTTCTCCAGTACCACTGTTTCATTCAATTGCTGAAACAAATAATTTACATAATTAAAGCCACAAGTAAGATTGTTAATCGTATGGATGGGGTCTAGATTTTGGCTCTAGTACAAAATTCGCGACAAGTTTACCAGAGTTTCATATAAACTTTACTAGTACAAAAAACAACAGGACATTGAAATAATGGAATATTCTATAAGTATAAAAGTAGTTTGCATGAAACAATTATTATTTTATAACAAAGTTTTTTTTATTTTTAAAATTTATTAGCTTGGTATGTACGAGTATGTATGTAACGGAATCTTTGAACTAGATTTTCAACTACTTCAAAACGTTGAATTAAATTGAAATTATGCACACTTAACTGATAACGAACTTCAAAAATATATGAAAAACGTGCCTATAAAATTTGAAAGTTGCCCTCGATTTCCCTGGGATCCCATCATCAGATCCTGACTTGGTGACAATGGGACCAAATTGAAAGTATACCCTACTGAACAAGTTTTTTTTAAATCGGTCTACAATTGGCAGGGAAATCGGTGAACATAATAAAAATATACAGTGAAACATAGAACTGTCCGTTAAAAACGGTAACACGTACAAGAGACAAACTTGGCATGATTATAGTAAATACTCTAAAAGCATAACAACAAATAATAAATAAAGGCCAAGTGTGAGTCGGTGACAAATTTCTGTTCATTACCAAGTTAAACGGGTAATTTCGTTACTTGGACGACCTTATCATTTCTTTCACCGATCGAAATTTCACATTTTACTGATTTTGAGGTTGGTTTATTAAATTGATAATTATTTTATTTTGTGGCGGTACGGAACCCTCACTGCGCGACCCCAACTCACACTTGGCCGTTCTTTCCTTTTGAGGTACGGAACCTTAAAAAGAAACAATTTGAAATTACTTACAATATTCTTAGGAGTTATTGGTGCATGATTGTAAATTCCATTCGGCAAAACCATAGTTTGGTCCAGTTCTGTATTCTTTAATATAGTTTTAGTCTCATCTAAAGCTCTACTATCAACTTGGTCAATACTAGATGATTGTAACTTTTCTGCATTTTTAGTAACCAAACCGTTCAGTTTAGTCTTGGCCAAATCTTTGTCTACACTATTCGATTTGGCCAAATCTTTGTCTCCACTATTAGATTTGGCCAATTCGTTGTCCATATTTTTAGATTTGACCAATGCGTCAATATTCTTATATTTAGAATCATCAGTGGTTTTAGTGTTGGCCAAATCATTGTCAAGATTTTTAGTTTTGTACAACTGTGTAGATTTGGCCAAATCGTCTGCGTTTGCCTTTTCTTTCTTGTTTTTAGGCCTGATTTCTTTTTGGGATACGATGGGAGATGGTATTTGCTCTTTGGATGGCCTCTCTTCTTTGGGAGAAACTGTTGAATCTGGCTCGATAGGCTTTGGTTCGTCTTTATCACTGGAAAAGAAGGTTTGAAAGTCGAGTTGTTATAATGCATGTACTATTTTTTTGAGTCTTCGTTTTTCATACAAAGCTATGGCAAACTAAATTAATAAAAGAAAGAAAAAAAAAGCCTCCTAAAATAAGTTCATGAATAATTTTAACTAAATAAAAATAAATTATAATTAAAATAAAAAAAAGTTTAAATTATTTATCAGAATTTTATTTGTAGTAGTTTTATTTAGGGGGATATATCTGATGATTTTTTTAAATTTAAAATTTGATATTATTTCTTTTATTTTTAATAGAGTGCGAGGCGCTTTCCCTTAGATAAATTAATATTATATTTATCTAGAAAAATATTACGAGTTTCTTTACAAAAAATATTATTTTACATGGGTTATTTTTTTTTATTATAAGTAATTATATAATTTATGGTATAAAATTAATAGAATTAAGTATTCTGTCTAGTTTTCTAAAAAAATGCTTAAATACTATAGAACAAATACAATAATAGATTGTGTAAAAAAATATTTTAGAACTGCTTTAGATACTAATTAATTATTAATTTAGAAATATTTGATGGGTGTTTTTTTCCACCAGCTTTTAAGCTAAATAGCTGTTAGCTTATAATTATTATAGTACTAATTATTATTTATACATAATTTTGTTGTATTTTTATTTTTCTATGATCTAAAATCTAAATAATTGGTCGAAATAAATGAATTGAATTGATTGAAATGAAATACCACACATTTTTGCTTTGAAAAAAGAAAAAAAAAAAGATATAGAATACTTACGCTTTCTGACCCCGCCTTGTCCTTTTCGGTCTTGGTTTTTCAGCGGGAGATGCTGTGAAAAAATAATCAATTAATTATCCACAGGTCTTATTTTTTTTTTTTATTGTGAATTCCACGTCCACGTTTGACCACCAACTCGCCTGTTGGTAAGCGACGATGTGGTCTAAGATGAAGCACGCTGACTTAGAAGATAAGGAAGGAAGAAAGAAGGTAGACGCTTGAAATATTCATAGAATATTGAGTTATATTATTCACTTTAAAAATAAATAATTAAAATTAAATTAATATTTAAGGGGGGCCTTAAATATTAATTTAAGGCCTCAATAGTGGGCACAACAAACGTGTTTTTTTTGCCGTTTGTATAGTATGACCGACTCGCACTTGGCCGGTTATTTTTTTATTTCTGCATTGTGTTTGCTTGGATTTAACCTAGAAACAAGGGTGGTTTGATCTTCTGTATCACATATTGGGAAAAATCCTATGATCTTTTTTTTTTTAACACGAATAAGTCCTAGTTTGACCACCAACTCGCCTGTTGGTAAACAACGATGTGGTCGAAGATGAAGCACGCAGACTTAGAAAATACCTATTCACTCTCGCCTTGAAAAGGCTCAAATTATATCTCATCATCATCATCAGCCAATTAACGTCCACTGTTGGACAAGGCCTCCCTCATAGAGAGGGGTGTTGCCATAATCCCCGCGCTTGGCAGGCGGCTTGGGGATCGCAGTACGTTCACCGTGTACTATTAGGACGCTGCTGCCCATCCTCCGATGGTTCTGGTCGCAGTTTTAGGACATACCCGGGTCCAAATTATATCTATTGATCTATTTATTTACCTGGAAGGCTTTCTGTAGATGATTGTGTAGCATTTCCACTGTCAGTCTTCGGTTCGGAGAGCTTCTTCCTGCCACGGGTTCGTTTGGGTCTGGCCTCGGGCGCCGGAGCTGGCTCAGGGACTGCTTCTTCTGTGTCGAGGACTCGAGAGCTGGATCGCGTGGAGCGCGAAGCTTGCACTGTGGATCAAACATTAACATCATCATCACTATCAGCCTCTCATGTTCCCACTGCTGCGACACAGGCCTTCTCTCAGAGAGGTTGAGCCCTAATCCACCACGCTGGCCCAGTGCATGTTGGTGAACGTCATGTCTTTGAACTTGTGAGGTTCTTGGACATACCGGTTTCTTCACGATGTTTTCAGGGCCGTCTTTAACCTATTGGAGGCTCTGGGCACATAAGGATAATGGGGCCACCTATGGACCTTGACAGAGTGACAGAGCACTATTTTCGGGCGAAAGTAGTGTAGCTACGCGCATGCAAAACCTAATAAGCAAGTAGCAATCCCTTGATTTTTTCGAAATAAAATATCGGGGACGGGGACGGGGGATGGGCTGGGCAAGTGCCCAGAGTGCCCAGTGGGAAAGTGGGCCTAGAATGTTGGCATCTACACTGCTATCATTTTACAAGGATTTATGATGAACTGTTTATCTCAAAATATTGCAAGTAAACTGGAATATTGTTAGTTATTATTGTTATTGTTAGTTATTCGCATATCTATCTCCAGGCATTATCATATTAGTTGGACAAACAGTCCAACATCTCGTAAACCACTGGTCGGATTTAAATGCTGTTTTCATGAATATGCTTAGTCATGACCAGATTGAAGTATAGGCTAATTATTTTGCGAAAGGGAGGAAAAAAGGGTTGAAAGTTTATATGAAAATCTAGGGGCAACAGCACTAGTCTATATATAAGGTCGGGGAAAAAGTTTCTTCGTATTTTTTAAACAAATTCAAGACATATTTTTTTCAAGTTTAATTACATTTAATTATAATATATATGTGCCATTTTGTTCGATAACTTGTTGCCATCTTGTAGGTAGTGACATGATCCCGTTGCTGTAGAAATTTAGAGACTTCTGATCAAAAAAATGCAACAAGTAGTTTTGACAGTCCTCTCTTGATGTTAATCTAACACTACCCAAAGAATTCTGAAGAGATCGAAACAGGTGGAAATCTGAGGGTGCAAGGTCAGGGCTATATGGTGGATGCATTAACACTTCCCAACCAAGCTCTCTAAATTTTTGCTGAGTGGCCAAAGATGTGTGCGGTCTGGCGTTATCATGATGAAAGACCACACTCTTTCTGTTGATCAATTCCGGCCGTTTTTTCTCAATTTCTTGTTTGAGTCTCATCTGCTGTTGGCAGTAGAGATCCGAATCGATGGTTTTGCCCGGCGGTAAAAGCTCATAATGAACGATGCCCTGCCAATCCCACCATACACACAGCATCACCTTATTACGTGTTAATCCGGGTTTCGCTACAGTCTGTGGTGCTTCACTGCCCTTTGACCATGATCGTTTGCGCACATTCTTGTCGTAGGTGATCCATTTTTCATCACCAGTGATCAATCTTTTCAAAAACGGTTCGGTTTCGTCACGTTTCAATAGAGAGTCGCAAATGAGTACACGATTCATTTGGTTTCTTTCAGTGAGCTTGTGTGGCACCCAAATATCGAGTTTTTTTGTATACCCAGTTTTTTTCAAATGGGTCAAAACTGTTTTGTGGTCAATCCCCAGTTCTTCAGCTACGTCGTAACTATTAATATGCCGATCTTGGTCCACTTTTTCAGAAATGGCATCTACTTTATCCGTAACAGGGCGACCAGAGCGAGCTGCATCTTTGACATCAAAATTCCCGGACTGAAAACGCTTGAACCAACATTGTGCTACTCTTGATGACACTGCATTAGGTCCATAAACGTCACAATTTTTTTTCGCGGCTTGTGTCGCAGTTTTCCCTTTTTTGTAATAAAATTTCACAATATATCGAATTTCTTCGTTAGATTCACTCATTTTATCAATCAAAAAAACAATTGAAAAATGGCGGGAAATTGCTTTTTACTTTTTGTATTCCTTTTTTAAAATGTCATATTTTTAATGGTATCAAAACCAGCCAGATACAAACAGTACAACGGATAAGATTTTTACTACAACCTTATACATACAAAATACGAAAAGACTTTTTCCCCGACCTATTATATAAAAGAAAGTCGTGTTAGTTACACTATTTATAACTCAAGAACGGCTGAACCGATTTGGCTGAAAATTGGTGGGGAGGTAGCTTAGAACCAGGAGACTCTAAAAACGGCTGCACCGATTTTGATGAAATTTTGTGTTCCTGGAGCGGGTCATAGTAGCGAGGCCGAAGGCCGAGCTTACACCCGTGCGAAGCCGGGGCGGTCGACTAGTTTGTAATAAATTAAACATGAGTACACATGCCTCATCATCATTTCAGCCATAGGACGTCCACTGCTGGACATAGGCCTCCCCCATAGATTTCCAAAAGGGCCGGTTGGAAGCAGCCTGGATCCAGCGTTTTCCTGTGGTCTTTTTTAGGTCGTCTGTCCATCTTGTGGGTGGACGTCCTACGCTGCGCTTACCGGTCCATCGGCCATCTGTTCTGCGTGCTATGTGCCCTGCCCACAGCCACTTAACTTGCTATTCCGGTGGATATGCCTATTAGAATAATGTAAATACCTGGAGCAGCAACATCTGTCTGTTTCTTGTTTCTGGTGGCTCGCCTACTGCGTCTGGTTGTTTCCTCTTCACTAGGCTCATCCTGAGGCTTTTCCTGGGGTTTTTCTTTGGGTACTCCTTTACGTGGCTCTGTATAATGTACAATATAAAATAGAAACAAATTGTAAGGGCAATAGGAATATATTGTTAGGCCAATAAAAACAAATTGTTACAGCAATGGAGAAACAAATTGTTTGGGCAATATCAGCTAATCCATATATATTGTTGTGCAAATCACATTTTACTATTGAACAGCTGCTATTTTTTTCGTGATTTCAGGGGTAGTCTTTTTGTAAAAGTTATTCATAATGATGGGTACTTTGGACCCCTTTTCGCATAAGCCAGTAAAGCATCAAGCAGTGGCTGGAAGCAAAAATCCGTTGATAACGAGTGTGGAGCACTCCACACTTTAGACAGAGATAACGCGATAGACAGAGAGGCAACTTGTAGATTAATATAGCTGTAGATAATTAGCGCTCACACACACACATCACATCATCAGCCAATTAACGTCCACTGTTGGACAAGGCCTCCCTCATAGAGAGGGGTGTTGCCATAATCCCCACGCTTGGCAGGCGGCTTGGGGATCGCAGTACGTTCACAGTTAGCGCTCGCACGTACTGAATTGCACTTTATTGTGTAGTAGCAAGAGTCACTACTTATTTAAATGACTTGTACTTATTTGTATTCTGTGTTGATGGTCGCTCCCATAGTAAGTTGTTCATAGTTATGATTACCCTCTTTCGGTTTAGTACACCCTTTCTGCCTAACCCTGTTTATTTAAACTTACTGGGCACGGGAATAGCGGGTGGCGGCATGGCAATGTCGTCCTTATGCCTTTCCCGTTTAATCTCCATTTCGATTGGCAGAGCTTCGGTCTCCATTGGCTCTGGTTCGGGAGGGACAGATATCTTCTCTTGCTTGACTGTAAAGAGAATACATACATCAATAAGTAATCAAGTTGCTACAGACCAATATAACACCAACCCGGCTAAGAGCAGAATTCTTTTTAACTCCTGCTGCAAAAAGAGGGGTGTTATAACCGTAAAACAAAAACAAAACAGTCGGGTTCGATTTGGGTTATTCTAAAGATGTAGACCTAATGTTTTAAAATTTTCACTTGGTGATTTTTTATCTTCAAATAGGTTGAAAATGTGGGAAAGAGAGAGCTGCCATTGGGCACAGACTTAAGACAGGCCACAGACATGCAAAAATGTTCAATTTGCAGTGTCTATCCAGGAAAATTGTGATACTTTAAGTACTATTATATAATAATAGCCTTTGTTCGGATTAAACAATAAAATTCTTAAAGTAACAACTGATTTTTGATTTCACTTTTTTGCTCTTAAATCCGTTTGTCCTAGTTTGCCATAGGCCTCTTCCATTCCTCTCTGTCTCTGGCTGTTCTTGATCATGTCTTCGCAACGATGGCTTTGATGTCGTCTTCCCACCTTTTAAATTGACCTCCTCTCTTGCGCTTTCCGGTGGTTGGGTACCAATTGATTAATGTTTTACTCCACTTTCCGATTCCCCTTATAGTGTGTCCTGTCCATCTCCATTTGTTTTTCCGTATCACGAATGTAACGTTTTCTACTTTGGTCTTTTTTCTGATGAGTGTTTTTTTTTGTTTTGATATTTGGTGACGAGACGTGCGAAGTCTCTCGCCTGATGACTCTTCACGCTTGCCCATAACAGCACAACGCCACTCAGAATTTTGAAGTTCAACAGTTCAAAACCCTGGATGGCAATGCACTGCGCTCGTCACCCCGAGATATAAGATGTCAAATCACTGTGTGCCCTGTAATTTCGCTGGAAACATTGCCCTTCAATCCGGAACACAGTAGTGTTTGCACACTACTGCTTGGCAGTTGAATAACTGGCAAAGGTGTGGTACTTTCCCAGGCAGACCCCTGCAAAAGAGTCCTACCACTACCGAGAGAGTGTGCTTCGTATCCTTCCTGTCTTGTGATATCCAGGATACTAATATATAATAACTCACTCTGTATTGTGGGTTGGTCTTGAGGAGCCAAGTTCTCCTTCTCGTCATCCTTGTGTCGTCTGCTCCGAGAAGACTGTCGCACCAGCTCCGACTTGCCTACAGAGTTCTCTCTGCGCAGTTTCTGGGATAGATTTACATTCACCTGTGAAATAGAAATTTATGTTAGACTAGTGCTGTTGCCCGCGACTTCGTACGGGTAGATTTTCATATAAACTTTCATCCCTTAATCCGGCCCTTTCGCAAAATAACATAGCCTATACTTCAATCTGGTCATAGCTAAGGATATTCGTGAAAACCACATTTAAATCCGTCCAGTGGTTTAGGAGATGTGCGTCGACAAACAAACAAACAACAATTCTAAAAACTGTCTTAATGTGTTTAGCTGCTTATTTTAAGACTCCCTAGGTGTTATTTTTTTTTAATATCTCGCAATTACAGATTTTTCTATCTCTACGTTTTTATTATTGTATAGATAACTTGTTAGATCATAATATAAACTACAATATTTTTTAGATGGGCACTGCAACTTAACGTCTTATACAGAATATTTGTCTCAGCATGGCAGGTTCTGTCATCTCATATGTGCTGTGGTGCGGAGCTCAGTCGATTAATCATGCGGAGCTGCAAGTCTCGGCCCTCGCCAGTCATCTTCAGTACGTGGCGAGATCGCAATTAGTTGGTCTTCTGGTTGCCGATTGTGCTGATATACAGTGGGTCTGGTCCCATAGCTCTGGCTCAATCGGCCAACAGGGTGCCATGAGAATGACTATTGAGCCATCGACCAGAAGGGTTACCATAATCTCAAAAACATTCTTATAATAACCTTACATGGACTTTTGTCTTGCTCTCTCATTAGCCGTGAGAGTGTGGCAACATTCAATGTAAGGTTATTATAAGAATGTTTTTGAGATTATGGTAACATGGCAGGAAAGCTCAAGTTCACACTTCTCCCGCCGGTCTGACAGTGACAGGCGCGATCTTAGTGTGTTGATCCCGTCTGAGCACTAAAAACAGTTATGGTGCAGGCGAGGGTACAATACCTGGCTTTTCCTCCTGCTAGGGTTGCACACCATGCTATTAAAACAGTATTATACGGTTTTTAGCTCTATAGTTTATTTCCTCATTCCTTTAAATCTGTTTAATAATAAGTTTCGGTGTATGCGTGGAATAAAATGATTTTTGAAGTGAAAACTACTTTAAGCGCGTTGAGCACTTTTGGGGTGAACAAAAATCATGGAACTCGCGTCATCGTCACGCTGCACCGTGTCTTTTAAAACAGCGCCATCTCTTGTAGAATAGGTGAATTACTACTCAAGTTTTCAGTTCTGACGTGCAGTTCTATGACTGATGTGTTTTTTTGTCTGACCTCTAAAACGAGGTGTACTAAAAAAAAAAGATTCTGTATATTCTTCTAAAAAATCAGATGGATAATAATGAAGAAGATAATCTTAACAGATAAATACTTAATTTTGACACTGATATAGGCAATAACTAACTATAATAAATAACTGATATTTTGATTTTTGATATAGGCATATCAGCTTATGCTGCTCGCCTATAATCAATAAATAAATAAAATACTGTAAAAAAAATCTACCAGCTTAATAAAATTTATTTCTTGTGCAAAAAGTTGACAACACTTGTATGTGTATCCTATAGCTAGTGGAAATGCTTCTTGTTTCATAAGACGAGGTGATTGAATCACATGCCAAGGTGATTGAATCATATGCCGAGGTTATTATTAGTAGTAGTTTTGGCCTCCTCTTCGCAATGTCCCATCTTGCTTCTATATTACAATGCACTTATGACAGTCTTAATCTTAGAGATTTCCTAGCCCAACACAACAATACCAACAAAGACAACAATATAATATAGCTAGACTGACTAGTGTGAAAATACGTTTACAAACCTGCTTGCTAATTATACTCTGTGCCTTAACAGATGCATTTCTCTTCACCCTTTTTTCCTGCTCTGGGCTGGACATGTCGTCCACCTCATTCTTGCTTCGTTTCTTAGGTCCTCGCTGTTTGGTGTCCATGGAACTTTGGCTGTCGGATCGGGTCTTGCTAGTACGTTGCTTGGCGGGCGCCAGGGCAGATAGCTTCTTTTGTTCATCTGGTGAAATTAAAACAGGAAAAATATAGTCCAAGTCCATTAGCTAAAAAGTACGCATATGAGATTCTTCTTTCTACCCAACAGACAGCAGAGCTTAGATGGTAGTAAAAAATAACAGAGAAGAAAACCTGCTCACAAGGCATATGTTGCTGATGATAGCTGTTGCATAAATACAATATCTTTTTATTACACACCGAAAAATACAAATTATACAACATACAATGCACAGTAAAGTACTGTGCACTTCGATCAAATAAAAACAAAGATGTCAGCACCGTAAATAGGGCTGTGCCAGCAGTGCCCAGGCACAGGGCGCAGACTCTGGAGGGGCGCAGAAATGACCACACGAAGAATAAGTTTTGTTTTCAAGGGCGCAGTTATAGAAGCTGCACAGGGCGTTTAAAAGGCTAGTTACGGCACTGAAAGTTATATAATTGGCCAATTTTCATCGTAATTACATACTTCTAAATGGCAGCAAAATGTAAGCCAGAAACAGACAATAAAGAGTGTTGTCCAATAAAGTCTGTAAACAGAAAGTTAAGAAGAAAACAATTGAACGGATCGGTTGTGCTGGGCCAAAACATCCATAAAAGTGGACAGTTCAGTTTCTTGACCTGTTACTTTGCAGACTTTGACAATAGGCATAGCACATAGAAATTGAGGATAGAGGGGCACAATTGATCTGACTTACGTCCGAAGGTTTGTATCGTAAACTAATGAATTACCTTCACCCTCATCGATGCTTTGGAGGGTTATCGTAGCATTTTTGTCCTTCTGTGTTTTCTCCCGCGCTTTGCTTCGACCATTTTGGCTTTGGAACTCCTCTTCAAATTTATCAAGACTTTCAAGGGCATCCTGAAAATATCACACTTTCTTTGAAAACTGCACACCAGAATAACATCAATTTACACTCGTAAAACCACAATAAAACACTGAAACACTCGTGGAAAACGTTGTAAACCGAAACACGATTCTCGTAATGGATTGGAATGAAAAAGAACTTTACCTTAAGGTAGCGATTGAAATTTTTTGTACGAAGGTTTGATATTTCAAACAGATTTGGCAGTAATTCATTGAAAATGGACATAGTTATTGCAAAAACTCGGGAAAAGTTTCACAAATACGAAACGCCATCAAAATGAAACAATTGAATCGAAAACCGTTTGAAATCAAATTATCGTTGACAGCCAGACGTTTCATGTGCCAACATTCAGAAATCAATTTTCGTCGGCCGTCTTTGTGGATGTGGCCATTTTTAGAAACTATTTTTTTCTGAACTCATCTTTAACATTTGTTCAAAACATACGATGACGACGCCACCACTCAACTTGCACTATAAGTTGTTACCAACCTGTTTATGAACGGAAAGATTCTGTTATTTCTGTTCAGAAATATGATCCTTGTTCTAAAGTTGCCAGTACCAGATTGTGCCATAGAGAAAATATATTTGATCTGAGGATTGCAGTACAAGTTAGTTATGGCTTTTGATAATAATATAATAGTTTGGATCTGCCTTTAAACTCGAGCTAGTTTGTACCGAAAAAAGGCTGCCAAAAACTGAAACACTCCCTTCAGTTTTTGGCAGCCAAACACACGGCAGGTAAACACGTATTGCACACACTGAAATATCCTTAGTTCTTACTGCAGGGCCTGTGTGCAGGGCTGTTATCGTTCGCGCAAAACTTTATGAGCCCTCTGAAGTTAGGCGCGAGGCCTCCCCGACGCCCTGTAAAGTCCCTCGGATACCTATAATATGCGTACTGCGCAGCCACTGGGCCTAACTTCAGAGGGCTCATAAAGTTTTGCGCGAACGATATCTGCTGTTATGGATCTTTGATCGGGATCGCGAGTGTCAGAATTTTGACACTTGAAAGGGGTTATGACTGTTTTGACAACTTGCGATCCCGATCAAAGATTCATAAAAGCCCTGCTGGTTCTACAAACGAACACTTCAATATTGAGCGCACACATCTGCCATCAATATTTTACGATATGATATTATTACGCTAAATAATTGTCTCCCGATCTTTGCCGTTCTCCCAAATTGTGTCTCCCACATGGGTACAATCTTGAACGAAGCATCATAATAAATATCATACATAATCATGATGCTTCATTCATGGGTACAAGTCCCGATTTTTCTTTGGTATACCTCCCTTTTTACGAAAATTAGACCTGGCAACACTGACTTTTAGCACCAACGTGGGGAGTTTTGGCGCCCACGTGGAAAAATCATGTCGGCTCGTTGTATTATTTTCCTAAATTTGTGTATTTTCGAATGTTAATGTGTAATAATGGTGGATTATTATTTATTGAGTGCTCGTGAACGTGCTCGAGTGTAGGGAATTGAATAACGTGGTGAAACATCTTTTCGTGTTGTTTCCAAAACTGCATAGAAGCCTCTTGTAAAGCCTCCACCACTTTACTGGGGTATGAATTTGACTTGACCATGACTTGTTTAACTCTGACTAGGACTATGACTTGTTTGACGCTATTTAATATTATGTAAACGTATTGATATTATTACGGCTGAAGAACTTTGTACCCATGGTCATAAAAACACGCAACAATGAAAGTTCTGTTGATGTTCTTGTTGTCGCCGGTCTTTCCACCCTTTGTTCTACCCTTATATATTTTTACCTTTTTTTTATATTACATCTCACTGCTTTCACCTGCTTTCATCCTCATCTTCGCCTTGCAAGATTTGGTTTCGGGGGTGACTGACTGACTTTATTATTATTCCTTATTTAATCCGCCGTAACACTACATTTTCTGTAAAAAAAACAACTGGCTATATATTACGGTTCGAAAGATATAGCTATTAAAAAGGGGTCCTACCTTTTTAACCAACTTCCAAAAAGAAGGAGGTTCCGGAGGTTTTTTAATGTTTGTTACCTCAGAACTTTCGACTGGGTGAACCGATTTTAACGATTTTTTTTTATTTGAAAGCTGGTGCTTCTCGTGTGGTCCCATTTCAATTTGGTCCAGTACTACTGTTTTAAAAAATAATAATAACTTTAGTATTTATTGAAATCGCCAACGCCATCTAGTGGTGGTGGTGAAAATTATTACCAAAGATTATTGAACCAGTTTTAACAAAGACAAAATTTTGCACCTTTTAATAACTACGCCATCTATCGGTGGGACTGAAAATTATTTTAACCATGTCTCTTCAACAATGCCTTTTAAGTGACAAGGTTTTAACCCAAGAGAATATAATACTCTTACGTTTTAACCAACGATATCAGCGCCCTCTGCCCATGGGAATGGGCAAGAATTTCCCTGTTTATAGAATAATACTTTCAGAATTCCAATTTTTAAATTAAAATAAAACAAAATAAGAGAATTTGTCCATTCTGTCATTTTTATGAAGTCGGTTTTTTACACAGAAAATATTTTTTTTAAAATTTTCTGTGTTTTTTAATGTTGATAATTATTTTATAGCGAGGATCGCAAATACCGAATGCCGTAATAGCTAGGCGGATCTATTATGTCCCATAGGTTTACTCGTCCAAGCATTTGCCTATAAAATATCCATAGCAATAAAATACTTTATTCAAATTCCATGCATATCGATAACCGTCCCTTCTGTAAACCTGGGCCGGATTCAAGCTCATAAATAAAATATAGGTCGGGTGTGTTTGCTCCCACGGCCGGCGTATCGATTATATGCATCGTTTCTAAAGGGTTACAATACCTCCCTGTGATGGATAGGATTACAGCAAAACTTAGTAGCTTTTTGTGTGGTTTTAGCCAATGAGGTTATATACAGTACAATATAACCTCATTGGTTTTAGCACACATTTTTAGCACTTTGAAGTTAGATTTGGCGTCAGATATCGTGATTTGATAGTGACAGACATGAAGACTTAGGTAGGTACACAGACCTATAAAAAATAACTAACTTCCAAAAAGGAGGAGGTTCTCACTCGCCTCACGCCCAACTCTAAACGCGGCCCCGAATAGGTGCATTTTGTAAACTGCACCTATTCGGGCACGCGTTTTAGAGTTGGGCGTGAGGCTCTATATCTATCTATAGGTACGAATAATATTGTTCGAACGCCTGTTGATTTGGCAATAGCAATTTTTTTAAGAGCGCTTACCAATTTTGAAGTTTGTTTTTTATATTGCGAATGATTTTATTTTATTTTACTATGCACATTTTTCATACTTGTTAATGATAATTAACAATCAATGGACATCCGAGCCATCCAGTTATTTGGCAGCCATTTCGTGGCATTATAGGGCCTTCCATTATCCCCAAGATCAAAACAAAACAAAGGATAATCCAGTGTCCGGCGTTGTTTAAAGTAAATCTACTAATAAATCCGTTTTTGTTTATCTCCTAAACAAAAAACTTTGAATAAAGGTCGGGATCTCGTAAATTCTTCAAGAGGATTTGAAAAGGACAACTTTCACTGTTTTAGAAGGAAGCTTCTTTACCTACCTACTTACTTAGTCATAATACAATAGCTACTTTTACGGTTTCATCATCATCAGCCAGAAGACGTCCACTGTTGAACATAGACCTCCACCTTTAACCTCCACACTGAACGACATCCTGCCATCTGCATTCACTGGATGCCCGCGACTCTCACAATGTCGTCGGTCTATCTAGTGGGAGGCCTACCTACGCTGCGTCTTGCGGTACTTCCATCTTAAAAGAATGCCCAATCGTTTTTGTATTTCCACTCTATTATTTTTCCTCTATCTATAATCTTATCTTCTTTTATACTTATGCGAAATAGATAGCCATAGCCGGAGAGCTCGCCTTTAATTTCATTTGAAACTCACTCTTCTCATTTTCAATCTCAAAACAACAAACTCTACTCTAAACCAAGTTCAAAAGTTACTTGAAAATTAATAAAACCGCTAAAGTAAAAGAATGTCACTCCGGAGTGGATGGAGAAATCTCATTTTGCCTCCCCAATAGGAGTGCTTTTATAAATTTCATTAAAAAATACAGGGACACAACTTTTTCAATATTAATCGTGGGTAAGTATTTTACTCAAAGTACTTATAAGACTGCTTGGAAACTTACGGAGAGGAAACATGGTGTTTTCTATAATAATAGTTATCTTTTGGAGGTTGGTATGTACCTACGTAACTGCAGGACTACGCAGAAAGGGTGTTCTGAACCGATAAGGGTTCATTATACCAAGGATGGATGGTATCTATCTTTTGTCGATGATTATACTCATCATTCTGACCGATATGGCACCGTATAGCGTAGAGGAATTCATTCCAAAACTGGAGTAAATAACTAATGCCTATTATGATTATTAGAATGTCATTTTTATATTATTGATATTGAATATTATTATTTTTTTGAATACTTATTAATATTTCTTATGATTTTTTTTTAACTGTTGACATGTAATTATTATTATGAATAAAGTTATCATTATCATTATGTATACACCCAGTCGAAAGTTCTGAGGTAAAAAAAAAACAGTCGAATTGATTATAACACGTGTCCAAATCGCGAATATTAATAGTAACATTTTTATTTCTTGGTTTCACATAAGCTCGTTTTTATTTCCTTTCGTTTAATATTATATTATTATGTTCCGATACTCGATTAAATTATAAAACTTGTCTTCCCGAGTTTATCCCGCAATTCCGGCTTATATCTCACGTATGGAGTTTTATCCGAAGATTAGTGTCTTTCCAGCACATTACAGTAGAATAAGCAGTATGGCAACTTTACAAAACACTTTATAATGTATGTATAGAAAAAAAAACACATCAGTCATAAGGCGTGCAGCCTTATGACTGATGTGTTTTTTTTTTTTTTGTTCTTTTTTGTTCAGAAGTGAAAACTGATTCACCTATACTACAAGAGATGGCGCTGTTTTAAAATACACGGTATACTAGATAGATAGAAACTCCTTATTGTGTACACCAGAAATAAAAATTACAAACAGATAGAAAACACTAACGAGGATCGACGAGGGATGCTAAGACATTTTTAGTGATACCATTAAATAAATAATTATGTAAAGTGTATTATGTGACAGCGTGACGATGACGCGTGTTCCATGACTTTTCTAAACCCGAAAAGTGCTCAACGCGTCTAAAGAAGTTTTCACTTCAAAAATGTGGTTACACTTACTCAGGCGATAAGTCCGCCATATGCGTGGATATTTCAAAAATGTACTTATTGCTGATATTAATAGCACGGCAGTACGCTGAGGAACACAGTGCGGTTGTTGAACTCCTGCTCAGACCATGTAGCACCTACTCTCGTACCCCTCCTGCCCCAATCCCTGTTTATGACAAGATCTTCATGTCTTCCTCTCCGAATCGCAGTAGCCAGATACCTATATACTGGGAGAAAACTTTATAGATCATAAGATTTCTCCCAAAAAATTATCAGAAAAGCTAGTTCTCCAAAAATTTATATTCTCTAGATCATCGACTAGTGATAGACAGAAAGTGTGATTGATGAGTGTGATTATTAACTGACTTCCAAAAAGGAGGAGCTATTCAATGAGACATAGGTATCACAATATTTGTGTAACTTTCGACTAAGTGAACCGATAATGATAATTATTTTTTTATTTGAAAGCTGGTGCTTCCCGTGTGGTCGCATTTCAATTTGGTCCAGTTCTGTAATTTTTATGAAGTCGTTTTTAGGGTTCCGTACCCAAAGGGCAAAACGGGACCCTATTACTAAGACTTCGCTATTCGTCTGCCCGTCTGTCTGTCACCAGGCTGTATCTCATGAACCGTGATAGTTAGACAGTTGAAATTTTAACAGATGATGTATTTCTGTTGCCGCTATAACAACAAATACAAAAAAATTAACAGAATATAATAAATATTTAAGGGGGCTCCCATACAACAAACGTGTTTTTTTTTGCTCGTTTTTGCTCGATATTGATAACGGCAACAGGTAGACGCTTGAAATATTCACAGAATGTTTAGTTATACATATACAAACAATACATAATTTACCTAAATAATAAATAATTTAATTAAAATAAAATTAATATTTAAGGGGGGGTTCAACATACGTGTTTAAAAATAAAAAGTATTTTGTGGTAGTACCTACGGCACCTTCAGTGCGCGAGCCCGACTCGCACTAGACCGGGTTTTTGTTTTTTATTTAATTTTCTGAGATTATTGGCTTTGTGTGATGTGTCCTTACTGGTATCATCAGTCATGCCATTGTTGTGTTAACTCCGCCCCGAACGAAATTGTTCTAATCCGATTACAGCTTTTAATCAAGCTATACTGTGACTGGAAGACAATCTACCTACCTATGGTACGAGTATGTATATTTAAAGTTTAGTTAGAAGTAGGTATGTATTGGAAAGTGTGGGAATGAGTTTTTAACCGACTTCCAAAAAAGAGGAGGTTCTCAATTCGACTGTATTTGTTTTTTATGTATGTTATCTCAGAATTTTGGACTAGGTGAACCGATTTTGATGATTCTATTTTAACCGACTTCCAAAAAGGAGGAGGTTATCAGTTTGACTGTTTTTTTTAATGTTTGTTACCTCAGAACTTTGGACTGGGTGAACCAATTTTGATGGTTCTTTTTTTATATGAGCTAGTGCTTCCTGTGTTGTCCCTTTTGGTCCAGTTCTGACATTTTTATGAAGTCGGTTTTTCATATTGCAGTCTCCTGTATTTAGGACGCTTGCTTGGTAATAGAGGGTTATACAGAAAGGGTGAGCTAAGCAGAATGGAGCTCATTATTATTTAAAAAAAATTACAACGGGACCAAATCTGAAACCGCGATTTTTTGGGGTGTTCCACACATTTCGTCAAAATGTGAATGATATTTTTTGTAGAAGCTAAAAATCGATTTAGGCTTTTCCCTTAGTAATAGTTATTCATAATTATTATGAGTATGACGAGCTCCTTTCGGTTTAGTATACCCATTCAGTATAAACCTGTTTACAAAATACAATAAGTTTTAAAACTTTTTCAACACGTTAGAAAGTTTGACTCAAATCTCATCAAAAGGCATTTCAAATTAACCTCCATGCGAGTATATTATGGTGTCTATCAAAATATGATCCTAATGCTTTAGTCGCCTTATCCGACACAATAAATTAATTCTTTACTGCTTTCTATTCAGTCAAGACCCACTATTATTTTCTTCTGTGGTAGAATCAGCAGTAAGAGCTTGCTTGCTTGTCTCATAGTCGTTTTAACGTAGGGCGTCAAGCCTTTTTTTTATGAAAATGGGTGACGAGACGAGCGAAGTCGCTCGCCTGATGGCTCTTCACGCTTGCCGATAACAGCTCAACGCCACTCAGAAATTTGACCTTCAACAGTTCAAAACTCTGGATGGCTGGGTGACTCTTTAGTTTAATTTAATTTTTAGTTCGTAATTTATTATTATTATTGTAAATTAACGCTTGACTAGATAATTTTATTGTAATTATTTAATATTTTATTGAAATTATATAATTAATGTAATGTAATTGTCATGATTTAATTGATGTAATTGGTGTAACCGTTTTAATTAAATTAAATAAATAATTAATAAATGGCAATGCACTGCGCTCGTCACCCCGAGTTTTTTTTTATATTGTAGAATAGGCTTGCGCTTGGCCGCCAACTCGCCTGATGTTAAGCGATGATGCGGCCTACGGTGGATCACGCTTGCCTAGAAGAAACCGATTCACTCTTGACTTGAAGACACCCAGATTGTAACTATCGGGGAACACCCATTCAGGCAGTGCATTCCACAAACTAGCAGTTGGCACAATAAAAGTGGAATCAAAGCGCTTCGTACGGGTTTTCGGAATGTCAACCATAAAGCGGTGTCGATTTTTCGTGCCCGCTCTGGCAGTCCGATAGAAAAAAGGGCTCGAGGGAATTAAATCATGCAGATCTGATGCACTCTCTCCAAAATGTATCCGATAAAAAACCGATAGACTAGCAACTTTGCGCCGATGCTTAAGACTAAGAAGCTTAGTCTGAACTAGGGCTTCGTTGCTGATGAGCCTCTTGGCACGCTTCTCAATTGACTTCAAGGCCCCGAGCTGGTATTTAGCTGATCCATCCCAAAGGTGAGAGCACTCCATGCACGACTGAACTTGTGCTTGGTACATTGTAAGCAACTGTTCCGACGTGAAGTACCGACGCACCTTCGATAGGATACCTAGCTTTTTGGCAGCCAATTGAGCCTTGTTTTCAATATAGGAGCCAAAGTTGAGTGTAGGAGACAGAGATACGCCCAAAAGCTCAAGCTGGTCAGATATCGGAACGGACACATCCCGGAAAGTAGGAGCCAGAGGGAATGGCGTCCTTTTTGCGGAGAACAGACAAGCCTGGGTCTTAGCGGCATTGAACTTGACCAGGTTGGCAACGCCCCAATCTACCATAAGTGACAAGTTCATGCGCTCAACCATGGCCTCTCTGAGAGACTGTATTTCAGGTCCACTGGTTCGTGCATTGGATGTATAGCTCTCTACTACTGATATAAGATATCAAATCTCTGTGTGCCCTGTAATTTCGCTGGAAACATTGCCCTTCAATCCGGAACACAGTAGTGTTTGCACACTACTGCTTGGCGGTTGAATAACTGGCAAAGGTGTGGTACTGAAGGGGCGCCAAAGATGTCTCTTCATAGCCGCTATAATTTATTCTATTGTAGTCAAAAAAATGCTGTATGTTCGCAATGTAATGCTAATAAATTATCAGCTGACGTTATTATATTTGTATTTGTTCTATGTCTGGGTAGTAGGTACATCTATTTAAGTATGTATTTAAAAATATATAGTTATGTATGTATGTATATATCAGTCTCTGGCATCCATATTACAAGCTTTGCTTAGTTTGCGAACAGATGAACGTGTGTGAAAAACTGTCCCGAATATTTATTTATTTATTCCGAGACACAAAGGTCGGGTGGGTGACACAAGTCTACGTCATCGACCGAACTACAAACACGCTCGTAACACTCAAAAAGTTCGCCTTTATTTCCTAGGGGATAGTTTAGTTAGTGAATAAACATGATTAGATCTTTCTATTTGATAGAACAATTTTGCATTTTGATTTTTTCGTCAAAACATATGAGAGGGCTCTTCATCATCAGCCAGAAGACGTCCACTGCTGATCATAGGCCTCCCCCTTTAACCTCCACACTGAACGACATCCTGCCATCTGCATCCACTGAATGCCCGTGACTCTCACAATGTCGTAAATCCGGCACTGCGTCTCAGAACCATATTATGTCATCACATAAGGCTCTTAAATATTTAAACACTGTTTTAAACTATCACGGTTGTTCACTAAAGTTATATGATTATTTACGGGATATAATTTTGTCTTCCCGTGAACATGGTGCATGTAACTGCGCCGAAATATCGGGAGCTCCTTCCACAACCTTACCACGGTAAATATCCCGTAAATAATCATATAATCTTAAATATTTGTAATTAGTTACGTCAAACTCGATTTTTAAATGTTGTAAGTACTTAATAAAATAAAAAAACATTTCTTAGGTTTTCGTCATTATTACAACATTGGAATGAAACGGTTCTAATGGAAAATCCGTTACCGTGTATTTTACATTATTCAAATCTTGATGTTAATTAAAACTCAATTAATTATCATTCGTTAGGTATTAGTGGGCAATTAAGCATTCTAATTAAAGTATTTAATTTGTCCACTGTCATTCCCGCGTATGCTAAAGTAAGTATTTGTTAGGTTATCTCAAAGATATTTAATGTTATAGATGTCAGGAGAACGCTCAATAATGTCTAAACCGAAAATAAACTAACACCATACTAACTAAAAATTTAAATAATGTAAAAATGTTATACAAAAATTCTCAATCTTTGCATTTATTCTAAACTAGCTGTTGCATAGATTTCGTACGGGTAGATACTTTTGGTATAAATATTATGAAAAATGATAGGTATTCACTGGGGTCTGGGGTAGACTTTCACATTATTTGTTTAATTTTTTTTAGTTTGAATAAAGTTTCAAACTCAATTTCCCTTAATTCCTTTACGGGAAATAATTTCTTAGCGGATCTCCAGAAGAAACTTACCTGCCAAATTTCAGGGCTTGGTTGCTGATGAGCCTCTTGGCACGCTTCTCAATTGACTACAACGCCCCGATAGCTAAATACCAGATTTAGCTGATCCATCCTAAAGGTGAGAGCAGTACTCCATGCACGACCGAACTTGTGCTTGGTACATTATAAGCAACTGTTCCGACGTGCTTCTATGGAGTTTTAGAAACAGCACGGAAATTTATGTTTCTCGGTATTACTTGCATGCACTCAGAGTTCACGACTTACCTAATAAATAACAATCCATCATTATTACCACAGAAAAGAGAAGTAAAAAGAACGGAAATGAGAAGGAAACTCTGTTGCCAGATATTGTGACAGATACTTGATTGAACATTCTTATATTTATGTCAACGCGTCGAACTCCGCGTCACAGTTGCTATGGGTAAAGGTGGCTACAACAAATTTCTTACAAAAATGTCTTGACAGCCGTTCTATTATAAACAAAAAATCTTTTTCTTTTCTGTGATTATTACACAAACACTCGAAAAACAAAAGTTTTGACAAATGATGAGGCTACATGTTTTTCAGGCTAGCACTAAACACTCCCAGCTCCTTATTTTATCTCAGGCTATCGTTTCTTCTAATTACCATTTTGAGTAGGTTTTCAAAATATATATTATATGGGAAAAATATGCCCAAAAGTCCTAAAACAAAAGTTGCTAGGTTTGATGTGGGGAACCTTCCCGCGAGAGGTTTTTGGCTAATTATGTATAAATACTTATCTCTGTATGGATGACCCAACATCTATGTATTTGTATATCAATGGAATAGCTACAAATATCGCTTATTTGTCTGACTTTAACTTTCTGGCGTCTTCTGTCTGTGGACTTTTAGCACCTTGTAAACAATAAATTTGCATTAATTCTTATAAAGGAAGCATACAGGGTTACGTGGAAAGGGTGTTCTAAGACGAAAGGGGTTCATAGTACTCATCATTTTGAACAACTTGTACAATGGGAGCAACATTGAACTCGCGAAATAAATATCAACTGTTCCATACATTTTGTCGAGTGTGAATGACCGTTTTCTATGAAACAGCTGATATTTTATCATGATATTAGAATTGCTCCTTTAGTGATCATAATGACTGGAACTATGGACCCCTTTCGGCTTAGTCCATCCTTTCCGCGTAACCTCGTATTATGGTCGTGTGGCCTGAGTTGCCAGACCTTGCCAACTATGATTGCGTTAGAGGTTAAGGCGCGGTACAATCGCATCAAATTAACCAAAAGAAGTGTTTTTAAACGCCAACGTGACGACTTTAATTGATCAGAAAAAAAAAAATACTACTTACAAGTAGAAAAGAAACCTGTCCATAATTTTAACCAAATAATAATTTGGTAAATCCTCTGGATTAAAAAAAAAAAAAATTACAAACTGCGCAACAAAAAATGTTTTCAACTGAAACCACAGACCTAATTTTTTTTTTCTGAAATACTGAAATTTCAGTGACAATATTTTTTAACCAACTTCCAAAAAGAAGGAGGTACTATTTTCGTCTGTATGTATTTTTTTGTAATTCATCGATATTTTCGCCAATTGTGAACCGATTTACCAACTTCCAAAAAGGAGGAGGTACTATGTTCGTCTGTATGTATTTTTTTTGTGTGGTGAACCGATTAAAAAAAATCTTATTTAGTTTTTTAGTATACTCCCGAGGTGATAACATTATCATCAAGTCAGGATCTGATGATGGAATCTCAAGGAAATCGAGGAAAAACTAACTTACTAACAATGTTTGACCCACTTCCCGGTTTCCGATTGAGCTGAAATTTTGCATACTTATGTAAGTTAAGTAACAATGCAATAATCTGGTACTATTGAGTTGATCTGATGATTGAGCCAGGAGGTGGATAGTGGAACTCCTCAACGGCGAACAGCAAAGACACAAAATTTTGTAATTGGATTTAACTTTAATATAGTCTGTTCTAAACTCTATCATGACATGGGTCATGCACCCAGGGTTGACTTCCGGCGAAGGAACTCCTCAATAGTGAATAGTGGACAGACATATTATAAAAAATGTTGTACATGGATTTAATTGTGATATCCTGTTTTAAACTTCATCATGACGTGGTCGCTAGATAATCAAAGCTTGTCATTATTATTATTTTTATTAACACTTGTTTTGTTGAAGATGTCCGGTCCGTGACAATTATTTGGTTCGAGTCATATAAATTATTTTTAACAAAAAAAATACCGACTTCAAAACCACAAATAGGCAATCAAAAGCGAGAAATAAATTAATATAATTATTATAAGCGCTACCCACTCATCTATTTGAAGTCGGTGCCAGCCAAGTCTAATAGGTAGTCCAAAACTCGTGTATAATCATATTGATCACTTATGAGAATGAATCCATTTATGATATTGTATGATATAATATGATTATTTTCCCGGGAAGTACGGCCTAAGAGTTTAAGTGAGATTGTAAATAATTTTTAAGAATTATTGCTCACAAGTTTGGGGTCCTTGTAGACCGGGGGCCCCGAATAATGGATACAATAAAACACTATAAATAACTCCTTAGTTACAAGTATGATACGGCGGTAGATACGAGTACGTCCCTGGATGTTTTTATCAACACGCGTATCGACCTGCTAATTTTGGAACTCACGTCGCCTTAAGCCGATATACCATGGCCAAGAAATTTGATGAATAGGTATTTAGCAACTCTATTGCTGTCTCGCTGCGCCCTGACGAGCGAGCTATATACGTCTGCGTGACGAACAGACTGTGCGTGTGTGCGTGCCCGCCCGTGCTCCCGCACTGAATGCCTAGTTGCCTACAAATTCATTTCGCCTCGCAGTCTACTCGGCTAGTTGATATCGGCGTTTGCCGAATGTCGAGTGATTTTTGTTATTTTGCGATCTGCTCATATTTTACTAACCGACTACGCCAAATAGACCTGGGTCGATAATTTTTGAAACCAAAAAAAAACACAGTAGTATGAAACCCATTATTATGATAAAAATGAAAGGAAAAATAAATTACGGGCGATCTGAGTTCGGGAAGTTGGTGGGTTTAAGGGTAAAAAATGGTTCAACTCGATTTCCAAACTATAAATCCTATGGATTTATAGTTTTGCAATATAGTTTTTGAAAAGTTTAATGGCAAAGTTGTAGGTAATAAAAATATCTACAACTTTGGTCCCAATAATTTTTTCACATAACCTCAAAATTTATGTGAAAAATTCAAATAACCAAGTTTTTAGTTAAAATAATATACATACATAAATAAAAATATTAAATTCATACATACTTATAAACTTAAAGCGAGATAATAACGATACAGTAGCTACTCCAAGAAATAGTACAGTTTCACACGACGCTTGAAAACTTCCTGTGAGGGTGCTGGTCTATAATGTGATGATAGTTACGGAAAGGATTACCATGTACAATTCCTGTGATAACTTTAACTATAATCTAATAATCTAAAGTAGAGGTGTTGTATGAGGACTTGAGGAGATATCCGAGACCATAGATACCTCCGTAACATACTTCACCGCTGTTATGGGTGACTTCAACGCAAAGATGGAACGCGGAATGTTGATGAGTTAAGAGTCGGGTCATATGGGTATGGACAGCGGAATTCGAGGGGCCAGTGGCTGGTTGACTTCATGGAGAAGGAGGAACTCTATTTGATGAACTCCTTCTTTCAGAAGTGACCATGCAGGAAGTAGACGTGGATGAGCCCCGATGGTTCGACCAAAAATGAGATCAACTTCATCATGACGACCAAGAAGCGAATATTCAATGTCTCCGTGATTAGCAAGGTGAAAACCGGTAGCGATCACCGTTTTGTCAGAGGCACATTGAATATCAACAAGCTTGAGAGGTCGCGTCTGGTGAAGTCCACGCTCCATTCTGGTCATACTCAAATCCAAAACTCCAAAGACTTCCAACTCGAATTGCATAATCGCTTCCAGAGCCGAAAGCGGAACTGTTCGTACTAAACAATGGGCTGGTGGAAACTGTCCAAGCAGTGTGGTCCAAGTTCTTTAAGACCCCACGCCGGAAAAGACCTCAGAAGCTCTCAGATTAAACCATTAAGCTAATGAAAGACCTGACTGAGATGAGACTGCAAACATCAGCTGATATGTCGCAATATGGCCAACTTAACAGACGAATCTCAAAATCGGTGCGACACGATCTGCGTTCCTATAATAAAAGATGTATTAGGGACGCAATCGAGTGGAACCAGGGCTGGATAGTGTTCGCAAAGAATTCGTCTATTGGGAAGAGCCAAGTGATGAAGCTGAAGATCGAGGATGGTAGTATCATTTCATCAAAGCCGAAGATTCTGAGAGGTTTTACGGACAGTTGTACACATTGACGCGACAGCCTAATTATCGGTACAGCTCTGGACAAGAGAGCTAAACTGACCCAACACTACACTGAGGACATCCTAGACATCAGCTTGTACGAGATAAGAATGGCTCTGAAAAGCTTAAGAACAACAAGATCGCCGGGTGATGACAGAATAACGACAGAACTACTGAGAGCGGATGGAAAACCGGTACTTTTAGTCCTCCAGAAGTTATTTAATTCCGTCATACTCGAAGGGACTACGCATGAAGCATGGACTAGTAGGGTGGTAGTGCTCTCCTTCAAAAAAGGTGATAACACCTTATTGAATAATTATAAACCCATCTCACTCCTGAGCCATGTGTACAAGTTGTTCTCCAGAGTCATTACGAACCGTCTCGAAAGCAGGTTTGATTACTTCCAGCCTCCCGAACAAGCCGGTTTCTGTAAAGGCAGAAGCACCACAGACCACATACACACGCTCCACCAGATTATACAGAAGACTGCGGAGTATAATCGGCCATTATGTCTAGCGTTTGTAGACTATGAAAAAGCCTTGGATTCAATCGAGACCTGGGCAGTATTGCAGTCCCTCCAGCGTTGTCATATCGACTATAAGTATATCGAAGTGCTGAAGTGTTTGTATAGAAACGCCAACATGTCGATCCGATTACAGGACGAGAGCACGGAACCAATCCTATTGCAGAAAGCCGTGAGACAGAGAGATGTTATTTCTCCGAAACTGTTCACGAACGCAGTGAAGGACGTTTTCAAGCTCTTGGACTGGAACGGATTCGGCATCAACATCAATGGTGAATAAATCACTCATTTTCGTTTTGCCGATGATATAGTCATCATGGCAGAGTCGCTGGAGGACCTCAATGCGATGCTCAGCGATCTCAGTAGCCTTTCTCAACAGGTGGGTCTTAAAATAAACATAGACAAGACAAAAATCATGTCCAATGTCCATGTTGTACCCGTGCCGGTAATCGTTGGGAACGATACTCTTGAAGTTGTTGACCATTACACCTCTCTTGGACAGATTGTTTATTTAGGTCAGTCCAACCAAAAACGATCAGTACCATCATTCTTGGTCCAACTTGGGCAAAGAGGTCGCCCGAAGAATCCAACTCGGATGGGCAGCGTTTGGAAAATTGCGTGACATCTCGTCCAAGATACTACAGTGCTTAAAGACAAGGGTCTTTGACCAGTGTGTTTTGCGAGTGATAACATATGGTACTGAGACGTGGTCCTTAACTGTTGGCCTTTTGGAAATACTCAGAGTCACACAATGGGCAATGGAGAGAGCTATGCTCGGAGTTTCTTTGCGCGATAAAATCCGAAACGTGAATATCCGCCAAAGAGCCAGAGTCATCGACATAGATATTCAAATTTGCAAGTTGAAGTGGCAATTGGGCAGGCCACATCGCTCGAAGTACCGATAACCGATGGGGAAGAAAGGTCCTTGAGTGGAGACCACGAACCGGAAGACGCAGCGTAGGTAGGCCTCCCACTAGATGAACCGACGACATTGTGAGAGTCGCGGGCATCCAGTGGATGCAGATGACAGGATGTCGATCACTATCAGTATAGAGGTTAAAGGGGGAGGCCCATGTTCAGCAGTGGACGTCTTCTGGCTGATGATGATAAGCTATAATCTAATCACTTAGCAACGTAATAACCTAATGTATTTGAATAAAATTTTGAAAAAATAGTTCAACAAAATTAACTAATATTAAGAGATTTATTTATTTATAAATTTTTCCACTTGTTACGATCCTGATATTCCTGATACACAAGTTACAATATTTTTTAAATTCTTTCTTTTCGTACTTAAATGTGTTATGTGCGAAAACCACGTCAGTTTCCATAGTAAAAATAAATCATGTTGTGCGTCAACAATTTTGTCCAAATCCTAACTTGCCGACCGTTGCAGTAATGTGCTAAATTCACTTCACGCACAAAACACTAACTAAAGACGAGAACCGTTACATATCGATATCGATGGACAGCACTAATGTGTCGATACAATTATCGACTACATGTCTCTTCTCTAACTGTATACGTATTAGACCGACCCTCCCCTGACCTCGAGCCTCTGCCCGCAGAGCGCAATAAGGACAACTGCAGCTCGGATCGATTTATACCTACGAAAAGTAGACAAAATTATCGTCTCGGATTCTTCTGTTTCCTCATTCAAAAATAAGCCGATTTCATATTTTTTTTCAATTAATTGTTTAAAAAGGTTTGCTCTCGGCTTCTGTCATTTATTTTTGTTTTACAAACTCATAAATTTTGTTTGAGAGACGACTGAACACGGAGGTAAAAATTTGATATTTTTTGGGATTTTTAAAGGCTCATATTTCTTATAGTACTTAACTTACGAGAAAAAATAAATGACACAAGCCTGGCCATAAAGAAGATAAATTTTATTAAAAAAAAAAAATGGCTCTAGCGGTATTATCCAGGGAGGAAACAGGAGAATAAGTTTGTATGGACTAAACGCTGCCCAAATTGAGCCTTAACCATTACGTTATAAAAACGCCTAAATTAGACAATGTCAGTAAATTAATCCACATATCACATTTAAATGTGTTATATCATCGTAAACTTTAGTCAGTACAAGACAAGTGTCAGGAGGCACAAAATTGCTCTGATTAAAAAATAAATCAGTCAGTTCATGATAGTTCCATAAAAAAATCAATCAGTAGTGATTTGTTTAAAATAGGTAAGTGAAAAAATATATATATAAACAATGTATACCAATGTTACATGTCAAAAAATAATAATTCTGTCTTATATTTTTTTCCATAAAATTGTTAAATTTCGTTGTGTAGGTGTATAAGAATATAATATTTATTTCAGGAATATGTACAGCACAAAGGTATATTAAATGAAGCAAACACAAAAAAGCCTTAAATAATAAACTTAAATTTTTTTTAAATTGAATATAATAATTTCAAATTAATTTCAAGGTTTCATTCTAAACTAAATTATAATAAATTTTTAAATAAACGACTTCAAGACTACATGTAAAAACGTAAACTTAAAAGTAGAAAAATACAGTTAAAACAGAAATTGAAAGTCCTCATTACAACTTCTTGTTGAAGGGAACTATTGGGCGAAGTACGAGTAAATACGTATTAAATTTCATAAAAAAATTTAATTACGAAATTGAACCATTTTTGCCACAAATGTACTATATTTTGGTTTTGTTGTTTTTTTTTGCAAAAAGTGCTGAATCAATTTCGGTAACATTTATATAAATAAATAATTAAATATCTGGGACATTATTGCACACATGGTCATCTGACCCCAAACTAAGCAAAGCTTGTAATATGGCAGCCAGAAACTGATATTATATTAACACCCAGACATAGAACAAACACAAATGTTCATCACACAAATGTTTGTCCGAGATGGGAATCGAACCCACACCCCCAAGCGCAGGAAGTAAGTTCACTACCAACTGAGCCACCGGGGCAGTCGTGGGTAGTCTCTCTTAACTACCAAACAAAAAAGAATATCAACCTAGAAACAGTGCCCTTTTCGTGCCCACTACGGCCGCCCGGCTAAAAATAGATAGGCGCCGAGTTGAGACGACAGACTTTTTGAGATGTGAATTTATAAAAACCATAACGTAAATTTGCATTTACTCAAAGCAAACCACCATGGACCCGGCGATGGCGATAGAGGCAGCGGCGTTGGCCCAGCAGGAGCCCATGCTGGCTGCCATGGCGAGCGCAAGGGGAGACTCCGAGGTCCAGCGGTTCTACAAGAACTCTGTGCTCTTCCTCACCGGGGGCTCCGGTTTCCTTGGAAAACAGCTGATTGAGAAACTGTTTAGGTAAGGAAAAATACTCGCAAGAAGTTAGGGAACATTTTGTAGGAAGGAACCATCTGGGCCTTTTCAAGGCAAGGGTGAATAGGTATCGTCTAAGTCTGCGTGCTTCATCTTCGACCACATCATCGCTTACCAACAGGCGAGTTGGTGATCAAACGCGGACTTATTCGCGATAAAAAAAGGGAAAATTAGTAGCACCATTTAGTAAATGTGTTTTTATAGATAATTATCAATATAAAAGACCGATATTATAAAAATGACAGAACTGAACCAAATTGGGACCACACTGGAAGCACCAGCTTTCAAATAAAAAATAAAGATTAGGTTATATAATACACTTAAAAAGTTTCAATAGACACCACAATACAAAATAGGTTTAAAACGACTTCCAAGATTTGTTCTCATTGTTAGTTACAGGTGATGAAAGATAATTATATAAAACCTGTAAATATGGACCGAAGTGAGAACCTTCCTCATTTTTCAAACCAGTTAAAAATATATAAGCCTTTTCGATTGTCTATTAATATTATGTCGCCGACATTGCTATTAAAATTTGCAAGTTGAAGTGGCAATGGGCAGGCCACATCGCTCGAAGAACTGATGACCGATGGGGAAGAAAGGTTCTTGAGTGGAGACCACGAATTGGAAGACGCAGCGTAGGCCTCCCACTAGATGGACCGACGACATTGTGAGAGTCGCGGGCATCCAGTGGATGCAGATGGCAGGATGTCGTTCAGTGTGGAGGTTAAAGGGGGAGGCCTATGTTCAGCAGTGGACGTCTTCTGGCTGATGATGATGATGATATTTTTGAATTTGGATTACAGAGCATGCCAGATATCAAAAGTGTACATATTACTGAGGCCGAAGAAAGGAAAAGATATTCAATCAAGAATAAACGAGATGATAAAAGATCCTGTAAGTTTATAAATATAAGTTTACGGTAATGTATATTTGATGAAATACATGAACTGAAATATTTAAGTGTTGTTGAACGAGGTCAGTTGCACTGACCACAGCTAAAATTGGTAATAAACGGGAGCTTACCCAGGAGGATGATTCGAATGCTGCTAGTCAATGAATTTTAACATTTTAGATAGTCTGAGTATGCTAAAAACTTGAAGTTTTTATTAAATTTATAAAATAATGATTATCATAGGCGTATACACCTCATGTATCGTGTATAATGGCAAATAAATAAATAAATACGCGGAATTTGATGGGTTCAAATCCGACTGGTGGATGAACTTTGCAACTGTGTATTACATAACATATTCTAAGTGTGGTAAAAACTTGAAAAAAGAGCCTCATGAATGTTAATAAAATATTATTTTCATTAGTCATACTCGGAAAGTAGGTCTGAAGTCGCCTGAGTAGCGGGTTGAAAGTAGTACATTTCAGCCCTAGGGAGAATCACTTTCAACTGACAGTGACATTTGATAACTGACAGACACTCAAATTATAAAAAAACTAGTTCTATTTTCACATTTGTATTGAACCATGTTCCAACTTTTTTTTTCACATCAGATTACGGTATATACTCGTAGTCCCGCACTTCTCGTACATTTTACAGTGTCAGTTCATGTTTTTATTTTTAGTTTCCATGTATTCGTAATGAAAAGCACGTTTACCTCGGGGTTAAAGTCTTATTTAGTCCCGAGACGGGGTTTGGCGCCCGAGCGTAGCGAGGGTGCTAATAGTTCGAGGGTTACTAGTTACTTTCACCCCTAGGATAACAATGTACTCTTATGTATGTATTGTTTATGACATTCACCAACAAACATTGGGTCAACCTGGTGGATTAGGGTCCGTCCTATCCCTCTGAGAGAAGATGTGTGTCACAGCAGTGGGCAAATGATAAGCTGAAATGATATAAGATGATGATAGAGTATATACACATTTGATAGACACGTTAAAAGCAGTTTTCCTAGACAAACTCTACGAAAGCCAGCTCCGATGGTCCGCCACGCATTGCGTCCTAAGACAAACACTTCTTTAAAATCGCCTTTAAAGTTGCAGACAACTCTACGGACGTTCCAAAGCTACTTGGTAGAGAAACTTAGAAAAAATATGTTTGTTTATTCAGTAAAACTTACATATTACAAGTATATTTACTTAAATAATGCATTTAACTTAGTCTAGATTATAAACACTAAATGATATGCCCTGCACTAGACGAATATGAAATAATATATCAGCTGATAACAGAGCTGAATGGCGCAAACATATTCAGAGATGACCCTAAAGAACCTGGGAAGAGCAACGAAGAAAGAAAATTGTTGATATGATTTTTATTTCAGCTTTTTGATACGTTGCGGGTGCAAAAACCAAATTTCGTAGATAAAATATCTGCTGTAGAAGGAGACGTATCCGAGATAAGGCTTGGCATCAAAGATGAAGACTGGAAAACGCTCATTAAAGAGGTCGGTTTATTAAAATATTTTCGCCTTTTATTATCCCTTGTAAACACATTAAAGGTACCTCGAATATCCTAAAATTTACATTAGATCGAGACTGGGAACTGGTCAATAGTTTTTATTAATAATGATAATAAAAACTATTGACCTTACTTAAAAACGTTACTTAAACACTGTTTTAAACTATCACGGTTGTTCACTAAAGTTAAATGATTATTTACGGGATATTTACCGTGGTAAGGTTGTGGAAGGAGCTCCCGATATTTCGGCGCAATTACATGCACCATGTTCACGGGAAGGACATGGTGCATGTAACTGCGCCGAAATATCGGGAGCTCCTTCCACAACCTTACCACGGTAAATATCCCGTAAATAATCATTTAACGTTACTTAAGTTAAACAATGCTTAAAATTGGTCCATCCACTTCTCGCTGAAGGATATTGTCACACGCGAAAATGAGACAAACTGGTTTTAGACATTGATAAAGTAATGTTTTTAAGTAATGTAAGTCGTAAAAATAAAAGTGCAGCACACCTCTCGACACCTTCCCCACGCCAATATTGTCCCTTTTGCGCCAATATAAAGCAACCATTTAGTGAGTGGCAAGTCATCACCTGCCTAAATGTATATTGAGATGAGATAGGAGAAGGCAGATGCCGTTTCTCATACTATAGTTATCTCATCCACAAGTTATTCACTTGATTAGCCCACAGTTATAACCCCATAGCATTAGTAGTCCATTTACCAACATCATACCAATCTACATATATATTAGGTAATTTATTTTTAACACAAAAAAGCCTTTCAGTGTTGGTTTTAGCCCTATTGATGCCGTGTAAAGAAACGAGTTTGTCCCGAGAATGTGAAACAAATAGCAACTAACATAGGTAGTAATTCACATGTTCACATCACATAACATCATCAGCCAATAAACTTGCACTGCTAAACAAAGGCCTCCCTCTAAGAAAGGAATGTTAGCATAATCTCCACGCTTGGAAGGTGGCTTAGGGGTCGTAGTACGTCCACTGCTGGTGGTTCTGGTCGCAGTTTTAGGACATACCCGGGTCGGGTGCCTGATGGTTTATTGGCTCTGCTTTTAAGGTGGACGTGATATTCCACTGTGCTGCCACTACGAGGTTTGATGAACCCCTACAGACAGCTGCGCTCATCAACATAAGAGGAACGAGGGAAGCGTTGCTCTTAGGAAAAGCATGCAAGAAGCTTAGGTAAGTAAAAATTATCACATTATCATATCATATCGACTGCCCCTGTGTCTCAGTTGGTAGTGAACCTACCTTCTGCACTTGGGGGCGTGGGTTCGATTCTCGCCTAGGGCAAACATTCATGTGATGAACATTTGTGTTTGTTCTATGCCTGGGTGTTAGTATCTATTTAAGTATTTATTTAAAAATATAAATGTATGTATATCAGTCTCTAGCAGCCATATTATAAGCTTTGCTTAGTTTGGGGTCAGATGACCGTGTGTGCAATAAATGTCCAAGATATTTATTTATTTATATCTTAATTGAAAAATAACTGACTATATTGAACAGTTCCGCTATCTACCTCCCGGGTCGGTCATTAGATTCTTGTTACCAAGTGTAATTTATGAGACAACGCCAACTCTGGGTAGAGCAAGAGGAGCGGTCCCTCTAGGCTGTCGCTAAAATGACAAAACAGACAAAAAATCAAACGAAAAACTAAATTTTGATGGGCGAGGCGTAGCAAGCGAAGGGGCACACATGTATTGTTTGTAGCAAGGATCCATGATCTAATATCATCGTTCTTGTGATCGTTCTTGTTTGTAGACAGCATACAATTTTGATGTGAAAATAGTTTATATCCTGGATTAGCACATGGAATACTTACTATCCCGGAATCGATTCCTGTACGATAGTTTTTAGAAATTGAACGCACAATTTTGCTCTACCCAGAGTCTACCCAGAGGACCGGCGCTGGTAACTCGTTAAAACAAACAAAATGAGACCAAAACCTTAAACTTTAATAAAATCCGGCTGTAATAAATGTAGTAGGTGGTTTTTTTTTTTTTTTAAATTCAGTAAGAGGCTTGCGTTTGATCGCCAACTCGCCTGATGTTAAGCGCGACGCGGTCAACAATGGAGCTCGCTTGCCTAGAAGAAACCAATTCACTCGAGATTTGAAGATACCCAGTTATTTTAAGCCAGACATGGTGAGAGCAGTGGCGAGAACAGCAATGACTTCATTTATAATGAAGACTTAGCGAATGGGATCCCAAGTGTGCCGAAGACGGGATAGTATGGCAAACTTGGGTTAATAAAGGCTCTGAGAGCAAATGCCTCAGTGCTGACTGTGCAGCGTGTCCGAAAACTTGGACTCAACACTATCCAAATTCTGGTCAAAAAAATACAAATCGTTCACGAAACATCAATTCGCTAAGAGGAAGAACCTAAACGTCATCTTATTTCAGATCATATGTCCACGTATCCACAGCATACACTAATGCTACTACCAGTTTAGTTGGAGAAGAAGTGCAGGAGGAATTCTATAAACCACCGGTACCCCCAGAGGCCATGATATCTATGGCGGAAAGCATGGAACCTGGAAGATTAATGAATATTACATCTAGGTAAGTTATCAATACACGTTTTTCCTAACCTATACTGTCCATGTCCATGTTCCATAATTCTTGGTCCTTCGCCACTTACTGTTAACCTCTTTGGAATGAGTCAAGATCGTTTGCCAACATTTCTTAGGCCTGCCTTGACTGCGTCATGTATCTGAAGCAATAGCTTTATTCGGCTTTGATAAAAAATAGAAAGATGCCGTAATGATGCGCAAGTTGCCGCAATACTCAATTTGTCCCCACTCAATATTGGGACCAGTTGGATCCACAATCACCCGATATTTGCACAAGCCGTAACAATGACCAAGTGCTTCGTGGACAAATGCAATAATAACAGACCAAAGGTAAAAAAAATGGCGGAAAATATCATCGTTGAGTAAATACTCCATACACAGTACATACATTACTATTTATCATCAAAATAGTCACAAAACTCCATCATCATCAGCCAGAAGACGTCCACTGCTGAACATAGGCTTCCCTCTTTGACCACCACACTGAACGACAGTCTGCCATTTCATCCACTGGATACCCGCGACTCTTACGATGTCGTCAGTCCATCTAAGTGGGAGGCCTGCGCTGCGTCTTCCGGTTGGTGGTTCCTACTCCACTCAAGAATCTTTCTTCCCTAACTAACCCATAGAAACTTCACTTATTTTATTATCATAATATTATAGTAAGGTCAACTCGGCGAAGACCGTCTGTCGGGAAAGATCGTACAACAAGAATTACCACGAATTCAGCAGAACTACGCAGATGGCAATACCATCACCGGAATAATAAAACCATTTAAGTTCTTATCAATTGATATAGATAGCGGTATTTATAGTGTGAACGGAAAAAAATGAGGTTGTTAATTTAGTACGGTAAGCACCTTTGCATTGGAGTGTGCCACGTGCTTACAAAAAAAAAGGATTTAAAAAGAAAACTCACATATTCAACAGATCTATGCAAGTAAGTTTATTCTTCATTAATTTATCTATTTGATTAGTAAATTACATTAGTATTATAGACGTTTTTTAGTAATTTATGGTTGATGAAAATAAAAACTAATCTCAAAATATGTTGCGGGGAAGTCCGTCTAGATCTTGGAGGGTAATAAATGTCATAACGGTCTTCGCCTCTTACAGAAATCGTCAACCTTTGGTGTTTTGTTAAGCCTTTCTAGAATACCTATATAAATTATCAAAGTGTCCTAAATATAGAGTTCTACAAAGTAGCACATATTATAAAATCAAGAATATATGTCCGGTTTTTTTTAAATATAATGTTATGTATCTTGTATAATCAAAGTATATGTGTAACATATGTGTAGGTTTTCAGTTCCGTACTCAAAGGATACCAAATTCTGCTGTCTGTCCATTCGTCTGTCACAGGGTCAGCACCGTGAGCACACTCTTGTGAATGACGGTGAGTGATTATTTCAATCACTCAGATTTGCTGTTATGGTCACGTGACCGATTTTCTATTGATCTGATTGGGAGAGATAATTAATTACTTATAGTCACTCACGATAGGGTACTAGGCGTAATTTATTTAAATTTTTAGTTTTAATTTATTTTAGCCATGGGAAAATAAACGCGAAAAACGGAAAAAAGGTCGTATTCGAAAGAGAAATTAAAAGAAGCTATACTAGAAGTTCAAAGTTTTGCACCCCTGGAACTGCAACGTAGCCGGTCTTACCCGACAATTGCAGCATTTTGCGAAATAAGCGTAATAAAACCTTATTCCTGAGAGTTAGGGTACAAATATTAAGTTGTTACAGGAACTGGCGTTCGTACACTGATTCATTCACACAGGTCTTCGTATCTATAACTACGCCAACTACCGCTAACCAGGGAAATTTGCCACTAGACGGTCTTAACCGACATGGGAGCCAAATCCGTCTATTTCTCTGTGTTTTCAAAAATCGTTTTTATTTTCTGAACTGATAGTTTCTTTGTCATTTCGACATATTTATTGTCAGATCATCTAAATATATTATTATATAGTTTAACCAAATTTGGATTTAAGATTATAGAATAGCCACAATAAGACCATTTGTATTTTTTTAAATTTAGTATGCCGGTCTTCGCCGAGTTGACCTTATTTTGATCACGCAGCATTCTCTTTCATACACGTACCAAGACTATCGCTATTTCAACTCAAACCTAAAATAAATAGTAAATTTTTCTTCTTTTGGAAATCAGACATAATCGCCGTCTCGCTTGATCAACGACAGTCGACGAGTTTTGACGAAGTTGTACGAATCGAACTTACATTAGAGAACCAAGCCATAAATGTATAAAGATACATTAAATTAAATTAAAGATACGTAAATAAAGATACGGTTTTTTTTATGATACTGAGTGACGAGATAAGCGAAGTCGCTCGCCTGATGGCTCTTCACGCTTGCCCATAACAGTTCAACGCCACTCAGAATTTTGAACTTCAACAGTTCAAAACCCTGGATGGCAATGCACTGCGCTCGTCACCCCGAGATATAAGATGTCAAATCTCTGTGTACCCTGTAATTTCGCTGGAAACATTGCCCTTCAATCCGGAACACAGTATGTAGTAGTGTTGTTTTGGTAAAATAGTTTTGATTCGATGTAAATTGTAAATAGCTATTATTTCTTTATATGTAAATAGTTTGTATCTTTGATTATGTATGTTAATAATTATACGAAACTGTGGCCTTTTTTGACAAAAAATTTCTACGCGTTGGTATTATCATTAATTTTTCGAAGTTATTCGGAAATTAATCCAAGGTCACATGATCAAAACCACGGAAACAAGATCACAAGACCAAGGTCGCGTGACCTTCGCTGTACGCAACAGTTTAAAATTGTAAATGTGTAAGCGACGCTTAATTTTGATATTATGGTGATGGTACCTCGTCGATTGTTGTTTGAATCATTGTTTCAATCGTTCAGGTGTCAATAGGATACACAAACTTAATAATTTTAAGTGCCCTATTTTGGGCGAATATTAATAGGGTGACTAAGCTAAAAAAGTTTAGGTGCCCTATTGATAACACCTGGAAAAATATTAATAGGGTCACTAAACTAAAAAACGTTAGGTGCTCTATTATAGCTGGAAAAATATTAATAGGTTTATTTTTCTTAACCTATACTATCCTCACTGTTGGGCAAAGGTCTCCCCCATTCCCTTCCATGAATCTCGGTCCTCTGCCACCTCTTTAATAGGTTAACTAAACTAAAAAAGTTTAGGTGCCTTATTGATAACAACTGAATGAATATTAAAAGGGCTACTAAACTTAGTTAGAACTTAGTTTAGGTGCCCTATTGCTTATACTATAATCCTAGTTATTATTTTACACAATATGTTTTTTTCCAAGCATTTTTTTATCATGTTGTATGAAAATAGCAATTAAGTTACGTGTTTTGCTTTATTGTATTTCCTATCATTTTCATCATCATCAGCCAGGAGATGTGAACATAGGCCTTCCCCTTTAACTTCCACACTGAACGACAGCCTGTCATCTGCATCCACTGGATGCCCAAGACTCTCACGATGTCGTCGGTCCATCTAGTGGGAGGCCTACTTACGCTGCGTCTTTCGGTTCGTGGTCTCCACTCAAGAACCTTTCTTCCCGTATCATTTTTGTTCTAATCTTCACATTTCGCTCATTTTGTTCTTAAATTCAATCAATCGTAAATGTTTCAGTTTGATCAAAGATTGGCCAAACACCTACACCTTCACAAAAATAATATCGGAACAACTAGTTCGAGACATGAGTGTTGATCTTCCAGTATGCATAGTGAGGCCTGGAATTGGTATGTATTCACGTAAATAGTAGATTATGCACTAAGGAAATAAAGCAGTGTCTTACGTCGCGGGCAGCATATTGAAGCCTGAGCGTAACGAGGATAGAGTGATAATTATAGAGTCCTGAGTGAAGCGAGGGGTTCAAGCTGCCCAAGACGAAGACAGGCTTTATTCCAGAGGAATATACTCTACTTTTCACACCTTCTGCGAGAGTATAAAAAGACAGGTTTCACTGAAAATCACAGCACTAAACACTGTCTTTTTTTCACATTCTTTGTAAACGCACCTTTTTTCTTTGAGTTATGCTTATGGTGGCAAGTTCGATTAGTTTCGGTAAAAAAAGCCTATGCCTAGGCATTTTTTACTTAGAGTTTAAATTCAAATCACTTTATTCCCTAGAGAGTTTCATACAACTTTATATCGGCCAATGAGAGAGCAAGACAAAACTCAAAATAAGATTATTATAAGAATGATATTAAGGTTGTGGTAGCTCACCTGGTAATTTACATGGTTGGTTTCAGTGTTGAACACTTACCGAGAACCATCACCTGGTTGGCTGGACAGCAGCTGTGTTTATGGGGCTACTGGAGTAAGAACCAATGATTAACTTCACTACACTACACTACTGTATAGATGTTTTTTTTATATATAATAGGCTTGCGTTTGACCGCCACCTCGCCTGTTGTTAAGCGGTGACGCAGTCTACGATGGAGCTGTAAGTGCTAAAGGGGACATTGTAGGTATAACGCTTCTATTTATTAATTTACCGGTTATCACGATGTTTTCCTTCAACGTTTTTGAGCGATGACATCGAAACTGCACATAATAGTCATTGGTGTAAGACCGAGGATTGAACTGGCTATAGTCAGATTGTAAAGCACACATGCTTTCACTCGGCCACCATCTCGAGAGATAGCTAGCTCACCTAGCTCTTTATAAATAACCTGAGGCAGATGACATTGTGAGAGAGAGAGATAAAGACAAAGAGAGACCTATGATCAGCAGTGGGACACAGAGACCTGCAAATGATAACAGACTAACAAAAAAAAAACACATCAGTCATAGGACTGCACGTCAGAAGTGAAAACTTAAGTTGTAATTCACCTATTCTACAAGAGATGGCACTGTTATAAAATACACGGTACAGCGTGACGATGCCGCGACTTCCATGATTTTTGTTCACCCATAAATTGCTCAAAGCGCCTCAAGAAGTTTTCACTTAAAAATATTTCAGTACATATTAGGACTGGGATTAGGAATACTACATACTGGTTATGTCAAGCTTGATGTAACTCTTGGTATTGTTCCTTGTGACTATGTCAACAATGCTATCATAGTCGCTGCGAGGGAAACCGCCACCAACCAAGCAAAAGGTGGGAACGACACGAGGATATATACAGTTACTTCTACGCAAAGAAATCCTTTTACTTTGGGTAAGTAATACGATATTTTGCAATTGTTCTTCCCGATTGATGGGTAGGATAGTCCTACTGGAACAACCTGCCAGCTATCTTGTTTCCTGAGAGATTTCAAGGTCAGAGTGAATACTTAGGTATTCTCTAAGTCTGCGTGTTTCTATAACGCAGACTAAAACGCGATAAAACAGTCCGGGAAGGCCTAGAAAATATGGGTTAGTATTAGAATGGCTAGATCGCAAAATGATTTCATCTCATATCCGAGTCACAATTGGACTTAATCAATATTTTTTATAGAAAATAGGCTTGCATTTGACCACCGGCTCACCTGATTTTAAACGATGATGCGGTCTACGATGTAGCACGCTTGCCTAGAAGAAACCGATTCACTCGTGATTTGAAGAAACCCAGATTATAACTACCGGGGAACACCCATTCAGGTAGCGCATTCCACAGACTAGCAGTTTGCATAATAAAAGTGGAATCAAAGCGCTTCGTACGGGTTTTCGGAATATCAACCATAAAGCGGTGTCGATTTTTCGTGAAAGCTCTGGCAGTCCTATAGAAAAATGGACAGGAGGGAATTAAATCATGCAGATCCGATGCACACTCTTCGAAATGTATCCGATAAAAACCGATAGACTAGCAACTTTACGCCGATGCTCAAGACTAAGGAACTTAGTCTGAACTAGCGCTTCGTTGTTGATTAGCCTCTTGGTAAGTTTCTCAATAGACTCCAATGTCCCGAGCTGGTACTTAGCTGATCCATCCCAAAGGTGAGAGCAGTACTCTGCACGACCGAACTTGTGCTTAGTACAGTGTAAGCAACTGTTCCGACGTGAAATATCGTCGCACCTTCGATAGGATACCTAGCTTTTTGACAGCCAGTTGAGCGTTGTGCCTTGTTGTGTTGATCAATTCCACATCTCAAAATGTCCAATTCGCAAAATGACCACATCGCTGCAACATCACAAAAAGCACAACTATCACAATTGCTAAGTCGTAAAATGACTACGTCGTAAAAAGTCTGGACAATTACAAACATTATTATCCAAATATCTTCTATTTATTGCATATAATTTAATACTCTATTCATTTTGTCTGTGCTCATTAACATCTTGGTTACTAAAGAAGCCTTGAAACATAGATTAAAAATAAAAGTCAATAAAAAAACCATTGACAATCTTATTTAATTCTGGGAGAGTTGGCAGTCGGCTGAGATTCGGATGAAGTCCCTCACTTCATCCGAATCTCAGCCGACTGCCAACTGCCTGAATCCTTTCGACCTACACTCATGTAAGGCCGAACCAGCATCCAGCACCCTGTGGACCTATCATACCACAGGCCATAACCCTGGTAGTATGGTGGTTTGGGTCACATTTTTTTTATGATATGACGAGATGTGCGAAGTCGCTCGCCTGATGGCTCTTCACGCTTGCCCATAACAGCTCAATACTCAATTTATTTATTGCGATATATGTATGCATGAAGACCTTAAATAACATGTTTTTGTCTTAAATAACACATGTTAAAATACATGTAGTACATATGACCCTGTTAGGGTATGGCAACAGAAAGAACGGAACGGTCTATTTGTATATGATCAAAATGATCTTGAAAAATTCGTCTAGGGTGTAGTAACATTTTGATTCTAGGAAAGTTTTGAGAACATTAGTGAAACTGGTTTCTTTTTCTATGTCTTTTATTATATTTGGTAGCTTATGGTATATTTTTACGGCCATAGTTGTGAATGATGCGGCCTGAGCTATGAATTACTAGATTAGATTTCGGTTAGATAAGTTTATGTCTATATTGTGATCTGATTTTTCGCGGCTTGTCAATTGCTCTTTTAAAGAAGTCGGGGTATTGTTTAACGAATTTGCTTATTTCTTATATGTAAATTAATGTCAACGATAGGATTTTAAATTCAATGAAGTACGGCTTATGAAAAATTGTTATATTTATATCAGGAGATTTTATATTGGCCAGAATACAGATACACTTTTTCGGGGCAATGAAGAGAGAGATTTAATGCGTTTACGCTGTTTTCCCATAATTCCGTACCCGAGCCATGAGTAAGTGCCATGTGCCATATGCATAGTATGCAATAATGGCTGTTTTCTGATCCGTAGCTCGTCGTAGTTCTGTCAGCGCATAAGTGAAACTGCTCAATTTCATTTTGATTTTTTGTATGTGCGTTTTCTAGTTTAAATGTGAGTCAAGCTCTAGACCTAGCAGTGAAGTCACATCTACGCATTTTAATATATTGTTAAAATAGGAAAAATTTATGTCAAGGGGAGCTTTTTGGTGGGGTCTAAATTGTATTATTTTTGTTTTGGCGAAATTTAATTCAAGATTATGATCCAATTAATTATATTTTTAAAAATGTCAACTAAATTATTATTTAAATTGTTTCTACAAGATGTCAGGATTGAAATATCGTCCGCAAAAAAGACGCAGGACACGTTTATAACTTTAGGCAGGGCAACGCCACTCAGAATTTTGAACTTCAATAGTTCAAAACCCTAGATGGCAATGCACTGCGCTCGTTACCCCGAGATATAAGATGTCAAATCTCTGTGTGCCCTGTAATTTCGCTGGAAACATTGCCTTTCAATCCGGAACACAGTAGTGTTTGCACACATTTTTTTTACGCGAATAAGTCCGCGTTTGACCATCATTTCGCCTGTTGGTAAGCGACGATGTGGTCGAAGATGAAGCACGCAGACTTAGAAGATACCTATTCACTCTCGCCTTGAAAAGGCCCAAATTATATCTCTCAGGAAACAAGGAAGCCAGCAGGTTGTTCCAATCCTTAGCCGTACGGATTAGAAACGTAGAATCGAAACGTTTGGTACGTATCCAAGGACCACACTACTGCTTGGCGGTTGAATAACTGGCAAAGGTGTGGTACTTCCCCAGGCGGACCTCTGCAAAAGAGTCCTACCACTACAGAACGGTACATGACGGTATAGTGGGTTAATCAGTGAGTTAATCAGTGGGTTGATCTGAATTCGCTCCTTATTACTAGAATTTGAAGATAAATAGTCGTCTGCTATCTATACATTAATTTATTTTATACTCATATTCATCGTCGTTTTTATATGTAAAATAAAACAACATTTTGTTTTTATTAAATGAGAATTACTCACGTAAAATTAAGCCGATTACGCGAGTAATTCCTATTTAACATTGACAAAATATATGAAAATCATCAGTTTCCATAGTTAAATAAAAATTTATTTTCATCTTTATGAAACTTAATCTAACTCTATTAATCTGTAACACAACATCAATAATTATAATTGACTTATACACAAAATTAAATACATTTCTATTTATGTTACAGAAAAAATGTTCCAAGTCATTCAAAATGAGTTGAGCAGTATGCCAACACCTAAAGCCTTATATTACAATTTTGGAATGAGCACCTCCAACAAATTGTTATACACGTGTATTTGTATATTCCTACAATTTATACCCGCGTATATAGCGGATTTTGTGTGCTTACTCATGGGAAAAAAAAGAAGGTAACAATATATACATACTCGTATATATTATATGTATATATATATTTAAATATTTGTGTTTGTTCTATGTCTGGGTGTTTAATATATATTTAAGTATGTATTTAAAAATATATATGTACGTATATCAGTCTCTGGCAAGCCATATTACAAGCTTTGCTTAGTTTGGGGTCAAATGACCGTGTGTGCAAAAATGTCCCAGATATTTATTTATTTTCCTTTGAAAAAATAGTTGTCGCATAAATTTTATCATCATCATCAGCCAGAAGACGTCCACTGCTGAACATAGGCCTCCCCCTTTAACCTCCACACTGAACGACATCCTGCCATCTGCATCCACTGGATGCCCGCAACTCTCACAATGTCGTCGGTCCATCTAGTGGGAGGCCTACCTACGCTGCGTCTTCCGGTTCGCGGTCTCCACTCAAGAACCTTTCTTCCCCATCGATTAACAGTTCTTCGAGCGATGTGGCCTGCCCATTGCCACTTCAACTTGCAGATTTTAATAGCTATGTCGGTGACTCTGGTTCTTTGGCGAATATCTACGTTTCGGATTTTATCGCGCAAAGAAACTCCGAGCATAGCTCTCTCCATTGCCCGTTGTGTTTCCAAAAGGCCAACAGTTAAGGACCACGTCTCAGTACCATATGTCATCACTGGCAACACACACTGATCAAATACCTTCGTCTTCAGGCACTGTGGTATCTTGGAAGAGAAGATGTCACGCAATTTCCCGAACGCTGCCCATCCGAGTTGGATTCTTCGGGCGACCTCTTTGCCTAAGTTAGACTTACCTAACTGAACAATCTGTCCAAGATAGGTGTAATGGTCAACAACTTCGAGAGTATCGTTCCCCACGATTACCGGTACGGGTACAACATGGACATTGGACATGACTTTTGTCTTGTCCATGTTCATTTTAAGACCCACCTGTTGGGAAAGGCTACTGAGGTCGCTGAGCATTGTATTGAGGTCCTCCAGCGACTCTGCCATGATGACTATATCGTCGGCAAAACGAAGGTGAGTGATGTATTCGCCATTGATGTTGATGCCGAATCCGTTCCAGTCCAAGAGCTTGAAAACGTCCTCCAATGCGTTAGTGAACAGTTTCGGAGAGATAACATCTCCCTGTCTCACGCCTTTATGCAATTGGATTGGTTCGGTGCTCTCGTCCTGTAATCGGATCGACATGGTGGCGTTTCTATACAAACACTTCAGCACTTCGATATACCTATAGTCGATATGACAACGCTGGAGGGACTGCAACACTGCCCAGGTCTCGATTGAATCGAAGGCTTTTTCATAATCCACAAACGCTGGACATAATGGCCGATTATACTCCTCAGTCTTCTGTATAATCTGGCGGAGCGTGTGTATGTGGTCTATGGTGTTCCAGCCTTTACGGAAACCGGCTTGTTCGGGAGGCTGGAAGTCATCAAACCGGCTTTCAAGACGGTTCGTAATGACTCTGGAGAACAACTTGTACACATGGCTCAGAGTGAGATGGGCCTATAATTCTTCAACGAGGTGTTATCACCTTTTTTGAAGAAGAGCACCACCACACTCCTATTCCATGCTTCAGGCGTAGTACCTTCAAGTATGACGGAATTAAATAACTTCTGGAGGACCAAAAGTACCGGTTTTCCACCCGCTCTCAGAAGTTCTGTCGTGATTCCGTCATCACCCGGCGCCTTGTTGTTCTTAAGCTGTTTCAGAGCCATTCTTATCTCGTACAAGCTGATGTCTGGGATGTCCTTAGTGTAATGTCGGTTCAGTTTAGCTCTCTTGTCCTGAGCTGCGCTGACAATAGGCTGTCGTGTTGAGGTGTACAACTGTCCGTAAAACCTCTCGAGCTCTCTCAGAATCTCCGGCTTTGATGAAATGATACTGCCATCCTCAATCTTTAGCTTCGTCATTTGGCTTTTCCCAATAGACGAATTCTTCACGAACACTTTTGAGCCCTGGTTCCGCTCAATTGCGTCCCTAATACATTTTGTATTATAGGAACGCAGATCATGTCGCACCGATTTCGAGATTCGTCTATTAAGTTTGCCATATTCCGACATATAAGCTGAAGATTGCAGTCTCATCTTAGCCCGGTCTTCCATTAACTTAATGGTTTCGTCTGAGAGCTTCTGAGGTCTTTTTCGGGGTCTTAAAGAACTTGGACCCCACTGCTTGGACAGTTTCCACCAGCCCATTGTTTAATTCGTCCACAGTTCCGCATTCGGCTAGGCTCTGGAAGCGATTATGCAGTTCGAGTGGGAAGTCTTTGGGGTTTTGGATTTGAGCATGACCAGGACGGAGCGTGGACTTCACCAGACGTGACCTCTCGAGCTTGATGTTGATATTCAATGTGCCTCTGACAATTCGGTGATCGCTACCGGTTTTCACCTTGCTGATCACGGAGACATCATTGAATATTTGCTTTTTGGTCGTCATGATGAAGTCGATCTCATTTTTGGTCGATCCATCGAGGCTCATCCACGTCCACTTTCTGGATGGTCGCTTCTGGAAGAAAAAGTTCATCAAATAGAGTTCCTCCCTCTCCATGAAGTCGACCAGGCACTGGCCCCTCGGATTCCGCTGTCCATACCCATATGACCCCACTCTTAACTCATCGACATTCCGCGTGCCCACCTTTGCGTTGAAGTCACCCATAACAACGGTGAAGTATGTTTCGGAGGTATGTATGGCTTCAGATATCTCCTCATACAACGCCTCTACTTCATCGTCAGGGTATGTCGAGGTCGGCGCATATACCTGTATGACCTTCAGCGAATAACGATCGGTTATTCTGAGTATAAGGTATGCCTGCTTGACACACTATCGACCTTAACCACGTTGTTGATGAGGGACCTGCGGACGAGAAAACCTACACCACCCTGGGACTTTCGTTCTCCTTCCCGGAAGAAGAGCATGTTACCGGAATCTAGAGCTATCGTATCCTGTCCCTCTCGTCGGATTTCAGATAGTCCTATGATGTCCCATCGTATTTTGCTCAATTCTTCCTCCAGCTCAACAATCTTCTCTTTAGTCCTCAATGTTCTAATATTATGTGTTGCCAGGGCCAAATTACGTTGGGGGTGGTAGCGGGGCAACTGCCGGTGATTCTTAGCACCCCTTGCTCCACCGTTACCTGGCCCGCTACCTAGGCCAGGGATAGTGGAGCTGCCAGGGACTAGGGGCCGTAATTTTATTTTGTCTGTCATTTGTTTACCATAATCCCCACGCTTGGCAGGCGGCTTGGGGATCGCAGAGTTTCCACCATGTTAGTAGGAAGATGCTGCTGCCCATCCTCTGGCGGTTTCTGGTCGCAGTTTTAGGACATACCCGGGTCCACTATTTCGATGATTTCTTATATGATTTCTATCTACGCTCACTCTAATTTTCCCAACAGCATCTAGCATGAAAGTTTTCATTAAAAAAATATATACTCGTATATATAGAGTTGTATAAAAATTTTGCGAGGTCATACCACAGATCTCGCATTTTTATTGCTATGACCAGCAATAAAGTAAAATAAACTAAAACGCACGCTTTAAAATCGCTTATTCTGAAGATCCTGCTAAGGATAAGGAACAAACTATTAAAATTATTGGATTGTCATCGGTCCTTGATAAGTGTGCAAAATTTCGATTTAATTCGACGTTTCGAAGTAGGTGAAAATCAAGTTCAATGATTCCGTTACATACATACATACTAAGCTAATAAAAGCGTGTTAAAAACAAATGTATCAACTTGTCAACCTTATTTTAAAAAGTATAAACAATGGCAAATAAACCTTTCAACAGATCAAAGCGGTTCAGCAGCAGCACATCTTAAACGTGGTCGGGATTAAGCTGTACTGCCGGTGCTGATTTTGGACTGTTTCATTATGATCTCTGTTTAATAACATCTGTTTATTTTTTTCAGATTCGGCAAAATGTCCCATAAAGTGTACAAGATGTGTAATATTCTATCATATTTCCTAACACACGAATGGAAATTTACAGACAATAATACAAATAAATTATATTTTAATCTTTCTAAACAAGATCAAGATATATTTAACTTCAATATTACAAATATTGATTGGATGGAATTTATGCTTCTTTGGTGCATTGGTATCAGGAAATATATTGTCAAAGATGGACTAAAAGGCACTGAGTACGCAATCAAAAAGCAAAAATACCTTAGAGTTTTTCATTATTTTTTTATGTCTTTGTACATTTATTCTATTTATAAGCTGGTTTATTTAGTATGTTATTATTTGCAACAATTATTGTTAACTTTTATATAAATAACTAGTTGTGGACCCTGACTTTGTATGCGTATAATTTCATATAAACTTTCAACCCTCATTTGCCATCTTAATTTGGTACATTCGCAAAATCCTTTCGAAGCGGATCATCTCTTCACCCCATAAGGAAGCTACTAAATTTCAGGGTTCTAGGTCAAGTAGTTTTTTAAGATTTCATGATAAGTCATTCAGTCAGTGTGTGTCAGTTAAGATTTATTATTAAGAAAGGGTTATGTTTAAATCGTTGGTTAAGTTTTAATCAATAAAAAAAGCTATAATGACTATTTTAATATTTTTTGTTAAAAAGTAAAAAATTCTTCGTTAAAATTTATCTGACGTTTATAAAATACTAAGTAAATTGTTTACCTTACTTTAAACTAACTATTCTTATGTTGTTCCTAAGTGTAATGGAATAAATAAGTGGAATTTTGGATACAACTGTTTTATTCATGATCCGTAATCAAAAACTTTTACTCGGTCCAATTTTAATAACATATTATTTATTTATTTTAAGTTTTAGTTTTTTTGTTTAATGTGGGTTTCATGATTGAAATAAATTAATTTTATATTGACTTATTGAACAAGTGCAGAGAGGTATGAGATTTTAATCATGCGACCGCTAACCTTATCTTGGCGCGTTAAGGTTCGCGTTCGTGTGATTTTGCAAACTGCACCTATTCGGGCTCGTGCTCAGAGTTGGGTGTAAGATGAGATGAAAATAAATAAAATAAAAGGTCCCAGGTGACGGAACGGCCGTTGATCGTCGGGCCGAAATTCGATTTTGCGTACTCATTCAAGCTTAGACATAAGTTTCTTGGTTCTTATATTTCTACATTATGTGCCAAAAAAGTTAAGAAAAAAAGGAAGAAAAACTACTTTACGTCACTTATGACGACTAATACTTGCTCAAGCTAGGTAAACAACCATTTTTGCAAGTAATGTAGGTACTATGTTACGTGTACATTCTGACTTGGCATTGACCCGATATTAAAACGCATTGTTGTTGATCAATTAATTGCTCAATCTATGGTCCCAAAAGTTCCATATACTTTTTTCAGTATTTTTTTTTTCAAATTTTCTAAAGAATTGCTATTGTGGTAAATGCAATAACCATTATATCATACTCGATCCATATTTTTTTGTCTGCAACAATATTTAGAGAAACGTAATGGTTTTTTTAATGATACTGGGTGACGAGACGAGCGAAGTCGCTCGCATGATGGTTCTTCACGCTTGCCCATAACAGCTCAACGCCACTCAGAATTTTGAACTTCAACAGCCTGGATGGCAATGCACTGCGCTCGTTTCCCCTAGATATAAGATATCAAATCTCTGTGTGCCCTGTAATTTTGCTGGAAACATTGCCCTTCAATCCGAAACACAGTAGTGTTTACATACTACTGCTTGGCGGTTGAATAACTGGCAAAAGTGTGGTACTTCCCCAGGCGGACTCTGCAAAAGAGTCCTACCATTCATGTTAATGTTTCATTGTGGTACATATACGGCTACCAAGAAAAATCTTACATTCAAAAATAGGGTCCCGTTCTCACCCTTAGGTATAGAAAAAAACAAGCTGAAGGTGCTGGATTAGACATGTCTGTAGAAGAAACGGCAGCTGTTGAAGTAAATGGATTCCAGAGTGGCGATCGCGTGTCGAATGATGGAGAAAAAGGCTTCAAGCTAGATGGAATGGTGAAAGGGAAGAAAGTGGATAATGAGGTCGCTATCTATCATTCTTTAGATATAACAGAGGCCTATTTCATGTACACAAACAATATACAGATTATGATTATATATAATCACAATTGAATTGATCTCTCAAGAAGTGATTGCATAAATACGCCTAAATGTATAACTTGAACTCATTATTCAATCGTAATACATTAGCATACTAATAGCGTAGTTATTTACTAATTAATTAATTACTTATATTAGTGCCGTATGGGTCATTTTAAAAATACCTGTGTCATGATGAGATTTATATCGTGAAAAACATTCACAGTTCCTCAGTTCACAGGTGGACACTTGCATATGTTGGTGTTATTTATGAAGTGTTAATAAACGTAAGTGATGTAACTCTTATTAAATTATTGTTTAAAAAAATTACGTAAAATCGCCCTATTTTGTCATTATTACAATAAATATGTATTTTTCACTGAAACAAGTTAAATTATTACAAACTTATTAAATTTATTATTCCAAAAATAATATTCCTCCGTTACACGGTTACGTTGTTGAATTTTGATGAAGTGTCAAATGTGATCCATTAAATCGGCCCTACTTAGTAGCGTTTGAAAAGTTTTATTTTATTATACGGGAATTTCGTAAGATGAAGCTGACTCCGTGCTCCGACTATAGTCGGGTTTCAACTGCACACTAGAGTCAAAGCAACCAGCTTAATCTTCCGTGAGTAGTAATGACAAAAAGTGTGAGAACCAGTTTCCTTAGAGAAGTAACTTCGTGTTAAATCGTTGTCTTTTTTGCATAGAAAAAGTTAAAGTACCACTACTCTACATTTTAAATAATAAATACAGAAGCAACGGTTATTTAAATCATTATAATGAAAAGGGGGTTATAGACAGTAATTTAAACAATACACATTCATATACAGGGTTAAGCCTAAAGGATCTACTAAGCCGAAAGGGGTCAATAGTTCATTATGAACAACGTTTACTACGGGAACTACAATGGAATCCAGGAAAAAAATCAGCTGTTCCATTCGATTTCGAGTGTGAATGGCTGTTTTCTATGGAATTCGAAATTTCCGTTTTCGTTTTCTGTAGTGGTAGGACTCTTTTGCAGGGGTCCGCCTGGGGAAGGATCATACCTTTGCCAGTTATTCAACCGGCAAGCAGTAGTGTGTAAACGCTACTGTTTTCCGGATTGAAGGGCAATATTTCCAGCGAAATTACAGGGCACACAGAGATTTGACATCTTATATCTCGGGGTGACGAGCGCAGTGCATTGCCATCCAGGGTTTTGAACTGTTGAAGTTCAAAATTCTGAGTGACGTTGAGCTGTTATGGGCAAGCGTGAAGAGCCATCAGGCGAGCGACTTCGCTCGACTCGTCACTCAGTAGTAAAATAAAAAATAAAGAACAGCTGATATTATTTTCAACATTTGAGGGTTGATCCCATAGTATAAGTTTTTCATAGTGATAGGGTACTATGGACCCATCAATATATCATCATTTTATATTAATGTGTATTGTTTAAATTGCTGCCATTAACCCTCTTATTAATATTGTTAAATTAACCATTTTTTTACCCTGAAAGTGTATTCAGAATCGGTTCAATCACACAAGTACCCGTTTATAATTTTAATGTAGATAATGTTAATTATTGACTTATATATGAAAGTTGTGACTTGTGACATACCAAGAGGTAAAGAATGTTTTTAAATCACAGTTTTAAATTGTCAAAACGGGTCGCCTTGGTGATGACTTTGCCGAAAAATTGTTTGCCCAAAAAGTATATACTTAATTTATTATCATCAGTATTCAAGTAATTGTTTGAGATTTTTGTGAAGCGTGAATAAATCAACCATCTGTACATACACAGACATATATTAAATGTCTGTGTGTACATATGTATATGTATTAACTAATTGTCCAAGAAGGAGGGTTACGTTTTTCGATGTATGTGTAATGTTGTATGTAATATTTTGGTATGTTTATGTGGTCCTATTGGACTTTCTCCAGTAATCGGTTTGACATATTTTGGAGTGCGAGGTATCGTTGGATTTTTCTTTACGTCCAGATTGCCATATATTTATTAAAATCAGGATTTGTTTTGCTTATATTACACTTCTAGGGCCACCAAGACATAGATCAGAGATCGCACTATGGGACCGGTCTAGCCGAGTTTGGGGTCCACTGGTAATACAATGTACCTACGCATTATAGTTTAAATAACTCTTGGCATTCTCTACATCAACATGTAAACCTTTTTGGAAATAAATTGTACTTAACTTTATTTATTCTATTTTAGCATAAAACATGGATCCTGCATTAGCAATAGAGGCGGCTGCCTTGTCACGTACCAAGGCTATTAACGAAACCATTTCTCTCGGGGATTCTGATATTCAGCGGTTCTACAAGAATTCTGTCGTCTTCCTTACTGGAGGCTCTGGTTTCCTCGGGAAACAGCTTATTGAAAAACTATTCAGGTACTTTAATATTATCGTTACTGATATTTACATTGTGATTTATTGTTACGCAATAAGTTACAAAAGAAACCGCAGGAAAACGCTGGATGCAGGCCACTTCCAACCGGTCATTTTGGAAATCAATGAGGGAGGCCTATGTCCAGGAGTGGACGTCCTATGGCTGAAATGATGGAGATGAAGTTACATCAGCTCCAGTCTTCGGTGATTTCCTTCATGTATGGAAACGACCACCGCTGCTTTCACATGGTTTAGGAACTACGACCGACAAATCAAATCTAATCATTTATTGCAGTTTGTAGGTATATTAAAGGTCTTACAGTGCAGTATTACTAAAAATTCTTTTTTAGGTCTGAGTACAAATTTCTTTCGCAGAGGCATACAATATTAGCGGTGCTGGCTTATTTATTATATATGATAAAAATCAGAGTACTAAAAAAAACTTAATATTATAAAGTGTTACAGAAATATAATGTCATTTAGTACAGTCATTTCAAGTTTCTCAAAACAATGTCAATTAGTCAATATAATATTCAAATTTATTTCTTCAAGTAGACACGTATTTTAGTTCCCTAAGAAGATTTCACCAACCAAAAAATAGTGTCCAAAAACAAACTATTTCAATTATCATTAAAGTTACAATGTATACCTACATAGTGATTATGTAGCTGCTTTATTAGATTAGATCACTTTGACAATTAGTTTTAATTTTCATTCAGAAACTTTAACTACAGTGAACTGGCTTAATCTTACGTAATTCCCGTATAACACAAAAATAAACAGTTCTATGCAAAAAGATATACATACCACATAACTATTTATTTAACTTTTGCTTATTACAGATCATGCAGTATATCAAAAATGTATTTATTAATACGCCCCAAGAAAGGGAAGAATATCCAACAGAGATTGGACGACTTATTCAAAGAACCGGTAAGTTATCAAAAATTATAAAGTCATACATCTTCAAAAAGCTCTTGAACCAGACAGTAAAGTCTTTCCGTTTGGACATAATACAGACTTAACCAATAAAATAAATAATGGTAGTACAAATACCTAACAGTTGATATCGAAAAAGAAGAAGTAACATATTTTTTGTTATATAAGAGTGACTAAAAAGCTTGCCTAAGCTAACACACGAATGCACACATGAAATCTAATTTTGATTCAACAATCAGCACTGGACAGGGCACATCGCTCGAAGAACCGATAACCGATGGGGAAGAAAGGTTCTTGAATGGAAACCATGAACCGGAAGACGCAGCGCAGGCAGGCCTGCCACTAGATGGACCGACGACATCGTGAGAGTCGCGGGCATCCAGTGGATGCAAATGGCAGGTTGTCGTTCAGTGTGGAGGTTAAAGGGGGAGGCCTATGTTCAGCAGTGGACCTCTTGTGGCTGATGATGAATCAGCACTCTGTCTTTTTCTTTCAGAAAATCGTAATAAATATCATACACCTATGGATATGCTTCTTAATAAAATTATATTTTTTATTTGCAATACATTTTTTACGGATATGTATTTGGTTTTATTATACGATCCAATTGAATATGAGATCATTATATTAGTTTTGTTCAAAACAGTGCTTCTTTACAGGTTTTTGACGCTGTACGCAAGACTCAGCCAGATTTTGCATCAAAAATAGTGCCAGTAGCAGGAGACGTGGCTGAAATCAAGCTCGGACTCAAAGACGATGACTGGAGAACTCTTACTGAAGAGGTGAGAACATTACACATTAAAAAATTTCAACGATTAATTTTGAAAGTATAACTAATGATCTACCAGGATCTAATCCATGATTTGTTTGAGTATGTGAACAAGATAAGGGACAAAAAATAGAGGGACAAAAAACATCTGCATGATTTAATTCCCTCCTGCCCTTTTTTGCTATCGGATTGCCAGAGTTGACCCGTACGAAGCGCTTTGATTCCACTTTTATTGTGTGAATTGCTAGCTTGTGGAATGCACTGCCTGAATGAGTGTTCCTCGATAGTTACAATCTCGGTGTCTTCAAGTCAAGAGTGAATCGGTTTCTTCTAGCCAAGCGTGATCCCCCGTAGGCCGCATCATCGCTTAAGATCAGGCGAGTTGGCGGCCAAGCGCAAGCCTATTCTACAATATATATATGAGGCCTATGTCCAGCAATGGAAGTCCTATGGCTTTAATGATGATGATGATATAAAGGAAGTTCTCGAGGTGGTTCCATAAAAATATCATTGACTTTGGCTAAGTCGTTTTTAACCAGGTCTAATAATACTAATAAAAAGAAAAGTTAGTGATACAAACTTGACAGATTCAAATTTTTTTTATGTGTTTGTATGTATGTATGTAAGCTTGAGGGTTTTTTAATTGCACCAGGTATTAAAAGCCTGAACCGATTCGAAATAATTGATTCGTTTGAATGATAGTTTTTTTTTAAATGCCATTATTGGCAAACAAGCAAACGAGATGCCTGATGGTAAGCGGTCACCGTCGCCTATGCATACTTGTAACACCAGAAGCATCACAAATACGTTACCAACCCATAAAGGATCTATTAACTCTCCTTTTGTAGAAACACAGTGGGAAGTAGCTCAATCCACATATTGCAGGAGTGAGACAAGAAAAATTGCGTGAAACGCACAGTGTGTGATTTCCACTGCTTGATTATGAGGTTCCTCCTTCATCGTCTGATCAGGGGCCTTACCCCTAGCTCGAAAAGTTGACCCGCATAGGTGTTATTTGTCTAAACGGTACCATCACCTACGATAAGCGGTAGTTATTTGATAGCCGCCAAGCTTTGCTATTTTCACGCACACACGCATAGTAAAACGGATTTTCGTTCATTCAAGTTAGACGCTTTTAAACGATGCAGCTTAAATAAGTTGGTTAATTTTAGGTACCTATCAGGTACCTACTAAAAGTTGGCTCGCAAAAGTGAAGCTAGGGGTAAGGCCCCTGATCAATGTTTTTTAAATCCTTTTATCAATTTACATATTATGGTGTTCAGGTGAACGTGATTTTCCACGTGGCAGCAACCACCAAATTTGACGAAACAATCCGAGTGGCTACTCTCATCAATGTTAGAGGGACCAGAGAAGCTATTAATCTGGGAAAGGCTTGTAAGAATCTCAAGTAAGTAAAGTTCTACTAACTGACAACGTTATTTTTTATTATTTTATAATAGGCAAAGGAGAGAGTTCAAGTAGAGTTAGTTGAAAATTAAACTTAAAAGTATGCCGAAGCTCACATAAAACTACATCATCGTGTGAATGTCAAGGCCATCGTGCTCCACACCACAAAGACAAAACAACAACACAAAGTTACACAAACACAAAAACACAAACACAAAGACACAAAGTTAGAAGACTAAAAAAGTACAAAACCAATTCACTCGTGATTTGAAGATTTCCTGATTTAAACCATAGGGAAACACCCATTCAAGCAGCGCATTCTTCAGATTAGCAGTTCTACTAGCGGACTAGTCATCAGTTGCAAGATTTGTCCCACATACGAAAATACATAACAGGGCAGGTAGAATAAAAGCTTTTAAAACAGCATTTTTTTGTGATATAGTATCAGTAATCACCAGCACTAACATCAGTCTTCGTTTTCGGAGAAGTTTCATTTAAACCCTGTAGATATGTTTTTAACATTTAATAATAATTAAAACGTTTCTTTCTTACCAGAACACATGTCCACGTATCGACTGCTTACACGCACGCGACAACAATGAACATAGGGAAAGAAGTGCCTGAAGACTTTTCCGAGGCTCCCATTTCACCACGCGCCCTGATAACAATGGCTGAGGGTATGGACGAAGACCGACTTACAGGAATAACTCCTGAGTGAGTAAGATCTATAATAATTATCAATATAAAAACAGACTTTATAAAAATGTCAGATTTGGACCAAATTGAAATGGGACCACAAGTGAAGCACCAGCTTTCAAATAAAATAAAAAATCATGTTTTCATATTTATCGGGACTTATCGCGCACTATCGTAAGGTATCTATTTTTACCTATATTTAATAGTGCGCGATAAGTCCCGATAAATATGAAAACATGTGTTCGAATCGCGAAAGTTTAAAAATTACTAAAATAAAAAATCATCAAAATCGGTTCACCCAGTAGAAATTTATGCGGTAACAAACATTAAAAAAAAGCAGTCGAATTTAGAACTTCCTTTTTGGAAGTCGGTTAAAAACATGGCAAAAATTGGAAAATAATGTTTTCAAAATATACTGTTACTAAAGCTTATAAATTACTGCGCACACTGTAAAATAATCTTTCAGAATCATACGTTTACATACTGTAACTTAATTTACATTAAGTTGTATACAATGTTAATTTACATTAAGTTGTATACAATGTTAATTTTCAGAATGATAAAGAACTGGCCTAACACATACACCTTTACCAAAGCGGTGGCTGAAGAATTAGTAAGGGAAAGTAGTTTCGGTCTGCCGATATGTATAGTGAGGCCTGGCATAGGTAAGTACTAATTTTATCTATTCAAATTCTAATTCAGATAATTTGTAGATGTAGATAAACCTTGTAAAATATTGATATGGAAACGAACACAGTTTTCACACTTTTGTTTTTTGAAAGACGGAGATTCTATGTTTCATATTAATATTTATCAATCAAATAAAAAACCGACTTCATAAAAATTGAAATGGGACCACACGGAATGCGCCAGCGTTCAAATAAAAAAAGAATCATCAAAATCGGTTCTCCCAGTCGAAAGTTCTGAGGTAACAAACATAAAGTCGTTTTTTTTTATATTGATAATTATTTGTTGGAAAATTGACTTGATTGAGAATGTTTTTGGCTTTGAATCAAGAAAAAATGTTCAGGCGTTTCAAAATTATCTGCTCTTGTTTTAGAGGGGCTTAAAATTTTGTTCAATTTGTACTTGTTTTCTCGATAATTAGTTGTTAAGCTTTCGGTGTATTACCGTTTCATATCGTGTTCCAGTAATATGCTCGCACAGCGAACCTTCTCCGGGCTGGATAGATGTCAGCTGTGTATACGGAGCAACTGGGGTAAGTATTTTTCACACCACCTGCTTGACAATGTCCAATTACATATCAATGCAACCTTTGACTATGTATATGTCTAGACAGAGTGTTGCAGAACAATCGCAGTAAACAAAACAGCGGGGCTATTATGGATCTTTGATCGGGATCAGTCAGTGTCAGAAAAGACAGAATTTTGACACTTGAACGGGGTTATGACGCAAAAAAAAAACAGCGTTGTCTATTTCCAATTTCATACTACGAAATTGGAAATAGACAACGCTTTTTTTTTTGACATAATTTTGACAAGTCGCGATCCTGATCAAAGATTCATAATAGCCCTGCAGGTCAGGTTTGTACATAGAATAATAAAGAGTTGACACTCTCATGTGCGTTATACCCATGCGCGCTTACATTCGTGGTGTTGCCAGCTATTGGACGTTTTCCATAAAATTTGGATAAAAATGTAACCATTTAGTTAGATTATGTTTAATTATTATTAAAGTTGAAGTGCAAGTTGAAGTGGCAATGGGCAGGCCACATCGCTCGAAGAACTGGAAGGGAGTGGAGACCGCGAACCGGAAGACGCAGCGTAGGTAGGCCTCCCACTAGATGGTCCGACGACATTGTGAGAGTCGCGGGCATCCAGTGGATGCAGATGGCAGCATGTCGTTCGGTGTGGAGGTTAAAGGGGGAGGCCTATGTTCAGCAGTGGACGTCTTCTGGCTGATGATGCTGATATGATTATGATTATTATCACATTTATTGCGGTAGCTATATCGAGTTACGTATATTATTAGATGTAATTAGATCTTTTTTTTAAATGGTCGGAACAAATGACACTGCTTTTTGAATGTTTCCAAAATTCCTCATCACAACTTTTACGAATTATTTTGATCCATCTGCTTTGCAGAGTTGGGTAAATTTGTATTCTGCAATTATCAATATTAATTTTAACTTGATATCCTTACTTCTTTTATGAGAAAATGTTTGTCAACAAACATATCCTACAAGTTTTCCTTTTAGGGTACCTTGTACGGAACCCCAAAAATGAAATGGCCGCCATAATTACCGGGACTGTTCAATTATGGGAAAAAGTTGAGTTCTCATACATGCACACATGCACACCACAAACTCAAAAAAAATAACGAACTATAATTTAATTTATTTTCACACAATTTCAATGCCTTATTTTGTAGGAACTATTACGAAATAATGTATTATCGATGGTAGGTCACTTTTCTATTAATTTTGTGTGCCCTTTGTAGTTTCTGCATAGTTCGATTGTTGGCTCAAAATATTTTATTTATATAAAAAATGGTCACGATTTTGATGTTGATCATGTGACACCGCGACTGATACTGAGCAGTGAGAAAAGCCTTATAAGCCAACAGTTGGCTGCAATTTTTTTTCTCTGTTTTCCCGGTTCCTGGCGGGGTCTAGACCGTAAAGTAAAGCATTATCTCTTATAGGGTTATAAAGTTGTATGAAACTCCCTAGCGATTAAAGTGATTTGAATTTGGAACGTCAAATTCGTGTCGAAACTCGTGGAAAACTCTAAAAATGCTCATATGGTATTGTAAAGAGGTTTGTTCGAAAATCTAAATGGCCACCATAAGCAGAACTCAATAAGGGTGCGTTATAAAGAGTGTGAAACAAAAGACGGTGTTTGGTGTGATTTTCAGTGAAACCTGGCTTTTTATACTCTCGCAGAAGGTGTGAAGAGTAGAGTATGCTCCTCTGGAATAAAGCCTGTCTTTGTCTTGGGCAGCTTGAACCCCTCGTTTCACTCAGGACTCTATATAACTGCTTCGCTACGCTCGGGAGTTAGACGTTCTAGAGTTCCTCGTTACTCTCAGGGTTCAATATACCGCCCGCGACGTGAAACCGCGGGCCGTAGCTAGTATCATATATGTGGAAATTTGGATGGTTGGATGTTTGTTACTCAATCACGCAGAAACGGTTGGATGGATTTGAATGAAATTTGGAATATACATTGCTTATGTCCTGGTTTGACACATAGGCCACTTTTCATCATCATCATCATCAACGATTTTCATCCCCATGCGGTTGAAACCGTGGGGCGCAGTTAGTACAATATCTTTTTGACACCATAGAAACTCAACCAATAAGCAATGTTATCTTCTCTTTCAGTTCTTATTCGGCTTGGGTTTGGGCCTGTTGCACACTATCCACGCGTATCCGCAGACTACCCTCGGCATGATACCATGTGACATGGTGAACAACGCTATTATAGCCGCTGGAAGGGAGACAGCCACGAGCCAATCCAAAGGCGGGAGTGACACCAGAATGTATACCGTCAGTACTACTCATCGGAATCCTATTAAATGGGGTGAGTAGATTTTAAGTGTCTGATTGGTCTATAACGTGGTGGTCAGGTGAATTAGTGTCCCCCAGGCCATAAAGAACCATGGCCCTCTTGGAAAACCCTGAACCAACTTCGGTCCCAAGTGGATCAAATTCAGGATAACATGGCAAAGTGGGGTTATATAGAAGGCTCTGATACCGAATGTCTTTGTGGTGTGAACTGTCAGACAATGTCACACTTGATGAAGTGTGCAGCGTGCCCTATAACCTGTACACTAGACGACCTGAATTAAGCCACGGAGAGTGCCATTGGAGTGGCAAAATTTCGGCCCAAAAATTAAATAAAATAAAAAAACGGACGGACTGACAGACAGACAGACAGATGGATGGACAAACGGATGTACAGAGCGAATTTATAAGGGTTCCTTGTCGGGCTATGGAACTCCAAAAACGAAACATCGACTCGAAAGAAGAAGAAGACCAATAATTGACTGCCAATTTTTGCCAAACGACTGCCAAAGAACCCATTTACTTCGAAATAAATAAATAATTATATTTGAATTGTACTTTCCAGCGCAGATTACAAAAATTTTAGAAGAGAGATGTCGAAATTTGCCAACGCCATCAGCGATATACTTCACGTTTGCTCATGACACATCCAGCAAGCTGATATTCATGGTGTTATCTTTGTTGCTGCATATCACACCAGCGTATATAGCTGACTTTGTGTGCCTTCTCATAGGAAAGGAGAGGAGGTAAACGATTTTTCTTATCATTGCTTATTGTTTTAGCCATAATTTAAAGATTTTAATGGTGTCCATAGATTCTTCTAAGTTCAAGGGTGGTCACTACATTTACATTTATATATATATATATATTTATTTATTTGTCATAACACGGTAGGTACAAGTACATAAAAAGTAGCATACAGGGTCGTAAAAACGGAAACGTATCTCATGTGCGAGTTTTTTTTATTAGTTTTGTTAAATATATAAAAAAAAAAATATGTACATATTTGCAATAAATAAAGAATAAAGAAGCTTTTAAATACTAAGCTTTTTGACAAAAGTGTGAACACTTAAAAACAAAAATGGTTAAATCCTATTTCATCTTTTCAGGTTCGCCAAAATAACCAAAAAGGTGTACAACATGTGCGAAGTCCTCTCCTTCTTCCTGATCAACGAATGGAATTTTGTTGACAACAATTTAAGCAAACTTTACAGTAATCTTTCGAAGGCTGACAAAACTATATTTAACTTCGACGTAACTAGCATCGACGTGGTAGAATTTATCGTCCTCTGGTGCATCGGTACGAGAAAATATATAATCAAAGATGGACTACAGAACACTGAATATGCCATCAAAAAGCAAAAAATTCTACGTGTTGTGCACTACATCTTTATGCCCCTCTATTTATATGGTCTATGGAAGCTTGTTTGCTTCGCTTATTATATTGCTAGTAGTTTTTCAATGACATTAATAAATGTTTTCTGATTTCTTATATGATTTATATCGTTTTGTTTTATTTGGAATCCCTTGTTTAGTTATGACGTTAAGACGTGGCAACGGAAAAACTTAACATGTCAAATGGAAAACAATAGGGGTTTTTTTCTGGTTGATATGCTAAGACAAATTCAACGGTAATTTTCCCGATCAGAGCTCAGAGCGGAATCAGATAGCTCATCAGAAGAGCATGATAATCAGAGCAGATGCTTAGTGATTAGTTAGAAAATAGGAAACACAAAGCCCAAAATAGGCTCTTTGGTTTTCTGAACACTGAAGGTGGCGACGATTATAATTATAACCAAATATCCTTATTGCCTTATGTATTAGGTACTAGGTACTCGTATAGTTTTTGTGTTATGCTACGACGTTTTATTTAAACATCGTTTTTTAATTCATATCATCATTACTAGTCGGCGTGAGAGACTTTTGAATAGAAAATAAAATAATAAAAAAGTCCATATTAAATAAAATAAAAAGGTATGGTTTTACGACAATCCGAGAGGATTAAAACTAAGGACCTTCGATTGACAGGCGGCTATAAACATTTTGTAATAGAGATAGTATGAGGAATGCAGGGAATAATATACTGGGTTATTCGGAAAGGATGTGCTGACACGAAAAGAGCTTATAATAATCGACATTATGAACAACTTATATCGACCAACCCTAATTGTATTTAAGGTCAAACACACTATACGGTATGGAACAGCTGTATTTTTATTGCCGTAGGTGGCAAACAAGTAGACGTGTCGCCTGATGGTAAGCAGTTATCGTTGCCTAAGGATACTTGTAGCACCAGGCATCACAAATACGTTGCCGATCTTTTACTCACTTTTTGAAGAACCCCATGTTGTAGCTGCTTGGAAACACCGCGGAAGGTAGCTTATTCTACATTTTGCAAGTGTGAGGCAAGAAAGATCGCGTGAATTGCACAGTGTGTGATTTCCACTGATCTATGATATGTGGTGTTGTTGTGATTTCATAGGTAAAAGTGGATCATAATGAATACAAAGCAAGACTGTTGAAAATACTATATTTTACCAACTCTACTGTACCTACTCTACCTATACAATTTTATAGTAAATTATTTTTAATTCTGATGCACTGAGACTAATGATTTGGCATACCCTTTCAGAATAACCTAGTAGATGAAAAAAATACGAAACTTAACTTCTAATTATTATTGAGTTCGTATCACATGGTCTCTGAATTCTATAAACTTGACACGTAACTGTGACACATGGGTAAGAATGATAATGATAATATTTACGTAATGGTTATATTATTAAATAATTATCAATATAAAAAAACAGACTTCATAAGCACGTAAGAACTGGGCTAAATTAAAATGGGACCACACGGGAAGCACCAGCTTTCAGATAAGTTTTTTGTAGTGGTAGGACTCTTTTGCAGGGGTCCGCCTGTGGAAGTATCACACCTTTGCCAGTTATTCAACCGCCAAGCAGTAGTATGCAAACACTACTGTTTGTGTGTTCCGGATTGAAGGGCAATGTTTCCAGCGAAATTACAAAGCACACAGAGATTTAACATCTTATATCTCGAGGTGACGAGCGCAACGAGCGCTGTGCATTGCCATCCAGGGTTTTGAACTGTTGGAGTTCAAAATTCTGAGTGACGTTGAGCTGTTATGGGCAAGCGTGAAGAGTCATCAGGTGAGCGACTTCGCACGTCTCGTCACTCGGAATCATAAAAAAAAAACTAAATCGGTTCACCCAGTCTAAAGTTCCGAGGTAACCAACATAAAAAAAAAACACATTAGTCTTAGGACTGCACGTCAGAAGTGAAGACTTAAGTAGTAATTCACCTATTCTACAAGAGATGGCGCTGTTTTAAAATACACGGTACAGAGTGACGATGAGGCGAGTTCCATGATTTTTGTTCACCCAAAAAGTTCTCAACGGGCCTAAAGAAATTTTATCTTCAAAATTTGTAATAATTATACTCCAACTAAATTGAATGATGCCCCGTTATCAGTTAGATAACTATAATAATAAGATAACCACCCTGAATCCTACAAGACTATCTAATAAACCCACATAAATTATGTAGTAGTAAAATTTTATAGGTCTTTTTTGAAGACGCGACACGTCTCAATTGTTTCAAGTAGAGAAACTTGTCTAATCGAGTAAATACTTATAGACATTACATCAAATGAAATTCAGACAAGTAATCTGAAAATACCGTATATAGATTGCCTTATGGAAGTATTTACAAAATTGTATTTACCGGCTTTACCGCGTTAGGTTTAACTACGATATGTATAAATAGGTGTAGTTCCATCTAGATGGCGATAGAAGGCGCTGATCTTATTTCATACAAATCGTAGAGTGAGTAAACACAATTGGAAAAACTTGCACTAGGTACTCAGGTCAAGTCTTACCTTTTAACGGCTGTATCTTTCGAACCGTAATAGATAGCCTGTTGTTTTTTTTTTACTAAATATGTAATATTACGGCGGATTACCTAAGAAATAATAATAAAGTATTAACCGGCCAAGTGCGAGTCGGACTCGCGCACGAAGGGATCTGTATCTATAATAAGCAAAATATTACTAATTTATTTAATTTTTGTATTGCCACGACATCTATGAGTGAGTAGCGGCAATAATACAATGTCTCGTAATGTCTTGAATGCATTAAGAGACATCTAGTGTGGAGTAGCAAAATCAAGGTACTCGAATGTTAGAAATCACGTTTTTTGTATGGGAGGCCCCTAAATATTTATTTTGTTCTGTTTTTTAGTATTTGTTGTTATAGCGGCAACAGAAATACATCATCTGTGAAAATTTCAACTGTCTAACTATCACGGTTCGTAAGATACAGCCTGGTGGCAGACGGATGGACAGACGGACAGACGGACAGCGGAGCCTTAGTAATATGGTCCCGTTTTACCCTTTGGGTACGGAACCCTAAAAACTAAAGGGACCCCATATAACAAACGTATTTTTGTATTTGCTCTAGTGTTAAAACGGAAATACGTGTAAGCGTCAAACTTGGCATGATTATAGTACACACTCCAAAGTAAAACAACAAATAATGGCCAAGTGCGAGTTGGTGACAAATTTCTGTTCATTACCAAGTAAAGCAACGTATTCGGTTACTTGGATGACCTTATTATATCTTTCAACAAAACAAAATTGCATATTTTACTAATTTTGAAGTCAGTTTTTTAAATTGATCATGATTGTATTTTGTGGTGGCCCTCAGTGCGCGAGCCCGACTCGCATTTGGCCGGTTTTATGACTGTATCTCCCATGTTTGTCTGATTTGAGGTGTGGACGTATCGACGACTGCGAGCGCTTGTACAGGAAGGGTTCGCTCGCGTGTATCACTGCTCGCCGAATGTTCTCAGTAAGTTACAAGAGAAAAGACTCGGCAGTGTGTGGACACAACAGCAATGGAAAATAAGCGAGCGGTGTCTAGCCACGCATGCATAGTAGATACAAAACATACGCCTGCATTCACATTAGATGTGCGTGGGTGGGATACTAAACGTCATTGATATACTGGCGTATCATTGGCGGACAAACTATTTTTATAAGCACAATTTGTGCCTATGTGTTGACGGAAAATGTGCCTCCTATGCCAAATGTCTATGAGGTGAGAATTGGTTGCCTAGTTCTTATAGTAGGTAGAGTAATAAAATGTCCTTTAATCAGACCAGTTTTGTTTCAATTGTGTACAGTTTTATTGGAGCAGAATGTGACTTACAAAGCTCTAAATCTTTCATATTATTATTTATATAAAAAAAATGTGTCACGGCGTTTGTGTCGCACTTTATCGAAACGGCTCGACCGATTTTTATGAAGGTTTTTGTGCACCTATATTTGGTAGATATGAGAATTGGTTGTAAAGTATTTTTCAAGATCATAATAATCACAATTTTTCACCACCATGTTGGTGAAACCACAGGTCTCAGGTAATAAGTTTATATATCTACGTTTGGCCACCAACATGCCTGATGGTAAGCGATGATATGGCTAAGTGTTGTGCGTGTAAGTGGGGTCATAAGTCCTGTACTGAAGTCCCGCCCCATCTTGAGTGAATTGTGCATTTTACATTGGTAGCTGTAACGTTGTACGTTCCAAGTCTAAAATGAAATAAATATAAAGTACCTAACTAAAAATATAGCAATAAATATTAAATGAATATCGTTTAATATTAACATTAAGTACAAATTCTCATGTAAAAATATAAACCTAACTACCCTAAATAAATACTTTTAACTAGTTCCAAAGACTCCGATACGTAGGTACTTATCCTCGTCGGCGAACCTTCTAGAATCTTTCCGAGCGCTTCATAAAAACTGGTTCGCAGGCGGCGATGCGCCATTCGCCCATTCACACTCAGAGTGCGCGCACGCAGATCGCGGCCGCACTCCGTAATTATAAATAACGATTAAATAAGTACTATAACCCCTAAATTGGGTAAGTGTTGAACCAGTGGTGTACGAGTGTATTTCTGTGTAAACTGTAAATCCGATCTGACTGAACGGCCACGGCGTGTCACATACCTGACAGTGCTTTCCTCGTCACCGTGGGCGTTCAGGATTCTGGACAATTAATTAATACCTCCATGGTACTTTCCAGGGTTTTACGGAAGACGTGGACATTTTATGGTGGACCTTTTCCCGTGGACCTCTTTATGGAAGACGTTCAATGGTGGACATCACTTCAACGGTGGTCCTGAAGACCACAGCAACTTAAATATAAAATGAAGACCACTACGTCCAGTTTATAACACGCTGCGCACCTGACGCTGCTCCTGGACCTGGCTACCATCTGGATGGACTGAATCCGGGACTGGACCAGATCGCCCTCTTCACGGCGACCTCACTTTCCAGAAGAGTACTGTCCCTCGTATAAGTCGAAAGAATAAGCGCCACCCACTTCCCTTTGATATCTTTGCTCTTATAAACGCCCTTCAGGCATAACTTTAATAAATTAATATCTATAGAATAACGCCCTTCAGGCACGATTTGTAATCTTTATATATTTTAATAAATAATTGTATCGCTTGTAATCTGTGTTTACTTTAATACTACCGCACTAGGTAGGATTACCTATTTTAATATAATAGGACCATTTAGTTTGTCAATAACTAGGAAACAGATTCCCAAACGCGACACTGGCGCCCAACGTGGGGCCCTACCCAAACCAGTTGAGCTCTGAAAAATTATGTTGCAGCATTGGTCTGCTGATGGAAAATAACTCTAGAGATACATGTAAAGGTATGCAAGGATTTATTTTAAGTAATGAAATATATTTAAATACGAGATATGTATTTGTTGCAGTAATTTGTACACTTAAATAAATGTTTACCATATTGTGGCTACGTGCAGTTTAATCTAGTTCCGTGAAAAAATTCTAGATGGCGCTAGTTGTTCTAACGCTAGGTTTTTCAAAAACAAAATACAAAATATATTATCATCGAGCTTTATTACTACGTATAGAGAAGCTACCATAAACAAAGATCATGCTCAATTTTGTTAAGAATATAACCTAAAGTTTGCTTCACCGCCGAAACAATAATTAGTCGTCTAACCAGCCAATATAAACATTCAGCGCTAGAACGCTTATAAGGTATAGTTTTCTCGCGACGAAAAAGTCGTAAGCGCCGCGATTTTTCAAAGCGCTTACGCGTTTCGTTCAACGTTCTGCATCAACCTGTCGTTGCTATAGACTAAACTGCTGACTGACTACAGAAGTGACGTAGTTTTATATTACCTAACAAGCTTCAATTGAATTCGCACTTTGTTTCATAATTTATTATTAGTTGAATTAATTGAACAATAGAAAGTATTATATTATAATATGAATATTTCAGTTAAATTAATTCATTCGTTTAAGTATTTAATATATACCATTGTTTGCTTAATCACACTAATATTATATTTGCGAAAAAGTTTGTGCGTGTGTAAGGTATGTAAGTGTGTTTGTTCCCAGACAACTCGGTAACGGCTGAACAGATTTTGATGAAATTTAGTATGGGGGTAGCTTATACCCTGGATTACCACATAGGCTTTTCAGGGAAAATATACTATTCCTATGGTATAGCAGGGGAAACCTCAGGACACTACTGGTTTTTTATATAGATTACGTCTTGAATTGTAGGTAGCACAATTATACTAGTAATAACCTTTCCAGGTAAGCTAATTATTCAATACAAAATATTTCTTCTTGATTAATGGTATGTCCCTATATTAACTGGTTCAGAGCCATGGAGAGTCTCATTCCTTAAAAAAATGCCTTGTGATTTGATCTAAGATAAAATAAAAGCCGTAAGTATTTTTTGTAATAATATGTTTATTTAGTTACCTTTGAACAGTATAAGTTTAGTTAACTTTTGCCGCTTAGATAAAACATTATTAGTCTGATCAGTTTTAGCTTCATGTTTCAAGCGAATTGTTGTGTACTTTGTTATATTTAGCAACATTTAGGATTAAAAAACATAGTACGTAGCATTATATAGCCATTTTTACGATAAGATTTATGATCTACACTTCAATATTAGTTGTTAATCTACTCGGAATTACTTAAAATATTTTACTACTGGCAACTCAATGATACAGTAAACGGAGTGAACACAGCCTGTACACGTGTCAATGTCAATATGACAGACACGGCTACGGGCTGAATATAAAAAGAGGGTAGCGTGTTGAACTGACATATTTTGCTGGCGGCAGCGGCGGAGAGAAGAAGCAAGTGGAACTTTTATACAAACAGTGGTAATTGTGTAAAGGGGAAGAAAAGGACAAATCAGGACAGTTAAGTAACACAGAATTATTAAGTTTATTATTAATTTAAGTTGTAGTTTGATCTAAATATAAAACTTGATCGTTGGAATGTAAAAAGAAATCAAAGGTGTTTAATAATTATACAAATTACTATCAGTAGCTTATAACCGTTGTATATAATTGTTAGAATTGATTAAACTAATAAAGTATTGAAGGATAATGCATAATTGTAATAAATAATATACAAATGTAATTATGATATTGTTTTATTATAGCCTCTAATATAAATTGTGTTTATCAGTTTCAGAAGTGGGATAACCATGCCCAAACGTGCGAGGGAAGCGTCTTCGAGCTGGCAAGTCCGATCCGTGAGTCCGGATTCACAGTGCGCCAAGAAGCGATGGAGACCTTGGAGACCCCAAGAAGAAACGTCCGAAGAGGAGGAGTTTTCAGATACAGACGAGTATGACCAGCATCGCAAAAGGGATTCTTTTGGTGAGCCCGTTCCTTATTTTATAAATAATGACACTGCTAAAGCCGATATTATACCCTTATTTGATCCTGAGAAAAACGACATAGAATCAACACAGTGGCTCAACAAAATCGAGCAACTTGGTGAAATTCATTACTGGAGCAAACGGAAAAAGTCTTACTTTATGCAGTCGAGGCTGTTGGGCATGGCAAAAGTTTGGCACTCGTCGCTGTTGGACTACAACATGACGTGGGCACAATGGAAAGAGCGTCTAGTAGAAGCTTTTCCACAGAAAACCGACTTTGTCGAGTTATTGCGCGAAATGCTGAACAAAAGAAAGTCCCCGACTGAGAATATGACTCAATATTTTTACAATAAACTTGCGATGTTAAACAGACTCGAAATTTTCGGTGAAAAAGCAGTGGCATGCATTATTGACGGACTGCCACCCTATTTGAAGGCACCAGCAAGGGCAGGAAACTACCTAACAACGAGTGACCTATTTTCAAAATTTTTGTCTGTAATGGCTGATAATTTCAGACCAAAGCAAGTACAAGTTTCATATCCGAAGACAAATGATGATAATTATAAACAGCTAGATATGAAACCACCGCCTACAGAACAACGTAAAAGCTTTACGTGTTTTATGTGCCATGAACCAGGTCACACGGTCAGACGTTGCCCGAAAAACACTCACAATAATAGACCTGTTTGTGCCCATTGCGGAAAAATTGGTCACTTATCGGAAAAATGCTACTTTAAACCAAGCTCATCCGCAGCACCTGTGGCATCATCGAAGGAAAAAGTCAACATGATAACGGAGGTAAATGATATTTATTTTAAACGTATCGACATAAATAACGTTTCCGGGTTAGCCTATTTCGATTCAGGGGCAAGGGTAAACGTAATGAACCTAAACTTTTTTCAAAAACTCAATTTACCAATGAACGATTGTGATACAATGATTGGGGGGTTTGGAGGTAGCCCAATCATTTCTAAAGGCGCATTAAAAACAACTGTCCGGGTAGAAGACAATGATTTTGAAACAGAATTTCTTATAACCGATTGCCACATGGGCAAAATGGATATTATTCTTGGACAACCACTAATGAATCACTGTGATTACGTAATCACTATCTCCGGAACCGACTTCACGATAAAAAAAAAGCATCCTGATTGTGACATTTTAAGAGTTAATGTCACACCTGAAGAGAATGTCAAAGTAAAGATACTCTGCACGGACGACCTAATGGTACCTCCCAAGCATATTATGTTAATAAATGTAATGTCGGACTGTCAGTCAGGAGAATCTATTTACGTCGAATCGTGTAAGAGAACTTATCTAGGCAAGGAATATTCTATACCAGCATGCGTTATTCATGGAGCTGAAAGTGTACTTGAGTTACATAACAGGTCCAATACGCCTTTACGTTTGGCAAAAGGGGAAACGATAGTAAGAGGCTTGAGATGTCTCGAAGCTAAAACAGTGGGACCTGAAACTCATGAAACTTTCACAGCTTTCAACGCAGTAATGACTGTGGACTTCAGTAAAGTAAATTGTGGTACAGCAGATCCTGAGATTAAGAAAAAACTTTTGAATACACTTGCTGAATATAGCGATTGTTTCTCAATGAATACGGCAGAGCTTGGCTGTACGGACAGAGTTTCAATGAAAATAGAGTTGAATGCAGAAAAACCTGTATGTTACCGTCCATACAGGCTGTCTTTGGCGGAAAAGGAAATAGTCCGCAGCAAAATTGATGATCTCATTCATAATAAAATAATACAAAAATCGAGCTCAGAATTTTCAAGTCCTATCGTACTAGTGAAAAAGAAAACAGGAGATTATAGGTTATGTGTCGACTACAGAAAGTTGAACAGCGTGACCGTCAAGGACAAATATCCGCTTCCAATCATCGAGGATCAGATAGAGAAGCTAACAGGGAAGAGATATTTCACTAGTCTTGATCTGTCTCAAGGGTTCTACCAAATTCCAATGGATAAAGACTCCGTCTCGAAGACCGGGTTCGTGACCCCGGAGGGACACTATGAGTTTCTTCGAGTCCCCTTTGGTTTGGCCAATTCACCATGCGTTTTTCAACGCTTGATGGATAAAGTACTAGGCCCTCTGAGGTTTAATAAAGTACTGCCGTACATAGATGATCTGTTGATACCAAGTACCACAGAAGAAGAAGGATTAGAAGTACTGAAGCAAGTGCTGAAAATCTTTCGTGAATCAAAATTAACTCTCAACATAGAAAAGTGTACATTCTTACAAACTCAAGTTGAATACCTAGGGTATGATATAAACGGAGAAGGTGTAAGGCCTGCACAAAGAAAGATTGAAGCAGTTACCAAATACAAAGAACCAACGAATGTCCATGAACTTCGAATGTTCTTAGGGCTTACGAGTTACTTTAGAAAGTTTGTCAAAAACTACGCTTTGATAACTCACGATCTATACAAACTGTTAAAAAAAGATAGTTCCTGGAGTTGGAATGGCATTCAGCAAACCGCGTTCGACAAGTTAAAACAAATTCTAACAGAGCGCCCTGTTTTAGCCGTTCATGACCCGAAAGCTGACACAGAAGTTCATACGGATGCCTCAAGTAAAGGAATAGCCGGTATTCTTTTTCAAAAGCAAGCAGGTTCCTTACGACCCATAGCATTCTTCAGCAGAAAGACGAGTAAAGAAGAAGCTCTTTATCACTCGTACGAGCTTGAAACATTGGCTGTGATAGAAACTCTCAAAAGGTTCAGAGTTTACTTAGCAGGAATAAAATTTACTGTCGTCACCGATTGTGTCTCGGTTAGACAAACTTTCGAAAAGAAAGATTTGTTACCTCGAGTTGCCAGATGGTGGCTTAGCATTCAAGAATATGATATGGATATTGTACACAAACCAGGAGTTTGTCACAAGCATGTAGATGCACTTAGTAGGACACCGACAGAAGTAAAGCAAGTACTTGTTCTAGATTTGTTAGATTGGGTGTATGTTTTGCAAACTCAGGATGACACAATTAGTATAATCAAGCAAAAACTGGAAAATAAAGTAAATGACGCTGATATTCAAAATAATTACGCCCTACAGGACAATAAAGTCTACAGAAAACTGTCAAGTGGTGATCTAAGAATTGTAGTTCCTAAATCAGCACGATGGAACATTATGCGCAAGTATCATGACGATATTGGGCACCCAGGTCTTAAGAGATGTGAAACACTGATTAAGGAGAACTGCTGGTTTCCACGCATGACAAGGTTCATCAGAAAGTATGTGAATGCCTGTATAGACTGCCTTTACAAACGCGGTCAGTATGGCAAGATGGAAGGAGAACTACATCCTATTGAGAAGATAGCTGAACCGCTGCATACATTACATATTGACCATCTTGGACCCTTTTGTAAAAGTGGTAATAGCATGTCTTACCTCTTCGTAGTGGTTGATTCCTACACGAAATTTACATGGGCCAAGCCAACAAAGACTACAAAATCTATCGAAGTAGAACAGAAACTAGAAGAAATCTTTGGTTCATTTGGTTACCCAAAGAGAATCATATCCGACAGTGGTACTGCTTTCACCAGCAAACGGTTCAAAGAGTTCTGTCTGGTTAATCAAGTGAAGCATGTAGTAAATTCAGTGGCTTCACCCAGATCTAATGGGCAAGTGGAGCGCTATAATAGGACATTATTGGAAGCTATTAACAAGAGTACGTCTAATGAACGGGATTGGGATAAATGCCTCAATAAAGTTGTTTGGGGCATAAACAACACTACCAATGCCATTACAGGATTTACAGCTTACAGGCTTATGTTCAAAGGGACTCGGTCCCTGTTACAAGGAATGTCTTCAAATAAATACGACAGTGAAGAAATGGCCACAACTAATCAAGAAAAGGCTTCACAAAATATTGTTAGGACGTCTCAAATAATGAAGAATAGATTTGACAATAAAAGACGAAAACCCACAATTTACAGAGTAGGAGATCTTATTCTGTGGAAAGGGGCACAAAGTAAAACAAAGGATACTGTTCGTAAACTTAAAGAAAAATACAGTGGTCCCTATAAGGTTACAAAAGTTCTTGACAATGATAGATACATTATTTCTTCCATAAAAGGGACTAAAGGTTACAAAAAATATACGGCCAGTTTCGTCCGATTCGTTAAGAAATTTGGTTAATCATGATAACGACATCAGCACAAGTGATGAAGAATCACAAGTTGATAGTACAGAGGAATTAATAGATTTACTAGAAGGATAAAAGGTAAGGAACTGCAAAATGAGGTTAACACATAATTATGGTAAAAAGCAGGATCACTGCAGAAATCGCAGTGATGGTAGGCCGCCTTAAGGGCGATGAAATAAACGTGAATCATTACGAACATTGAGATGATGATGGGCCGCCGAAGGGCGATGAAATAAACAGATGGGCCGCCTTACGGGCGATAAAATAAACAAAGGGCCATCACGGATATTGTGGTGATGAGGGCCGCCTAATGGGCGATGAAATAAACGTGAATCATTACGAACATTGAGATGATGATGGGCCGCCGAAGGGCGATGAAATAAACAGATGGGCCGCCTTACGGGCGATGAAATAAACAAAGGGCCATCACGGATATTGTGGTGATGAGGGCCGCCTAATGGGCGATGAAATAAACAAGGTTCACCACGAAAACCGTGATGATAATAGGCACAAAATAAGAAATGAAATAAGGCTAGGTCATTTTTAAAAGTGGTATAGACAGGCCGTCTTACTAGACGATGAAATAAACAGCTATCATATACAATAATTTGTTCTATTTAATCATTACTGTGTTTAAACGTATATTATAGAATAGTATAACTACTACATATTCGGTCAGAATGAATTGCAACGTAATATTAAAATAAAAGTTACAGGTGAAATGTCACCAAGTAAATTTAAACGTTTAACAAAGTTCAAAAGAACACCACAACTACAGCAACTTTATACTAAAAAGGTCATAACTAAACAGCCATTACAAATTATAGTTAGTAAAACACATAAAGATGAAACTTTGATTTACAGACTCGACGAGGGAACTAAGCAAAAGCATCAAGAGAGCCAGTGCAGAATCAAAATTTACCGTGGATCAAATGATTGCCTCTACTATTAGATGATAAGTTATTAGATGACAGTAAGAATACTGATAATTTAACTATTGTAAATTAGCGTGAATGATTACTATAATATTCAGTCCAAAACTAGCCGAAATTTAATTTGTGTGGTATCAAATTATGTCAGGATGGACGAACTGTTATATTTAGCAACATTTAGGATTAAAAAACATAGTACGTAGCATTATATAGCCATTTTTACGATAAGATTTATGATCTACACTTCAATATTGGTTGTTAATCTACTCGGAATTACTTAAAATATTTTACTACTGGCAACTCAATGATACAGTAAACGGAGTGAACACAGCCTGTACACGTGTCAATGTCAATATGACAGACACGGCTACGGGCTGAATATAAAAAGAGGGTAGCGTGTTGAACTGACACACCCAGCACCCCGACAATCTTTCCCTCCAACCTGGACCTAAGACCTGATGTACTCGACATAGCACTTCTTAAAGGCGTAACACTTCGTTTACGCTCGTTAGAGGTGCTACACGAACTCGAATCTGACCACCGACCCGTCCTTATGCGACTAGGCCCCGACCCGACTGACAGACCTCCTGAAACCAAGACCGTGGTGAATTGGAAGCAATTAGGCGAAGCCCTAAAGGCGATCAATTCTCCAGACTTGGACAAAATCCCCGACGACATCGTGACCCCTGACGACGTCACCACCTCAATCGACGCTCTCACTAGCCATCTTCGCACCGCTATAGGTACATCCTCCAAGCAGGTCCCAGCCGAGGAAGACCAACGCTGGGTCCTGCCGGAGGACGTGAAGGAGCTTCTGAGAGCGAAACACGCTGCCGCTAGGGCCTTTGACTGGTATCGCACCGAAGATAACAGAGCCGCTCTGCGGTATTACGAGCGTGCCGTAAAAAACCGCATCAGTGAGCTCCGTAATCAGAGGTGGGATGACCTACTTTCAGGGATTCAGCCAACCCACCAGGCATACTGGCGGTTGGCTAGATCTCTGAAATCTGACACCGTGACTGCTATGCCCCCCCTCACCCGACCTGATCTCCCCCCCGCTTTCGAAGACGAGGAAAAGGCCGAATGTCTAGCCGAAAGCCTCGAGCAGCAATGCTGCCCCTCTTTAGCTCAGGTCGACCCTGCCCACCGCGAAGCGGTGGACAGCGAAGTCGAACACAAATCCTCCACCCCGCCCGTTGATACCCTCGAGCCAGTCACGGCTTCTGAGGTCGAGTCGATCATCAAGGGCCTCCAAGTCAGGAAAGCCCCTGGTGCCGATGGCATCTCAAATAAAGTGCTCAAGCACTTCTCAGTCTCGCTTGTGTACCTTCTAGTCAGCATCTTCAATGCGGCCATCAACAATTCTATCTTTCCCGATGCCTGGAAGTCTGCCGACGTAATCGGCATTCACAAACCAGGTAAAAAGGCTTCTGAGCCCTCCAGCTACCGTCCCATTAGTCTCCTCAGTACTCTGGGGAAGATTTATGAGCGCATCCTTCTGAAGCGCATCTGGTCCCACATCAGGGACAACAACCTCCTCCCCGACGAGCAGTTTGGCTTTAGAGCCAAACACTCCTGCGTCCAACAAGTGCACCGCATCACGGAGTACATTCTTGAAGGTTTCAATAAGAAACCATCCCACGGCTTCACCCACAAGCCCATCTATCAGGGCACAGTTGCGGTCTTCCTCGACGTCGCAAAAGCGTTCGACAAAGTCTGGCATAACGGGTTGATATACAAGCTATATCAATTCGGAATGCCAGACCGTCTTGTACTCATCATACAAGACTACCTCACGGCTCGAAGCTTTCGCTATCGCGTCGAGGGAGTTCGCTCCTCACCTCACTCCATTGGTGGCGGTGTCCCTCAAGGCTCCGTCATGGCACCTGTTCTCTTCACGATTTTCACAAGCGATATTCCCCGATCTCCCAACGTGAACATAGCTCTCTTCGCTGACGACACCGCCCTCTACACCAGAGGGTGGAACAAGATCATCCAGCGGGCCCACCTTCAACGAGCCCTCACTCACCTAGGTGACTGGTTCAAGAAGTGGGCCATCACGGTCAATCCTGACAAAAGTGCAGCAATGTACTTCCACCCATCCAAAAATCCCCCCGCTAAACCCATCACGCTTCACGGGAAGCCCATCCCTTGGACACACTCCACCAAATATCTCGGCGTGACCCTCGATCGTCACCTCACTTTCTCAAAACATATCCAGATAGTCCGCAACCGAGCGGCTTTCTTCCTAGGCCGTCTCAGCCCCATCCTTGGCGAGCGTAGTAAATTGTCACTTAGGAATAAGCTGACAATTTACAAAACTTGCATCCGTCCCGTCATGACTTATGCCTCCGTGGCGTTCGCCCACGCATCCCGCGTTGACCTGGACAAGCTTCAGGTCATCCAAAACCGTTTCATACGCAGAGCGGTCGGCGCTAGCTGGTACATGCGAAACGCCGATTTGCACTGCGATCTCGAACTCCCGTCCATTCTTCAATATATGAAGCACACTTCCCGCCGCTACTTTGAAGCGGCGCCCCACCATCCCAACCCTCTCGTAGTCCAGGCCTCGAACTACTCGACAGACACGACAAACACTCCACCCCTCCGTAGACGCCCCAGAAATATCTTAGGCGACCCGGACGACCCCATCGCCGTCGTCACCTCGGCGGCGTTGGGCTCGTCCGATCCGACTGCTCCTGGCAACAGGAAATATTCAGTTTTTGGTATAGGCGCCGGTTACCACAGGCACACACACACACAACGATCCCGCCGGCGGGATCGGAGACCCCCAGGATCTGTTAGAAGATCGGTTAGATTCTCTCCAAATAATCATTCAGTTCAACAACCTACTAGGGCCACAGGGCACACCCCTTCTGGGGTGCCAGGGCAAGTCTAATCTCCCACTCCCGGCGACGGTCCAAGCCGAGGCTCGTACCTCCGAGGTGCCCTTGCGCTTGTCGCCCAAAATCTAAACCATGTTGGCCCAACGCCCTCTGCGTTCACCAACTAGTCCGGTCAAGCTGTAGAGGCCGCAAGGCCAACAACAATAAGTCACATTAGAAAAAAAAATATGAACTGACACATTTTGCTGGCGGCAGCGGCGGAGAGAAGAAGCAAGTGAAACTTTTATACAAACAGTGGTAATTGTGTAAAGGGGAAGAAAAGGACAAATCAGGACAGTTAAGTAACACAGAATTATTAAGTTTATTATTAATTTAAGTTGTAGTTTGATCTAAATATAAAACTTGATCGTTGGAATGTAAAAAGAAATCAAAGGTGTTTAATAATTATACAAATTACTATCAGTAGCTTATAACCGTTGTATATAATTGTTAGAATTGATTAAACTAATAAAGTATTGAAGGATAATGCATAATTGTAATAAATAATATACAAATGTAATTATGATATTGTTTTATTATAGCCTCTAATATATATTGTGTTTATCAACTTGTTTATGATGGCTCGTATCAAATGTGTTCTGTGATTTAAGGTGCTTGGTTGATTAAAAGAATGTTGAAGTAAAGATGTAAATACTTCCTTCTGAACAAAATATTCCAAAGTATTAACTGTAATATAACTAAAATAATATTTAGTAGAGAGATTGGTTCCAACCACTTTGTTTTATAAGTTTTCGTATTACAGTTTCCGTGGCGACACATATTTTATATACGTCTTCTGTAGAGTACGACAAGCCACCCATATCTTTGATAGTTATAAGTTTATGATGTGGCAGCCTTTCTGTTGTACTTAAGCTATCCACACATACTTCGCATTTTAATGACCTTGTCAGAATCCGGGAAATGTAACCAGATATGTATCCGACGATTAACTGGGAACCAGTTAATCGTCCATTGTTCCAGTACTACTGTGACACACTCTTGGCTAAAAAAAACATAACATAATTAATATTAATGACGACTGATATAATATTTTGTTACTTGTCTTGAGCAAAACTATTTTCATGACTGTTACTTACATCTTCACAAGGTACAGCAGACTTCTTCAGAAAACGCCTTCCCGATTTTGTGGTATATTTATCCTCTTCGCGAAAATGCAAGGAACATAATGTAAGTATTATTAGATGGTAACCACGTTTCTTCGTTTCGATTGTTCTGGACAAATGCAATCCATTTTTCTCTATCTTTACGGCCCAGACTTGGAAACCTTTAAAATTAAAATTATATTTTACAAAAGACAATAATTATTTTTCATCATATTTTTTATCTTTTTTTATTAAATCACTAGGCAGTACTTTTCTAAATATGTGTTAGATTATTATATTCCACTATAAAAAAAAAACTTCAACTAATTCTACCTACACTTGTTACAAACACAATGTCACATCTTAATTTTTAGTCTATGACAAATGACGCAACACGGCATCCACGCTACGTCCGAGAATATTTTGTTCGACTTAAATTGTAAAATTTGTAAATGATTATCTAATTACTCACCGATGGAAAGTTATTCCTTTGCACTTCGACGTATTCTTTGAATTATTCGTGCAATATCTTAACACACACGATACCATATTTAATACTTTTGAACTTTTTTCGTTTTAAAACAAACATGACTTAATTGCTCAAGAGCTAGCAAGCAACTAAGTGATGTGCTGCCATATGACTGCAATTGGACGGAACATAGTAGGGATGTGCGCCGTCTCCTCTATACGTAGTAATATAGCTCGATGTATATTATGCATAGATTTTCATGTAAACTTTCAACCCTTTTTTCCTCCCTTAATCCGGCCCTTGAAGTAATATTCATTATTTTACTTATATCAAACAAATTTCTTACATTACCTATATGTATAAAAAAAATACTATATTTTTATTTTTATAACGATATGACAAATTTTCAATATTTTTTTTTATCAAGTTTATTTTGACGCTATAGTTTGTACCTATAATTATTTTAATGTGAACTTTGTACCTTATGTGTAACTGTGCATAGTTAATTTTAAGAGTTTTTTTCTATAACAAATGTATTTGACCTACCTAATATAACGAATCATTTTTATAAGGTGACAAAAAAACTGAATCTTGGCTTGGCTTGCGTGGCACGCCCACTCTCATTTTAGCCTGGCAGATTTACAGTTTACAATCATCATCAGCCAGAAGACGTCCACTGCTGAATATACTGAACACCTAGAGCCGCTCAGCATGCGCAGAGACGTTGGGTCTCTTTGTGTCTTTTATCGCATTTACAACGGGGAATGTTCTGAACAACTGTTCGATCTGATGCCGGCATCGCGGTTTTATCATCGCACCAGCCGCCACCGCCTGAAAGTTCATCCACATATCATAGATCGGTGGAAATCGCACACTGTGCGTTTTACGCGTTCCTTTTTGCCTTACACCTGCAATTTGTGGCATGAGCTCCTGCGGCATTTCCGAGTAGCTTCAATATATCTTTAAAAGAGCTGTTAATAGAGTTTTTAAGGGTCGGCAACGTGATGCCCCCGGTGATGCAGGTATCCATAGGCGACGGTGATTGCTTACCATCAGGCGACCCGTCTGCTTGTTCGCCACCTATGGCATTAAAAAAATAGGCCTCCTGAACGACAACCTGCCATCTGCATCCACTGGACATACAGTTTACAATATTAGGGGTTAAAAATAAACACGACGAAAACCGGCTATCAACGACAACACCTAATGGAGAAGTCACGTTGCAGGAGTTATTTTGGTACACTGCAGGACAAAATTATGGCACCATGTTGCGAGTTGCCGAACTGGGCATAATCTTATTGGCGAAGGACGGGGAAGGAATACTAATACATAACATACCAGAATTTAGAGTTCTACGAAGAAAACTATTGTTACTTATGGAAACTATAGTAGTTTTCACATATTTTGCTTTTAATCGACTTAATGAGGTTTACAGTTCGGTCCATTTTTTTATTTATATATTAGACCAATTATTCTGCGATTTGTGAACCAATTTACGTGATTTTTTAGCGTTCCGTACCCAAAGGGTAAAACGGGAACCTAAGGCTCCGCTGTCCGTCCGTCCGTCCGTCTGTCACCAGGCTGTATCTCATGAACCGTGACAGTTAGATTGTTGAAATTTTCACAGATGATGTATTTCCGTTGCCGCTATAACAACAAATACTAAAAAATATAATAAAATATATATTTAAGGGGGCTCCCATACAACAAACGTGATTTTTTGCTCGTTTTCGCTCGATATTGATAACGGCAAGAGGCAGACGCTTGAAATATTCACAGAATATTTAGTTAATATATTTACTTTAAAAATAAATTATTAAATTAAAATAAAATTAATATTTAAGGGCTCCCATACAAAAAACATGTTTTTTGCCGTTTTTATAGATAAGTAATGGTGAAGAAACCTTCGTGCGCGAGTCCGACTCGCACTTAGCCGGTTATTACTTATTATATAAAGCAGTGTTTCACAACGTGTGAAGTCTCTCAAAGACACAGTAAAAAAAAAAAAGTTTTAAAAGTATTTTTTAAGCGATTATTAATTAAAGGGCATTTGTAGGTTAACATAAATCAACAAGAATCAATGAACAATTACAAAAAATGTGACAATAACTTCTATTGATATTTGTAATATAATAAAATGCAGATTATAAACAGTGGTATAGGGGGTCGCGAAATATTTTTTCATACTTAGGGGGTCGCAACATGATAAAGGTTGATAAAAACTGATATAAAGCTCTCGAAATGCTCCCACAAAATTTCATTTTTTTTAACTCCAAAAGTAACAACTACGTATTTTAAAAAAATATGAGAAAAATACAGTTACCAGAAATTGTCTTGTGACTGCATACAATTTCATCTAAATATCACTTCACATATATAAAAACAACTATTGATTGTACTCGACAAACAAACAAAACAACTTCCATCTATAGACACCTGTTAAAGCGAACCATAAAATAAATAAATAAAATATTTCCCTCCCACATATATTATTATTTCAACACAATACCACAATTAAATCCATAATACCCATGTTCACTCGGAAATAATTTACTTCTAAACACCATAAGTGGATATAAAGATCACTAAAATACCGATTTACGTAAATTAAAACAAGAAATGATGTAGGGCTGCCACTTAGAAAAAAAGAACACATACATAGGGTATGTTTTGATTGAAAATCGTTGGCGGTACTTGTAAGTAATTAATTTCATAAAAAATTATAGACAAACGTCATCTAGTGTACATTTGTGACCACGGACACTGCAAATTATTCGAAACGTCAGATTTCTTTTATACACATGACATAATCCTTTAAAAATGTTTACTTCCAAGGTTAACTTATATAAAACAATAAAGTTACAAGGTAATTTATTGAACTTGAATGCGATAAATGTTTTTTTTTCCTCTCCTTTGTTCCGTTTTTTTGAGATACGCAAGAAGAAACTGCTTTTAGCACTGACCTTGCACCTGTCTTGTTTATATATCAAGAAAATAATTTAATGTAACATAATTATATAAATGAAAACGACCGCGTGATGGACCAAAACAAAATTAAGTGGCGTGATTCTTTGGATTGGCACGATAAAAACTGACCATCAAAGCAATGTAAAAAGAGGGAAATGGCAACCTAATTTCAGAAGCCACACACTACCAGCTGATAATAACAATTACCATAGAGTAAAAAGCCTCGAAAAGGACCTCAAGACGCTTTTGTTATACGGTTGGGTCAAGAGTAAGATGCAGAAGGCAGTCATCCTATACTCGTACAATAAGCACTTCAGGACTTTGCTTCACTAGTATCCCAGTAAAAAATATTACATATTTGTGTTTCACAAGAGCTAATTAAAAATAAATAAATGGATTTACGAATAATAATTACTAGAAATATCATGGCCAAGGGGCAGCCCTGAATTTAACGGTCAACCAATCCCGACGACGTTTAATCGGCCATTCCACATTCTTCCATTGTCCATTTACATTCTAATGTGGACCGCGCGATAAAAGATTGACGAAATGATACCACATGGTACCTTGCCCCCCCCCCCCCCCCACATCCTAACCCCTCTTTCTCATAAAGGGAGAGTGTAAGGGTTAGAGTGGACTAAGAAGCTACACTACGCAATTTTTTAACTGCACTTATTTCATTTACTTATTTATTAAATAATAGGCTTGGGTTTGACCGCCAACTTGCCTTAAGCGACGATGTGGTCAATACGATGGAGCGCGCTTGCCTAGAAAAAACCGATAGGTACACTCGTGATTTGAAGACACCCATCTGGGGTGTTCAAACTAACGGGAACATCCATTCAGGCAGCGTATTCCACAGACTAGCAGTTCGCACAATAAGTGCTAAGCTATAATCACAACAAAAATCACATCAAGCAAGCCTGCAAGTCTCGCATCGCGTGTAAGACCATGAAAAACTAGTCTGTAAATCTCGCATCGCGTGCAAGACCATGCAAAACAAGTCTGCGAATCTCGCATCGCGTGCAAGACCGTGCAAAACAAGTCTGCAAATCTCGCATCGCGTGTAAGACCATGCAAAACAAGTCTGCGAATCTCGCATCGCTTGCAAGACCGTGTAAAACAAGTCTGTAAATCTCGCATCGCGTGCAAGACCATGCAAAACAGGTCTGCGAATCTCGCATCGCATGCAAGACCGTGCAAAACAGCTCTGTAAGTCTTGCATCACATGCAAGACAGTGCAAAGCAAGTCTATAAACATCGCGTGCAACATGCATTAGAAACCACAACGTAAAACTCAATTTTTTATGAGTTTCAACGCCAAAAAACATCCGCCCCACCCTTCTACCACTTCCCTAAGGCCCTAATGGAGGTTTGACCTCTCTAATTAACTTGTATATTTTTTTCTGCGCAATGTCGCAGTGGTGTATTACCCTGTGCAAAAACGTTGAGTGTGGCAGGAACAAATTCAAATTCAAATTCAAATTATTTTATTGAGAATAAAAACGGACAAATTCCACTAACATTTATCTCACATACTGTTAAACTAAAATAGATTTCCTAGTAAAAATAGGAATAATATTATAAAATTACTAATATAATAAATACAACAAATTGCTGTAAAAATATGTCAACATAAAATTAGTATGTCATACAAATTGTCATTATAGTCATCGGCTTTTTTGCCCCTGTCCCATTGATCAGTTAAATTTTCACAATAAGTCAAAAAAACTTTCGTTACATTATTCCAACTGTCACAAATAATATCACAATCAGTGTTGGTAGCAAGGAGTGCATTGAAGTGGCGGCGGGCGCGAATCAGCGGAGACATGGAGCGCGCCACGGTGCGGCTGTGAGCCACGTGGAAAAACTTGGGCAATTTTCCACGCCTATTAGCCGGAACCCCGGGTTTATCAGGCACAAACAAAGTGCACAATAAATTGTGCAGATGCAAGGAGTCAACTGATCCTCTGAGCACCTTGCAGCAAGTAGCAAGCTGATCCAACATCCTTCTCACTTCTAGTGAGTTGTAGCCGAGCTGGCCGAGCAAGAATTTAGTTGGGTACATGAACGGGTAATAACCGTGAAGCTTCTTATACAGCGATCTTAAGAAAGCTTTTTGAACCTTTTCAAGCATCCGCACATAGGTGACGTGGTGCGGGTTCCAGACACATGCGCTCGACTCCAGCTTGCTTCTGACTAACGAGTTGTACAATGTTCTAATAACTAACGGATTTTTAAAATCTTTGGCATTTCGTAATACGAAGCCCAGACGACGATAGGCCTCTTTGGCGAGATCAGAGATGTGGTCATGGAAATTCAGGGTACGATCAAATGTCACTCCCAGATCCTTAATGCTATTTACCCGATTTATACATAGATTGTCAAGATGATAATTATAATTGATGGGATTTCTTTTGCGGTCAAACGTCATTACATTACACTTGGTCACATTAAATGTCATTTTGTTTTTCAAGCCCCATGCACAGATTCTATCTATGTCCTCTTGTAAGGTAAGGCAGTCACAGGGAGATTTTATTTCGAGAAAAAGCTTAAGGTCGTCGGCATACAAGAGACATTTGGCAGAAGTCAGCACTGTAGGTAGGTCGTGCACCATCATTTTAAATAATAACGGACCAGTGATGGAACCCTGGCTTACACCAGATCTTGTGTGATATGGTCCCGAAACGTGGATACCATGCTTAACATACTGCCGCCGGTCTCTCATAAAATCCGCAAAGAAATTTAGGAGGCTGGGAGAAAAGCCGAGGTCACATAGCTTTTTTAACAATATATCGTTATCAATTTTATCAAAAGCTTTTTGAAAATCAAAATATATGACGTCGACCTGAGAACCACGATCCATGGCATCGGATATATAATCAACTAAGCCTAACAAGTTCGTATTTACGGAGCGACCCGGCCTGAAACCGTGCTGCTCTTCACCTATTTGTTGTTTCACCTGTCTATATATTTCCTTATGTAGGATGTACTCGAAAACTTTAGCGGGCGCGCTTAGAATGGCTATTGGACGGTATTCTTCAACCGTAGTTCTATTACGACTCTTAGGAATTGGGGTCACCCTGGATAACTTCCACTGGTCAGGGTACTTCCCATTTTTAAGAGATATATTTAAAATATGGTAAAGTGGAGAAATAAGATGTTTTTTACCCGTCTTTAGAATAAAGTTAGGCAAGTTATCGGGGCCTGGTGAGCTACCTATCTTTAATTTGTTAAGACCGCGTTCTATGTCTTCGGGAAAAATAGCTGGTATACTAACGCAACCACTGCCGCCGGAACAGTCTAGTCCCATACACGAGTTGACATTCAGTGCTGGCAATTCATCTAGAAAAACACTAGCGAAATAGTCCGCGAAGGCCTCGGCAGCTTCCACCCCAGTACACAAGTCACCCCTATAAGAAACACAAGGCTCAAAACCCCCCTTAGATCTAAGGCTATGTACATGACTCCAAAATTTTTGTGGACACTGTAACAAGTTTTCTTCGATATGAGTCATGTGCGATTTGTACGCTTGGGAAACACGAATTTTCAAACTGGCCCGTAACTCCGAAAATGTCCTATATGTAGCGTTACATTTTGTGCTCAACCAAGTTCTGTGCAGCCTAGTTTTCCTCTGAATATCTTTTATAATATCTGCATTAAACCAAACGGGATACCTATTGCATTGTGCACGCTGCCTTTTCTTTTTTGGGACCGACAAATCAAACAATTGATAGATAATGTGATAGAAAGCTTCAGTCGCGACTGAAACGTCATTAGACTCGAGCACAGACGCCCATGAGGTTTCTGCAAGCAAGGAGAGAAAAAGAGAGATATCTATCTTTTTGAAATTCCAATCGCGCGATGCCTCAATGTTGCTTGGCTGTAGTCGGGCACGATCGTCCTGCGATCGGAGAGTGAGAGCTATCTCGAGCGCGGGGTGGTACCGCTCTTCGATCTGGACGAACCCCTTGGCGGCCGCGTGCACGCATACCGGCCGCGCCGCCAATTCAGTGCACTCCTGCGCCAACACTACGTCAAGAGTACCTCCGTGAGAATTAATTACGCCGTTGTAGTCGATTAAGTTACAGCAAGTCAAGAAATAACAATAATAATTTTTAATATAACTAGAGGCACTATTCATATTTAGATCACCTACAATGAAAAATTTACATTTCGAGGCAGCTAAGAAGGATTCTATTTTACAAAATAAATTCATGTACACGGCATCGGTAGCTTTCGGCTTGATATAAACGACGCATACGACAAGAGAGATTCCGCGGTACGTGACGGAGGCCCACAGGTCTTCTGCGAGCTCCGACTCGAGTTCCTGCCGGCGGCATACGGCGACTTCCGGTCTCGCAGCAAGCAGCACGCCCCCGCAAGGCGTCTTGCGGTCGCGCCGCAGCAGTGTCCAGCCATCCGGCGCCACCTCAGCATCTTCCACTGAGCCGTCGAGAAACGTCTCGGTCGCGGCGACCAGCACGTGATCCGCGACTAGCATGCTGGCACGCCATGTGGGTAACTTAGTCTTCAACCCCCTGACGTTTTGGTAGTAGATGCCAACGTATGCGGGTAACACGGTGCGCGGCTTACTGTGAGCCGACCCCCCAGCGAAATGTTTGACTCTCCGAGGTCATAGGGGTGCGCTTTTTGTAATTCACCCACTTCTTAACCCGCGCGTTTTCTGGCCACACATTTATCGAGACACACCTCTCGAAACAATCTTCTGGGACCCCTATTTTAAAAGAGTTGTAACTATTTGAAGTCTTCAGTTGTTCTACAGTGACCGTTCTTAGCGGGCAAAGGGTGCCCAAGTATGATTTGACTTCATCCACTCCAGATAGCATATTCCATAGATGGATATGTTTACGTGGCTCGGCCGCTTTAAGAGACGTCACTGCCGGCCCCGCAACGCAGCGCAGAGATATGGACTGGCGTGATTTCTTATATCGAACTTCTGTCCAATTATCATTTGTTACCGCCAACGATTGCTTGTTGAATACAGGTCCCGACTCTATGAGATTGGCCGGGGTCATGTTTGCACGTTGTGATAGTCGAGGAGCGTGGTCCCGAAGGGGTGCGGTCGCGAGCGCAGGTGGCGACGCAGGCGCGAGTGCAGCTGGTGGTGATGGCGCCAGCGTAGGCGCGAGTGCAGCCGGCGGCACCGGCGCCAGCGCATGCACTGCCCCAAGCGGTGGAGCACGCTGCGGCGCCAGCGCAGATGCGGCGGACTTCGGGACAGGCCCGGGTGCAGGACGCGGGGGAAGCTGTGCGGTATCGCCTGACACCCCGGTCTTAAATCTAGTAGACGGCAATTCATGCGTCTGGAGCATATTGGAGCTCGTACCAAAACCACTGCATTCATATATCTTGAGCTGATCGAAAAGTTTTCCTATTTGGCATGCATATGTCTCAATCTTCGCCTCAAAGTTCACAATTACAGAGACAGACTGGCAGAGTTTTTTATCGTAATCCGCTATAACGGAGACGGAATGCTCAAGTTGCGTTTTGTACAAGTCTGTACGAGAGTGTGATTGGGAAAGTTGTTCCCTCATCTTAGTCAATTCATTGCGTAAGTCCCGAATTTCATATTTAATATCTAGATCAATATTTGGATCTGACTCACCTCCGTCATGCACCCCCCCACAATTCTTTTTAAAATATTGGTGGATGGTTTTATGTAGAATTCTTTGAAGAACGGACTTTTTTTAATGCTATGATATGAAGAGGCGAGCAATATTTCCATTTGAAGGCCGGCTACTTAGTACCCGGACCCGGGTATGTCCTAAAACTGCGACCAGAATCACCGGCGGATAGGCAGCAGCGTCCTAACAGTACACGGTGAATGCGATCCCCAAGCCGCCTGCCAAGCGTGGGGATTATGGCAACACCCCTCTCTATGAGGGAGGCCTTATCCAACAGTGGACGTTAATTGGCTGATGATGTGTGCTACTTAGTAGGTACGTATAGCGATTTGAAAAAGTGTTGTGTTGTAAAGATTACGTTCTTTATTATATACTAGCCGTCCGCCCCGGCTTCGCACGAGTGTAAGCTCGGCCTTCGGCCTCGCTACAAAATATAATATAGCCTATGTCACCCGGGGATAGTGTAGCTTCCCAACAGTGAAAGAATTTTTCAAATCGGTTCAGTAGTTTCGGAGCCTATTCATTACAAACATACAAACATACAAAAATAGGTACAAATCTTTCCTCTTTATAATATTAGTATAGACAGGGCTAAACATAACGGTAGTGCGGTAGGTAGATACCACACCACCATTAACCACTTACTATGAATAGGTCTAAAGTATGAATAAGTCCTTGTAACCATCAATATAAATAAATATCCGGGACATTATTGCTCACATGGTCCCAAAACTATTCCAAACTAAGCAAAGCTTGTAATATGGCAGCCAGAGACTGATATACATACATATATGACTTTAAATACTTACTTAAACATTCTGACATAGAACAAACACAAATGTTCATCACACAAATATTTGTCCTAGATGGGAATCGAACCCACGCCCCCAAGCACAGAAGGCAGGTACACTACCAACTGAGCTAACGGGGCTGTCAAATATCTAGCTTTTTATATGGGCCTAACCCTCAAATTATAAAAAATAAGCTGTTCAATAGAAAACTGTCGCGAGATAGTTAGAATAATCGTTATTGTTAAAGAAATGTAGGTACGGAGCTTCTGATAAATTTTTTTACCATTTCAAAATTGACCCTGTGGTAAAAGTTGTTAATTAATTAATACAATCACCTCTTTTAGGGTCAATACCACCTGTATATTACACTGTGTAAGGTCTAATTGCAAATTTATTTTTTATAATTTTATTTCATTTATTTAGACCCGTAACAAACACGTCAACTTGGCTGACTTCAACCACCTCAACCAACGAGAGAAAAACAGAGGGAAATTATATTCTCACTCATTCTCTCCCGTTGGTCAGACGGCGGTTCGTCAGCCAAGTTCGATACGTCATCAAAAATATATCATCTGCCAATATCTTCACTAAACTCTTTATTCACCTCGAAGTTAAATTATGAACAAGTGCCCTATTTATTTAAGCACCCTCATTCGCTTCCATTCAGCTCACGTCCTCGTTAACTTGAATTGACGTTTTAATGAATGTTTACACTTAATAATGTCTCACTGTATCGGCTGTCAGTGTCAACGCAGATTCTGGAAAGAGGCAAATGTATAACTCGTGCACCGGCAACTACCTACAGCAAAAAAAAAAAAAAAAAACTATACGTGCCACTAAACAGCTCGTATAAAAAACATGTCGAATATCTCTAAAGATTCTTTAGAATAATATTGTTAAAGTTTTAAATATATTTTCATTTTGATAGTTTATGTCTTATGTTTTTATGATTAAAAAAAATTGTTCCTCTAGATCTTTTTCGCCAAAATAAATAAAGCCAACATGAAAATTGCTGATAAAATACATCACATCGTTGTGGTTTTTTCTGCTAGTCATAATTCATACACAACCATTGAGATAGGTACAATATTGTATTTCGATACATACCATAGTGATATATTTCAAACTAGCGCTGTTGTCCGCGACTTCGTACGCGTAGATTTTCGTATAAACTTTCAACCCTTTTTTCCTCCCTTAATCCGGCCCTTGCGCAAATTAACTTACCCTATATTTCAATCTGGTCACTGCTAAGCATATTCGTGACAACTGCATTTAAATCCATCCAGTAGTTTACGAGATGGACGTGGACAAACAAACAAACAGACAAAAATTCTAAAAACTGTCTTATCGTGTTCAGCTGCTTATTTTAAGACGCATATTCTGCATTGTGTATTTTTTTGTATCTCTCAATTACAGGTTTTTTAATCTCTAAGTTTTTATTATATGTATAGATATAGGTGATTGTTAGGCCCATGCCCCACACATGCTACAGTATACCTTAGTATCTTAGCGTAGCGTTACATTCTCTTTGCTTAGTACTATAAATAAAATTCTCCAGAGAGTGTAACAATTTTTTTATTTTTTTTGGGGTTTTTGGTCTGGCTACAGAGGCCTTTGGACCATATCTTTATTTTGGATCACGGCACTTTATATTTTTGTCACAGGGTTTTTGATATATTTAAAAAGTGGTTTGTACGTATCGAAGTCTTGTTAGCATTCGATGTTGCCATCATGATGTTATTCATCATCGAAAGTTCAAGCTTGGGAGTTGTCTCTCTGTCACTATTCTTTGCTGTCAGTGTCAAGCGGATATAATTAAGTGCACAATTCATTACCATTGTAATCAACTCATGTAGAGGCGTAGACTTCGTCGAAAAAATATTTGTAGTAAGATAATCCGTTTTATGTGGTTTTTATCTAATCTACAAAATTTAGTAAAGGTCGGATTAACAGTTTCTATGCAAGTAATCGTCAAACAAACGTACAAACACACAGACACACAGGTTATTGTTTAATTTATGTAATGTAAATTTTTTCACAGTCTTAATAAAAGTAGGTTCTCTTCAACTGTATATATTTGTGTGTGTTACGTGATATTTCCGCCGTGAGCTGATTTTAATGATAATATTTCAATGATAACATTTATATGACAATATTTTAATTTAATTTAATTTTAAGTTTTCTTTATTTTTCTGTTTTTTAAGTTGTGCATAATAAATTATTGAATATATTTCAATGTTAACATTTTTATGATAATATTTCAATGATAATATTTTTGATAGTTGATTGAATTAGGGGTTACTTTGTGGAAGTCCATCTTCAGACCTGTTTTTTGATGAATTTCTAGTGTAATTCCGCTTCTACGTCGCTTCAAGTACAATAAGGAATTTGGGATATATTTTACTCGGTAGATATTTGTAAATGAAGGTAATTTAATTAATTTTAATTCAGGCTAACCTGAAATAAAATATTAATTCCTAAAACAAGAAAACTAACCTAACCTGAAACAAAAATTAGAAAAAAAAACTGGCCAAGTGCGAGTCGGACTCGCGCACGAAGGGTTCCGTACAATTATCTAAAATACGGCAAAAAATCACGTTTATGTATTGGAGCCTTCTTAAATATTTATTTTATTCTGTGTTAGTATTTGTTGTTATAGCGGCAACAGAAATATAAGGTCGGGGAAAAAGTCTTTTCGTATTTTGTATGTATAAGGTTGTAGTAAAAATCTCATCCGTTGTACTGTTTGTACCTGGCTGGTTTTGATACCATTAAAAATATGACATTTTAAAAAAGGAATACAAAAAGTAAAAAGCAATTTCCCGCCATTTTTCAATTGTTTTTTTGTTTGATAAAATGAGTGAATCTAACGAAGAAATTCGATATATTGTGAATTTTTTTTACAAAAAAGGGAAAACTGCGACACAAGCCGCGAAAAAAATTTGTGACGTTTATGGACCTAATGCAGTGTCATCAAGAGTAGCACAATGTTGGTTCAAGCGTTTTCAGTCCGGGAATTTTGATGTCAAAGATGCAGCTCGCTCTGGTCGCCCTGTTACGGATAAAGTAGATGCCATTTCTGAAAAAGTGGACCAAGATCGGCATATTAATAGTTACGACGTAGCTGAAGAACTGGGGATTGACCACAAAACAGTTTTGACCCATTTGAAAAAAACTGGGTATACAAAAAAACTCGATATTTGGGTGCCACACAAGCTCACTGAAAGAAACCAAATGAATCGTGTACTCATTTGCGACTCTCTATTGAAACGTAAAGAAACCGAACCGTTTTTGAAAAGATTGATCACTGGTGATGAAAAATGGATCACCTACGACAAGAATGTGCGCAAACGATCATGGTCAAAGGGCAGTGAAGCACCACAGACTGTAGCGAAACCCGGATTAACACGTAATAAGGTGATGCTGTGTGTATGGTGGGATTGGCAGGGCATCGTTCATTATGAGCTTTTACCGCCGGGCAAAACCATCGATTCGGATCTCTACTGCCAACAGCAGATGAGACTCAAACAAGAAATTGAGAAAAAACGGCCGGAATTGATCAACAGAAAGAGTGTGGTCTTTCATCATGATAACGCCAGACCGCACACATCTTTGGCCACTCAGCAAAAATTTAGAGAGCTTGGTTGGGAAGTGTTAATGCATCCACCATATAGCCCTGACCTTGCACCCTCAGATTTCCACCTGTTTCGATCTCTTCAGAATTCTTTGGGTAGTGTTAGATTAACATCAAGAGAGGACTGTCAAAACTACTTGTTGCATTTTTTTGATCAGAAGTCCCAAAAATTCTACAGCAACGGGATCATGTCACTACCTACAAGATGGCAACAAGTTATCGAACAAAATGGCACATATATATTATAATTAAACTTGAAAAAAATATGTCTTGAATTTGTTTAAAAAATACGAAGAAACTTTTTCCCCGACCTATACATAATCTGTAAAAAAATTCAACTGTCTAACTATCACAGTTTATGAGATACAGCCTGGTGACAGACGGACGGACAGACGGACAGCGTAGTCTTAGTAAAAGGGTCCCGTATTACCCCTAGCCTAAAAATGCAAATAAAATAGATTTAGACAATAATAAATGTCAAGTTTTAGATACTTACCTACTTTTTGGTACCTAGTCAGTATTTACTATGTCAAAGTATCTAATTATTATACAAAAGTACATTTTAAAATCGGAATACATAGAATCGTCGTCATGAAACGCAAAACATTTCGTTTCAGATCGTTTGAATGTAGGTTGTGCTTATAAAAGGAGTTTTAGTCCTTTAAGCCCACGATCCCTTTTAAAAGGAAAGGTAGACTCCACAGACATGGAAAAAATAGAGTGTGCAAATTTGTTATGTTTGATAACGCTATGCGTGTCGCATTTTCAACAGGAGGAACAAATTCAGAATCGTCAGTTAAGTACTTAAACATGTTTTTTTTAAACTCTGGACCTACAATTATTTAGCTGATAGCTGTTTCTATAGTATTTGCATTCAAAAAATGGAAAAACGTACTTTTAATTATCACCAACTTGAACAAAGTTGAACTCTAAGAAGTACGGGCGCCATTTATAAAGCTGGAGCATTACGGCTATATACCTGTTGTAAGGCTAAGGAAACCAAAAACTCAACAACACAGAAATGATGTAAAGTCTAGTCTTACGGCTACCTCTTGACGCGGGATCGAAACAGCGTTGAAACAGCGCAGTACGGAATATCACGCGAATGTGAACCTTAACGCGACGAGGTAGGGTTTGCGGTTGCGCAGCTTTTCGCATCGCCTAAACAGAAGCCGTAAGACTAGACTTTACATCATTTCTGTGTTGTTGAGTTTTTGGTTTTTAATTAATAATACTTGTTAGCGTTTCTCTCTACGTACTTCTATCTTCGACCAAAATAAAATGAATGGACGGGCCCTAACCATTGAACTTGATCAGTAAAAACGAGTCATAATCGTCGGACATATACTTCAACCCCTAATTATAAAAATGTACAGTATATTTGTTACAAAAAATAGATATCGGTTTTATTTGTGTATTTACACTTCGGTAAAGCATACGAATTCATAATTTTGTCAGATGTTTCGTTATCGCGTATCAATAGACTCGTGTTTCACTTCCTACGGCTAGAGACCGACTGAAACGAAATGAGAGCTGGCGCTCATTTTGTAATCTTCAAAAATGCGCTTCTACTGGGCCCGTCCATTCATTTTATTTTGGTCGAAGACTTCTATGATAGTCTACGTTCCTAGTCTGTGCCAACTCACTGGGTTCATTTAAAATATCATAAGTCCACGGTTTTTGTTAAATCTACTTTAATACTGCAGGTGCTGTGTTAGCTTTGAAATAATTTAATTTTGCACGAAAATTCACGCTTAAGCACTTACGTTTGTAAGTATTTTAAATACCGGTACCTATGTTCATTCCGGAGACCGCTTTGCTAGTACAATTTCATATTATTCTTTAGATCATCTTTGAGAGCAAATGTTTATTTTTCTTGTTAATTAATTCTAGTATTTTTATTTTATATGATTATTGTCGGGATATTTACCGTATACAGTCGTGGAAGGAGCTCCAAAATATCGAAATACGCGCTGAAATATCGGGAGCTCCTTCCACAACCTTACCACGGTAAATATACCGTCAATATCGATGAATCCATCCAAACCAGAATATTTTAGTGTTCGGAAAAAAAATGAGGTAAAACCAAGTTAAAATTTTCTTTTTGGAAAGAGCTATCTAAGTACTGTTAGGAATAATATTTAATGTATACTCTACTGTGCATGCTATTATTATCTGTAGCATCTGTCTCGATTCTCACTTGTCAAAGTTGTCACAGAACGGAGCGAATAAAGCAAGGTTTTCTAATACAAGAAAATTCTTTTATTTCCACGGAGTAACAAATATTTAATAAGTACGAGGCAAGTATAGTAAAGTACTAACTAACGAGCAAAAAGCTCTACAATTAGTGCAATACTCATACGGTAAACTTTGCTATGATTATTATAAAAGGTTCTTTAAGTTAATGCCCTAACTACATTTTATTATCATGTTAACACGGATTTTGTACAGGCGCTCAAAGGAAAAGCGTCCAGCTATCGACGGAGGTCTGTAAGGCTAGTTTCAAATGAAGTAACGCAATGCGACGTACGTCGTTTCGGCATAGAGAAACAACCATGCGCAAAAGGCACTCGGTCCTACGCCACTGCTGAGAGAGGCTGTGTTCTCGACAGTACGACACACGTCGAAAAACACGACGCGCGAGATTTGAACCAATCAAACTTTTCGAATGTGATATTTGACAGTGACATATTCATAAGTGAGGTTTTAATTTAATTTTTTCAAAGAGTGTTTAGTGCCAGTGTTTTGTGTCGGTGTTTGACGGTAAAAAGCTGTCATAAAGCCATAAATTCGGGGTATTGTCGTAAATTGTGAGTGTTGTGTTTTTCTTGGAGCATATTACGGCGGCGGAATACTGTAAGTCGTAACGTAATGTTTTTATTTTGTTTTTTGGGGCTGCACTATTTTTAAATTGGTATCGTAAAGAGCTAAAAAGACTCAGTTTAGGTCGCTAAGGAATTGGTAATGAAAATACTTGGATAATATGGATGTTTTCAAATCTAGAGTAAATAGATTTCTTTTAGGCAAGTGTTCTCCACCTAGGTCTACGAGTATGTCTTCATTTAGTAGTATAACTCAAGACTATGTTTTATCTTCTATACATGTATATAAATAAATAATTAATACTGTTCGTTCGTGAGAATATAAGATCGGATGGACTTATAATTATGTCAAACTTTTTTTTCAATGTTTCAATAAGGTTTTTCCAGAAATTTGAATTAATAATTTCGAATAAATTTACGTTTGTTTTTCTATGTGATTTTTGTATAAACACATCACAAAATTCCAAACAAATTTATTGAAATTTGAACAGGACAACGTCTGATAAAACTAAATGATATTTTATGTGTATTTAAATAATATTATTTCCCTAAGCTGGCAGAAAGTACAATCAGGTGTGTTACCATAACCTAACTTTAAGAATATTAACGCGCATTTGTAAACCTAATTTTTTTTCTGTACTTACTTACTTGTATTTTCAGAGTAATTACCATTAAAAAAAAATTATGTCAATGGTAATAACTTTGTTAAATGCAAAACCAGCTAACCGATAGTCAGCTGGTTTTGAATAAAAAACCTTACTAATATTTTTTAAGCAAAAGTGCCATAATTACGTATGTTAACTTTAAATCGAGTTTGGATTGTATTACTTTTTTACCGACTTCCAAAGGTAGGGGAGGAGGCTCTCAATTCGACTGTTTTTTTAAAAGTGTTTGTTAGGTACCTCAGAACTTTCGACTGGGTGAACCGATCTTGATGATTCTTTTTTTATTTGAAAGCTGGTGCTATTTCAGTGTGGTCTCATTTCAATTTGGTCCAGTTCTAACATTTTTATGAAGTTCGTTTTTTATATTAATAATTATTATCGATACATTACTCTGAAAATACACGTTACGTACGTGGTACAGAAAAATTATAAGGTTAAGAGTTATTGATTGTTATTGCCAAATCAAGTAAAAAAATACGCTTTAATAATAAAAAAAGTATTTGGTTTCACTCTGGATTGTAATTTTTGCCAGCTTTGAGAAATAATATTTACATTCACATAAAATATTAATTTGTTTTATCACTCAAAAGTTTATTTCTCACTTTGATTTGATTTCAACTTTAAAAAGAAATCGTTTTTCAAAGGTCAGGGTCTTTTTTAGATATTTTTTTTGGGACATAAGTATTAGTAGGTACATAGCATTCTACATGGTAGTCCCATTGTAAATTCTAATCTAGAGGACTCAAAGTTAATACACAAAACACAGATAACAAACAAACACATGGTCAACGATCACCTGAGTCGGGGTCATTTTACCATTTAGCTGTTAAAATTCGGTATTATAGTCATCATAAAAAATTTGGTTTAGGAAATTACTGTTTCAAAAAGGTGAAGACGCGTGACATCCAAACATTGTACCCATTAAATATGGCTATCGGTTCAAACTATTGACAAGTACTTCACGTGCTATCACAAACGCCAGTTCGATTGTGACTGAAGTCGATTAGGCCCGTGGGCCTAATTTGTGCGGTCCACGTCAAGGAGTTCGTCCCGTATCTTCCCACTATTTCCTTATATCAATGGGTTTAGGTACCTACCTATGAAACGTGTGATCACCAACCTTTAGATGGGCAGCCAGCTAATATTTCGCTTTTTTTAAGAAATATGAAACTGACCGATTAAACACCTTGCCTGATGTTATTTATGACACTAAACACATTCACCCTATTACTTAGGGACCAACTTAATGTTTTCAATGCGAAAAGTACCTAACTCTGTATATCTGTCTTTCTATTGTTACATTTTTACGACTAAATAAATAAACCAATATTCATAAATTAATAAAAACTGTTATTATTTCCATAAAATTTGGTAAGGAATGTACACCATCGTGGCGGACATTGGATTATTCTTATAATTGATATGTATTCGTGAATCAGGATCGGGAAACGTGAGCACACAGAGATTTGACATCTTATATCTCGGGGTGACAAGTGCAGTGCATTGCCATCCAGGGTTTTGAACAGTTGAAGTTCAAAATTCTGAGTGGCGTTGAGCTGTTATGGGCAAGCGTGAAGAGCCATCAGGCAAGCGACTTCGCTCGTCTCGTCAATCTGTATCATAAAAAAAAAACCTACGCGTGACCTAGGTAGGTCACGCGTAGGTTTTTTTTTTTTGGTTTACCTATTATCGGAACATACATAAAAACATTAAAATATTAAGAAAATTTTAGAAACCCCAAAACTGCGGGAAAATCTACAGGACACAACTCTGAAAAAAAACTGTCCCAATCTCAATCAAATTTTGCAAGGAATGTACACTATCATTACGAATATCGGAAAATTCTTACGAAAACACGAGAAAACTAAAAACTGCGGGAACATCCGCGGGACACAATTCTTTCTCTTCTCGACTATGAATCACAGATAGTGCGGTAGGGTACCTTCCCCTTCCTTACTGTCCTCATCTATTTCGCTCTATTTTCAATATCGTCTTCAGACACCTTGCCATGTTCTTTAGCACGACATCTTTTCACCTTGTCTTGGGTCTATCTCTGGATCTTCCAGATGAAAAGTATAAGTGCTAAGTTCTCAACGAATTCAGGAGATCTTCTCTTTACGTGATCTTATCACACCTAGAGTAGGTGCGATATGATCACGTAGACAAAACCACCGTTATCATTATCAGCCTATCATGTTCCCACTGCCAGACCACAGTCAATATTTTCTCAGAGAGAAAAGGCCAGCTTTCTTGTTTCCTGAGAGGTATAATCTGGGCCTTTTCAAGGCAAGAGTGAATAGGTATCTTCTAAGTCTGCGTGCGTCATCTTCGACCACATCGTCGCTTACCAACAGGCGAGTTCGTAGTCAAACGAGGACTTATTCGCAATAAAAAGAGAGAAGATGGACCCTAATCCACCATACTAGCCCAGTGCATGTTGGTGAATGTCGTGCGTCTTCGAACTTTTGAGGGCCTGGGTCATACCGGTTTCCTTCACCGTTGTTAAGCCATGACATCGAAGTTGCACATAATTTACTTAGGTACAAAATAAATTAGGTCATTAGTGCAGGGCCGAGGATTAAACCGGGTTCCATCAAGTTATTTTTAGATAAATTAGATCTTTAGAGTTTTTTTAGACTGCGTCAGTGGCTCAATTGGTAGTGAACCTACCTTCTGCGCTTGGGGGCATGGGTTCCCACCTAGGGCAAACATTTATGTGACGAACATTTGTGTTTGTTCTATGTCTGGGTGTTAATATCCATTTAAGTATGTATTTAAAAATATATATGTTCGTAATCAGTCTCTGGCAGCCATATTAATTACAAGCTTTGCTTAGTTTGGGGTCAGATGACCGTGTGAGCAAAATGTCCCAGATATTTATTTATCTACGTTTGGCCACCAACTTGTTTGATAGTAAGCGACAGTGTGGCCGAGGATGCAACATTTTGATCTAGAAGAAATATATTCACTCTAGGCTTGAAGATGCCTAGATTGTAGTTAGGAAACAAGGAGGTAAATTATAAAGCGCACGTACTGCCATCCGGCCACCATAGGTCATAAACAAAACTAGTTTTGTTTAAATTGAATCAATCAATAAAGGTTTTAACCTAATTTGGATAAGTTTGTATTGTTGAAAATTTCTACGGATCTACTTCGGGCAGAAGATTCGAGTTAGATAGCCTTTCACTGTCTCTCTCATTGAAATGATTGTGAGAGTGAAAGGGACGAAGATAATGTAGATTGTCTGAATATGGCTGGGGCTAGCGAAGTGCGTGGAATGCGTGAGAACTTCCAAAATTCTTGCTATGTCCGGAATTTGTGGAATGTAATGTCGGGCCGTTGTCCGAATGTCCGTGTTTTAGTTTGGTCAGGCATTCTTTGGAGTTGGGGAAATCCGGTCGGAGATTTTCCTGATCCGGAATTTCGGAGAAATTTAATTAAGCATGTTTTATTTAAACAAAGATGATATAATTTTACGCACAAAATATAAATAATAATAAATAATTACCTATACTTTTGTTTTGATTACAATATTTATACTTAACAAGCTTATATTTAACTTACCTTGTTACTATGGTTGGTTAGATAAATGACGTCATTCTAAATCCAATATGGCGGACTCCCAAAGATGGCGGACCAGTTATTTTTTATATTCACCCCATACAATAATTTATCAATATAAAAACTATAAAAGACTTCATAAAAACGTCAACATTTTTTTTTTTATGTTTGTTACCTTATAACTTTCGCCTGGGTGAACCGATTTTGATGATTATTTTTATATTTGAAAGCTGGTGCTTCCCGTGTGGTCCCATTTCAATTTGGTCGTTCTGTCATTTTAATGAAGTCGGTTTTTTATATTGATAATTCGTTTTATTTAGGAATCGGCTTGTATTTGACCGCCAAATTGCCTCATGCTTTGAAGATGTCTAGATTGTAGTTCTCAGGAAACAAGGAGGACGGCAGGGAGTTCCATTCTTGGGCAGTACATATCATAAATGACGACCCAAAATCAGTGAGTTCTAGTAATTCCTACTCCGTTGTTGAGCGATGGCATGGCATGACTGCACATAATTTATTTGGGTACTAAATAAGTCATTGGTGCAGGGCTTTGGTTCGAACCGGGTGCCGTCAGATTGTAAAGCGCACATATTACCGCTTGGCCATCTGAGCATTTGCTTCGCTCAGTGAACAATGTTAGTATGCGACATCACGGAAAGCCGCCGCTCAATACCACGAATTCCGAGCGACAGTCACGAATGTCACGATCTTACATACCGCGTTAATATGACGCGACCCTTTGCATACTAGACTGTAATATAATGTGTTTACTAGAAATAACAAGAATAGGGTAGATGACTGATGTTGATGACGTTGAAACCAATAGCTTTGATGTAGAATTTCAAACATCAGACAGACCCGGTAGCTTAGTTGGTAGTGAATCTGCCTTCTGCGATTGAGGGCGTGGGTTCGATTCTCACCTAGGACAAACATTTGTGTTTGTTAGATGTCTGGATGTAAATATCTATATAAGTTATGGGCAAGCGTGAAGAGCCATCAGGCGAGCGACTTTGCTCGTCTCGTCACTCGATACTCGATACAGTATCATAAAAAAAGTATGTATTTAAAAATATATATGTAGGTATATCAGTCTCTGGCAGCCATATTACAAGCTTTGCTTAGTTTGGAGTCAGATGACCATGTGTGCAATAATATCCCAGATATTTTATTTTATTTTATTTAAGTAAATATAATATGTTTATTGAAAAAATAATTTAAATCGGTTAATTATGTTCTGATATAAATAAGCGTTTAAAGTTTTTGGTAGAGAAAACGCTGTCCTTTTCCCACATAACAAAAAATTACGTCACGCCTCTGTGCGCCATACTTGTCAGAATAGAATTTATATGGCGTACAGAGAAGTGACGTCATAAATTTCTGTTTCGTGCTCTCCGTCTAGCATGATATTAAAATGCTTATAAGTTGCTTAATTTTGATCAGATTTTCATTTTGTTTTCATTAATCAGCTGTATTTATGAGCTGCATTTTAATAGGACAGTTAAAAAAACACTGATCTAGCCTATTTGTTTACTATCTCTATTTATAATGGTCGCGATTGCTGGCAATTTCGTTGTTCTTCATAAATTAATAAAAAGTTATCTGTCAAATCCGGTGGCTTGTCAGTTTTCTTTTTTCTTTTGGTTTGGCTCGTATTTGTTAGCCTAAACAACCGAGGCATTTACAACTGAATGCTGTGTATGTCGGATCCAGAGCAATAGTTCTGCGTTCAACGTTTAGAGCTCTCCATCCTTTGTAAATGTATGCGATGCCTTGGCATCGTACTCACAAAATAGCCGGTAGACCACGAACATCTCGAAAATCGCGAGAACTCTGAACTAACTCGCGAGGGTTCTGAACTATCTACCGAGAACTCCAAATTCAGGGATCCGATTCACAATTTTCGTCATTATGGTTTTTGACTGATTCACCACCATAGCAAATCTCAAAATTCTAAATCTAACGATGTTAAACATTCGTTACGAAATATGTAAATATGGGAACTCTAGACTGCTCGCTGTGAGGCTGATGCTTTCTCTTGGAGCTCAGCGGGGAGATATTCAGAGAAGGATTTTCACATCTTGCAAGATGTAAACATTTTCTCTGACACACCTTCCTACTGAGGTACATATGGAGGCGTGGGCTTGTAAGATGCTTAGGTATATATTTTTTTTTTTATAGATCAAATGCATGATCTTATTCTCTTCTGGCCATTTTTCTATCGAACGGCTAGGGCAAGAAAAGGCGACACCATTTCATGGTTGATATTCCGAAAACTCTTACGAAGCGCTTTGATTCTACTTTTATTGCGCGAACTGCTAGTCTGTGGAATGCGCTGACTGACTGGGTATTCCCCGATAGTTACAATCTGGGTGTCTTCAAATCAAGAAATGGCTGTGAATCGGCTTCTTCTAGGCAAGTGTCATCATCATCATCAGCTAGAAGACGTCCACTGCTGAACATAGGCCTCCCACTTTAACCTCCACACTGAACGATATCCTGCCATCTGCATCCACTGGATCCCCGCGAGTCTCACAATGTCGTCGGTCCATTTAGTGGGAGGCCTACCTACGTTGCGTCTTCCGGTTCGTGGTCTACACTTAAAAACCTTTCTTCCCCATCGGTTGTCGGTTTTTCGAGTGATGTGGCCTGCTCATTGCCACTTCAACCGCCAAATTTTAATAGGTATGTCGGTGACTCTGGTTCTTTGGCTAATATCTACGTTCCGGTTTTTATCGCGCAAAGAAACTCCGAGCATAGCTCTCTCCAATCTCTCCATTGCCCGTTGTGTGACTCGGAGTTTTTCCAAAAGACTAACAGTTAAGGACCACGTCTCAGTACCATATGTCATCACTGGCAACCGTACTCCATTGTAAACGCATAATCGCTTATGAACATTGTAATTTTTGTTCATCAGAGTATTAATAGTAGAGCTAGTTGGACCAAGAACGATTTTGGACTAATCCAAATAATTCAATGCATTCGTTTCCTGCTTTCTTTTTGATATCTTCAGACCACTTCATTCTCTATCGGAAGAATAAGTACATAATATTTTATCCAGCATTCGTTAATTCAATTGAACAAGGAGGGAGAGGAGGAAAAGTAGGGGGGGGGGGAATATCTTTCCTCCCCCTTACCAGGGCAATGCGATAGTATTCGTTTGCCAAAAAGCTGGATATTTATGTGTCGTTACGGAGTTATTTATACTAGGCCATTGCTTTAAGACTACGCAGGTATGCTCAACCTATAGCCATAAGAGGTCGCGGAATTTTTTTTAATGTCTGTCTATTTTTTATTATTGACCATCTAGGCGTTTGGGTATAGGTCTGATAATAAGTGACATCGTGGTCGTAGATGGTGACCTCGTCTAGCCTAGAATGGGAAATGATTATCAAGTGAGGCTAGGACATATACCGTTAAATATTTCTTAGCATAACATGACTGGGAGGCACGAAAAAAAAGTTTGTGTGTTGTCAAGACGTTTTACTTATATTCTGGATAGAAACTTTATTGGGCTTACATGGCGTTCATCATCACGCAAGCGGATGACTTGTTCGTTTTGTAACTGATTTGTTTTAAAAAATAGCACAGAATTTTAGATCAAACTTTATTTACTGAACAAATTTACTGTAATAAGCTTGTGAATTGTAAGTTGAAGTGGCAATGAACAGGCCACATCGCTCGAAGAACTGATAACCGATGGGGAAGAAAGGTTCCTGAGTGGAGACCACGAACCGGAAGACGCAGCGTAGGTAGGCCTCCCACTAGATGGACAGACGACATCGTGAGAGTCGCGGGCATCCAGTGAATGCAGATGGCAGGATGTCGTTCAGTGTGGAGGTTAAAGGAGGAAGCCTATGTTCAGCAGTGGACGTCTTATCTTATGGCTGATGATGAAGGTTGTGAATGGAGCTCCCGATATTTCGGCGTAGTTACATGCACCATGTTCTTTGGAAACCTGAAGAATGCAGGTGGTTGATCACGGTAAATGTCCCGTTATTTATCTTAGAACTGTAGTGAACTGCCATGGTAGTTTAAAACAGTGTTTTAAATTTAAGTAGTGTCGAAACTTCTAAAGTATGGAACAATTCAGTTCAAAATTACTTTTTTGAATATTCTGTTGCAGGCCGCGGGCAAAAAAATGCAGCGGGCCTTTAATTGACCAAGACTGACGGAGAGTATCAAGCCAGACTAGACCAAATTAAACTACCTACTTTATTAGTCGCTGGCTAAAAGCTATTTTCAGTTGTAGCTATTATTTCAAATTCTATTTTAAATATTTGAATTTAGCTTTAACCCTGTCTTTATTTATGACGTTGTTGGCATAAATCAAAATACTTGGCTCTGAGGTTTATCCTTTGATCGTTAGACTAAGGTTCAATCCTACATAGTTTGGTTTAGTCTGAAAACTTAAATTGAAGTAAATTCCATGCAGATAGCTAAGTAGGTAGATCTTAGAGACGGCGCTTTAGAATATGGCTTAGAATTTGAATGGAATATTATTATGGAATTAATTAATTTTAATTTAGCCTAACCTGAAACAAAAATTTATATGTATTAAAAACAAAAAACTTGGTATTAAACTAAATTAATTTATATCCTATTGCTATGATATAGTGGGGAAAAGTGTGATATATATTTCGTAGCAGCTCACCGCATCGTAGAGTATGCTACGTCATATAGTAGGCCGCTACGCCTGTTCTTTAAAACTGGTTGTTAGCCACAAACTGAGACATTGAGAACCCTATATATTCGCAACCCCTAAACCGATTTCACTCATATTTAAATTCTAATATTGTGTTGATGTAAACTTCTTGCTTACAATATTTCATGAAGATCGGGTCAAGGATACGTACTCGTAAGTATGCCCCATTAGAATCTAATACCTCAGATCTGACAGACAAAGGTAATATGCTTTAGTAAAATTATCGTTCGTGTTCAAATGTTTTTTTTTAAATTATGAAATGGGCTAGCGTTTGACCACAACTCACCTGATGGTAAGCGACGATGCGGTCTAAGATGGGGCACGCTTGTACTTGTAGCGACTCTAATGAACTTACCAATAGTCCACATGCAAAAAAGAGCGACAAAGTTGTCCGACGAAGTTGTTTGTGGCATTGCAGACATTACAGGCATTAAGCCTGATTTAGGCCAGATGCATTCGCCTTACTATATCTTCCTTGTTTGACTCGAAATCTTGAGACTTCTCTTCGCTCGGTAAAGAAATTTAATTGTCAATATACATTACTTAGACAAACGAAAATTACCGACATAGTCCACTGGACTAGCAAGTTGAAGTGGCAGTGGGCAGGTCACATAGCACGCAGAACAAATGGCTGACGGGGCTGAAAGGTTCTCGAATGTAGACCACGGCCCGTAAGTGCAGCGTAGGACGTCCACCCACAAGATGGACAGAAGACCTAAAAGAGACCGCAGGAAAACGCTGGATGCAGGCTGCTTCCAACCGGCCGTTTTATAGATCGACGAGGGGAGGCCTATGTACAGCAGTGAACGTCATATGGCTGAAATAATGTTGATGAATATGCCACAACTTTTTTTGCTTGAACATAAAGGCTGATTTCAGACTACGCTATACTATTGTGCTACATAGTATAGCAAATAAGGAAGGAGCCGATAATATATAGTACAGTTAAGTATCGATGGGAGAGGCCTATGTCCAGCGGTGGACGTCCTATGGCTAAAATAATGGTGAGACTCATTAGTACAATGAATACACCGTCGCAGTGCAAATCAACGCAATGTTGTAAGTGACCACGATTAACCCTGCCAGGGGCGAGATAGTTAACCCTTGTGTATCAATATTAGCGAGGGCAAGGCAAACTAGGAGAAAGTTTAACTTGCGTTATCAAGCCATCAAACCCCTTCAGGAGCGTTCAGATTACGTTGCATACCAGTAGTTTGTAATGAATTGACACCTCGCGATGGTTTTTAGCCAAATAAATTAGATTTTATAAATTTGATGTGTGTATTTATGAATGCTTATCGCTTAACAAAATCTTCTCTTCTCTACATAGTCCGTCTATGCATATAATAAAAACGTAAAGATTAAAAAAAAAAGTATTTGCGAGATATAAAAAAAAAACACACAAGGTGTCTTAAAATGAGCAGCTGAACACGTTAAGACAGTTTTTAGAATTTATGTCTGTTTGTTTATTTGTCCACGCACATCTAAACCACTGGACAGATTTAAATGCGGTTTTCACGAATATGCTTAGCTATGACCAGATTGAAGTATATAGGTATATGATATTATGCGCAAGAGCCGGATTATGGGGAGCAAGGGAAGGTTGAAAGTTTATATGAAAATCTATGCGTACGAAGTCGCGGGCAACACTTGTATAAAATAAAGTGGCTTTCCGCGTCTGTCTCTCAGTATATTAGCTAACTCCTCCTACACCTCGCAAAAAAATTTGATGCGGTTTTCACCATCAAAAGACAATTTTTTGTGAAAGCTTAATTTATTTATGTAAAGAGTTATGTATGTAATACCTATAACTTACACCCGTGCGAAGCCGGGCGGGTCACTAATAAACTATAAACTTAAGAAATAGTTAATTAGTATGTAATCTCTAGTTAATTTTTTTTTCTCTAACTACCCTCAATTCACGACTTAATGAGTACTCTATAATTTGTTAAAATTATGTAGAAATGTATTTTGTATTCTGTGGTAAAGATTATAAAGCTGCGCTCCGCGGTTTCACCCATGTTATATACCTCCTTGAAGCCACCTCCTTGGTAGCGACAGCAACCTCCTTTGACTCAGATGTTTTTTCCATGTTATAAGGTAACCTTATTTAATAGACAAAAAATGCCAAAACACAACTTAAGAGAACCTTTTAGGAGATGGAGATGTAATGTTCATAAATATGAAGGTAATCCCTTTCTCATCAAAACCGCTTACAATAACACTGAAAAGCTTAGTCTGAAAGCTCCTTACCACAATCATGCCGCAGATAAGATACTAGTTACAACCCCTTTCATCGTCACGGAAGTAATGATCAGAATGTCAAGTAGATAAGTTATCTGCAAGTTTGGACATAGGGCTAAGTTCTAACCGTTATGATAAATGCTTAAGGCGCGCTACCCGTCCAGACCTATTCTTTCACACATTTTTGAAGATAAATAAGAAACAATTGATTATCAGGAGCTCCTTCCTCAAACTGACCACAGTAAATATCCCGTAAATAATCATAGATAGATAGAAACTCTTTATTGTGTACATAGCACGCAGAACAGATGGCCGATGGGGCCGAAAGGTTCTCGAGTGGTTACCACGGCCCGGTAAGCGCAGCGTAGGACGACTTCTCTTCGCTCGGTAAATAAATTTAATTGTCAATACACATTAGTTAGACAAACGAAAATTACCGACATAGTCCACTGGATTAGCAAGTTGAAGTGGCAGTGGGCAGGGCACATAGCACGCAGAACAAATGGCTGACGGGGCTGAAAGGTTCTCGAATGTAGACCACGGCCCGTAAGCGCAGCGTAGGACGTCCACCCACAAGATGGACAGACGACCTAAAAGAGATCGCAGGAAAACGCTGGATGCAGGCCGCTTCCAACCGGTTTTTTTGGAAATCGATGGGGAGGCCTATGTCCAGCAGTGAACGTCCTATGGCTGAAATGATGATGATGATTGTGTACATCAGAAATAAAAATTACAAACAGAAAATACTTACGAGCTATTGCCACAAGTGGCGGCCTTATCGCTAAAAGCGATCTCTTCCAGGCAACCATTGGATGGAAAGAATACACTAACAAGAAAAAAATAATTGAAGTGAATAGTTTTTGTATACCCTGATAAAAGAATTGATAACCTTCAAACTGATTTTCTTGAATCATAGCTAAGATCAATATCGATCAAGTTACCCTTTAAATAACAATAAAAAGACGTGTGCCACTCGGGGACTGCTTCGGTAAAGCTATTGCATAGCATTTTTTAGCAACTTATGTAATTTTAGTTATTTATTTACTTGTAACAAATAAAATTATGTAGGTTTTACACCTCTATGTATGTCGTTCTTTTATCAAACATATTTTACAACGCCATCTAGCGGTGAGAGGAGTCCGTGTTCCCGTCGAGCCTGTCACGACACCCAAGTCAAAGTATCACCGCTGTGCCGGTCGGAGTGGGGGTTGTTAGGTTATTTTCGTTACGGAATTTCTGGATTCGGTCTCCACGCTCAAGGCCCGCGATAGAAGCTATGCAATAGCCTAAAACTAAATCGAAATTGGTTTAGCCGTGTCGGAGACGATGCCACAGACGTTACACGTTAAACTTATAAACCTCTCCGAACGCTAACATTTGAACACGAATAACAAGACATATTAATTATCTCTATTTTGTTTGATCAGACACATTTCAGAGAGTGTGCATCGGATCTGCATGATCTAATTCCCTCCTGCCCATTTTTCGATCGGACTGCCAGAGCGGGCACGAAAAATCGACACCGCTTTATGGTTGATATTACGAAAACCCGTACGAATCGCTTTGATCCCATTTTTATTGTGCGAACTGCTAGTCTGTGGAATGCGCTACCTGAATAGGTGTTCCCCGATAGTTATAATCCAGGTGTCTTCAAATCACGAGTGAATCAGTTTCTTCTAGGCAAGCGTACTCCATCGTGGACCGCATTATCGCTTAATATCAGGCGAATTGGCGGTCAAACGCAGGTCTATTAATACATTAAAACAAAACAGGTTTTTGCGAAGATTATTATTTATTGTGCTATTGAACGCGTGTTAGAAACACTAAAGTTACAAATATGAGTTCATTAGACAAATTTCCCGTGAACTTTGTTTGGTTTGAAGGCAGCTGTTTGTGCTTCAGACTTACTAAGTACATATTAAATCTAACCTCGCTTTGTTACTGAACTTGCATTGAAACAGTTCTGAAATGTTTTTGTCGACTGGAATCGATCCAGTGGAAAGTTAAGGCGCTGAAATGAAGTGGAGGAAACACATTATTTACTTATATTTATCACAAAACGTACATTACATAATATACAATTAAAATATAAAATACTAAAACATGCTTTTTTGTATTCTTCTTAGCATACCATTTCATTTGATACCCATATCTCGATGATAGATAAGAAAATGTTGTTCGCCATCTTAGGACGTTCGCCATATTGAATTTAGTGTGATGTCATTTTATTTTTTTGTATTTTTCTCAGCATACCCTTTCACTTGATACCTATATCATGGGGGTGCATAAAAAAATAACTGGTCTTATGGTGTCCGCCATATTGGATTTAGAATTACGTCACTTACCTAACCATGCATTGTCATCCAAACTAAATGAAAATGCCATCATTTACTGTTTTAAAATGAATATTCCAGTGTAGCTTAGACTCTAGCAACTTGGTTAGTTTAAACGAGACATCAAATAAACCAAACCGTACCAACGTTTGGAAGCTTGGTTTCGCTGTTTCAATGCTAAAATCAATGATCGAGCGAAGTTTAGTGATGTTACCTTTAGGAGACTTGTGTTAACTTTGCCTCTTTGAAATACGTAATTGAAATTCTATGATATTGAAATAGATTTAAGGCTCCATTATAGTCAAAGCGCGTTAAGAGTGGAGCGGAGTACGAACAGCGTACAAAGATTATCACCACTTGATCGCACATGAGCCATAATTTTGTGCACGATGTAAGCTACGTCAGTCGCGGAGGGGGGATCCTGCTCAAAATTCAGTTCGTTTACATCACGGGGGGGGGGGGGGGGGGGATAAAGAATGAGCTGTTAAGTGGTTATATCGTCATTGATGTAGGTACTTACTCCGGTTACTGAGGTCGCGGAGCGTCGCATTGAGGTCCTCCAGCGACTCTGCCATGATGACTATATCATCGGCAAAACGAATGTGAGTGATGTATTCGCCATTGATGTTGATGCCGAATCCGTTCCAGTCCAAGAGCTTGAAAACGTCCTCCACTGCGTTCGTGAACAGTTTCGGAGAGATAACATATCCCTGTCTCACGCTTTTCTGCAATTAGATTGGTACTTAGATGAAGACAGTAAAAAAAAGTACAGTGGCAAGTGTCCCGCAAGAGCTTCATGACCTTATTCCACCCTTTTTCTACAGGACAAGTAGAAGGACTGCACACTACCACCCCTTCCTCGCGGAAATTACAAAGATTCGTACTCAATGATTTGGGCCGACATTTATGATACGTAGTGCTCAAGAATGGAACTCCCTGCCGTCCTCCTAGTTTCCTGAGAACTACAATCTAGCCATCTTCAAGGCTAGACTGAATAAATTTCATCTAGATCAACGTGTTCCATTCTCGGCCACACCTACGCTTACCACCAGGTGAGTAAGTTGGCCAAACGTAGATCTATTATAATATATATTATATTTAAAAAAACGTAGTAAAAGTATTTGTTAAATTCATGCGATGCCGAGATTCTAAGCTGGTGCAGTGACCCCAAAGTGGGTCCTGGCCTTGATAAAATGTTGCCAGTCCCACAAGTCAGCGGCGCCAAACAACAAATGCGAAAAACACATCAGTTGTTTCATTCACTACGTTGAGTGTTAATAAAACTTTTCTATGGAACACTCATGTTTTTTTCGCGATATAAGGGTTGGTATCAAAGCAAAACTTGAAAGTAAATGATGAGTAAAATGATATTCTTGAATAGATCTGTCGTCTAGAGATACAAGATCAGAAAGTCACTGTCAGTTCTTTATAAGGAGATATTATCGTTCAAGGGCCTAACTTAAAATCTTTACTCAAGTTGACTCCTTTCTCATGAATAGTTAGTTATTTTATAACCTACTACCTGAAAGCTTAATAAATAAGAAAGATGGTTCGTTTAAGAAAATACTTAAGAAATTTTTAATACAAAAAGCTTAAGTTAAATGATTATTTACGGGATATTTACCGTGGTAAGGTTGTGGAAGGTTGACGTAAATAATCATTTAACTTTAGTGAACAACCGTGATAGTTTAAAACAGTGTTTAACAAAAAGCTTATTATAAAATTAATGACTTTATCTGTGACAAAGTATCTTTGCGCAAATTGTGTTTAGACTGCAAAGATAACTGATTAATTCTATGGACATACATACCTATTTGTAAATTACTGTAATATTGTACCTATAATTTTATTTATTGCTGTTGACATTTTTATTTTATTTATAATAGTTAAGTAAATTTTTTACACAAGTAAAATGTAATGTTGACGTTCATAAGTGTACACTAATGTACTCATATTTGATAATATATCAATTGGATTAAATTGAATCATGCTTAAAATTGCTCTCTCAACTTCTCACTGACGGCGATCGTCACATGCGAAAAAGAGACAGCAATTTTAAGCATAGATCAACTTGAGTAACGTTTTTAAGTAAGGCCCCAAATGTCTCCATTTTTAACCGACTTCCAAAAAGGAGGAGGTTCTCAATTCGAGTGTTTTTATTTTATTTTTTAATGTTTGTTACCTCAGAACTTTTGACTGGATGAACCGATTTAGATGATTCTTTTTTAAATCAATTTGGTCCAGTTCTGAACTTTTTATGAAGCCGGTTTTTTAAATTGATAATTTTTCATACCCATTTTATTTTACTATACCGCTAAACGCAAAAACCGTAAGTATACCACACTTACAATTTTTTTTTGCGCATACTATGAACTTGCCATACCAATGAACGAACTAAACGTTCACATGCAAAAAAGGGCGACTAAGTCGTCATCTGGGTGAGTTAGACTAAAAACTTCAGGCCTGATAGATCAGAAGCGTTCGCATACCTCATCTCTACCTTGTCTGATTTAAGGTTGCTACGTGAAAGAAAAACATACAAACTTTCGAATTTATACCATTAGTATGGTTGTCAAGCTTCTAAACGTTAATTAATATGTGTATAAAGCACAGTGAAGTACAACTTGACTTAGTATTCCTCTCACTCCAATCATACCTGAATTATAATTGCTTAAGGACAGCTTAACGAATTAGCAGCTCATTAGAAGGATCGTCACGTAGGCGACGTGGTACTCAGAATGTACATAATGAGCTGTAAGCTATAATGTAACTTGTAAGTTGAGACGAGAATAGGAAGCTTTATTTAAGATCCTAAATAACAATAGGCCTGTGTCCTTCTTTTTTATTACCTTCTAAATATGCTGATCATAAAAAAGCCCATTAATTAAAACAAAATTAATAATTGTTCATAATTAAATAAGTTATAGGTATTTTAAATACGTTTCACGTTTGGCGGGAAATTCAAATTTCAAACAGTTTTTTTGTTCTTGTAGCTAGGCCGGGTTATTATTGTAAGCGATCATGATGTTTGCGAAATATGATTATTATTCTTTACAAACTCGCGTAAAATTATTTATCTCTAATGCACATTATTACATACATTTGTCAATAAACAAATTTTTGCTGTTTCAAACGGTTTATTGCCAAATGTAAATAATATGGTGAGTTACTGATTTATAAAATTGTACATGATAATGTAAAGAACAACCAACAATTTTCGCAAACACTGTGACATTTCACAATAATTACCCGGCCTAACTACAAGGACAAAAAAACTGTTTGTAATTTGAATTTCCCGCCAAACATGAAACGTATCACCTTAAGAACAAGTCTTTAACCATAGTGGGTGTTGCCAGTGATGACAACTAACTCGCTGAACGACTTCATCTTGCCACTCAATTAAATTCTGTGTTATCTCCTCGACAAAGATGTCTAAAAGATAGCACATAAAACTTTTATTTCTATCCAAAAAAGTTTTATGGAGTCATCTAAGGATCTCATAATTAGGGCTGTTTCAATAAAAAAAGGCGGCTCCAACCTTTCCGCTTTCACCGAGTTCCTAATCCCCAATCCTTTAGATAAACATCTTGATATCTGATACCGGAGGCGGAAGGTTTTATAACAGTATGGGTACTTTGTAACATAACATATTAACGTAGCGTAAAACTGCCCTGAATAAAGTCATTGTAATCATCACAGTCGCTGGAGGACCTCAATACAATGCTCAGCGACCTCAGTAGCCTTTCCCAACAGGTGGGTCTTAAAATGAACATGGATAAGACAAAAATCATGTCCAATGTCCATGTTGTACCCGTGCCGGTCAATGTTGGGAACGATACTCTCGATGTTGTTGACCATTACACCTATCTTGGACAGATTGTTCAGTTAGGTAAGTCCAACTTAGGCAAAGAGATCGCCCGAAAAATGCAACTCGGATGGGCAGCGTTCGGGAAATTGCGTGAAATCTTCTCGTCCAAGATACCACAGTGCCTAAAGACAAAGGTATTTGACCAGTGTGTGTTGCCAGTGATGACATATGGTACTGAGACGTGATCCTTAACTGTTGGTCTTTTGGAAAAACTCAGAGTCACACAACGGGCAATGGAGAGAGCTATGCTCGGAGTTTCTTTACGCGATAAAATTCGGAACATAGATATTCGCCGAAGAACCAGAGTCACCGACATAGCTATTAAAATCTGCAAGTTGAAGTGGCAATGGGCAGGCCACATCGCTCGAAGAACCGATAACCGATGGGGAAGAAAGGTTCTTGAGTGGAGACCATGAACCGGAAGACGCAGCGTAGGTAGGCCTCCCACTAGATGGACCGACGACATCGTGAGAGTCGCGGGCATCCAGTGGATGCAGATGGCAGGTTGTCGTTCAGTGTGGAGGTTAAAGAGGGAGGCCTATGTTCAGCAGTGCACGTCTTATGACTGATGATGATGATGATGAAGTTTGAAAAAATCGGTCAGCCCAGGGCCAGGCAGGCTAGCCAGGGGCGCTTGCCCCACCCTGCCCCAATGTGCCTACGCCCATGGATATGGCCAGCTCGCAGCCACTTCAGCTTGCTAATCTTTTGATCTATATCAGTTACTTCTTTGTTGGATAATCTAATTTCGTCGCTGAGCAACATTGAATCGTCTAGCTTTACTGGACCAATTAATCCATTTTAGTAAATTTCTGTTTTTTTTTTGTCCTTACTGCTTTCAGAGTGTTGGTGTCTGGTGTACTGATAAAGGCTGCGTGCTTTAACTCGGTCTGTCAGCGTTGAGGGGTTATCTTGTATACCTACCAATACCTACCTTCTAACTTCGTATTAGACCAGCTCCGCTTCATAGTTCCGCCTACTGAAATCAAAATCAAAACATTTATATGTCAGAACATGGTACGGACATATGTTATACATACTGTAGCATACAGGGTCGTACAAATGGAAACGTATCACATGTCCTTGCCAGGTGCGATGTACAAATGTGAGGGTTTGTTCTTATTAGGTTTTTTCATATAAAAAATAATACCTATATAATAGGCATGATGACTAATATTTTTTTATTACCTCATAAAAACCTGACGTCCTCAGTGGACGTCTTCTGGCTGATGATGAAAAAAGCTGATCTTCAATAGAGCCTATCAACGAAAACAAAATTTAAATTAGTTCAAAAATAAATGTTATAAAACTCGTGGAAAAATCTAAGTTAAAAATACCCTATGGTATTGTAACAGGTTTGTTCGAAAATTGAACTGGCCACTATACGCAGAACAACAAGAAATAAGAAAAAGGTGCGTTTACAAAGATGTGAAACAAAAGACGGTGTTTGGCCTGGCTTTTTAGAGTTCCGTAGCCCGACAAGGAACCCTTATAAATTCGTTCTGTCCGTCCGTCTGTCTGTCTGTCTGTCCGTCCGTCCGAATTTTTTAAAACCTTCTATCTTCTATAATTATTAATATAATAGAATTAATTTTTTTAAGTATAAAGAATATATTATATTGCGTTTTAAGGGTGGCACTCATACATGTGAAATGGGGATGAAACTTTTTTTTTCACTCCACTTACTCGTGTGGGGTATCGTTGAAAAGGCCATTTAAAATGAAATTAAGGTTTGATATACCTATCACTTTTTTATAAAGTCTATACTTTGCGAAATATGGCCTGCCAAAGTGGCAAAAAGTTGGTCCCCCCTGCATTTCTAAACTATAAGACATAGAAACTTGAGTCTTACAATACAGATAGGTCATATTTAAAACCTTCATCCAAAATTATTTCGAACATTATCTGATTATGACTTTTTGAGTAACAGCGATAAAACTGTAATAAATTCAAAGCGTTCTAGGTCAAAGGTCATTGAACTTTTTGTGAAATGGTCTTGACAAATAATGTTTCTCAATCTGTTTTCTCTATGTTTAAACCATAAAAAGTATATGTTATGTCGGGATTGTACATCTCTGAAATTTGGCTAAGTCCACAGAGCTTCGTTCGTTCGAATTTTTCTATAACTATCAATTTCTGAACTATGACTACAATTATGTGGCTTTAGTTACGGAACCCTACCATATGCGTGTCTCGACACGCTCTTGGCCAATTATTATTGTCTCGCAGAAGGTGTGAAAAGTGAAGTATGCTCCTCTGGAATAAAGCCTGTCTTCGTCTTGGGCAGCTTGAACCCCTCGCTTCACTCAGGACTCTACTAAACTCCCTGACTACGCTCGGGCGGCTCTACAGTCCCTCGTTACGCTCAGCGTTCAACATGCCGTCCGCGAAGTAAGACACTGCTTTATTCCCTTAGTGCATAATCTACTATTATGCTTCTTATATTATTATTTATTCTGTGATAAGTACAAGAACGGCTGAATTTGAATCACAGTACAAAAATATCGCTAAACTATGTCGAAGGCGTTTGGGTGGCCTGAATATATACTTGCTCAAACGAAAAGAGGTTTTTTTTTATGATACTGAGTGACGAGACGAGCGAAGTCGTTCGCCTGATGGCTCTTCCAGCTTGCCCATAACATCTCAACGCCACTCAGAATTTTGAATTTCAACAGTTCAAAACCCTAGATGGCAATGCACTGCGCTCGTCACCCCGAGATATAAGATGTCAAATCTCTGTGTGCCCTGTTATTTCACTGGAGACATTGCCCTTCAATCCGGAACACAGTAGTGTGCAAACACTACTGCTTGGCGGTTGCATAACTGGCAAAGGTGTGGTACTTCCCCAGGCGGACCCCTGCAAAGAGTCCTACCGCTACAAAACCGTTTATAACAGTAGTTAGTGTAAAACTAGCACAATAGTACCCTTAAAAACCCTTTTCAGAGCGAAGCGTGTCGCAAGCAATTAAAGAAAACAACACAACTTCCATTAAAGCGTGTTTTCAGGAATTATCAAGCTGTTACACCGGTCTGCCCGCTCGGGGCCTCATTCTCGCGTTTCTACAATATCATACATGTTTCATAAATATCGCTAAAACTCTTGATATCTGCCTGAATGGGTGTTCCCCGATTGTTACAATCTGGGTGTCTTCAAGTTAAGAGTGAATCGGTTTCTTCTAGGCAAGCATGATCCACCGTAGGCCGCATCATCGCTTAACATGAGGGGAGTTGGCGGCCAAGCGCAAGCCTATTCTACAATATAAAAAAAAACTGTGTCGGTTTACGGCATCAACTGTTAGAGTCGAGAGTCGTTGCATGGCCAAATATACACTACCATTTTTAGGAATCCGTATCCAAAGGGCTAAACGGGACCCTAATACTAAAACTCCGCTGTCCGTCTGTCTGTCCGTCTGTCACCAGGCTGTATCTCATGAACCGTGAGACAGTTGAAATTTTCACAGATGAAGTATTTATATTGCCGACATAACTACAAATACAAAAAAATAGAATAAAATAACTATTTAAGGGGGTTCCCATACAACAATCGTGATTTTTTTGCTCGTTTTTGCTCGATATTGATAACGGCAACAGGTAGACGCTTGAAATATTCACAGTATATTTAATTATATATTGACATTACAAATAAAAAATTAAATTAAAATAAAATTAATATTTTTTGCTCGTTTTCACTCCATATTGATAACGGCAAGAGATAGACGCTTGAAATATTCACAGAATATTTAGTTATATATTCACATTAAAAATAAATCATTAAAATAAAATGAAATTAATATTTAAGGGGGGCTCCCATACAAAAAACGTGTTTTTTTTTGCCGTTTTTATAGTAAATTCTTCGTGCGCGAGTTAGACCCGCACTTGGCCGGTTCCGTAGCCCGACACGGAACCCTTATAAATTCATTCTTTCCATCCGTCTGTCCGTCCGTCCGAATCCTTCTAACTTCTGTACTTATGAAAGTGCATGAAAGTTAGTTAGAGCTAGTAATATAGGTCTCAATTTTAAAAGTATAAAAAATGTATGTTAGTTCATTTTAGGGGTGGCTGTCGTACATGTTAAATGGGAATGTTTTTTTTTTCATTGTACCTCCTCGTGTGGGTTATCGTTAAAAAGGTATTTTAAAATGAAGGTAAGGTTTCATACATAACTTTTTTATAAATTATTTTCTTTGCGAAATATGGCCCGCCAAAGTGGCAAAAAGTTGCCCCCTGCAACTTACAATACGGATAAGTCATATTTAAAACCTTTATTCAAAATTATTTCAAACATTATCAGTTCATGACTTTTTGAGTAACAGCGATAAAAGAGTAATAAATTCAAGACGTTCTAACTCAAAAGTCATTGACCATTTTGTAAAATGATCTTAGTAAGAATACTTCTCAATCAGTTTTCTCTATGCTTAAACCATAAGAAGTATATGCTATGTCGGGATGATACATCTCAAAAATTTGGCTGTCCACAGACCTTCGTTCGTTCTATTTTTTTTATAACCATCATTTTCTAACTATGACCAATGACTACAATTATATGGCGTTGGTTACGGAACCCTACCATATGCGTGTCTCGACACGCACTTGGCTTGTTTTTTATAGGCTTGCGTTTGACCGCCAACTCGTCTGTTGTAATGTGAGCGATGATGCTGTCTATGATGGATCTCGCTTGGCTAGAAGAAACTGATTCACTCTTGATTTGAAGACACTCAGATTGTAACTATCGGGGAACATACAATCAGTCACATTAGTAAAACATAAATATTTCACACCTAGAGTAACACATACATATTTCATACTAGCTGTCCCCGTGACGTCGACCGCGAATTCTTCAGAAATAAAAATGGCCTATGTCCGTCCTCATGATACATAATATTACCTCACAAATTTTTATCCAGAGATCTTTACAGAGATTACAGAGATCGGTTAAGCCGTGATTATGTAGTAAACAAACAGACTGACAGAGTTACTTTCGCATAATAATATTAGTGTTGATGCTACGCCTTCTATAAAACCATCCCATAAACAAACCAATTATCGTCACCCAATGTAGTTAAATTATGATTATAGGATAATCTGAACACAATCGAGTGATCTTTATCTTTGAAATCGCAATATTATGAAAATGATTTTAGATGTAAACTGCGAAGAGGTCAAAGTAGGAACTAACTGGTACCATGAAGTAAAACTATTTTGCTTGATAACTAACTGAAGTTTTCAATGCGATGACGTGTATACATAGGCAAAGGTAGGGTTATGAAAAAAAAATCTGCTGTTCCCAATAACCTCATTGGCTGTTCCATACATTTTGTAGAGTGTCAATAACCGTTTTTAACCGACTTCCAAAAAGGAGGAAGTTCTCAATTCGCACCTGTTACATAAATAATTATCATCATATAAAACCGATTTCATAAAAATTACAAAATGGGACCACACGTGAAGCACCAGCTTTCAAATAAAAAATAATCATCAAAATCGATTCACCCAGTCTGATGTTCTGAGGTAACAAACATAAAAACAGTCGTATTGATCACCTCCTCCTTTTTGGAAGCCGGTTACAAATTATCGATGACACTAGAAAGCTAGTGAATACGGTAACCGTTTCTCAGTTGCATTGATTTCTGCGGATAAATAATAAATAAATAAACACATGCGAATGCACTACGGCAAGTGTGCACTAGAACTGCACGACCTAATCCCGCCTGCACCATTCTAAAAGCCGTAACAGACGCATCGAACTTGGCTGACGAACCGCCGTCTGACCAACGGGAGAGAAAGAGTGAGAATATAATTTCCCTCTGTTTTTCTCTCGTTGGTTGAGGTGGTTGACGTCAGCCATGTTGTCGTGTCTCGTGTCAGCACTTAACAAATGCACCAAAAAGAGACACTATCTTATGGTAGAAATTCTACACGCACTACACGCGTCTCCAATCTACTTTTTTTGAACCAAGCAGTAGAGATCTGAAACTCTTTACTTGTCACTGTATTTCAGAAAAGGTACAATCAGGGGTTGTTCAAGAATAAAAGTGTAGGTATTCAGATTTTTATTCACCTTATAACAATGGTTCGTTATATTAGGTAGGTCAAATACATTTGTTATAGAAAATTAAATCTTAAAATTAACTATGAACAGTTACACATAAGTTAAAAAGTTCACATTACAATATTGGTACAAATTTTAACGTCAAAATAAAATTGATTAAAAAAATATTTAAAATATGTCATATCGTTAGAAAAATATATATAAAATTAGTTGAAATATAGGTAAAGTATTAAAAATTTGTCTGATAAAAGTTAATTAATATTACTTTAGTAAATAAGTAATTCCTAAGCTATAATAAGTATTTCCTAAGCTATAGCGTGCTACATCTTCGACACATCATCGCTGTGAGATTGTGTTCAAACGAATGCTTATTCAGTTGTAATAATTATCAATATAAACAAATCGACTTCATCAGAACTTGATCAAATTGAAATGGAACCATACAGGAAGCACCAGCTTTTAAATAAAAAAAGAATCATCAAAATCGGTTCACTCAGTCGAAAGTTCTGAGGTAACAAACATTTCAAAAAACAGTCGAATTGATTACCTCCTCCTTTTTGGAAGTCAGTTAAAAAGATCAAAACTCTGCGTGGCAATGCACTGTGCTCGTCTGATCACTGCCCAATATCACTGGAAACATTGCTCTTCAATCCCGAACATAGTAATGTTTACACACTACTGCTTGGCAGTTGAATAACAATAAAAAGCATGGTACGTCACCACATAAACTTTATTTCAATTTTCACGGACGTTTCAATTGGCGGCCATTGCGGTGTCTATTGATGTATATCGTCGACGATTTCCCTAAGCCTAACTGATTATACTGAAATTCGATATATTAAGAACGTATGAATAAATTCACAGTTTATAAAATAGGCGTCACTCTATAACACATTTAGATTTTATCGTTCAAAAATATCGCCACAATTTAGTTTGAAATTTGAGAAAACCCGTTCATAAACAGATTTACGAGGCGATATAATTAACTCACATATTTATTTAAGTTAAAATGTTTAGTTTAAAATGGTAATAATGCATTCTACATTTTATAGCTCACCAAATTTTGGCGTTATGCTCGTCTTAAATTTATTGTTACGGTACTTTGAGTCGTATATCAACTGTGTTAATGACGATTTCGAAGTTTTTGTGTGCAGGAATAATTTTGTGATTTTTATCTCGCCACCGTGAAATCGAAAGTTCAGGCCTATCTCAACATGCCCGCTTCATATCTAATTACAAAATCGATATTTCATTCGTTTTACGGTCTATGGTGTCCGTTCGTTATGTAGTCTGTGGCATGCGGCGACTACATGGCCCATAGGTTAATGTGAAATGCAGTAGCAATGTAATTTTTGTTGTATTACTTTATTAAAATACTAGTGCTTTCGTACGCGTAGATTTTCATATCAACTTTCCACCCTTTTTCCTCCCTCAATCCGGCCATTGGGCAAAATAACATAGCCTATAATTCAATCTGGTCATAGCTAAGCATATTCGTTAAAACCGCATTTAAATCCGTCTAGTGGTATAGGAGATGTCCGGGGACAAACAAACAGAAAAAAAATCTAAAAACTGTCTTATTGTCTTCAGCTGCTTATTTTTAGTCGCCCTGTGTGTGTTTTTTTTATATCTCGCAATTACAGATTTTTTTGTCTATGTTTTTATTATATATATATATATAGAATAAATAAATGAAAAAGTAATAGGTCGGGGAAAAAGTCTTTTCGTATTTTGTATGTATAAGGTTGTAGTAAAAATCTCATCCGTTGTACTGTTTGTATCTGGCTGGTTTTGATACCATTAAAAATATGACATTTTAAAAAAGGAATACAAAAAGTAAAAAGCAATTTCCCGCCATTTTTCAATTGTTTTTTTGTTTGATAAAATTAGTGAATCTAACGAAGAAATTCGATATATTGTGAAATTTTATTACAAAAAAGGGAAAACTGCGACACAAGCCGCGAAAAAAATTTGTGACGTTTATTGACCTAATGCAGTGTCATCAAGAGTAGCACAATGTTGGTTCAAGCGTTTTCAGTCCGGGAATTTTGATGTCAAAGATGCAGCTCGCTCTGGTCGCCCTGTTACGGATAAAGTAGATGCCATTTCTGAAAAAGTGGACCAAGATCGGCATATTAATAGTTACGACGTAACTGAAGAACTGGGGATTGACCACAAAACAGTTTTGACCCATTTGAAAAAAACTGGGTTTACAAAAAAACTCGATATTTGGGTGCCACACAAGCTCACTGAAAGAAACCAAATGAATCGTGTACTCATTTGCGACTCTCTATTGAAACGTAACGAAACCGAACCGTTTTTGAAAAGATTGATCACTGGTGATGAAAAATGGATCACCTACGACAAGAATGTGCGCAAACGATCATGGTCAAAGGGCAGTGAAGCACCACAGACTGTAGCGAAACCCGGATTAACACGTAATAAGGTGATGCTGTGTGTATGGTGGGATTGGCAGGGCATCGTTCATTATGAGCTTTTACCGCCGGGCAAAACCATCGATTCGGATCTCTACTGCCAACAGCAGATGAGACTCAAACAAGAAATTGAGAAAAAACGGCCGGAATTGATCAACAGAAAGAGTGTGGTCTTTCATCATGATAACGCCAGACCGCACACATCTTTGGCCACTCAGCAAAAATTTAGAGAGCTTGGTTGGGAAGTGTTAATGCATCCACCATATAGCCCTGACCTTGCACCCTCAGATATACCTGTTTCGATCTCTTCAGAATTCTTTGGGTAGTGTTAGATTAACATCAAGAGAGGACTGTCAAAACTACTTGTTGCATTTTTTTGATCAGAAGTCCCAAAAATTCTACAGCAACGGGATCATGTCACTACCTACAAGATGGCAACAAGTTATCGAACAAAATGGCACATATATATTATAATTAAATGTAATTAAACTTGAAAAAAATATGTCTTGAATTTGTTTAAAAAATACGAAGAAACTTTTTCCCCGACCTTATATAATAGTAGCATGGTTACAGTAGTACGTTAAAGGCTACGGTCACATTGGCTGGTAACGACATCATTAAGGGTGACCTTAGTTCTGACATTTGGACTAAATTATTAATTCCTAAGTTCTAAGAAGATCAATAGAACCCGACATAGCTGCTAACATTTGTAAGTTGAAGTAGCAATGGACAGGTCATATCGCTCGAAGAACCGACCGATGGGGAAGAAAGGTTCTTGAGTGGAGACCATGAACCGGAAGACGCAGCGTAGGTAGGCCTCTCACTAGATGGACCGACGACATTGTGAGAGCCGCGGGCATCCAGTGGATGGAGGTGGCAGGATGTCGTTCAGTGTGGAGTTCTAAGAGGGATACCTATGTTCAGCAGTGGACGTCTTCTGGATGATAGTGATGATAAGGAAGATCAAGATAATTTATTATTTTGACAATAACCATTCGAAGCTATGGCTTCAATGAGTAGGAACTTAGGCACAATTATTTCGTCAAGATTTATTTTCAAGAATTTACACAATTACTTCTTCTTCTTTGGGTACCATATTCTAGCGGATGTTGGCGACCACCACATGAACCTCTTCTCTGTTCTGTGCCAGTCTACAAAGACTGGCAGCGTCTTTGATATTGGTCCAGCTCTTTATATTGTCACTCCATGTTATTCTCCTTCTACCTCTTCCCCGTATTCCTTCCAATTTTCCTTCAATGATGTTTCTTAATATGCTATACTTCTCGTGTCTATAAATGTGACCAGAATATGCAGTTTTACGTTTCTTTATTCTAATTACTTCTTCGGGTTGTTCAATATTTGTTGGAAGATAATTTGCATTAAAAAAAAAAAGACAATAATACAAATAAAAGAGCATAAAATTGCATACCAACATGTGCAATATATAAATATATTTTCTTCGTCTCCATGCGCAATTTGAATCAATATTCGGAAACTGCTAAATGGAAAGCGAGACGCAGCCGCGCGCGCGCATTCACCTTGATAAAGATCGCTGAATGCGATTGAAACTATAGTCTGAGTAACCGGCCTAATCTTACGTGAGTAATTCCCGTGTAATATTAAATAAAATGCTAAATGGTGTTTAATTATTATTTAATATATAAATAATCTAGTTATTTATCACTGTATGTTTTCCAAATAAAATAAAATATCGTTAATCTGACCTTCATGAAAATTTGTAGGCTAGTATTCTATTTTATTATATTTTTTGATTTATAATACGAGCAAAATCGGTCAAGGAGTTCCGAAGATATAAAGGTCGCCAGATCCCAGTTCAGGGCGAATTACTAGTTTAATATAGATTAATCTAGTTAGTGACTAGTTTAGTTTGGGCATAGATAAACTTCTTCGTCTATAGTTTGGGGGATATGGCCCGGTGGCCCAGTTGGTAGTGAACTTAGCTTCTGCGCTTGGGGGCGTAGGTTTGATTCCCACCTAGGGCAAACATTTATGTGATGAACATTTGTGTTTGTTCTATGTCTTAAATTTAAAAATATATACGTATGTATATCAGTCTCTAGCAGCCATATTGCATGCTTTGCTTAATTTGGGGTCAGATGACCATGTGTGCAAAAATGTCCCGAATATTTATATTTATTAAAGAGGGCGGATTTGATACCTTGGCTGCTCTAGGTCTATGAAAGATTGCCGCCCCCTGCTCTCTGTAAAGCACGAAAAACTGAATGATCTATACATAAAGATCGTTTATTTGCATACAATATGAGAAATTTTAAGCACAAAAGATGTAAAAAAAAAATAACAATTCATATTGAATTCCAGTTCGCAATCAGTGTTTACAGACGTGTGAGATCATAGAGGGAGCCACTACAAAAAAACTCACCAAGGTTTCCTGCCCCCTGAATTTTGGCGCCCTAGTGAAATCCGCCCCTGGAAACGGCGAAGTGATCGAGAAAATTGATAGCGCATGAAAGGCCCACGCGTGTTCGTCACAGAATCACGCCCACGCGTGTTTGTCACAGAATCACGAATCACTTTAAACAAAATACCTACTAATTGCCACCGCTTAGAAACATCTAAAATATGATTTCTGCTAATTAGGACCGGATTCAGTCCGTTTGTTTTGCGAATCAGCTTGTTATTTTCCTAATTAACTTAGGCTGATTTATGCTAAATACTTAGGCCCGCGCACGGGTCCAGTCAGCCGTGCGCGCCTGTCTTTACTTAACTACTTTATTACTAAGTACTACAAAGTAACTAAGTACGATCAGTGAATACATAAACATACAATTACATAAAAAATAAATTATAATAATATAATAGGTCGGGGAAAAAGTCTTTTCGTATTTTGTATGTATAAAGTTGTAGTAAAAATCTCATCGGTTGTACTGTTTGTATCTGGCTGGTTTTGATACCATTAAAAATATGATATTTTAAAAAAGGAATACAAAAAGTAAAAAGCATTTTCCCGCCATTTTTCAATTGTTTTTTTGTTTGATAAAATGAGTGAATCTAACGAAGAAATTCGATATATTGTGAAATTTTATTAAAAAAAGGGAAAAATGCGACACAAGCCGCGAATAAAATTTGTGACGTTTATGGACCTAATGCAGTGTCATCAAGAGTAGCACAATGTTGGTTCAAGCGTTTTCAGTCCGGGAATTTTGATGTCAAAGATGCAGCTCGCTCTGGTCGCCCTGTTACGGATAAAGTAGATGCTATTTCTGAAAAAGTGGACCAAGATCGGCATATTAGTAGTTACGACGTAGCTGAAGAACTGGGGATTGACCACAAAACAGTTTTGACCAATTTGAAAAAAACTGGGTTTACCAAAAAACTCGATATTTGGGTGCCACACAAGCTCACTGAAAGAAACCAAATGAATCGTGTACTCATTTGCGACTCTCTATTGAAACGTAACGAAACCGAACCGTTTTTGAAAAGATTGATCACTGGTGATGAAAAATGCATCACCTACGACAAGAATGTGCGCAAACGATCATGGTCAAAGGGCAGTGAAGCACCACAGACTGTAGCGAAACCCGGATTAACACGTAATAAGGTGATGCTGTGTGTATGGTGGGATTGGCAGGGCATCGTTCATTATGAGCTTTTACCGCCGGGCAAAACCATCGATTCGGATCTCTACTGCCAACAGCAGATGAGACTCAAACAAGAAATTGAGAAAAAACGGCCGGAATTGATCAACAGAAAGAGTGTGGTCTTTCATCATGATAACGCCAGACCGCACACATCTTTGGCCACTCAGCAAAAATTTAGAGAGCTTGGTTAGGAAGTGTTAATGCATCCACCACATAGCCCTGACCTTGCACCCTCAGATTTCCACCTGTTTCGATCTCTTCAGAATTCTTTGGGTAGTGTTAGATTAACATCAAGAGAGGACTGTCAAAACTACTTGTTGCATTTTTTTGATCAGAAGTCCCAAAAATTCTACAGCAACGGGATCATGTCACTACCTACAAGATGGCAACAAGTTATCGAACAAAATGGCACATATATATTATAATTAAATGTAATTAAACTTGAAAAAAATATGTCTTGAATTTGTTTAAAAAATACGAAGAAACTTTTTCCCCGACCTTATCTATAAGTATCTACTCAATAATACAATTTTGTAATGATAGTAGATATCTGCCTATCAATTACTACGCAGTTTGGTAGAGTTGTGTGTACATAGCATGTACGTTATTCACTGAGATAAATAAAAAGTGTTCTGTCTAATAATTACAACAATTATCAAGCAAAGAATGTCAAATAATTGTTTAGTTATCATTACTTAACAAATTTTTGTCTTTTAAAATAAAGAAAATCTCCAAAAAAGATAGCTTTGGGTAAGCGCAGATTTAATATCAAAATATTTTACAAGGAAAACTAAAATTAGATAAAGTTGGCAAACTTTCTCACACACTATCTTTTGGTAGGCATTGGACCGAAGTATTTCCTAACTTCATAACTTGATCGATGAATCATAAATATCGATATCGACATTTCAAGTCGAGATACGTCACTGCGAAACCCGGCGAATACTGAATACAGAATGAAATAAAAGCTTTTCAAAGGTTGGGGAAGGCGTGACATTTGGGATGAATTTTAAGAGGGAAGTATAAAATATTAACCCTTTTTCTTTTGGCATTCCGAGTGGAAGGTGGAAATCGGAGAGGGATGTACTCAGGACTATAATGGCGGTGGGGTAGAAAATAATTTTGCGAATTCTACCATATTTGGTTTATTAAAAGCTGAAATTTTAATAAGTATTTTTAAAGTACTTTTGAGTGAAGTTGGCGAATCTAATTAATAAGTAATTAAAGTAACTAGCTCGGAGACTTTGCTACACCAATATCTTCGAAACATTTTAACAATTTTACACATAATACATTTGAATAATTATCAATTAAAAAAATCGACTTCAAAATTAGTTATATGTGTCATTTGGGGTTCGGTGAAAGAATGATGAGGTCGACCAAGTAACGAAATTACCGGCCACTTAATTGCAACCAGATGGTGAGTGCCACAATTATTTTTAGAATATAAGTGAATAGCGACCCGCCCCGGCTTCGCACGGGTATATGTTTTATTATATATTTAAACATTCCGTGAAAAATTATCTAACTGATAGTGAAAACCACATCAAAATCCGTTGCGTAGTTTTAAAGATCTAAGCATATATAGGGGCAGATAGCGGGAAGCGACTTTGTTTTATACTATGTAGTGATGATATGATTTGATTTGAATGAATCACAAATACTTTTTTTAGTTGAAAAGTGCTTTAAATAACAACAGCAAAAAAATGTACATAGAAAAACAAATTAAATTATAACAACAATAATTATCAATATAAAAAAACCGACTTCATAAAAATGATAGAACTGGACCAAATATACGCCCTCTATCCCATAGCGCGTGCATTCATTAGGCACTATCGGTTTTAGAGAGCGATTGGTTTTATAATAATTATTGTGTGGAAATGACTTTTTAATTGTTACATTGTGGACCACATGGGAAGCAGAAGCTTTCAAATAAAAAATAATCATCAAAATCGGTTCAACCAGTCGAAAGTTCTGAGGTAACAAACATAAAAAAGTCGGTTGAAAAAAAACAGAATTCTCTGTTTATTTGATAGAAGAGTAAAACTGTGTACGGAGGCTGACCGTTCATATCCCTTGCAAGCCCCATCCTGACTACCTCCACAAATCGTGCAAAATTTACGTTTAGATTTCTGATGAAAAGGAATCGTGATATGTTTGTAATGCTGAACGTATTTTTATGGATTTTTTGGGGTTACACTCATTCGTATTCTGAAACTGGATATGAGTAACGTCATATGTGGTTAATTTATATTTAACAAACCGAGCTCTGTGGTCTTATTCTCAATCTATGGTTCGATTCCCAGGACAAACATTTGTGTGATGAACATTTGTGTTTGTTCTATGTCTGGGTGTTAATATCTATTTAAGTATGTATTTAAAAAAAAAATGTAGGTATGTATATCAGTCTCTGGCAGCCATATTACAAGCTTTGCTTAGTTTGGGGTCAGATAACCATGTGTGCAATAATGTGCTAGATATTTATTTATTAATTTTTCTTACAGTAGTTCTGCAATTTTTTGCAACAAAAAGTTTAATTTTCTGCCCTCATAATAGGCACTACCATATAAAATCAGCTATATTTATGAGCTACATTTTAATAGGACAATTTAAACGAAACAGCCTTTTAGCCTGTTGTGTTTTATATTGTCATGTGAAACATATTAATTTGAGTAAAGATTCAAAGTGCAATATGATAGTCTGATCTTTTCCAAGCGCTTAAATTTTCATTATTATATCTAAGGCAGCTCTGCCCAAACATAATTCAATTAATTATATTAATATCAAACCAGAATTTATCGCTCAAATAAGCAGCAGGGCTAATTTAATTTTTCAGAAGGTCCGAGCTTTATTGGGTATAGACAAATATTTTAAATAGGGATTTGCAGAAATTCGTATTTTTACATACTAGTAGCACCTGCAGGTTTATTGGCTATTCCACAGGAATCGTTCATTTTTAGGGTTCCGTGCCCATAGGGTGTAAGCGGGACCCTATTAATAAGCCTACTCTGTCTTTCTGTCTGTCACCACCAAGTTAAGCAACGTCTGGTGCGGTCGGTACTTGGATGGGTGACTGCTTGGGCGTGATGTAGTCTTTTTATCTGACTTCCAAATAGGAGGTGGTTCTCAATTCGACTGTATTTTTTTCAATTTGGTCCAGTTATGACAGTTTTATGAAGAAGATTTTTTTATATTGATAATTTATTGCACTCGTTTTTGCATATTGTGTTGGTACGGAATCCTCAGTGCGTCAGCCTGACTCGCATTTGGCTAGTCTATTTGGTATTAAAAGTATCCCAAGTGGCCGCCAATCGAGGATGGAACACATACAAAATTTCATCTAAATCCATTCAGCCGTTTGGGAGCTAACTGAGACCAAACATCTTACACACCTCATCTCAAACTTTAATAAACCTTTTCGAATTATAAACCTTTTCACAGTTTAATTTATAAACACTGTTTTAAACTATCACGGTTGTTCACGGTTGTTCGGTTGTTCGGTTGTTTTAGTTTAATTTATAAACTTATAAGAACACGTAATTCTTTTAGGATAGAAAGTAATTTCAATCTTTCCTTCCTTCTTTATTTTTTCTTATCCTTATTAATTCTTACTTCCCTATTTAATATTTGAAATGCTAAAGTGTGTTTGTTCCTTTTTCACGCACCAACCACTCAACGGAACGACGATCCGCTAAAATACCGTTGTCAAGGCTTTTCAAGAAAGAAATTTATTGTAGCTGGTAAAAAAATAGTCTTTGTAACAAAAAAATCATTACATTGTGTGTTTTTGTCAGATACGTATTGTACTCGTATACAAAAAGTTTTGATTCTACGTTTCTAATCCGTACGTTCAAGGATTCTGTTTCTGATTTGGATCAACCAGCCGGCTTCCTTGTTTCCTGAGAGATATATTCTGGGCCTTTTCAAGGCGAGAGTGAATAGGTATCTTTTAAGTCTGCGTGCTTCATCTTTGCTTACCAACAGGCGAGTTGGTAGTCAAACACGGACTTATTGGCGATAAAAAAAAGTTTATGTGTGACTACTACCTACGTGTTAAATCACTAAAAAAACATAGATGAACAAACAGAAAAGAGAGAAAGAGAGTTAATTGGTCAACAAAGATAAATTAAAACAAAGCAACATACATTACATTATTCTAAAATGAACCCAATTAAAATTATAACAGAATTTTCTTTCAAATGGCAAGAAGCCGGCAAAATGTTAATTCTGTAGGTAAAGTTAATTTCGGGGACGCCAATTCAATTTCATATAATATTGCGTTTCCCATAGGATAAAGGAATAGGTTTAATTTTGTATAGAAAGGTGCTTCTGTCATCAAAATTAAAATTACAAATTCACAAAAAGTGAAATTTGGTTAAAAGTCAATTTTTATAGTCATAATTAAGAGACGGTTAAATGATTTTCAAAATGATAATGGCGAATTATAACGGAAACTAGTGTTTTTCAAATTACTTATTTTGCTTTAGTTTGACCGCAATCTCTCAATCAAGTGGTCTATGATGGAGAACGCTTGACCTATAAGAAACCGATTCACTCGCGATTTGAAGACACCCAGATTGTAGTTATCGGGGAATACAATTTATTTCGCTGGGGAACACCCACGCAGGCTGCACATTCAACAGACTAGCTATTTAAATCATAATAAAAGTAGAATCAAAACGAAATTTATAGAGCAGGCAGCAGTGAAATTAAATTAGTGAAATACGAGCATATAAGAATATTGAATACTTAGAAATATGAATTATAGACTTAAAACAAACGTACATGTAAGAAAGTAAGATCGCTTTACTAATAATCAAATTTTGAAACGTTCTCTACAGAACCCGTCGTTGAAATACTGGGAGTACCAAGGGTAACAATATGCGTTACCTAGTAAAATAAAATAAAAAAAGGATTTCAATTAGAAGTAGTTTAGACTGTTTTTCATTTAAAACTAACTTTGACTGGGAAATAATCTTAAACTACATAGGAATCTCGAAATTGAAATGGAATTGGGCAGATCAGATTTTGTGTAGCATGGGAATCGACAGATGGACTAAGAAAATTATAGAAAAGATATCGATAGGAGAGAAAAGGAAAAAAAGGAAGGCCGAACAGACGATGGGAAGACGTGTTTAGGCAAAGACATGGAAAGGAGTGGATGAGAATAGCTAGACAGGAAAATGTGGTCAAAACTGGAGGAGGCCTACGCCAAAGAGGCGACATCTACACCGGACTAAATTAATGAAATGACATACCAAATAACGAAATGCAATATAATGAAATGATGACGGAATTAAATTACGACATAGGTAGGTATATAATAATGCAATTAAATCAAATTCCATGGGGCTAAATGAGACCCCGACCCCTGGCTGGCCTTAACCGGCCGTTCGGGGGTGGAAACCGCAAGAACTAAGAACTTAAGCTCCAGGATGGAAGTTTTAAAGGGCATAACGCCGCGAGTAGCTCTTAGTGAAAGTGCAGCACACCTCTCTACACCCTAAGCTACCCACGGCTATGTTGCCCCTCCGGTGCCAAGATACGGCAGCCTTTATGGAGCGGCTATTTAGTAGGTGGCAAGTCATCACCTGCCTTAATATATTTTGAGTTGAGATAGGACAAAGCAGGTGCCGTTTCTCATCCTATAGATCTGTTATCCCATCCACAAGTTGTTCACCTCAATAGCCCAGATTTTTTTAAATCCTATACTGTGTACAATAGTTTCATATTCCATTTAATACACACCCCGTAATTGTATTTTCTAGCCAACACATGTTCGGCCCTACCAATGCCCCTCAAAGGTCCGGGCTAGACCCGAGAATGTATCTGAATGAAACTAATAACTAAAATAATGTTGAAATAACAATTTGACATATGAAAAAATTATATAATTAATAGGTGTACATAATTATGGACAGTTGAATAAAGACTCTTATAATTTTACTTTACATAGGAATCTAGCGGGAAAAACACATGATATTGCTAGTGATATTACCAATTTCAACAGAATATTACATTCGTAAATAAAAATTAATTCAAACATTACAAAACTGGCATCAATAGTGTGATCGTTAAAACAACAATTTAATTTCGATAACATCTAAGCGCCGCCGCACACTGCACGCTGTTTTATATTGGGTCGGCGATTTTATGATCACATCGAAATCGATCGACAAAATTGTCTGCTAAATGTATTTCAAAATGAAGATTTTATGGCGTCATACGATGAATTGTATTTTAGTTTCTTCAAAATAATAGACTACTAGCTGCGCCCAACAGTTTCACCTGCGTTATATCCGGGACAAACGTAGCCTAAATGAATCCTTACAACATCAGCTATTTGCAAGTGAAAGTTGAAAACAATTCAACCTCCTTGAAGCAACCTCCTTTGTAGCGACAGCAACCTCCTTAGACGTGTATGAGAAAATGATAGAGATTGCAGTATAATCGACGACCAAAGCCGAATTCAGCCGATCACCACGACGGCGGCGAACCGGTTGCAACTTTTTTGTTCGCCTATAACGTCTCTATTATATTACATCTCACTGACTGCCGCCTTTACATTTTACATTACTAGCAAACTCCAGGTAACTATTTCCCACAAAAAGTATCAAGTACGCGGAGTTTCTTACCAAACATTTTAATTCAAAATAATCTAAACAGCTTCTGCTACAAGACAAGTCGCTTTTCGTTATCGTCGGTCGGTAGGAAATCCGCGATACATTATTAATGACAGTCCCTTCGTATGGTAATCGAAATTCAGTGTTTGACCCTTCGGAACATTGGGGGGGCTACCTCTTGTCGGTGTTAACTCGATGATGAGCCGCTTTATGGTTAATGTTACAAAACCCGTACGAAGCGCTTTGATTCCACTTTTATTGTGCGAGCTGCTAGTCTGTGGAATGCGCTACCAGAATGGGTGTTCACCGGTAGTTACAATCTGGGTGTCTTCAAATCACGAGTGAATCGGTTTCTTCTAGGCAAGCGTGCTCCATCGTAGACCGCATCACTTAACATCAGGTGAGTTGGCGGTCAAACGCAAGCCTATTACAAAAAAAAGATGCTTCACTTTGTGGTTGAAGATTACTAGTGCTTCGCCCTGAGCTGTGACCTCGCGACCCCTATATCACATTATTTGAACCAATTTTGCTCATATTTAAAATTTAATTTCTATGAATTCTTTACTTAGTATCATTGGTTTTTATTATTATTACGTATAGTACAGAGAAGCAATGCTGAGCAAAAGTCATGCAATTTTTTTTAAGAGTAAGCTAAAGTTCGCTGCAGCGCTGTAACATTAATTAGTCATCTAATCAGACAGTATAACACGCAGCGCTAGAAAGCTTTTACGGTGTACTTGAGACCACAGAAAAGAGAAGTAAATAGAACGGAAATGAGAAGGAAACTCTGTCGCCAGGTATTGTGACAGATATGTGATTGAACATTCTTATTTATGTCAACGCGTCGAACTCCGCGTCACAGTTGCTTACACAGTTGCTATGGGTTTATATGGGTGTAACCACTGAAGTGAGATTTTTTTTACCTGTGGTTACACCCACAGAAAAGAGAAGAAAAATTTCTCCCTTCAGTGGGTGTAACTGGCCACAACAAATTTCTTACAAAAATGCCTTGACAGCCGTTTTAATTTTAACAATTATTTTTTTCTGTGCTTGAGACGGTACAGAAGTTGTGGGTTTTGATATCATATCTATTACGTCCGGTATCTGTATCCAGATTCACTTTGTCAGGGGTTTACTACAACGATCTATCGACGCAATTTTTACAATCGTGAACCAATAGTAACATCCTAGAGCTTTATTGACGTAATTGTAGAGAAATAGGGTAACCACTCAGACGTACCATTAATTATTTAATCTTAGTAGCTGCCACAGTTTCTAAACTTAGCTATAGACTTCAAGGTACCTATTTCACGTTTCTGAATAAGACCTTTACACGTATAGACCAGTGTTTTTCAAACTTTTTCACGACGCGACCCCTTAGTATAAAAAAAAACCGGGACCCCCTTCGACAGTTTATAATCTGTATTTTATTATATTACAAATATCAAATACATTCAACCTCTTTTTTATTTTTATAATTACTCATTAATAAATTTTGCTTTGTAAAAATATTTTTTTAACATTGTTTTTTTCTTTTACCGAGGCTTCGCGATCCTTGCGATCCCCTTATAGAGGCATGGCGACTCCCCAGAGATGTAACCGTAGGCACATTTTTAAACATATTCTTTTATTCACAATTTAATAAATATAATCGCCAAAAAACCACTCCTTATTTCTACAAAATATTTCAATCGTGAATTACTTGATCTGTGAGAGGACGATTGCAATTTGATACCACCAATCCCTGCCACAGATAGATTCATCATCATCAGTCAGAAGACGTCCACTGCTGAACATAGGCCTCCCCCTTTAACCTCCACACTGAACGACATCCTGGCATCTGCATCCACTGGATGCCCGCGACTCTCACAATGTCGTCGGTCCATCTAGTGGGAGGCCTACCTACGCTGCATCTTGCGGTTTGCGGTCTCCGCTTAAGAACCTTTCTTCCTCATCGGTTATCAGTTCTTCGAGCGATGTGGCCTGCCCATTGCCACTTCAACTTGCAGATTTTAATTGCTATGTCGGTGACTCTGGTTCTTTGGCGAATATCTACGTTTCGGATTTTATCACCCGCAAAGAAACTCCGAGCATAGCTCTCTCCATTGCCCGTTTTGTGATTTAGTTTTTTCAAAAGATACATTGCTATCCTATAAATATATACCTATCTAAAAACTAACGCTAAACTAAAGAAATAAAAAAATACGTGCCATTATATGATTTTAAAACGCTGTTAATACTTAAAACTATTTTTTCCCATGAGGCTATGGCTGACTCTTTTCTTATAAGTTCTTCAACGTATGGCGATACACCCAGGAAGGCACATAATGCTTCATGTGTAAATCTAAAGGTGCTGAATTCTAAACACTTTTCTAGAAGGTGTTTAACAGTTTGGATAGTGGTGTTATCGCTTGGACACTTAGGCACCTTGTCGCGTTCTAGCTCGACAAAGAGACGACAAGATTTTGTCGCGGTGCGCGCTATTCAGTCAGAGTGGTTGCTGATACAGGACAAGCGTTCCGACGGCATAAAACAAGCCTGATGGGTCGACGACTCAGAACAGATAAACAAGGCAGATATGCTTTAATACAATTATCGTTCCTGTTATCAAATATTTCATCCACGTTTTTCACTTAACTCTAATCCACTTAACGTTAAAACTCTAAGAACGGCTCACTTACTTAACTTTCAGTCACACAAAAACTTTTAGCAACACTAATGAGCTAACTATAATAGTGCGCATGCGAAAAAAAATACTTTAAATATAAGCTTTTTTGTATTCTTCTCAGCATCTTCCATTTGATACCCATAATCATGAGGGTGCAAAAAAAAAACTGGTCCGCCATCTTTGAGAGTCCGCCATATTGGATTTAGAATGATGTCACATAGCTAACCATGCATTGTCATCCAAACTAAACGGGTATGCAACATTTCAGCTCTATCGGTTGGGGATAACTGTTTTAAAATTCAGTTGCAAGATATGACTCATACTAATAAGACAAATTAAATAAAAGCTTGCATCAATGGCGGCATCAAGCCCGATTTAGGCCTGATGCGTTTACATTGCCACGTCTCTTACCATATCTCCTCCATATTTCTTTTTTGTCCGATATGCGAGGTTAGCTGACGCTGTCTTCGTGAATCTTGTACAAGACCCTACACTACACCGCTTTTATAACATTAGTATTCTTAGGAATCATGTATGTATATGAATATATGTCACTTTAGTCTACATTGAAGTGAACACAGATACCTATCTCTCTATTATATTCAGCGTGCATGTACTCTTATCTATTCTGAGATCGCAGACAGGGCAAGTATATACTCTGTACTAATATTGTAATTGTAGGTGTGTTTGTTTGTTCATCTTTCACGCCGCAACAGAACAACGGATCGAAGTTTTTTTTTGCATAGATATGGTTGCAGGGCTGGCGTGACATAGGATACATTTTATAATAAATAAATAAAAATAAAATGTCTTTATTTCAGGCATTAAAATGCCATGCCATGCCATGTTACACATGAAACTAACAAAAAATTAAATAAAACTTAATTAAAATAAAATAGGAATCTTGAAAAATTGCCAATATGTCAGTATTTTTTTAAATTGTGCAATAAAAACATTTCAGTCATTTTCGGTTTGCACTCCGGTGCAGTATCAGCTATGATATAAACAACGGGCTACCAAGATAGTCCTCTATATCTCCAAGATTGCAATATACCATTCTTTGATATGGATATGTCCTAAAACTGCGACCAGAACCACCGCAGGATGGGCAGCAGCGTCCTATTGAACTCCTCAACCCAGCCCAAAAGGAAGTCACTCTGGATCTGACGACGGCAAAGAAATCCGGAACAAGTGCGTCGGCAAACATGCCCCACGCGCTCCAATAACGAGCTTTTCTCATAAGGATTTTATCACGGCGGAAAAATTAAGGTTTTTGAGAAGATGATGGAGACGACCTAAAACAGACCGCAGGAAAACGCTGGATGCAGGCCGCTTCCAACCGGTCCTTTTGGAGATCGATGGGGGAGGCTAATTGACCTGTAAATTGATAATCAACCAATGTTGAAGAAACAAACCAAATGAAGCCAAACTTGAGGGGCTTACTAGTACCCGTTGAAGTGTCTTTCGTTCCACCTCCTAACTCCATAATCAGATCAGTTATATGGTACCAATGTTAGTGACCAAATTATTATATTGTCAACTTCAATTCTTAGTTTGTGGCTAATGTGAAGATGCCTCAAAACTCCGCTAATGTCTCGTAGGTTAATAGACCGTCAAACGGAAACATTTTGTACGGTTTTGTACTGTTGTCCGGTGGCTAATAGTACAGTTTTTATATATTGCCAACAAAATTATAACTTATATTTCCATCCCAACTGATTAAGTCATAAGTCTAAAGATGTCAATTTACATGTCATAGTTAGTTAATTAAGTTTAAGCGTATTTAAAAATACAATTTGGTTGGAGAAAATTATGACCGAGATGGGTAAAACCAGTGATCGTAGCTAGTATGCAACACTACGTAGAGAAGGGTAGTTCACCCCGGGGGGTTAGCGACATGCTGTAAACATGTCTATAACGTGTTACTGTCTTCGATCGCTGCATCCCCTTTGTAGTCTGGCGATGGTTGTTTGTATTAGTGGGGACACTTTCTGCATAGATTACAAGGTTAGACGGAAAGGGCAATCCGAAAGAGAGCATTAACATTACGAAGTTTTAGCCTATACCAGATCCGTCCAAGCCTTTTTACAACTGGTTAAAATACCAGTTATCTATCTAAATAAATAAAGTATTATCGGATATCGATTACTATTTACAGAAAATGTACCAAAATGGCAACATCGAATTGGATTTACTTCTACCTGAAAGTAGACCTCGAATTGGTAATTGAAGACAACTCGTTATTGTAATTCAATATTATTTGTTATTAGAAAAGATCAAGTATTTAAAGTTAGGCTTCATGGTTTCAACAGTAATTTAATAGATTACCAACATTTTCCGAAATAAATGTTTTTTATGTCAGTTCTCATACTGCACTCTACTGTATATATTTAGAAAAAATATATAGATGGAGAATATGAAGCCAAAAAACAGAGTGATAGAAAAACAAGACGACATGAAAACAGAGACGTCTTATAGATGTTGACAGCATACTAGCTGAATTCAGACTTCCGCATTTCTGGGAAGTACGGGACGGACGGGAAGTACGTTTAGAAACGGGAGATTGATATACCTACAGTAGAACATAGGGAGACAGAGGGACATGAAATGAAGATATAGTAATTTTATTAAATGTTATAGACAATAGGAAAAATACGGCCGGTAGGGTTTGAACCTGCATCATCTGGGTTTACGCCTCTTGCTCTCTAGCCGCTAACACTTCATCATCATCATTATTTCAGCCATAAGACGTCCATTGCTGGACATAGGCCTCTCCCAACTTCAAATACTTAATAAAAATTACCGTCGATATAGTTAATTTTTTCATATAATATTGTGTATTTGTTTTCACTGTGTAAAACTAACATATAATAATGAATTTTAAACTACGAATATCATATTCGTAGTTTAGAAACCACCAGAAACATATCGATCCGTGACACCCATTAAATATTCAAAATATATCCACTATCCATGATATAAACCAGGGCTCGTAAACCTTATCGTCCCATCTTCCAACACATAACACTAATATTATAACTTTGTCTGTTACCTTTTCACGCCACGACAAACGACAAGGTAACAGACAGATAAAACCATAAGAAAGATAGATAAATAAAAACTCTTTTCATCCCCCCCCCCCATCTCGGAAAGAGTATTTTTGCTAAACACTGTTTTAAACTATTACGGTTGTTCACTAAAGATAAATGATTATTTACGGGATATTTACCGTGGGAAGGTTGTGGAAGGAGCTCCCGATATTTCGGCGCAGTTACATACACACCACGGTAAATATCCCGTAAATAATCATTTAACTTTAGTATTTTTGCTCTTCGATATCAGAGTGCAAAAGCCGTTTTTATCCGCAGAGGATAAAGTAAATTGAATTAAGAACATGTATGCACTAAGTTTGTGAATTCAAAACATCATTAAACCTATTTACTTTTACCTCCATGGTGCCGAATTTATCATACAACCTTTTTTAATTTGTTAAAAACTCAGACTCAGAACCTTCTTGGTGTCCTTTTTTTTAATTTTCTTTGCGCGCGCCATTTTCCTTTTTCCATTTAGTCATTTCCTCGCTGAGGTGGGATGAAAAGTTACGTGTTGCACTCGAGTGCAAAAATTTTCACCTCGTGCTCTTTTGATTCCCTCGCTAGCGCTCAGGATTCTAATTTTAGAATCACTAGCTACGCTCGTGATTCAATTTTTGAATCCTTCGCTTGTACGGTCATCAAAATTGAGCACGCGGTTAAAAAACAACTTTGCACTCTTGTATAACAAATAACTATTATTGTGTACACCAGAAATAAAAATTACAAACGAATAGTACACACTAAGATAATAAGAAGAGTGCACAATAAAGACTAGACCATGGAAAATGTGGGAAAACTGAAGTAGTGTGGTGTGATTTGGTGATGTTTTTTAACCGACGAAAAAAAGAGGAGGTTCTCAAGTTGACGCTCATATATTTTTTTCCATACGGCTCTGTTACATCTGCCGGTCTATTCTGCAAGCTAAGTGAATGCGCAAGTGAAGTGATAAGCTAAGTGAACGTGTATTTTTCTTGTTGATTACTATAGAGAAATGTCAAAATGTCGAGTGATCACTGATTATAATTCGATATTTTCACATTTATCTGCAGAAATAGGCAAGAAAAAAATCACATTCACTTAGCTTATCACTTCACTTGCGCGTTCACTTAGCTTGCAGAATAGACCGACTGAACAGGATTTATTGAAATTTGAAGTGGGGATATTTTACGAATACCCTGGAAAGTTAAGGATAATTGAAAAATTCAGGATAATGGAAAATCATTGGTAACTGCAATATTCAGCTCAGCAACTACTCTAGTCATTTAAGATACATTTCTCCTCAAAAAAATTAGCAACAAGGTTTGAAAATTACAAGTAAAACCAGATGTGCAGCTAGTTTCACGATAATATGTCGGTCACTCGTCCCTTTCCATTAGGGGTAAGATTATTATATCTGAAGTTTCATCGTTTGCTGTTATAATAGGGATGTATTAATGACTATGATGTACCCGGCTTATCGAGAATCTATTTGGTCAGTTTTGAAATCCGGTTAAAAGGTGTGGTTATTAGCCGGATCCCAAAAATAAATTTAATCTCAAAACTAGCCGGATAACCAAGTGTAACGGTTCGTTATATAACTAATGTTATTTATCCTAATTTATTTAATTATAATCTACTTTCTACCTACACTAGAACAACAAAGTGACTAAAACGGTTTTCGCACACAATTCTACCGCGCGTCTCAGCCAATGAGCGAGCGGCAGATCTTTACCGGTGTGGATCACCTGACGTTTGAGCGAACGTACGCATGACACATTGATACGACATCGTACGGTTGCATTCTGGGTAAAATTATCAGCTGCCTCGAATTAATCTAAATCATTCGCGAGTTTTATGCGATTACCATTAAATTCCTTTATAAAAGTTGTGAACCCCGTGTACCTATATTGGGTGAGTGATCTGTGCGTTAACTATCCATTGTGTATAACGTAAGTACATTCAAATATTATCTTCGTAGCCATCGGTCAACTTATGACACTGCAGTTTTATTTTGTCTACTGGAACTATCTTGCTAACTACAAACTAAATTACACAAGCATTTCCTTGTAATTAGTCACCTATTAAATCAATTTATCTTTTCATTTCATTGCATTTGAATGTGGGTACCTAATAATAATTATCAGGAATTGTTGTGCATCTAAAATTATTATTGTATTCGCTGCATAGAATTTACATCTTGTTGTTTGACTGCCTCATCTTTGATTCTATTTCATCGCTAGACATCACTCGCTTTAAGCCTCGCGCATTACTACAAGGGGAGCAGTCAAACTCATTCTTGGACATATTCTAAGACATCCGTGTTAACGGATTTCAGGGTTCACCTTTACCGCTCCAACCTACTAGTGGCGCCATCTGTTGTTCTGCCCACGGAAGCTCAGTCTCGTAGTTTACGCTGCGCTGCTGCATACCTATTCTCTGCCTGCTGCACCTACTCTCTGCCTGCTGCATCTGGTGCTGCCGCCGCTACACCGTGCTACTCTAACGCCGACGCTAAGGCTAGTGGGTCGTTCAGTAGTAGAACGTAATTTAGCGCATGAGTGTAAAATCCACGACCCGGACTATTATAGTTTCTATCTACCTACTTGTCTAAATTCATTACTTATATTTTTCTAATGTGTACCTACTACCTACCTCCTAGTTATTAAATAAATGTTGTATATTGTAATCTCCTAGTTTTCCTTCCCTATCCAACTAGGGACGTTACATTTGGCGCCCAAATATTACACTCATGGCTAATATTACGTTCCCCTAAACTGTTGCATGAAATAGTTTCTAAGGTGTTGGCTTAATTAAATTAGTTTTAAGGTTGTTTATTGTACCTATCGTCTACTGTATGGTAACCTTACGTTGTTCTATCTATTGTGTGTTAAGTTCGTGTCTTCTTTTACAAAAAAAAAATATTAAAAAAATTGGTGGCTTATTTATCCTATAATCATTAGTTAAGCAATCATTGTTACTCTTATTTTCGGAACGGAACAGAACACTCATCCAATATTATATAAAATGGCGTATACTATAAAGTTTCTTTCTTTGCAAAAATCAGAATTGGAATACGAGGTGGAGCTTCGGGGTGGCGTAGGTGACTCAGTACAAGAGCTGAGAAAACAGATAGTTAAGTTATCTCAACAGTTGCCCTCCGAAGATATTTTAGAGTCCTACTTAGAGCCTGCTGATGATCTAAAAGGGGTTAAAGAGTCTCTTATTAAATCACAGGGTAACCTTAATACCCTCAAAACAAAATTTGACAAAAATTTATTTAATAGGACTGAAAATCTACTTAACCATCTATATCACAGGTTAAGTAGAATTGTCGCGGTTGCCGATGTTGCGGAGGTTTATAAAATATGCAATTCAAACTTCAATACGCAACACAATGAGTTGTCGGTACTTAGACCTCATTCATCGCAAACTAAAACTATGCCGTCTACTTCTGATTCTACCCCAGAAGCCACGACTGCTATAGCTGTAACGTGCGAACGCAGCCTAACTGCTGATGTCGCTAAACTTCGATATTCGGGAAAATCATGTGTGCGCTCGTTCATACAAAAAGTTGAGGAATTCGTTCTTTCACGGGGAATTGCCTATAATAAAATTCTGTCCCTGGCCTACGAAATCTTCACGGATGATGCCTTGCATTGGTATAGATGCAATAAGGATAAAATCAAGTCATGGCAAGAGTTGCGCGACTTACTAAAAGACGACTTCAGCAGCAAGGATTACGACTACTGGCTTGCTGCTGAAATTCGAGCGCGAACCCAGGGTGAAACTGAAAACATCACCATCTACCTCTCCATTATGCACGGCATGTTTTCTCGCCTTACCAAGTCCTTTTCGGAAGCGGAAAAATTAGAAATTTTGCTACATAACATTCGCCCTAGCTACGCTAGCTCATTGGCTGCATCGCCTGAAATCCAGAGTATTGATATACTAAAAAATATTTGTCGGAACTACGAAAATATTCAATCGCGTTTCGCAAACTATCACGAACCACCAAAAGTGACTAGTTCAACACTCGCTCCTGAGTTTGCTTACAAACAGCCTGAAAATGTATCGAGTACTTCAACTAATAAGTCTCGTTACTTTAACTATAAAAACACATACACTAACCCAAACCTAAACTCTATTACTAAAACTAACACTAACTACTCTAGGGGAGATTCGGAATCGAATCTAAATGATATCACAGTTGCTGCCATATCTGCGGGTCCAACTACACGGTACTGTCCTAGGTGCAGAACTGACAGTCATACGCTGCGAACTTGTAAAGAGGAACGTTTCCTCGTTTGCTTTAAATGTGGAAAAAAAGATGTTCGATACACGAACTGTCCAAATTGCAGTCCTTCCAGCATTAATAATCCAAAAAACTAATAAGACAGGGTTGTAGAAATAGCACTATGGAGATACATCCAACTAAGACTAGTTCAACTGAATGGCAAGAGTGGTTGAATTTCGTTTCTAAATTTTTTACCCTAAATGCTGTTTTCTCAATCCGCGATAATGATAGCAACATCAATAAGTCTCGTCTATATGTCTCTGTCAAGGTCGATGAAAGCCCCCTAACAGGACTTCTGGATACTGGGTCATCTGCGACCATATTAGGTAATATGAGTCATGAACTATTATTGACTGCAGGATATCAATTAGAAACTTGTGACACACCTAGATTCGTAGCTGCCGGTGGTGAAAAACTAAACTCTGCCGGAGTTATTCACCTACCAATAACCTTCGAGGACCAGACTCACACTCTTCAAGTCTACGTTATACCTAATGTTAAGCACGATCTAATATTGGGAATGGATTTTTGGCGACTCTTTGGACTTCTCCCCAAAAATTTAGATCGCATTGCCTTTTATAAGGAATCGGAAAAAGTCTATCTGACCGATATTGAGCACGAAAAGTCTAAACTATTGTGTTCTTACGATCACTTAACCGAGGAACAAAAGTCAATAGCGGACAGTATAATATCGCAGTTTCACGACATTTCCTATGAAAAGCGTGGCCTAGGTCGCACTACCTTGACTACCCATACAATTGACACTGGGAATGCTGCCCCCATTCGTCAACGCTACTATCGAATGTCACCTGAAAAGCAACGCATTCTTGTTGAACAGTTAGACGAGATGCTGAAGGAAGACATCGTTGAACCCTGCGAGAGCCCGTGGTCATCTCCTGTTCTACTAACCCCGAAAAAAAATGGAGAGATGCGATTCTGCCTTGACAGCAGGAAACTAAATGCCATTACCAAGAAGGATGCGTATAGTCTACTCTATATCGCTGAGATTCTCGATAACCTTCGTGATGCGAAATTTTTATCAAGTATCGATCTCTCTAAAAGTTTTTGGCAAGTCTTGATTAAGGAGGAGGATAGACAAAAGACCGCATTCTACATTCCTACCCGCGGCACCTTTCAATTTAAGTCTATGGCTTTTGGACTTACTAATGCGCCGGCTACGCAACAAAGATTAGTGGACAACCTATTCTATGGACCGGAGTTCGAGCACAGGGTGTTCGTTTTCGTCGATGACGTCATCATTGTCTCCGAAAGCTACGAACGCCACATGTCCTTACTAAACCTTGTTCTTGAAAAATTGAAAACTGCAAATCTGACTATAAACTATGAAAAGAGTCAATTTTTTCGGTCGCAACTCAGATACCTTGGCTATATAGTAGATTCCGACGGCCTTCACGCAGACCCTGAAAAAGTGGAGTCAATTGTCAAGTACCCTACTCCTACAAATCGGAAGGAAGTTAGGCGATTTATAGGTACTGCATCTTGGTATCGCCGATTTATTTCCAACTTCAGTACACTATCCGCTCCACTAAATAAACTCACATCACAAGGCAAAAATGCTCTACCTTTTATATGGTCCCCAGAAGCTAACAAGGCATTCGAGGAACTTAAAAAGTGCCTTGTCTCAGCGCCTATACTTTCGTGCCCTGACTACTCAAAACCATTTGAAGTACACACTGACGCAAGTGATTATGGTCTTGGTGCGGTGCTCACTCAGACACTAGACGGGCAGGAAAAAGTCATAGCGTACATGAGCAAATCCTTGTCGCAGCAAGAGCGGAACTATAGTGCCACGGAACGCGAGGCGTTAGCAGTACTCATTGCAATCGAGCATTGGCGTTGCTATATTGAAAACGGCCTTAAGTTTACTGTCTTTACTGACCACTCTTCTCTTAAGTGGTTTTTAAACTTAAACAATCCTACTGGGAGACTGGCTCGATGGGGTGTACGCCTATCTGCATTCAACTTTGAAATCAAGCACAGAAAAGGCACCGAAAACGTTGTCCCAGATAGTTTGAGTCGCTCTGTTCCAATTACGGCCATTGACACTGTACTGGACAACCCGGCTAAGAAAACTAACGACGTCTGGTACCTCTCTATTTTTAACGGATGCCAGACTTCCCCTACGTCTTTTCTAAACTATCGCGTTACCAATGGTTTACTCTTTCGCTACATGAAATCTCTTAACCCACTAACTAGAGAGTTCGAATGGAAAGAGGTAATTCCAACGGAATACCGACAGGAAATTATCTCCAAAAACCATTCGGAACCTACGTCTGGCCACTTTGGCATTTTCAAAACACATAAGCGTCTTAGCCTAAAATATTTCTGGCCTAGCCTACATAAAGATGTCATAAATTTCATTACAACTTGTGAAACTTGCCTATCATACAAATATCCAAACCACTCTACTCTTGGGACAATGGGTAGACCAAAGGACTGCTGCCGTCCTTACCAAATGCTGAGTATGGATTTGGTCGGTCCCTTGCCAGTTTCCCGAAAGCAGAATACCTTTCTGCTTGTAATTACTTGTTGCTTCTCGAAATACAGCTTGCTCTTTCCCATACGAAGAGCAACTTCCGATATCATATCCAAAATCTTGGAAGAACGAGTCTTCCTTGTCCATGGTATCCCTAGTACAATACTTATGGATAACGGAAAGCAGTTTACTAGTAATATCATGCGTAACTTGTTTGCTTCCTACAATATTCCTAACGTGTACTACACTCCACTATATACGCCTCAGGTAAACACAGTTGAACGTTACAATAAAACTATAATTACTGCTGTGTCCACCTTTATCGAGAACGACCATAGGTCATGGGACGCCAACATCGCTAAAATACAATTTGCCCTGAACAGCGCAGTAAATGAAGTAACAGGATACACCCCATCATTTCTCGTTTTTGGACGAGAGTTGATAAGTGACGGTTCGCATTATATTGATCCAGATTTAGGAAATCAAATTGTGTTTGTCCCTCGTGATAGCTACGTGGAGAATCTAGGTGTGCTACAGAAAATTTTCGATAAAGTGCAGCTAGCACTTCTTAAAGCACACTCTCGAAATAGTGCAAATTATAATCTACGCCGTAAAAAAGTTGAGTTTAACGTTGGAGACATAGTTTGGAAGCGAACATTCTTTCAGAGCAGTAAGGATAACAAGTTCACAAAAAAATTAGCTCCTAAATTTGTAAAATGTCGCATCGTTTGTAAAAGATCTAAACTTGTTTACGAACTTGTAGACATGTCAGGTCACAACCTAGGCGCTTGGCATGTCAAAGATTTTAAGCTTACTATTTAGCTTTACTGGATTTTTCATAGGTAAAATCCTAACCTAAAAAGGGGGGTATGTAACGGTTCGTTATATAACTAATGTTATTTATCCTAATTTATTTAATTATAATCTACTTTCTACCTACACTAGAACAACAAAGTGACTAAAACGGTTTTCGCACACAATTCTACCGCGCGTCTCAGCCAATGAGCGAGCGGCAGATCTTTACCGGTGTGGATCACCTGACGTTTGAGCGAACGTACGCATGACACATTGATACGACATCGTACGGTTGCATTCTGGGTAAAATTATCAGCTGCCTCGAATTAATCTAAATCATTCGCGAGTTTTATGCGATTACCATTAAATTCCTTTATAAAAGTTGTGAACCCCGTGTACCTATATTGGGTGAGTGATCTGTGCGTTAACTATCCATTGTGTATAACGTAAGTACATTCAAATATTATCTTCGTAGCCATCGGTCAACTTATGACACTGCAGTTTTATTTTGTCTACTGGAACTATCTTGCTAACTACAAACTAAATTACACAAGCATTTCCTTGTAATTAGTCACCTATTAAATCAATTTATCTTTTCATTTCATTGCATTTGAATGTGGGTACCTAATAATAATTATCAGGAATTGTTGTGCATCTAAAATTATTATTGTATTCGCTGCATAGAATTTACATCTTGTTGTTTGACTGCCTCATCTTTGATTCTATTTCATCGCTAGACATCACTCGCTTTAAGCCTCGCGCATTACTACAAGGGGAGCAGTCAAACTCATTCTTGGACATATTCTAAGACATCCGTGTTAACGGATTTCAGGGTTCACCTTTACCGCTCCAACCTACTAGTGGCGCCATCTGTTGTTCTGCCCACGGAAGCTCAGTCTCGTAGTTTACGCTGCGCTGCTGCATACCTATTCTCTGCCTGCTGCACCTACTCTCTGCCTGCTGCATCTGGTGCTGCCGCCGCTACACCGTGCTACTCTAACGCCGACGCTAAGGCTAGTGGGTCGTTCAGTAGTAGAACGTAATTTAGCGCATGAGTGTAAAATCCACGACCCGGACTATTATAGTTTCTATCTACCTACTTGTCTAAATTCATTACTTATATTTTTCTAATGTGTACCTACTACCTACCTCCTAGTTATTAAATAAATGTTGTATATTGTAATCTCCTAGTTTTCCTTCCCTATCCAACTAGGGACGTTACACAAGTAACACAAAAGTACAGATAACCAAGTAATTTAAATAGCCTATTTTTTAGGTTTTTTTTGCCAAAAATATATTTTGTTAATATATAGTAAAGCTCAGCCATGAAATAACAGTACAAAGTGAGCCAAAGTAGATTATCTTTTTGAAACGACTTTGAAGGTTGATTAAAAATAGTTTATAAGAAGGAGGCTTTATGATAGTTAGTACGGAAAGAAAAATGAAGTACCTATGATGTATAGAAATTACTGCGAGCGCTGCTGTTGGACCCACATACCTGTTAGGTGCCCACATACAAGACCAGCGCCGAGCGCCGTTGTTTACGACTGGCATTTTGCTGAGTTGGAGCCGGTTTGTGACAAAAAAAAAAATAAGCTGTAGCTAAGGTTTATTTTAAATTTAATGTTATTATTTTCCATTGTATATTGTGGTTTTTGCCACAAATAAATAATGTCTACGTCTATGCCTATATCTTAGGTCTGTGGTTGGACCCCCTTAGATCTCATCAGCTACAAACTATTACACCATCATGCATGGTAATGTAACTCCAACATGACTCCTCAACATCTCCCCCTCAACACGTTCAACTGCTACGCCGTTCCTGTGGACTCCAATTCCGCCCTCGCAGAGGTTAAAGTCTTTACTTTTAACTCTGTTTACGGGTGCTACGTTATACTTCTTAGGGCTGAATTATATTTGGGCTTTGTCACCAGCCTGCTCCGAGCAATTGAAATGGATGATACCCACTCTTACAACGAGGACGTGCCAGGTAGATAGAAAACCCAGCAGAAGATTAGATTAGAATATTTAGTTCAAAAGTGGTCAGATGGCCGATAGTGATGATATGAAATATACAGATATCCGGCAAAAACTTTATTTACCTCAATCCTAGACGGTCCGTTCGTAAAAGGAGCCGTAATAGTAACGGACATGTTGCTAATTATCTCCCTTACAGAATATGTTGTAAAGACATTTGACAAGGATTAGCTTGAATGTGGCTCATTTCAGTTATGTTTGTGCTGAAAGCTTGTGTTTTTGTAGACACAGACATTTTATATCTTAAAATAATAAACATCAAATGTGTGTGCACCCGGTATTCATGCACCCTAAGGACGATCATGAATATGTGAGATTAGGCGTAGCCGAGGCCAACAGTGTGGTTATCAGAGTCCATTACACTGTAATTTGTAAGAGCTGGAGTTTCTGCGGTTGTAAGCGCTTGTGGTTTCATTGAGGTTGTAAACAGTTGTTTTTACTATGGTTGTATGTGATGGGAGTTTTTCTGTGGTTAAGAACAATGGGGTTAATACTGAGGTCATGGTGTTATCACTGCGGTTTATGGCTGGGGACTTTCACCATACATTTTTTAATAGAAAAAATGTGAATTCAATAATCAAGTGTGAATTCACTGGTAATATCAAGGTACTGTTTGCTACACTGTAGAGTGTAGGTAGTAGAGTAGATAAGTATTTTTATTAGGAGTTTAGGTTCTTTGTTGTCACCGCAAGGCAAGCTTCTTAATAACTATGAATGATTCAAGGCATTTCTTCTTGCTTATAGAGCTCACAAAATTATGTTACAACGCAATCCGCTTCGCCATTGCATCGTCCTTCGATCTAGCAGGTGGATATCAAGTAAAAATTCAAGAAGAAAATAATCTTTTGGTGTGAAATCGTCGTTAAAAAGCAACATGAATCGCGACTTGTAAAGCCCTAACTGACGTGTCAACTTGGCTGACTCTCACCAACGGGAGAGACAGAGAAAATCTCATAAGTTACATTTTTTTTTTATAATCTGATCCAATATGTGTCATAGGCTAAACGGAATTCAGAAGAATTTTTTCTTTTTGTAATTAGATTGATTCATTTAATCGTTCTTTTAACCACTTAGAGCAAAGATTTATGGAGAATTTGGTAGCTCCAAAACAATTTTATTGTTAATAATAAATTGTAGAATAGCTATAACAATCTCTCTTCTCATTAGCGAGAATTGTGTCCCTGAAAAGCAAAACACAACAAATTGACAGAGCGAATGTTAGCTGAGATTTATCCTTGCCCCAAAAATATCACAAAAGGCCGAGTTAACCACGGATTAAAAAGAAAAAACGAGGTTTTTCGCATAACCGTTACTCCAGAAAACAAAGGCCCATTACACATCCCGACTGCTGGAAAAAGACAAATGAGACAATAAACAACATATTTCGAGAACAATCTTTTGAGTGGAAAATTTCGCGCCGTACGTAGTTGAGCTCAGAACTCGTGTGGGACAAGAAGCAGTGCTTGTAACTTTAACGAGGGGTACGGGCGGAGCGGCAGCGGATAGCGGAGACGATAATAAATTGAAATAAGCTAAAAGTACTTTTGAGTGCTATGTAGCAAGATTTCGATATCGTTGGAAATCGCACACTGTGCGTTTTACGCGTTCCTTTTCGCCTTACACCTGCAATTTGTAGATTGAGCCCTCCTGTGATATTTCCGAGTAGCTTCAATATGAGGTTCTTCAAAAGGGCTGTTAATAGAGTCTTTAAGGGTCGGAAACGTATCTGTGATGCCCCTGGTGTTGCAGGTACGATGTCTATAGGTGACGGTGATTGCTTACCATCAGGCGGCCCGTCTGCTTGTTTGCCACCTATGGCATAAAAAATATAATAAAATATGAACCTTTATGGTGAGACTTCAGTATCCGTCTATTAGTCTGTTTGTAATTTATAACGATTAATTGCACCTTTGCAACTGAGCAATGGTGGTCAAGCGGTAGCTTGTGCGCTTCACAATCTGATCACACCCGGTTCGATTTTCAGCCATGCACCAATGAACTATTTAGTACTTAACTAAAATAGTATGCAGTTTTAGATGCAAAATGATGATTCACTCAAAACGGTGAAGAAAAACACCGTGACGAAACCGGTATGTCGAAAAACCTCAAAAGTTCAAAGACTTTGACATTCATCAACATGTAGTCGCTTAACATCAGGCGTGTTGGCGGTCAAACGCAAGCCTATTTACGCATAAAAAAATGTAGGTACTGGACCAGCATGGTGGATTAGAGCCCATCCTTTCTGAAAGATGGCCCGTGTCCCAGCGTCATACTTGTTATTAGTTGTAGCTCTGTACTTTTTACGAAACTTACAAAAACCACGATCACACATAAAATAAGACAAAAACACAATATTTTGTTTAAACGCTGTTACTAGCACCCAACCTCAAACCGGTGGTGAGTTTTCAACTCGCTCATACAAAGGGCTTCCTTGAGAAAATTTTCATATTACTTTAGCAGCAATAAGTGTAGCCGCGGCTTCGGGAAGTAACGCAATACATACACGATGCAGTAAGGAGACTTTGGTGAAAAGTTTATGGATATTCTTTAATGTTTTTTTTTTACATAAATGGTGGGACGGCCTTTCATCGCGTCGTACGAATATGTCGTAATAAGTAGTGGAGGTTTTTCTCAAGTTTTTGAGCTATCTATAAAAAAAAAAACGCTGTAACTATTTTTGCTAAATAAAAGCTGTCAGTATTCGTTATTAATAACTGGCGGTTATGCATATAAAGAATATGCCTAGTAGTTGGATTTTGATGATTTTTTTTATAAGGTTCATAAAGAACTTGAAGGCAGATTGATTGACGTTTTCAAATTCTTTAGTCATGTCTATCCAAAGTTGCCTGGATAAAATCACTTTAGGCAACTGTTGGCAAAACAGCTCCACTGTTGAAGATATAGGTGTTAATCATAGTGGGCCAAATATTGGGTTCAGGCTGTTCTATCATTATCAGCCTATCATTTTTCTATTGTTGGGACACAGGTCTTCTCTCAAAGAGTTAATAATGGGCCCTAAATCCAACATGGCCAGTGCATGTTGGTGAATGTCATAATATGTCTTTAAAGTTTTGAGGTTCTTGGGCATACCGGTTACCTCACGATGTTTTCCTTCACCGTTTTTGAGTGATTGCATTGAAAACGGCACATAATTTATTTAAGTATTTAATAAGTCATTGGTGCAAAGGCAACGATCGAACTAGGTACCGTCAAACTGTAAAGCGTACATCCTACCGCTCACCCCCCATCGTTTTAGTAAACATACCAATATAATATATAGTATACTAGCTGTAACCGCAACTTTGTCCGCGATTTCTTCAGAAAAAAAATTGCCTATGTCCGTCCGATACATACTATTACCTCCAAAAATTTTATTGAGATCGGTTCAGCCGTTTAGCCGTGATTATGTAGCAAATAGAGTACTTGACAAGTACTCTGTCGAAGTCGTCTGTCGAAATCAAAACTAAAAATGTTGTCCATACTGTTATTTAGTACCAACCCAATCCTTGAAGAGATTTTATTATGGCCAGAAAATAAGATGTTTTTATTAGTTGGGATTAGAGCCCATCCACTGCGTAGCTGTTTTTGTACGTAATTTGATTGTCGGAGTTTTCCGTTAAAGAAACTGTTTTCGGATGAAAGAAAGGTACGATTAGAAAATAAGATGTAAAATGATAATAACGATTTGTTTTTCTTATAGAGATTTTGCAATTGGCAAGTTTAAAATCTTTAAAGTTTAAAATCTCTAAGAATAACTGTTTCTTAGAAGAAGCTCTATTGTGTTTTCGCTTTAACGTCGTTTCGGTTACAATAAGGAATTAGGAATCAATTACTTATATTTAACTTTACAAAACTTTGACTAACCGACAACTGAACTAACATTACTTCAAAACTTACCTCTTTTAGGTTTGGGACTATCCCAATCGCTCTGTTAGTCCTCATTTATTATTACCAATTCGTTCAAAAGCCTGTTTCAACCACAAAGCTTTACCAAGTTCTTACCACAATCAATCGGAAAACTTTAACCTTTTCAAATTACCGATTCTATGTTAACCTTCCCAAATAATGGGTAGAACTTATAACAAAAGTTACAATATAGTGCAACAAACTTATTTTTGGAGTTGAATGGGAGAACCACTATCGTAATTGCCGAACAAAAGTGACAGCCTTCCGTTGAAAATTTTAGATTGATTATTTAGCCAACTTCACAGATAAGTTGGTTGTTCCGTACAGTTGTTATACTTCGAAATCTGAATTCAAAGGTAAACTTATGTGTAGTTACAGGCCTTTGATCTTTTCTTGGGAAGCCGCGATTCGGGCCCGCTTTGTCGAAACCTGCCAATTCGCCCTTGCAAATCCTGAATTACTGGGATCAGGTATGGTTAATGCTCGGGTTGCAGTAGATTTATAACAATAATATTTTTTTAATTAATGTAAAAAAATTGAAACTTTATCTTAAAATAAATATCTGGAATAATAATAATAAATTCATTTATTTCAGGCACATAACCCGTTTATGCACGACCCACGGGTATACTAAAGAATTTAAAAAAATGTGTGCAGACTATTTATCTTCAATTTTATTACAAAGTTATTAAATAAACAGAACAGTTTTTGTCTTCTGTTTTTGTCTTTCTTTGATGTTTGCATTCTTTAAGTATATGGTATTGCTATTTGCTAATAAAATGTTACCAATATCAGTTTAAACACATCATCATCATCATTTCAGCCACAGGACGTCCACTGCTGGACATAGGCCTCCCCCATCGATTTCCAAAAGGACCGGCTGGAAACGGCATGCATCCAGCGTTTCCCTGCTGTCTCTTTTAGGTCGTCTGTCCATCTTGTGGGTGGACGTCTTACGCTGCGCTTACCGGTTCGCGGTCTCCACTCGAGAACCTTTCGGTCCCATCGGCCATCTGTTTTGCGTGTTATGTTCCCTGCCCACTGCCACTTAAACACAAAATAACAACATTATTAAATGATTTTCTTGTCCACACGGAAAGTTTGTGGGTGGATTTCGTTAAATTACAGACATACACAAAAATAAACAATTTTAAAGTTATGGTTTACTTGTTTAATGTTCGGCTCGACAATTACGGCTTTATTTTTAGTTTTATGCCCGATAATCCAGGTACCGAAATTAAAACGATTGCATTTTGTCATACAGCCCTTCCCCTATTGAGGTTGAGCACGACTGCTGGAGTTGTTGGAATAGACAGGTTACTAGGTAAACTTAGATAATGGATCTTGGAAACTGTTATAGGCCAAGAGCCTTCAAGGTAGACTTGGTTAGTGGTATTTTTAACTGACTTCCAGAAAGGAGGAGGTTCTTAAATCGACTGTTTAAAATGTTTTTAAAATGATTGTTTAAAATGTTTTTAAGCACGAGGTAAGTTGTAACACCGCACTTCTTCTAGAGAATAATTGATTGTAAAATAATGACCACTAGTTATGGTATTATTTTTACTTGATTTGGTAGAGGAAGAGTTACGACATCCAGATCCAATAAAGATGGACTTTATTTAGTAGCAATTTAATCAATGGATCTCAAGATATATTAGTTTTCATGAAAACTGTTACAACAAGCCCCTCGCTCCCCTACCTATATCATGACCCGAAATTCAGAATCATCAAAATTATATATAAATTATCAAGAAAATTTTGTCCGCAGTATTGAAATAAGTATGACGTCATTTTAATTATCATGTTCTTCTCAGGCATACCTTTCGTTTGATACCCATATCACCCATATAAAAAATCCGCTACCTTCGGGAGTCCGCCATATTGAATTAGAATGACGTCATTTAGTTAACCATGCATTGTCATCCAAACTAAACGTTTATACAAAGTTTCAGTTCAAGCGGTTTGGGATAACTTAATTTAATTTTCGTTGCTACTGTTTCTATCTAAACCATTAGCAACTTCAATTTGCTAAAGGTAATAAAATAGCAAAACAATCTTATTTACGCTTTAAACAATTAATTCAAACTTTTCAATTCAACAATACCTTCAAACCGCGGAGCTTGAATTTCAAATGACAGATTGGACGCTTCAAGACGTCGCGTGTCATCAAAGTTTGTCAATAGTAGAGATACAAGGGTAATCCGGAGTAACATTATGTTTATGATTATCCGGCCAGGTATAAAACTGCCGGATACAATGAATCTATACATATAATAAAAACGTAGAGATAAAACAATCTGTAAATGCGACGTATAAAAAAAACACACAGAGCGTCTTAAAATAAGCTGAACACGTAAAGATAGATTTTAGAATTTTTGTCTGTTTGTTTGTTTGTCCACGCACATCTCCTAAACCACTGGATGGATATAAATGCGGTTTTCACGAATATGCTTAGCTAAGACCAGATTGAAGTATCGGGAATGTTTTTTTGCGCAATGGCTGGATTAGGGGGGAAAAAGGGTTAAAAGTTTATAAGAAAATCTACGCGTACGAAGTACGCGGGAAAAAGCACTAGTCCCTACCATATTATAAATGTGTAGATCAAATACCTTCACACATGACTTCTAACTAAGTAGAAGCAATACCTGATATCGGTTTAACTTGCAAAAAAAATCCCGTTTGCGTGATTCAGGTAAAGTGTCGTATTTACCTATAATAGACGCATTTTTCATATTTGTGAAACTACGATCCATTTACACTCATTATTTTAGGAATTATTGAATACCTTATTACGTTTTTAATAATATTATTCGTAAAGTTTAAGCAAATTTACAATTTTTTCGCAAAACATCGTTTTAGTACGCAATCTATTTTCAAACTATGGAACTACAAATCTGACGGCTGTCAGTTTGTTTGTTTGTCCGCGCACATCTTTTAAACTACTAGAAGGATTTCAAAGCAGTTTCCATGAATATGCTTACAAAATACCTGATTAAAACATAGGCTATATTAATTTATGATAATAAATAGTAAAAAAAAATTTTTTTTATAATTATTTATAACGCCATCTAGCTTATTTTATAGTAATGTTGTCGTAATGACAGACTTCTACTCGCAGACATGGTAGGTAGGAAGACTGAAGCGGCTGTTGCCATATAATCTATATGTAAATAAAAATATAGATATTCGCCAAAGAACCAGTCACCGACATAGCTATTAAAATGATATTATATTATTGATTATATTCTGGCTGATGATGATGATGAAATAAAAACGAATCGCCGAAATGTATGTACCCGCATAACTTCCGATAGACTGCACCAAATAGTTTTTTTGTTTTTGTTATTTTCAGGACAGCCAACTGCTTTTGAAGAGGTTTTACAGTTTATTATGGCGTAATTTAAAGTACGTTTATTTTTGTATTGACTTCTGACGTGCTAATATACCAAGTCGACGGAGATTAAAATGAATAATTTTTTTTGCCAGGATCAAACTTAAGACCAATAACAGACACGCAAAGAAGGTGAACTCGCGGCATCTAATCTGTTACTGATCTATGATTAGCAGCTATTTTGGATGTTATGGTGGTGAACGAAAGCGGTTTAGTTGTTGGAAGGGTAGGGGCGCAGAAGGCGGGCAAAAATTATTTAGTCATCATTGATTGGCAATCTTTACGCGGAGTAATGTTAAATAACAGCGATTAATTATAGATACCGCTCCATGCTTCCTACTTACTATTTACTAATAATTCAATAATAACGTTTGTCATGCATGACATTTCGCTTGACTTATACCAATTTTTTTTCCTTATTGACTCCATGGCTCCACACTTCCAACGTATTTAACCAGTGAAAGTAATATATTATTTGCTTGAAATATATTTGAAACTATGGACATGTCGGGATACCTGTATCGAGTCAGATTAAAACTAGACTAAAATCATACTATGACGATAGTATGACTATCCGCATTAAAATGGAGAGCAATAAATCTACAATCATGTCATATGTGTAGGTATTATCTATAAAATATTCAGTATAAATAATCCGATGGATTTGTGCCTATTTAAAGTTCCGTTCGTGTTCGTTAGTGTAACATTTATATTTGGATATGTCAGTCTAATCGTCCACCCACTAATTACTTTGCGCTACGCGTACGAAGTCGCGGGCATTAGCTAGTAAATAATAAAACAAAAAAAAACAGGTCAAATTAAAAAAAAAGTACATTCATGTTATGTTCCGTTCAAGTCAAATTCATGCCCTAGTAAAGTGGTGGAGACTTTACAAGAGGCTTTTATGGAGCTTTGGAAACAACCCGAAAAAATCCTCATCATATCACTTTCCCAATCTCGAGAACGTCTACAAACACTTAAAATATAATAATCCACCATTATTATACATTACAACTAAAATACAAACAAGTTTAGCTAAATAAAAATGAGGCGACATGTTTTTTTTCTCGTTTGCGCCAAAACTCGTACTACGCGTGCTAAAGCGATAAAATGAAAAAGTCCTTACATGTAATAAACAGGACATAATACTTGTATACCATAAGTATACAAGTCTTATGCCTGATGAAATACCTGTTATTTTTTATGCCATAGGTGGCAAACAAGCAGACGGGCCGCCTGATGGTAAGCTATCACCGTCGCATATGGATACCTGCAACACCAATAATGTATAATAATAAGGTCTATGCTATGTATCCATGCCCATTTTGTCACATAATCCGGCTAAAATGAAACCCATTTCTAATAATACTCGGCGGAAGGGGTAAAACTTTGATACAATTAAATATTCCCTTGAATATAGCCTCTTGGAATATTTAATCCGAACCGTTACTAATTGTTTTCGGAGTACGTGACGTTTTTGTGAGATGAACTCGATTTTAATTGCTAAAGGATGCGCTAGTGAGGAGAAAAGTCGATAAAAATATCGATTACATAGATTCACATAAATAAGCTTTATATTTCCTTTCTGACGCCTTTCTAGCGTTCCTAACCACTGACGTACTTCCGTTTACATACTTCACCGAGCTATGCCTAGTTTGACCAACCAAAAGTTCTCTCATTCTCCTAACTCCTTATAGTAGTTCTGCTTATAAATTTACTTCTTAAACACTAGGCAGCTTGAGTATGTAGGCACAAGTACTTTAAATCAAATTGCTGCATTTTAAATTGACTTAATTTTCTCTTACTTTTACGTCAGTCGCTGACGTTGGTCACGCGTATATATGCAACACTCGGTGGTGCTTTATAGAAAACAATGTATGTCCATACTCAACAGCATATTTCGATCCAAAACACAAATTGCCAGCGTTGGGGAAAAAGCCGAAAAACTGAAGTGGGACTGGAGTTGTGGGAAAGAACTACCTAAAGGCTGCCGTTTGCTATACGATCTTTTGAAAGCCCAGAAATAATGATGAGACGAGCTTGACTCCCAATACAAAAGTCTGGTCTACCATAGCGTAGAATAGAGAGGAGCGGAAGAAACGAACCCCTACAATGGGACCACCACGGCTGAAATAAATTTATAATGTATAAATGTATATGCGTACGTGCGACCTATGTACGCGACTTCAGCGTAAGAGGAAATTAAACCTAAGTGACATATAGTTTCAGAGATAGTTTACATCGTCTTGGATTGAACTAAGTGTAATTAAGCATGGTTTCACTCTTATCGACATTCTGCCAAAAATTATTCGGGATAAAAAGTATACAATGTCACGCAGCTTTTGAACTATCTCGATGCTAAAAAAATCACGCTATCCGCTGCTTTATCGCTGCAAACATTCATTCGCATATTTAATATATATTTTCTAGTTATTTTGATTTATAACCAAACTACTGAACTGTTTTTGGTGAAATTTCTATGGGACCAATCTGAAAGAATATTTTTTTTTTAAGAATTTTGTGAATTGGTTTATAAATAACCATGGATGTAACGTACTTCGATGAAATAACGCAGTTCTGAGGTAAAATAAAATAGAATCGAATTGAGAACCCTCAAATTTTTGAAGTTGATAAAAACAGCAAAAAAAAACCACTTCAGTCATAGGACTGCACGTCAGAAGTGAAAACTTACGTAGTAATTCACATATTCTACTAGAGATGGCGCTGTTTTAAAATACACGGTACAGCGTACCGATGACGCGAGTTCCATGATTTTTAGTCATCCAAAAAGTTCCCAACTCGCTTAAAGAAGTTTTCACTTCAAATTTTTTTTGCCTTTAATATTTTGATTTTGATTTATAAGATGTAATTAGTATGTTGCCACTCGTGTGTGCTAATGAAATATGATCGAGTTTCAAGTGAGTGTCGAACTCATAGTAAGGACGGAAGGGGGTCCAGCAAATTAGAGTAAGTGCACCCCTCCGAAGTAATTGACGTGCTTTTTGTGTTATTAAAACGTTTCAAGATTGTTTTGCTTTAATCGTCCAGCCCGATTCAGTACCTGACGCTGTTCCAGTGTTTTCATTTAATTTGACAATTCCTGATGGAGTTTTGATGGAATTGAGCTTTCAGACCTGTTTTTGTTGCAATGCGGATGTTTTGAATGAAGGAACGGGGGAAACGGAAATATTTTGGTTCATTGGATTTGTCACTAGAATAAAATGCTTTACAGGGTTACAAGGACCGATGGTAATAACCCAAAGAGTGGTTATTATACTTATACCTATTATGAACAAATATCAATCATACACAGAATAGATAGAAACTATTGTGTACACCAGAAATAAGAATAACAAACAAATAGAGCTAGTGCCACAAGTGGCGGCTCTATCTCTAAAAGCGATCTCTTCCAGTCAACCATTGGATAATACATAATTAGTCTTTTTATGGTCTACTACTGGATTTAGACCTATTCCCGAAAAGGTGACTGGGCCATATCCACCACGCTGGCTGGTGGATTCACATACGCCATTGAATTTCTTCTCAGTACGTAAACGTATGCAGTATTCTTGACGATGTTTTCCTTCACCAAAAAGCCAGTGCTATGAAAATCCGTACATTAACTCAAAAAAGCTCATTTGTACGGGCCCGGGATTTGAACTCACGGCCTCACACTTTCAAGTCATCCAAACAGGCTACCACGACTTTTGTCGTCTTAAAATTTGTTTCTATAGAAAAATGACACTCACACTTAATGGAATGTTTTTTTTATGATACTGAGTCATCAGACGAGACGAGCGAAGTCGCTCGCCTGATGGCTCTTCACGCTTGCCCATAACAGCTTAACGCCACTCAGAATTTTGAATTTCAACAGTTCAAAACCCTGGATGGCAATGCACTGCGCTCGTCACCCCGAGATATAAGATGTCAAATCTCTGTGTGCCCTGTAGTTTCGCTGGAAACATTGCTGTTCAATCCGGAACACAGTAGTGTTTGCACACTACTGCTTGGCGGTTGAATAACTGGCAAAGGTGTGGTACTTCCCCAGGCGGACCCCTGCAAAAGAGTCCTACCACTACTAAAACAATATGTATGGAACAGCTGACTTATTTTTGCGATTTCAAGGTTAGTCACACAGTAAAAGCTATTCGTAATTATGAGGAAAATGACCTCTTACGGGTTTAGTACAGCACTGTGTAACCATTAGCATAATTATCCCATTAGCATAGAGAGAGCTTTGAGTGATTATAAATATGAAGTTAGTGACCAATATATTTAGGAGTCCGTATTGTTCTTTGAAACACAATCGAGTTGTAGAAGTTCTACTGTCCATCTTGTTTGAAGGGTTCATTACCAAGTACCTACCCGAAAGATGCTTGTGCTAGTGATGTACCAGTCTTCATTATCGATATCGACCACTACCGGATGTTATCCATAATTTAGAAGTCTGTTAAATAAATGATAACTCGGATGACTAAAGAAAGAAAATATTGACAAAAATGTTTATTAATTAAATGACATTTAAATATGAACAAATATATTTTCTTCTACTTCTAAAGCCCGATGCAGACCATGCAAAGTACAAGTAGCAAGTGCCTCCTACGCATCTTTTGCAATGATTTGCTTAGTGCAAGTAGCAGTCGGGCATAAGACTATGAGAGACAAGGTAATATTTACAAATTTAGCATTGAGCTATTTTCCTTACTAACAAAAATCATATTTTATTGTATTATCAGACTTTCTAACTTAGTCATATCTTTACCAAAAATATGCATATTAATACCTACTGTCATTACTTTATCGTCTCTGTTGTTGTATTGGTCACACTTCATCACTCACTTCTCCCCCTTTAACCTCCACACTGAACGACAGCTTGCCATCTGCATCCAATGGATGCCCGCGACTCTCACGATGTCGTCGGTCCATCTAGTGGGAGGCCTACCTACGCTGCGTCTTCCGGTTCGTGGTCTCCACTCAAAAACCTTTCTTCCACATGGTTATGGATTCTTCGAGCCATGATCACACTTGTTTTGTCTAAAATATCGATAGATCGATAAACAATCATTATAGGCACACCACTACGCATGTTTACCGAAACAGTTCCCATTTGCTGTGTATTTTACGAGACGCTACTTTATCGTAAATAAGCGAGAATAAATGTTGTTTTTCTCGCGAGAAATATTTCTCTGTTTACTCCGAAGCAGAAATTGGGTTTTTGACATTGAACGTTGTGCGGTAAGGCGTTTGTTTCGAGCCAGTTGTAATAAATAATTTTACGAGGAAGTGGAGGTACAGTTGCGGGCAGGGCACGTGAAATTGAAAATTGTGTTAAAATAAGTATTGTTGGAAAGAAATCAAAGGCCTTACGTCGGCATCCGAAGCCTATTGTGTTAAAAGAATATAGTGATACTAGCTGCGCTCTGTGGTGTCACCCCCGTGGTGAAAAATTGTGATGATAAGTACGTAGTCCATTTAAATCGATGGATGATAATAAAAAAGTATACAACCTACGAAATATACATAAAAAAATCATTAAAATCGGCCGAGCCTTTTCGGAGAAGTGCGACCACAAACACAAACGCGAGATTTTTTTTAATACTTTTTTTTTAATTTCTATTGGGACTTATCGCGCATTACTTAGGTATAAATTGTTACCTTACGGGTTGGTTGAGTATTTTTTTTGTAATTAATAATAACTTGAGTATGACACTTGTTCCCTGGAAGTTGGGTTCGGCCCCTTGTATGGGACGCGACTTGTGCCGATACTTTCGCACCGTCACATCTTCCTGAGACACAGGGTAGGGCTAGTGCAGCCGCCAATTCGGCAGAGCAGCACAAGCGGTGCAAATATGCTAACCTCGGCAGTGGGTACATATTTGAGGCGTTTGGGGTCGAGACATTGGGCCCTTGGGGACCGGGAGCTCACCTCATTTTCAAAAATCTGAGAGCCTGGTTAACGCGACGCGTGACCAAAATGCTGGCGTGTATCTGGCTCAACGTATAAACATTGCCATTCAACGTGGCAATGCCGCCAGTATGTTGGCTACGCTGCCGACTGATAGTGAGCTTGAGCATTTGGATTGTCTTTAGATCATCAACTGTCTATGGACAGCCTAACCGGTTTTTTTAGTGTTAGCTTGTATTTTGTTTATTTCATAAAGGCACTTGCCCAGTTAAATAAATTGAGAGTGAGATAATTCAAATCACAACCCTCCCTCGCAGATATGCGGGTATTTTTTTTTTTAGCAGCAATGTTTTTGCTGACTCTACTCTGCTAATCCTTGGAAATGCCTTCATACATATTAAAATTAACTTTGGAACTGGTGGGTTTTTTTTTTGGACCCGTTTAAGAATAAACCCACATTTCGACAGTAGCAGGCCTGGCGCACTCCGCACTTTAGGTATGAAGGTACAAGTAGTCGACTGGTCGGACTTGCCGTGCCAGCTGCCGCGCGATATACAGAAATAACGCGACAAGAGTTACGCGATAGACAGAGAGGCAACTTCTAGGTTAATATAGCAGTAGGTAGTTAGCGCTCGCACGTCCTGAATCGGACTTTATTATGTGGTAGTAAGAGTCACTACTTATTTAAATGCTTTTGCGGAGTGAACCTTCTGTACTTGTACTTTATGTATTCTGTGATTCTGTCTGTGTGTAGGGAAGTTTTTTTTGTTGGAAATTGTACCTACGTTTGACGTATACGTGTATGTACGTATATGTATGTTTGATGTAACACATCGATCTAGAAGAAATCTATTCAGTTCTTGAAGATGGAAATTACTTAAGCTCAATGACAAGAAGGTAGTTGATTGCCTTTATGAGAAGCGGCGTTGAAAAAGCGCCGCGCCGCGCCACTGTCGCAATGATTTTGTATGGCCAGGCCGCAAACACCGCAGTGAAAACCGCATTATCACCATCAGCACGAATGCATGCATTGCCGAACATAGCCCTTTAACCTTCACACTGAACGACATCCTGCCATCTGCATCCACTGGATGCCTGCTACTCTCACAATGTCGTCGGTCCATCTAGTGGGAGGACTACCTACGCTGCGTCTTCCGGTTTGTTGTCTCTACTACCTTTCTTCCCCATCCGCTATCGGTTTCGAGCGATGTATATGTATGTATAAATCAAATTATATATTTCCAAATCTTATTACAGCAGATTTAGGTTCACTATAACACAGGATAACAATGCACAAAAACTTCATCTTTTGTGCGAACAAAAAAAGTCTACTCTATACCCGTTGTATAACCAACTTATCTGTCAAGTTGGACAAGAGACGAACAAACATTTTTCATCGTAGACTTTTAGTTTTCTTCAGACAACACGAAGGTGGCGCCTCTATTGAACTCTGCAGTTAAGTCGGTCGCTTTGTATATAGTTAGGTCGGTGTCAAGAGCAGGGTTGTCACGGCACAGAAATTGGATTGGAAGGGAAGTTTCATAAAAAGCTAGCGGAAGCACTTAGGGATTGCGTCAAGCGGAATGAGGCAGCATCTTCTTACTTGTCTATTTTGTTTTGGAGTTTCTTAGAAATACAAGAGTCGTGGAAAAATATACGGAATTTTGTATTCACGCTCTTATAGGTAGAAGCATAAAGTATAAAATCAATTATCGGTAAGGTTTTGTCTGGTATTATTGTTTGAGAAAAGACGTTGCTACGATACCACATCTTTTAGGTAGGCTTAAAAATAGGGTCTCGTTTTCACCCTTTGGGTACGGAACCCTAAACATCAGCCAAATCGGTCCAACTGTTCTCAAGTGATGCGCTTACGAACGAACAACATTTCATCTTTATTTATATAGAGAGACTTCGAAAAATTATACATAGACGCGTAGAAAATCATAGTCCATAAATGTCCGCAGTTTCATATTTAAACATAGCTGTATACAATTTATATCGAAACAAAACTATTTTATTAATACCAACCGTATATTTATACATTTACGGCTCAGTTCTCTAATGTCTGTTCGATTTGCACAACATCGTCAAAACTCATGATAATCAAAACTCCATCGTTGAGCAACCAAGACGGCGATTATGTCTGAATCGCAAGTGGGAACTTCTCTCCCGAGAGAAAGAGATAATTTTCTCTTTCTCTCCCGTTGGTCAGACGGTGGTTCGTCAACCATGTTGACGGCTCTTACGGTGTGTTACGACTTGTGCAACTATGGCGTGGCTGAATCTGGCAGCGTATTGAGCTCAGACATATTGAGTATTGCCGCGATTAGCACTTCATTGTGGCATCTTTTAATTTTTTTGATCGTAGTAGATAGAAGATAACCCCGCTGATCTTTTTCCAAGTAAAATAAATGCTGATTTTAAATGTGCCGATCCTAATATTTGTAGAGACAACCCTAATACCAGCGGAGGCGCGGGGCAGAAACCAGGCGCCCTGCAAGCGGGTAAATTGTATTAGACTGGGCGCGCCTCTAACGACATTAACAACAGTATGGGAAGAATTACATTTTCATCACATTCATAAGAGAAAGTTTTCTCTTTCTCTCCCATCGGTCAGACGGCGGCGGTGCGTCGGCCAAGTTGACGTTTTTCTTACGGCTCTTATGGTCAGCACTCTATGACATGGGATTCACAGAGATGTAAGTAAAGGGCGGCAACGTATCTGTGATGCCCCTGGTGTTACGGTCTCTATGCGACGATTAATCGCTTACCATCAGGCGGTTCGTAATTTTGTTTGCCACCAATATAATACAACTCAATCTACTGTCAGGTTGTCTGTCTACCTGACCACCGTAATAGGTGCCGTTAGGAAAATTAAAGTAATAATTTATGTCATGCCAAATATCCAAATAAATAAATAAAACAGTAAAAATGAAGACCCCCTTGCTTTTAATGTATATTATCTTGCGGATACAAGAATATTTTTTTCTTTCAACTACGTAGTAATGTTATCATTAATCACTACAAACCCGATCACAAAGGACGCATTTTTTGCTTAGAACCAAAACAGTGCAGAAATCCAGAGATAACCGTAGCAAAATACTAAGAAAGAGGGTAGATCGTTTTGTCTGTACCTAACTTTGAACTTTTTCACCAACCACCCGCATTCTTCAGTCTTCCCGTGAACATGGTGCATGTAACTGCGCCGAAATATCGGGAGCTCCTTCCACAACCATACCACGGTAAATATCCCGTAAATAATCATATAACTTTAGTGCAGAAATATTATACGAAATCTCATGGTTGCTCAGTTCTTCATTAATCCACTGTTTTTAATTTTATATTTAGATATAAATTTACCACAGAGGTTTAATGTCTCCCATTAAGTTTAATATAGTATTAGATCAAAAACATACTGGCTGAAAATAAAAATCGGCGGAACAAAACCGACTTGGTGTTTTTTTTTAAGTTTTAAATGTTTGAGGAGAAAATGAATTAAACTTTGTTTTCATTAACTTGAAATTTTACTTTGAGTAGGTATGTTTTATCACGGCAGGGAGATTGGTAGTTGAAAGAAAGGTAGATTACTCACCTTGCTTATGTGAGTAATTAATGCACTCGTGTTAATTTACACATAGGTATACCTTTGACCGCTGGGGTAGATGTGTTCTAGAGCGGAGACCATGAATCGGCAAACGTAGCGTAGGACGTCCTGAGACTCGTTGGAGTGACGACATACGTAAGACGGCTGACAGTGGCTGGAAGATAAAAGCCGAAGATCGGGCTGAGTGGCGTGCCTTGGGAGAGGCCTATGTCCAGCAGTGGACTAATATAGGCTGATTATGATGATAATAACTTTAACATAACACTCGTGCGTTGTATAACTCACTTTGCACCTGATGCAAAAATCTACTATTACCTACGTTTTTAGAAAAAGAAAACGATACTACCAAGGATGGATGGTACTTTTGTCGGCGGTACTACATACAAGCGTCAAACTTGATGGAATTATGTTGCAAATTTTATGTACGTTTTTATGAAACTGATCCATACTGCTATTACATCATAGCACAGTCCGGCGCCGTCGAGTCTGCGCCTTAAAATTGTATGTGTTTTGGCAGCAACGTCTCGCTTTAAAATATTTAGCGATAGCCAAAAGTTTTATTAGGAATATTTGTGGTTCGGCAATGCTGGAAAACGAAGCCAAGAGACGTCGTTGAAGTGATTGCGGGGAGAAAATGGAGTTGGGCTGGCCATATACCTCTGATTGACAGTCATCAATGGACTTAGCCTATTTCGACGTGAAAAGTGCGATTATAAAAGTCATAAACATGGTGTTTAATTTTTGGTAAACAAAAATTTTTTCTCTATGTGTTTCCTCGAGCACTAGTTCGTTCCAGCTTTTCCAATCTCTTCTATCATATTGGAATATCTCCCAAAATGGACGGTGGTGCAAAAAACCGGGTAAATAGTTCGGTAAATACGACCGAACGTCTCCGGATAATGTTATTCACTAGGTAGGGTGATGACGCACTAGGCCACAAGATAAAAAACATACTGTTAGCGTTAACGCCTGCGGAAAGATAAAATTATATAAAAATGACATTGAGAGATGTCACGTGACCGCTAATGTCATTTTCATACAATTTTGTCTTTCAGCAGGCGTTAACGCTGACAGAAAGTAGTTCTTGTCTAGACCCCAATACATGATGCAATGTAACGCGTTGGCTATTTTCTCTGAGGGGCCGTTTTCAGAACGAAGTTATTCGTTAGAAAACCAAACTAACATAGCTTAGTTATCAAGCTGAAGTGACAGTGATAGGTTGTCGGATCTGTCACAGAACCGATAATTTTAGGGGTATTTTTCGAAGGTTGGGGTAAACCTAGGTAATCCTAGTGTGGTTATACCATTATTCCCCCCTAGGGGCAGTTACATGGGACATGGTCCGCCATTCCCCTAACGTATGGACACAGTACATAATCATAGACAGATTGATCCAGTCAAGGATCTTTTCACTGTTAAAATATATACCTTTAATTTTAACTATATTTGTTTTTTTTTTTCGTTTTTCATGCGCTGCCTGAATAGGTGGTCCCGATAGTTACAATCTGAGTGTCTTCAAATCACGAGTGAATCGGTTTCTTCTAGGCAAGCATGCTCCATCGTAGACCGCATCATCGCTTAACATCAAGCGAGTTGGCAGTGAAACGCAAGCCATTTAATATCTTTATATTTAAAAAAAGTGTGTGAAAAATGTTTAATACGGTTTAGTGATAAAAAGTAGTTGAAATACACATTAGGATACAAACGATAATTACACTAATGCATATCACCCACGACTCTCACAATGTCGTCGGTCCATCTAGTGGGAGGCCTACCTACGCTGCGTCTTCCGGTTCGCGGTCTCCACTCAAGAACCTTTTTTCCCCATCGGTTATCAGTTCTTCGAGCGATGTGGCCTGCCCATTGCCACTTCAACTTGCAGATTTTAATAGCTATGTCGGTGACCCTGGTTCTTTGGCGAATATCTATGTTCCGAATTTTATCGCGTAAAGAAACTCCAAGCATAGCTCTCTCCATTGCCCGTTGTGTGACTCTGAGTTTTTCCAAAAGACCAACAGTTAAGGACCGCGTCTCAGTACCATATGTCATCGCTGGCAACACACACTGGTCAAAGACGTTTGTCTTTAGGCACTGTGGTATCTTGGACGAGAAGATTTCACGCAATTTCCCGAACGCTGCCCATCCGAGTTGGATTCTTCGGGCGACCTCTTTGCCTAAGTGCAAGGGCATCCAGTGGATGCAGATGGCAGGACGTCGTTCAGTGTGGAGGTTAAAGGGGGAGGCCTATGTTCAGCAGTGGACGTCTTCTGTCTGATGATGATGATATCACCCATGTTTGTTGAGTTATTTACTTATAATCAATCATTCTTTACTATCCAAAGTACCTTATTTATGAAGGTAAAATCATATTGACACTCAATAATATAGTATGGGTAAAATAACCCTACAATAAGTTATGGAGATAAAATGAAAATGGTGCTTAGAAAATATAGAGGGCTCTATTCTACCCGACATTATTGTCTAGGCAGGGCATTTAATGTGATACTGTATAGAACGCCTAGGTTTATTGGAGATAGTACTTTTATTACCTGTAGCACTGATTTACACCCATAGATGTTGGGCGATGCATACAATTTCCAAAAAAAGATCTTAGAAATGTGAAGTTTATTTTTATTTTATAAATAAAAGATATACTTTATTAGTAGTGACTAACTAAGGATATGAAACACACATCTTCTCATCCAAAATAACACAGTACCTAAAAAGTCTTTAACCAGTGTGTGTCGCCCTTGCCAGTAATGACTTATGGTACTGAGACGTGGTTCTTAACTATTGGCCTTATGGAAAAACTCAGAGTCACACAACGGGCAATGGAGAGAGCTATGTTCGGAGTTTCTTTGCGCGATAAAATCCGGAACGTGGATATTCGGCAAAAAATACTTCTATATTATAGCTCTTAAAATTTGTAAGTTGAAATGGTAATGGGCGGGCCCATCAGTTATCGAGTCCTTCGATTCGAAGAACCGATAACTGATGAAAGAAGAATGAACTGATGAGAGAAGAAGGAGACTCGAGTGGAAACCACGATCCGGAGAACTCAGCGTAAGTAGGCCTTCGCGGTATTCAATGGATGCAGATAGCAGGCTGTCGTTCAGCGTGGAGGTCTTCTGGCTGATGATGATGAATCCAATACAAACTTATATTTTCTATCCAGGTTACCTGTGTTACCTACCTTTCTGTTTCTATTTCGGAATTTCCCCAAACGTATTTCCAGCAGAGCAGAATTCGACAAACTGTGACGTGGAGCGCTCGATGGAATCCAGACATGTAGAAAATATTGGACAAGTCTGAGCGTGTATTTTATTACTTTTCTTCATGTGAAACTTTTGCTACGATAGTTTTAGTCGCAGAAGAGAAGCGGCGTTAGAAAACGCAATAAGTTGAAGATGGTTCCTATCTCGTGAGCAAAGTTTAAGTAGACTTAACATATTCCTGGAAGCCTGCATGGTAACTCAGCCTGCACAAGCAAGCAAGTGAAGGTTAAAAGTTTCCGGCCTTAAAAAAGTAGATTGATAACAAATAGGGTTGTTTCTTAATGTTTCATTTATTGTATGTAACAAACAGGCTTAGCGAACGATATAATTAAATATATTACATACTGAAAAAAAACAATTTAATTTGGCTGGTAAATTTCTGAGATATAAGCGTTTAAAATTTTTGGTAGGGATAGAGAAAGGATGCGCTATCCCTCTCTCGAAAAGCATGTGTTAGGTTTAGTGTGCTCTCTGTCTACCATGATATTAAAATACTTACAACATATAATTTTTTTAACAAATTTTAATTTTGTTTGTGTTGATGGGCTCTATCTATGATAAGCTTTTTTATGAGGTAATATATTTAATTTGGACACATCCCTATTCTATTCTTAATATTAAAAACCGACTACAAAATTAGTAAGTGCTCTAGTAAAACTATTGTTATTGCCAAATCAACAGGCGCTCGAACAATATTCTTCTGTTATCGGAGCTGGTTAAAAAACTACTGAGCCAAAGTTAATATTATTTTATGTTACCACCTCGTTGTTACAATCTGGGTGTCTTCAAATCACGAGTGGCTTGTCGGTTTTTTATAGACAAGCGTGCTCTCATCTAATTGTAATTCAAAGTGGGGGTGATAAGACCTGCACTGACATCCCACTTGGGGTGTATTGAGAATTTGTCCCTGACAGCCTCCACAAACTAGTCGAGCTCCGGAGTAACGGAGCACGGCTTTGGATCGCTGCCTAAACTGTTTTACTTCTGTTCTGCCAGGTGTTGTGGTTTTGAAGACTTGTTGTGGAGTTTGTTCAAGGAGTCTCGACCTTAATCGTATGTCTTCTGTGGCCTTGCAATGCAGTAACATCTCCACGGTCTCTCTTTCTTGTAGACAGCCTCGGCATATATAGGACAAGCGTGCTCCATCGTAGACCGCATAATTGCCATCAGGCGAGCTGGCGGCCAATTGAAAGCCTATCTCTAAATTAAGAGAAAAAAAGAGAGCTTCCTCTACACAATATAAAATAATCATTTAAATTGGTTCGCAAATTGCGGAGTAATTGATACAGGGTTAAGTAACTCTATACCCTGTTCTAAGCCGAAAGGAAGTCATTGTACTCATTATTATGATGTATAGAAATATTACGATGTATAGAAGATTATTAGTTTTTACTTTAAGTATTTTTTATTGACATTTTTATAAGATTTTTTTACATCTGACATATACTGATCGTATAAATAAATGAGTATGAGTATGAGTACGAGATCACGATATGCTGAGATTTGCTACCATGTGATGTAGGCTCAGAGCGATATTGATGCGATCGAACATCATACAAATATACCCACACTTTTTATTTATATTACACGGGAATTAATCACGTAAGATTAGGCCGGTTACTCCGGTGCTAAGCGAGACGCAGCCGCGCGCGCACATTCACCTTGATAAAGATCGATCTTGATGAATGCGATTGAAACTAAAGTCGAAGTAACCGGCCGAATCTTACGTGAGTAATTCCCGTGTAATATAAATAAAATGTGTGAAAACCACGTCAGTTTCCATAATGACATTAAACACTTGTTTCGTTTCACATCTGCGACAGCATAAAACCGCTCCACACTATGACCTTGCTCGTTTCGGTTCTATTTCAAGCGCTGAAAGCTTTGATTTATATACGCTCTGACCCCTTTACAAGCTGTTAACTTGCTGTCGATAAAGTGCTCACTTAGAACTCTATGCTATTCCAAAAACGTGTTTAGATCATCATCATCAACCAGAAGTCGTCCACTGCTGAACATAGGCCTCCCCCATTAACCACCACACTGAACGACATCCTGCCATCTGCATCCACTGGATGCCCGCGACTCTCACAATGTCGTCGGTCCATCTAGTGCCTATCTACGCTGCGTCTTCCGGTTCGTGGTCTCCACTCAAGAACCTTTCTTCCCCATCGGTCATCAGTTCTTCGAGCGATGTGGCCTGCCCATTGCCACTTCAACTTGCAGATTTTAATAGCTATGTCGGTGACTTTGGTTCTTTGGCATTTGAAAAGGCATCTCCCTTGATTTCCTGATCTGAGGTGTTGGTAGAGTTTTGGGCTACTTGAAGGCCTCAGGCTTTGCAGTAAAATGGTGGGTGAATCCAGGAGACAGGGCAAGTCAACATAATACACACTAAATTTGTATTCACTGACGATAATACAAGTTTTCTGTTTGATATAACCCTTCCTTAACCCTAGAGACGAAATATTTCGAGAATATTCCGAGGGATGTATCTGAACGGTCTCATTTTGCCGGCAGCCGATTTCTAGGCAAATTTAAATTGCGTTGGTGCTAACGAAACGTACGATATTGAGGGGAATTGGGATGTATTTATGTTATATATTTGTTGAGGATCTCTGATAGGTTGGTAGTTTCGAGCGTCTTTTCGACTTTTTATAAATATATACTGGCAGTATTTAGTATTGCCATTTTTAATAAAAATAAGAAGAGCCGCAAACAAGCATGCGGTTCACCTGATGGTAATCAAAACCGCCGCCTATGGACACCTGTAACACTAGCGGTGTTGACGGTGCTGTACCAGCCCGGAGAGATAGTTGCAGACACCCCTTTTAAAACGCGTCATATTGAAGCTCGGCGGGAAGACCTTTGGGGGAAGGATATTCCACACCTTGCAGATCCGCGGAAAAAAGCAGCGGAAAAACGAACGGTGTGAGATTTACAGCTTTGCAAGTTGTGGGGGTGAGCTAACGTTGTTTCACTCCCTCTCTTCCGTCTAAAACATAGCAGAGCTACGTACACTCCTCGTTTAAATCTACATCTACATTTATCTACACTAATATTATAAAGAGGAAAGATTTGTATTTATGTATTTTTGGATGTTTGTAACGAATTAACTGTAAAACTACTGGACCTATTTCAAAAATTCTTTCTCCATTAGAATGCTACATTATCCGTGAGTAACATAGGTTGTCTGAGCCGTATTTATAATCTGTAATAGAAAACAAGAAACTCATACACTCACACGCACACACACACGCTTCCTCACTTCCTTCCTTTTCCCCCGCCATTTTTGCCAATTCATTCCGCTGTCAACCGTCGTATGGGTACCTCGTGCATCCTCAGTCTAACGCTTCAACGGCTGCCGCGATTACCAACCGGTTGGTGCACACGCCAAGTTCGCGATCATCATCATCAGCTCATCTCAAGTTTAAACAAAAGGATCGAGAACGCAGCCACCATCATCCATTTCCCGTAAGTCCCCAACATGGGTTATATTTACTACTAGAATCTTTAAAAAAAAAATCTCCACCCGTGCGAAGCCGGGATGAACGACTAGTTCAATATAAATTAAATACGTAATAGTATTTTGTAAAGAGACAGTTGGGAATCGCTGGACGCAGGCCGCTTCAAACCGGCCCTTATTGCTTATTGCATTGTCATTGGCCCTTGATAAGTGTGCAAAATTTCAAATCAATACGTTGTTTTGAAAAAGGTGAAAATCACGTTCAAATTCCGTTCTGTCCGTCCGTTACATAGATAGACATATACCAAGCTAATATCTAAACGCTAAAGGGGTCGCTTGAAAAACCGAGCGGTGATGGCAACATTTTATATAAAAACTCGAAAAGTAGTTCATTCCCAAACTAAGTTTTGCTTGGCTGTAAAAGTCGAAAAGTTGCGCAAACTTTTCAAACTATCAGAGGTTCGACTCCAAAACCGCGCAGTTGTGGCTGTTTATGATTCCTATAGGTCCTATTCAATAACAACAATGGAGGATAAGACTGGTTGTTACACTTTAATTCACAAACACTTTCATTATTTCAGCCATAGAACGTCCATTGCTGGACATAGGCCTCCCCCGTCGATTTCCAATAGAGCCGGTTGAAAGCAGCCTGCATCCAGCGTTTTCCTGCGGTCTCTTTTAGGTCGTCTGTCCATTTTGTGTGTTGACGTCCTACACTGCGCTTACCTGTCCGTGGTCTCCATTCGAGGACCTTTCGGCTCTATCGGCCATTTGTTCTGCGTGCTATGTGCCCTGCCCACTGCCACTTGCTAATCCGGTAGGCTGAAAATGATGATAGTAAAAAAAGTCAAAATATTTCGTCACCGTTTCCAATTTTCCCTTTGCAACGTCCAGGGTTGTCCGAAATGTTCCGGTAAACGCAATTACGGGAGCCCTTCGGAAAGTCCGTTAGGGTGGGTTGGTGGTTGGTTTTTGTCCCGATTGTTGCTAATCGCTGCTTGTTTAGTGAAGTGCGGCGGGTAAGGACGTGGCGCGACTTGCAGCGGTAGAGGCAGTAACTTTATAACTGCTACGTAGTCTGACATTTCAATTAGAACAACAGGAATTTCCCCTCTACAAGTACACGTCATTTAATCATTATCATCATCAGCCTGCAACCGTCCACTGCTGGACATAAACCTCTCCCGATGCACGCCACTGAACTCGGTCGACAGTTTTTTGCATCCAGTTTTTACCCGCCGTTTTACGCAGGTCGTCACTCCACCTGGCCGCAGGGTGTCCCACACTACGTCCTTCAATGTAGGTAGTTAATTATATTATGATGTTTTTTTTCTCTTTTTTACGTGATGGACCTGTAAATTGACATTTTATCAATATATTACCTATGACCCAGTAAAATGGTAACTATAAATTGAATGAAGATAGTAAGATATCAGAATCTATAAATGTATTTAATCCTTTTTTAGATATACAGACTTTTTTTTAAGTTGAAAAGGGTTTTATTTATATTACACGGGAATTACTCGCGTAAGATTAAGCCGGTTACACCGACTATAGTAACCGGCTTAATCTTACGTGAGTAATTCCCGTGTAATATAAATAAAATGTGTGAAAACCACGTTAGTTTCCATAGTAAAATTGAGAAGGTTTTTTTTGGAATGTATATCAAAAACATACATAACTTGCTAATGCGATAAGTAATTATGTTATTTTATTAATGTTATTTCTTTGGTTTCAGGTACTTTTTGACGTTGCAGTATCTCAAAACAAGAACAATAATACATAAAAGGTAAATTGTTTATTGAATTATTAAATAGCGGACATTTTCTCAGATACTGAATTATTTTGCGTTCCTACTCAACAATAAAATGTTGTAATGAGAATAGATATCTGCCTACAAACTGCTACGCAGTTTGGCAGGGTTGTCTATACATAGCATGTACGTTATTCACTGATATAAATAAATAATAATAAAAAAAATAGATGTTAAAGCTAAATATTAGGAAAATTGAACCAAAAACGTGATTAAAATTTTCAAATAAATCGCCGTATATTCGACCATACCCTAAACCCAGCTGACTCATTCAAGGGACCACAAGTACACAGGAGCATACAGTCAGCGAATTCAGCCTGTACACAAGTGGGTACATTAACTAAACAAAATCTTTTGTATGTGTTGTATAATGTCTTTTGGTATTTGTACAAAATGTTGTCCTGTTAAACGGTTTTGTTCCAATGTACTTTTTCAGTTTCAAACATTTTAATGAAGCTTTTTTTATTCATAACGACGTCGTACAGATATAACTCTTTATTGTGCTTATTATATTCGATCTGATGCCGGCATCGCGGTTTTTGCATCGCACCAGCCGCCACCGCCTCAAAGTTCATCATATCATAGATCGGTGGAAATGGCACACTGTGCGTTTTACGCGTTCCTTTTTGCCTCACACCTGCAATATGTGGAATGAGCTCCAAGCAGCTTTAATATGGGGTTCTTCAAAAGGGCTGTTAACAGAGTCTTTAAGGGTTGGCAACGTATCTGTGATGCCCCTGGTGTTGCAGGTATCCACAGATGACGATAATCGCTTACCATCAGGCGGCCCGTCTGCTTGTTTGCCACATATGGCATAAAAATAATTGGCAATATAAAAAACCGACTTCATAAAGTTAACTGGACTAAATTGAAATGGGACCACACGGAAAGCACCAGCTTTCAAATTAAAAAAAATAATCATCAAAATCGGTTCACCCAGTCGAAAGTTTAGAGATAACAAACATTTAAAAAAACAGTCGAATTGAGAACCTCATCCTTTTTGGAAGTCGGTTAAAAAAATTGCATTCATATAGAGAAACTCAAAACACAAGACATCCATGACATGGATACAGCAAATAATCTTAAAAAAGTCTACATCGTAGACCTTTGTTATACCTGTACGTTTTGATATCAAGGACCTTTTCTAATATTAAAAACATCACAATATACGTCGGTTCAGATTTACGCTAGTCCTCGTTGTATAATCCTTTGTGCGCCACAATATCAACAAATATTGCTTTAATAACGTTTGCATTGTCCACTGCAATTCCGCTGTAAAGTTTTATCACTGCAGTTCTTATACAAAAACTGAATACAAAATGTATTATAGGTACGTGTTATTGCTGCAATTTCGGTGTACTTTTTTGTGATTAGTATTAATTTTAACCAAGATACAGTTATATGATTATTTACGGGATATGTACCGTGGTATCAGGAGCTCCTTCCACAACCTTACCACGGTAATAATCCCGTAAATAATCATATAACTGTAGTGAACAACCGTGATAGTTTAAAACAGTGTTTTAACCAAAATATTGTACGACGGCATCGCTGTTTTATCATCGCACTAGCCGACACCGTATGAAAGTTCATCCACACATCATAGATCTGGGGAAATGGCACACTTTCCTTGGATACGTACAAAACGTTTCGATTCTACGTTTCTAATCCGTACGGCCAAGGATTGGAACAACCTGCTGGCTTCCTTGTTTCCTGAGAGATATAATTTGGACCTTTTCAAGGCGAGAGTGAATAGGTATCTTCTAAGTCTTCATCTTCGACCACATCGTTGCTTACCAACAGGAAAGTTGGTGGCCAAACGCGGACTTAGTCGCGATAAAAAAAAAACCATGCACGCGCCGAACGTCGTCGGGTATCACGTGACTCTCCTGAACACTGCCGAAGGTGTTAGGAATCATGTCGGTCACTATAACAGGACGCAATTTATTTAAAATGGGTCACAATAAGCGACATGTCACTATAAAGGAAGTAATTATATCCGATTTATAAATATTTTTATATGAAAACCAAACTTCGCTGTGTAATAATAAACTATTTTTAACAAAAAAAATAAACCGACTTAATAACCACAAATAGGCACTTGCATTGTTACTAAATTTACATAAGTATGCAAAATTACAGCTCAATCGGAAACCGGGAAGTGGGTCAAACATTGTTAGTTGGTTAGTTTTTCCTCGATTTCCTTGAGATTCCGTCATCAGATCCTGACTTGATGATAATGGGACCACCTCGTGAGTATACCCTTTCGGACAAAAACATATTTTTTTAAATCGGTTTACAATTGGTGAAAATGTCGACGAACATACAAAAAAATGGGTTTGACAACTGTCAAAGTGACGCTAGCATATCTTTATTTTTTCAATTGAAATAAAAAGTTTTGACTCCATGCATCTTGCCTATTTAGCCACCGTCAAGTATAACCCTGTATTGTGGAAACACTTGAGCTATACATACTTAGAAATCACATGGAATACATCTTGTTCTAATGTTCCATGAATTAAGGATAAATAAAGGTACCCATATAAATATAAGGTCTAAAAGCAGAAACAACTTCCCTTTCACGTCCTTTGTAACCTCTTATACTAGAATACATCTTTGTAACAAACCCTTGTACTGGCCTAACACAAAAGGGATGTCCCTTGTCCATACAAATCGCTACTTATTAAGTAGAGCTTTAATGTAAGTAGTGCTTAACATCACTTATCGTTTGAAAGGAACGGCGTCCTTATGGTAGTGAGTGAAGAAAAAAATACGGGTTCCGTAGATGAAACAATGCTTGTTTACCGTTTTTGTAAAAAAAATGGGTTCAGTTTTTTTTTTGTTATTTGGCAACAGAATCATTTATGGATGAACGAGAATTGACCGCCAATTACTTTAAGGCATTGACTTTAAATTAATTGGTGGTCATATTATTCTTTTATTAATGGCCGATTTACCACGAAAAGAATTCTTCAAAATTATAGACATGTTAAATATAATGTTAATATATTAGTTATTAATAAAAAGTTTTTTATTATAATAATTATAGGTATTTGTTTTTATGTATAACAACGGTATTAATAATGAAAACAAATATGTACCTCCATTTAAAAAAAATGAGTAATTTTATAATTTGACATGTACAATTTAATGTTATAAACAATATCTCCGAATTTGGAAACCATTAAGTATATAATACTTAATATACTTAAAAAAAAACTTGCTAGTTTTCCATACTATTTTTATTTTATGCATACATGGGCTTGCGTTTGACCGCCAACTCGCCTGATGTTAAGCGATGATGCGGTCTACGATGGAGCACGCTTGCGTAGAAGAAGCCGATTCACTCGTTATACTGCCCGTTACATGACAACTGGCCGATAGCAGAGATTATAAAAAAAAAGTTTTTATTTATTTTGTTATGAACGGCATTCTTTTAATAATTTGAAACCAGTAACAATACAAAATAACAAAATAACACATACAACAAACAGGAAGGTATACTTTTAAATGTTGTGCGAAATAAGGCACATGTTGTATTAACTTGAATGTACAAGCAAGTTACGGATACGACACCAATTAAAGTATCTAACGAATTTAACAGAAAATCACGTCGCCCACGGAAAATAAAAAACCACAGAATAAATAAATAAAATAAGAATTTACACAAAAAAAATTATATCTTACCCTACCCGCTACTTTATTAATTTATTTATTGAGGTATATAAAACAGAATATAGTCATAATAAATCTAAATTGTGTTGACAATTGTGAACTAAAGCATATCCCAAAACATGCGTACTCATCATGGTTATTATATAAGCAGTATGATATTACAAATTATAATAATTAAAATTAGGTTATTAACTATAGATTTTACTTTTAGTTAGCTACATTCACATGAGCCGTGAATGCAATCTTCTTTATATTTCTCTTGAATCTGGGCAAACATTGATCAAAAATGTCTATAATGATTTTTGACGATTTCATTGTATTGGCGACACATCCTATATAACTACTGGGTTATAGAAGGAAGTATTGTTTTTATAAATAATACTTTTTAATAATAATACTACTACTTTAATTTGTCCTGCAATATGCGAAATGAGCTACCTTTCGGGGTGTTTCCAATTAAAAAGCTAGATCATAGGGTTCTTCAAAAGTTGAGTTAATAGATTCTTAAAGGGTCGGCAACGTAGATGTGATGCCTCTTGTGTCACAAGTATCCATAGGTGACGGTGACTGCTTACCATCAGGCAGCCCGTCTGCTTGTTTGCCACCTATGGCATTAAAAAAAGTTAACAACAGCCAGTTGATTAAATTTATTTTGTTGCGAACTGTACAAGTAACTACTCACTAAGTTGCGATTATAAGTGTCTTACAGAAAGAAAAGAAAACAAACGATAGAGAAATGTTGGCAGAGTTGTACAGAATCGTCAAGGGAGTGGGGAGAGGAATGGAGGGGTTCCGCCGATGACAAGCAAACTTTGACGGTTACTTTTTGTACGTTTGCTCTTTTGATAAATGTGGGAAAGTTTGCGGTTTTATGGATATCACATTTTCATTTGTCACGCAATGTTTGATATTTTTTGGTAACGAAAGGAGAAACAAAATAACAGTTTTGGTTTTTGAACTGCCGGTCTATTCTGCAAGCTAAGTGAACGCGCAAGTGAAGTGATAAGCTAAGTGAATGTGATTTTTTCTTGCCTATTTCTGCAGATAAATGTCAAAACATAGAATTATAAGGGTAAGGGACTACAATCAAGGGTGATCACTCGACTTTTGACATTTCTCTATAGTAATCAACAAGAAAAATACACGTTCACTTAGCTTATCACCACACTTGCGCGTTCACTTAGCTTGCAGAATCGACCGGCTGTTCTTAGTTTCATTCTTACTAACAATACCCCAACCCGACTGTTTCATTCAACTTATATTTTCTTTCATTCAATTGGCATGCAGATGGCAGGATGTCGTTCAATGTGGAAGTTAAAGGGGCAGGCCTTTGTTCAGCAGTGGATGTTTTCTGGCTGATGATGATTGGTACACAATAAAGAGTTTCTATCTGTCTATAACTGTAGTAAAAAACAGTGATAGTTTAAAACAGTGTTAAACAATTATATTTGTCTGCTCTGAGTCATCATAAAAGTTAGTCCAAAATGTTATTCCCAAGCACGTAAGGAACCCTACATGTAACGTACATTTCTCGTTTCACAGCAAACAAGCGAGCCTCGTGTTTTCGTGTTATTTTTCCTCGATTTTTCTCGAAAACACTTTTTTCTTCTTAAAACGTTTCTTTTGTGGGTAATCGTTCCCGATGTGCGTTCTTTCGAAGCGCTATGTTAGATTGCTGTACATATGTAGCTTTATATAAATTTTCTTGTGACTGTACATTAATAGAAGTGAAAAGTTTTACTTTGGAAATACTTAGTTAAGTATGTTTTTAATTCTTAGTTGCGGCATAGATCGGTGGAAATCGCACACTGTGCGGATTACGCATTCCTTTTTGCCTCACACCTGCAATTTGTGGAATAAGCTTCGAGTAGCCTTAATATGGGGTACTCAAAAAGGGTTTTTAATAGTATTTAAGGGTCGGCATCTCGTGATCGTGGCGTATCTGTGATGCCCCTGGTGTTGTACGTATCCATAGGCGGTGACCGCTTACCATCACCCATCTGCTTGTTTGCCACCTATGGCATAAAAAACACATCAGTCATAGTACTGCACGTTAGAAGTGAAAACTTAAGTAGCTATTCACCTATTCTACATGAGCGGGCGCTGTTTTAAAATACACGGTACGTGACGATGGCGCGAGTTCCATGATTATTGTTCGCCCAAAAAGATCTCAACGCGCCTAAAGAAGTTTTCAGTTGAAGAAAAACTTACTCTTAAATTCATTTATTTTGTTTGTTATACACAATTTGAACCTATTTAGACAAACTCAATTACAGGGCACACAGAGATTTGACATCTTATATCTCGGGGTGACGAGCGCAGTGCATTGCCGTCCAGAGTTTTGAACTGTTGAAGTTCAAAATTCTGAGTGGCGTTGAGCTGTTATGGGCAAGCGTGAAGAGCCATCAGGTGAGCGACTTCGCACGTCTCGTCACCCAGTATCATAAAAAAAACTCACTTGACACACAAATGACAAAAACCGAATACAATCTGTTCTTCAAACTTCAATTAATCTCAGGTGCTTTATCAATTATTCTGAAGGTATTTTTACTGTTACAATAACCACAACCACGAGAAAAACGGATGTTCTTAGCAGATAATGTTTCCCGAGTAGTTTTCTACTTCACTGAATGAGATGAACGAAACGAAACGAGGTGCGAATGTATGATAGACAAAAAAAAAACACCAATTACTGAAATATGAAATATGACCACATTTTTTTTAAATATTGTATTTTTCTACGTTTGGCCACCAACTCGCCTGATGGTAAGATATATATTATATTAAAGTTGCCTGGAAGGGATCGCTTATAGCGCCGCTTTATAAGGCCGCCAATTGTTTCACGAGTTTTAAGTTGTTTTTGTCATATGTACATATGTAGGTAATTTTTAATTTAGGAATAAGAAAGATTTATCTATCTATCTATCCATGGCTTTAGCTACGGAACCCTACAGTGTGGGTATCTCCACACACTCTTGACCAGTTTACGTAATAATAAGTAAATATTTTTTTACGAGTTGTGCGTTTGTTTGAAAAGGATAAAATTGAGTGGCCTTAGTACGAGCACTTGCGAAAAAGTTATCGTTACGTAACGATAACTTTTTCGCAAGTTGTACTACGGCCACAGATCTCCGGTTCCCCCGTAAAATTATATTTTATCTGACGAAAATTTTTCCCGTCAACAATCTGTCAAACGTAGCACGCAGAACAGATGGCCGATGGGGCCGAAAGGTTATCGAGTGGAGACCGCGGACCGGTAAGCGCAGCGTAGGACGTCCACCCACAAGATGGACAGACGACCTAAAAGACACCGCAGGAAAACGCTGTATGCAGGCCGCTTTAACCGGTCCCTTTGGAAATCGATGGGGGAGGCCTATATCCAGCAGTGGACGTCCTATGGCAGAAATGATGATGATGGAAAGGATAAAGTTGAGCAGATCTCCGGTTCCCCCGTAAAATTATATTTTATCTGACGAAAATTTTCCCTGTCAACAATCTGTCAAAACGTGATAAACAACGACAACCGAATATCGGAGTAAGTATAAACATCTCATCCGATAAACACAAACTTTCCAATTCGTGCCATCCAATAAATACAGTTTACTTTATCTCGGAACTCGTACATTTTAATATTTTAGTTAAACAAGCTTTATTATATTTGTTCGTGGACCGTTTTTATTTATTGATTGTTCTGATTTATTGGTCTGGAATAAGCTCGCGGCGTTCTGGTGTGAACGTGTTGGTTATTGGTTGAAATATAGTTATATACTGAACATTTGTAGGTATACACATTGATTTATAGTTATTTTATTCAAGCTTTATTAGTTAAACAAAATTTAAGCTAAGTAGCGCTAAAAACTTTAACTACTTGACTTCTCTAGCTCTACATAGCAGACGCGGATCCACCGTTGTGGGCACGATGGGCATGCCTATACACAACCCTAATACGTGACTTGTACGTCACACTTTTACAGTCTATTTAGAACGATAGGTTTATAATATCCAATGCCGTAATAAAATAAAAACAATGAATCGTGCGTGATTTGGAACGTACCTTACGTAGCAAAGTACCTATTTCTCCTTTTTACTTTAGGTATGTTCACAGATGCTATACCGCCACGTCACACTTTTGACAACATAATTTATTTATCTGTTTCATTTTGGCACCTGAATGCTTGTATTGAAAGAAAGAGATGACTATTCGCTGGGTGACTTGCACTTGCTCAATTTTCTGGTGGCTGTGACCACAACCTTTTTTGAGGGCTGGATCCGCGCCTGCTTCATAGTATAAAGTACTCACTGATTTTGATGCGGTTTTAACTACCGGTTAGATCATTTTTCACGAAAGGTTTATGAATAGCTAGCTGCGCCCTGCGGTTTCACCCGCATGGTGATAGGGGATGATGATGAAAAGTAGCCTATGTATTAATCCGAGACATAAGCAATGTATATTCCAAATTTCATCCAAATCCATCCAGCCGTTTCTGCGTGATTGAGTAACAAACATCCATCCATCCATCCAAATTTTCACATATATGATATTAGTGTGATAAAACTTACACCCATGCGAAACCGAGGTTTCCTAGCATTATAAAAAACAACCCAATTAGACTGCCCATTGACGGTCTTGTTAACCTATAGTTTTGTTGAGGACATTTTGTGTGGTAAATATTAAAAGTACTTATATTTATTCAAGAAAAGAAATACAGTATTATGTATTAGGAAACTATAAGCTAAAATGCCACAAACAACCCAAAAAACTTTAACGTAGATAGCGAAAACCTGAATATACTCGTAAAACAAGATATTATTAGACTTAAAAAATAATTATTTATAACAACTACATTTATTCCCAAAAACTAACGTAGCAGTTTTGTGTAGTTTAATTGATCCTTTACTTAAATTTTACTTCCATGTTTACCAACAATAAAAATATATTTTTTAAGTTCTATTACAATGAGACTGCCATGTAGAGCAATACATATAAGTCCCAAAAAAATTATTAAAAAATATATATCAATATTTCGTTTGTTTTGCGTGGGTTCGATTCCCATCTAGGACAAACATTTGTGTTTGTTCTATGTCTGGGAGTTAATATCTATTTAAGTATGTATTTAAAACTATATGTGTGTATATCAGTCTCTGGCAGCCATATTACAAGCTTGGCTTAGTTTGGGGTCAGATGACCATGTGTTCAATAATGTCCCAGATATTTAATTTATTTATTTTTTAACCAACTTCCAAAAAGGAGGAGGTTATCAATTCGACTGTTTATTTTAAATGTTTGTTACCGCATAACTTTTGACTGGGTGAACCGATTTTGATGATTATTTTTTTATTTTAAAGGCGGTGCTTCCCGTTTGGTCCCTACTCAATTTGGTCCAGTTCTGATGAAGTCTGTTTTTTATATTGATAATTATTATTCTACTTTATGATTATCACACTTTTGTTTTCAACTTCACGGGAACCTAAAAATTCAACATAAACATTTGTAATCAACATCATCAGCTAGAAGACGTCCACTGCTGAACATAGGCCTCCCCTTTTAACCTCCACACTGAACGACAACCTGCCATCTGCATCCACTGGATGCCCGCGACTCTCACAATGTCGTCGGTCCATCTAGTGGGAGGCCTACCTACGCTGCGTCTTCCGGTTCGCGGTCTCCACTCAAGAACCTTTCTTCCCTATCGATTAACAGTTCTTCGAGCGATGTGGCCTGCCCATTGCCACTTCAACTTGCAGATTTTAATAGCTATGTCGGTGACCCTGGTTCTTTGGCGAATATCTATGTTACGAATTTTATCGCGTAAAGAAACTCCGAGCATAGCTCTAAAGGCCAACAGTAACCAACCAACAGTTAAGGACCACGTCTCAGTACCATATGTCATAACTGGCAACACACACCGGTCAAAGACCTTTGTCTTTAGGCACTGTGGTATCGTGGACGAGATGTCACGCAATTTTCCGAACATTTCGACATTTCGAAACATTTGTAATGGTAATCCACAATCATTCGGCAGGCTTATAATTATGCGACGAACAGATATTCACAAAGTTAATTAAATTAAATCAGGGAACGTGTTAAAATGTTCATATTGATTAAAATTTATCATTTGCATTAAAATCCTCGATATCGATAATTTGGTTATTTTGGGGACATTGTATTAATTTATTGACTGATATTATCTTGAATTGTACTGTATAACTGTAAAACAATGAAGAGATAAATGTACTCAGTAAGTATTTTATTGCGAATTAGCTGTGTCCCCTAGCCAGCTTTACTCTAAAAAACAATAAGATTTAGTTTACCGCCATTTGACATGAACACAATATGTGGCCTGCCCACAGACATATAATACCAAGCAGAACCAACAAGCCACAAAAATATTGATGCAAAAAACACTACATAAACATTACACGCAAACATTTGCAAAACGCGGGCCGGACTCAAGGACATTCTTTTATAATAGTGCTAACAGATACTATTAGATTGTATCTGAAATGTAACGTCACAAAATTTACGACCCCTCCCTGCCCTTGTCAGTCACACTTCGTCGACCCCTCCTCCCCTCCTCTTTATGTGATGGAATTTATGGATGTTCCCATTGGGTATTAATATTCAAACACACCAGACCAAGTCAAATCATTTATTTTTGTATAAAACAATTTACCAAATGTGTCATGTGGTTGCAGGATCTGAATTTGATGGAAATGAGGTATTCTGCAGCTCCCGCAGAACACTTTTGCCAGTAACACCTCTTTTTGTGGCTTTCTTTTCACTTGGTATGTTATCGCTCTGAAAATTATTACATGCAAGTTATCATAATGTAGTTAGTACAACTTGAGATTCATGATAGTGATAGCGACTGTTCATTGAAAACTGTTGTTCCAATAAGCATTACACCTCAAACTCTCTAAGGATTGTTCGGAAACCAGTCCGGTCGAGCAAATGTGCCTCAAAATGCTTTGAGCACAACAAACTTGCTGTACTGGGCTGCCAATTTTCTCGGTTCAAATTCTTCACCCATGCTTTTCTCAACATTTCATCCTTGGGAAATCTTAAATGTAATAAAAATGTTTGTTACTTGAAATATGTCTAAATAACCTTTTAATTACATCATCTAGATCACTAGGTGTATATGACATGAACCACAATAGGTAGTTACTTTAGTTACATTACTTAAGAAAAGTAGCTAGTTATGAATGAAAAAGGTTCATGTCATCATAATCACATCGAGCTGAATCATCTATTTTAATTATTATACTACTGAATACGTTCCCTGGACAATGTCTAAGTACCTCAAACGCCAAACAATGATCGAAACAATATTTGTTTAATGAAAACTACTTATCAACTTTTATTACACCCACCAAACTTGTACATTTATGAAATTGGAAGAAACACAACCTTCCCAAGCCTTCAAATTGTAAAGTTTATGAAAAATAATAAGAAAAATTTGCAATTCAAAATAAGCTCTATTATGACACACGAAACTTACCTGTGAAACGTTATACCGGGTGGCATCTTATGAGATGAATTAAAACACATGAGGACATTGCACTTCACCATAGTATTTTCATATCTTTTAAACCAAATATGTAAAAATAACTTTTATTTTAGCAAATTTTTGCAAGCCGTGGTTTTCGGTGTCTGCCTCCTGACAGCTTAGCAAAATGGCAACTTGGAACACCGTACCACATGCTCATTTTTTTCTATTATGTTGACGTTCCGACAAAAAGAGATACGAATATTATGATTTTTGTGTAATCGAGAGAGATGCAAACATAACTGTTTTTGCGAATGTAGTTGTAAAAAACATGTTCAGTCTGTTATGTCTGTGGGCCTGCCCAAAGTTTAAGATTTTTTTTTAGGTCTGTGGACCTGCCCATTGACACTTCAACTTGCAGATTTAAATAGCTATGTCGATGACTCTAGTTTTGCGGCGAATATCTACATTCCGGATTCTATCGCGCAAGGAAAGACCTGAGAATCTTGAAACTAATTTGTAATGATAGTATTTATAAAATACGAAACCAGTTTTTAACAGTCAGTTTTCAGTTTTGTTTCATTTAGATTCAATCAATTATCTATACCTACATATAGAAAGACCTGAAAAGTTATTCGACTCGACTTTTCTTTTATTTATAGTATCTGCATCCAATATTTCGGCTGCTCGAAATGGAACTAGGACAGAGCTAAATGCCTACCTCTATGTTATTATGGATTTATACAGTCTGACTTGATATTTAAGGGTTATTATTTTCATTTATGATTAAAGCATTCAAATCCCATATTTATAATGGAGATAATATTTCCTATATAATCAAAGGGGAGCTCATATTATCAAACAATTACATACCTACCATCAGATGACTCAGCTTGATTAGATTTCCTGTTATCAAAAGCTCAAAACCAAATCAAATCAAGTTGAAGCGGCAATGGGCAGGCCACACCGCTCGAAGCGATGGGGAAGAAAGGTTCTTGAGTGAAGACCACGAATCGGAAGACGCAGCGTAGGTAGGCCTCCTACTAGATGGACCGACGACATTGTGAGAGTCGCGGGCATAGGTGGCAAATAAGCAGATGAGCTGCCTGATGGTAAGCACCATAATCACCGTCGCCTATGAATACACCTGTAATACCAGATCATCACAAATATGTTGACGACCTCGCAACACTTCACACTAATATCATATATGTGAAAGTTTGGATGGATGAACGTATGGTTGGATGGATGGATGGATGTTTGTTACTCAATAACGCAGAAATGGCTGGATGGATTTGGATGAAATTTGGAATACACATTGCTTGTGTCCTGGATTAACACAAGGCTACATTTCATCATCATCATCATCACCGATTTTCATCACCACGCGGGTGAAACCGTGAGGCAGAGCTAGTTAGTTCATAATGCCGAACGACCGAATGCCATAATGTCTAATAACCTAAAGCATAATCTCGTCCAGCAGAAAAATATTTCGACGCAACAAGTTCTAGGAACACAATTTCCTAAGAACATTCATTTGTTAGTTCAGTTCGTTACATAAACTTATGGCCTTAACGAGCCTGCAGCCGATCTCTTTAATAAGGCTCCATTAGGGGACGGTAAGGTACAGAATAATGCAGAGGGAAAACTTGCAAAATGGAAACGGCGCGTGAAAAACGTAATCATTCAAGTACTGCATTGCTTTATTCTACTTGTCTATACTATGACTGATTCACTGGTATTTATTCAATTTATAATTGAATAGTTTGAAATTAAAATAAATCTAACAACAAATTCAAATAATATATCGAAAGATTTTGTTTTATTTAAATGAAAAAAAAAAAAGGTTTTTGACAGATTCGCTTATAAAAGCGTAATAATAAGTGTCATATTGTTATATTTTGTGTTTTGTCTGTCTGTCCGTCTGTCCATTCTACTTTTTAACCTTTTGATTCGTAAAAAGTAGCCAGTTGAAATTTTCATAAAATATGTAACGTTACGGGTGATTAACTAAGAAATAATAATAAAGCCTAAAAAGTAAAGGGGGGTCCGAGCCAAACAAGCCAAGTACGAGTCGGTGACAAATTTCTGCCCCCACCAAGTTAAACAACGTCGGGCGCGATCGGTATTTGGATGGTTAACCTCTTGGGCGTGATGTTGTCTTTGCTCTGCCGTTTGTGTTTTATGGTGGTACGGAACCCTCAGCATGCAAGCTTGACTTGCATTTGGCCGGTTTATTCTAATTACTAAATATTTTTTTAATATTCAAATGAAAGGAAATGTTACATACAGAACTGCTAATCTACGATTTTTTTGGTATTTTTTTTTGTTTATTTCTATATTTCTCTCTCTAACTGTACGACATTCGCTCAAAGTTGTCTATTTATCATTTCTTACTCTGCGCAGAAGAACACGACCATTCACTTAGGTGCTACTGTATTAGCTTTCTTACACTGGATAATTTCATTTAAGAAGCTTTTAGAAGAAAATTGTCCATGTGGAGTAAAATGTACTCTACAGTTCATTGTGTGTGTTATTAAAATGCCATTTTATAAATTAAGGTACTTGCTACTTTAACTAAATAGATAATATTAATGACTAAAGCATTATTCTTAAGTTATACACACTATCAGGTAAGGTAAAATAATTTGTATAATTTTTCTGTTGTAATTAAAAATACAGTAATTATACCCGTGATATGAAAAAAAATCTTGTCTTTCACAGAGCTTCTGTAGTTTATAAAGGCACAGGAAGGCATTTTATTACAATTATTTTTGCTAAAACAATTAGCTGCGATGTGTTGCCGGACACTCGGAGTGCGTGACTGAGAGACGGCTGTAACGAGTATGATAATGTGCCTTGCATTCGTCTAGTCAATATGGTGGCAGGCACAACTTATCTACAGGTAAAATTATCTTAGCTTACATCCCGGAAAATGTGTGAAATTCAAAAGTAATGCGTTGCGAATTAAAATTCCCTTCACTACATACAACTTTGGTATAACGCTTAAAACGAGGCTTCAAATGTATCATATTTAAAAACACATTAAATTAAAATAATCACGTTTACCTCTACCCAAAAATGTAAGCAAAAAAAGAAGCTCTCTTTTTGATCTTCTAATAAAAATGTTTTTTCTCTCACGTTTTCCGTTTACGGGTATTTAGTTTCCCAAAATACACACAAACACGCAAAATCATAAACACATACACTGCCCAATTAATACGTATCCTTAACATTTACAAGATAAGGTTTAACATCGCTCGATGGGATATGAAGATACGACTTTTTACACTTGGAAATTATTTGAGGATATCTTTAAGGCGAGTAGGTACTGAAGTGCTATTGATTTCTACTAGCTTTGCGATTTTATTGGAAGTCTTGCAGATAGGAAGGCCTTCAGCACGTAGCCTCTTAAGTAACTCTTGAACTAATAAGGGCTACGACGTTTTTATAAGTTTTAGCTAAATTTGATTAAGTTTTAGAATGAGTTAATTGAGGAATGACACAATTTTGAAGTGAAAACTTCTTTAGGCGCGTTGGGAACTTTTTGGGTGAACAAAAATCATGGAACTCGCATCATCGTCACCGAACGCTGTACCATGTATTTTAAAACAGCGCCATCTCTTGTAGCAAAGATGAATTACTACTTAAGTTTTCACTTCTGACGTGCAGTCCTATGATTGATGTGTTTTTTTGTTCCGTCTACTCTTTCTCCGACACATGCCGGAGACATTGTTAGACCAAACATATTGCAAGGCAGATTACTCTATTTTTATTTTTTGATTCTCGGCGATAATCACCTTAAACTATTGTAATTTAACAAACACATATATTATGGCAACACCCCTCTCTATGAGGGAGGCCTTTGTCCAACAGTGGACGTTAATTGGCTGATGATGTGATGTGATGTGTGTGAAAAATTATACAAACACACATATCATATCTACACTATATATAATATTATAAAGAGGAAAGATTTGTACCTATTTTTGTATGTTTGTATGTTTGTAATGAATAGGCTCCGAAACTACTGAACCGATTTGAAAAATTCTTTCACTGTTGGGAAGCTACACTGTCCCCGGGTGACATAGGCTATATTATATTTTGTAGCGAGGCCGAAGGCCGAGCTTACACTCGTGCGAAGCCGGGGTGGACGGCTAGTCTTACATAAATATACATAACTAGTTGATATAAATGCAGTAGAATGTTCTTTTTTGTATATTTTTGTTCGTTTTTTTTCTCTCTTTTTAATCGCATCAAAATGTGTCTACCATTATTAATCTACATACGCCTCAGATTCGTTTTGCCGATGATAATATAGTCATCATGGCAGAGTCGCTGGAGAATCTCAACACGATGCTCAGCGACCTCAGTAGCCTTTCCCAACAGGTGGGTCTTAAAATGAACATGGACAAGACAAAAATAACATGTAAAATGTCCATGTTGTACCCGTGCCGGTAGTATACTCTCGCAGTCGGTGACCACTATTTTTTTTACCGACTTCCAAAAAGGAGAAGTTTCTCAATACGACTGTATATAAACATATACAGGGTTGAGTTCGATTCCCATCTAGGACAAACATTTGTGTGATGAACATTTGTGTTTGTTCTATGTCTGGGTGTTAATATCTATTTAAGTATGTATTTAAAAATATATATGTATGTATATCAGTCTCTGGCAGCCATATTACAAGCTTTGCTTAGTTTGGGGTCAGATGACCGTGTGTGCAATAATGTCCCCCACATTTTTTTTTTTTATGTTTGTTACTTCAGAACTTTCGACTGGGTGAACCGATTTTGATGATTCTTTTTTTACTTGAAAGCTGGTGCTTCCCGTGTGGTCCGTTTTTTTCCCGTTCTATTTGGTCCAGTTCTGGCATTTTTATGAAGTCGGTTTTTTTAAATTGATAATTATTTACAGATATTGTAGTTTAGGTCCAACTTACAACTAAGACAAAGAGGAAAAGAAAAAGAGTTGCCCAAAGAATAAAAATAATAATAATAATAACTGAGACATTATTGCACACATGGTCATCTGACCCCAAACTAAGCAAAGCCTGTAATATGGCTGCCAGAGACTGATATACATACATATATATTTTTATATACATACTTAAATAGATATTAACACCCAGACATAGAACAAACACAAATGTTCACCACAAAAAAAAATAGATACAAAAAAGTTTTTTCTTTCTCGACAACTAGAGTTATTACCACAGAAAAATAATATGTGCTGGTATATCTGAAGACGTTAACTAGCAGCTAAGACTAGTTTCAACTCCTCCTCAATCGATCCTAATTCAATAGTAAGTAGGTAACATTAATGCCTCAGGATATAAATCGACGTAAGCTCGGAAGCTGTATAACCTGACCTTTATTTACGTCTCAATGTCGTTAAGACATTATTCGTTGAAATATTTTCAAGGCGGTGATTGAATAGTGCACGTCCTGACAAGTTTTATACGTCTTCTTTTTTTTATGATACTGGGTGACGACACGTGCGAAGTCGCTCGCCTGATGGCTCTTCACGCTTGCCCATAACAGCTCAACGCCACTCAGAATTTTGAACTTCAACAGTTCTAAACCCTGGATGGCAATGCACTGCGATCATCACCCCGAGAGATAAGATGTCAAATCTCTGTGTGCCCAGTAATTTCGCTGAAAATATTGCCCTTCAATCCGGAACACAGTAGTTACTGCTTGGCGGTTGAATAACTGGCAAAGATGTGCGACTTCCCCAGGCGGACCCCTGCATAAGAGTCTTACCACTACAAAAAGTCTTCTTATTGTTAGTAAGTGTTGCAGATTGGAAGAATAAAGGAAAAAAATACAAACAAATCAACAATCCAAATGATCAGTTGGCAGCGAACCCAGCATGCTGGCGGCATTATAACGTAGAATGGCAATGCTTATGCATTGAGCCAGATACACGCCAGCATTTCTGTCACGCGTCGCATTAACCAGGTGCTCCGAAAAGTTTTTGAAAATGAGGTGAGCTCCCGGTCCCCAAAGGCCCAATGTCTCGACCCCAAACGCTTCAAATATGTAACCACTGCTGAGGTTAGCATATTTGCATCGCTTGTGCTGAATTGGCAGCTGCACCATCCCTTCCCTGTGTCTCAGGAAGATGTGACGGTGCCAAAGTATCGACACAAGTCGCGGTCCATACAAGGGGCCGAACCCAACTTCCAGGACCAACTTTCGAAGGGCGAACATCCAGGGTTAATTGCGCAGTATGTAAGAAGCATTATTCACAATAACGAATAACGATTATGTAAAAAATAATTTTAATATGGCCGGAACAGTATTTCTTTAAATATATTTTTTTGCAAGAAAATGAAGTGTCAGTACAAAGAGAAGCCTGTATCCAGCAGTAAAGTAATTTAGAGGTAAAGGCGATGATGTCCTTTTCAGAAGATCACTCATTCGCAAACATTTTCTACGGAGGAAAATCTTTTTGTCGTAATTGGAGAAGTGATTTTAGAAACTGCCATTCGGATGCTTGAAGTTCATATTCTTTGAACCGAGAAGATCAAACAATGATCCCCATTGGATTGAACTCCGATGCTATAGAGTAGAACGTTTTTATATTAAGGGCAGGTTTACACTGTGTGTAGAAATTTAGGGAAGGTTCACCGTTTAAGGTGAGTTAACAGCTGGACCGATTGGATGAAATTTTGTGTTCCTGGAACGGGTAATAGTAATGAGGCCGAAGGCCGAGGTCTACGCGTACGAAGTAGCGGATATCAACTAATCTTACATAAAATAATTGGCCAAGACCGTGTCGAGACACGCATATGGTAGGGTTCCGTTATCAAAGCTAATTCAGCAAAAAATTCGAACGAACGAAGCTCTGTGGACTTAGCCAAATTTCAGAGATGTACCATCCCGACATAGCATATACTTTTTTTGGTTTAAACATAGAGAAAACTGATTGAGAAACATTATTTGTTAAGACCATTTCACAAAAAGGTCAATGACCTTTGAGCTAGAACGCTTTGAATTTATTAAAGTTTTATCGCTATTACTCAAAAAATCATCATCAGATAATGTTCGAAATAAATTTGAATGAAGGTTTTAAATATAACCTATCTGTATTGTAAGATTCAAGTTTATATGTCTAATAGTTTAGAAATGCAGGGGGGGGGGGACCAACTTTTTGCCACTTTGGCGGGCCATATTTTGCAAAGTAAAGACTTTATAAAAAAGTGATATATCAAACTTTACCTTTATTTTAAAAGACCTTTTCAACGATACCCCGATCGAGTAGTAGGAGTGAAAAACAATTTTCATCCCCATTTCACATGTACCAGCGCCACCCCTAAAATGCAATATTATATATTTTTTATACTTTTAAAGTTGAGATCTATATTACAACTATCATTATGCAAAGTTTCATTTACTTATCTTAGTAATTATAGAAGTTAGAAGGTTTAAAAAAATCAGACGGACGGACAGACAGAAAGATGGACGGCCGGCAGAATGAATTTATAAGGGTTCCTTGTCGGGCTACGGAACCCTAAAAATGAGGCATAGCTAGTTCCCACATAAAAATAACCGCCAACTAAGCGATGATGCGGTCTACGATCCGATACACTCGTGATTTGAAGACACCCAGATTAACTATCGGGGAATACCCATTCATTCAACGCATTTTACAGACTAGCAGTTTGCACGATAAAAGTGGATTCAAAGCGCTTTGTACGAGTTTTCCGTATTATTTTTTTGATGTGATATCACTGTCTGTTATTTAGTTATTTTATAAAATGATCGAACCACGAGCTCTGCCATTTCAAGCCATAAAAACCCTATAAATACGTACTATATTTTTATAGCACATTAGCAAGGCGTTATTATAAAACTCTTCAACGTCAATTTAGGTCAACCAATTTTAGACCAAACGTATAAGATTTGATATTTTATAATTATCGTCTAAATACTGCTTTAGAGATAATAAAGGTGCGACCATAATGATGTTTCCACCCAAATGCTTCATCAAAAACACGGTAGTGCTTAGTTGCTAAAGTCAGGTCACCTATCTAAATACAGAATGGAATGAACTTTGCTTAACTTTGCTGAACTATTAAGATCGGGATGAGCTCATAAACAAATTTCACTGAGCTATAAAGTTTGTCGCTTAGGTAGGTATGTAACATTGAGTGGCGAGACGAGATTTTACGACGAGATTTAGATTTCGTCAATAGAATTCATTTTTGTAGACATCTTATTACATCTCATAATGAGCCCCACATATTTATACACCACCATAGACCCCTCGCAAGTTGCAAATCGACCCTTGGGGGTTAATAGACCACTTTGGGGACGACTGTTATAATTTAAAAAAATAATGCACTTAAACCCTCCCCTCTTGGTCATCCATTTGACTACATTTTGAGCACATTGTTTGCAGTGGTGTGCCGCTTAATATAAAAGTGTGCTTTTGTAGAACTAGTAAAAATATGCCAATGTGTGAATTACGTGTTTACCTCGCCCCCTTCAGTTTTTGGCAGACTTTTTTCGATGCTAGCTCGAGTTTCAGGCAGATCCAAACCAATTGTGAAAGATTTTAGCTAATGAAATGGTTGTTATAGCTTAAAAAAAACTCAGTGTAGTCTCACCTTAAAGCTATACCACTTTATCTATACCTCGTTATACGGAGTTTTTATTGGAAAAGTTGTTCGAAGGCAAATTTAGCGGTCACTGTCTTCAACTCGTGACTTGATAAAAACGTCCAAGACAGTAGGAGCTGAGGTAGTATAGTTACAACTTGTGGGGTGAGATGGGACGGGGTCAGGTGGGACGTCGTTGGGAAACTTAGGATCGATGTTGGGGTTTCTTGATTATAAAATGTTAGGACAATTTTTACATTTAATATTGAATATAAGGAGTTCAACGAGTATTTTTCCGAACGGCTGATCTGTGAAAAGTACCACAGTATATTCAGTAACAAATGTAGATAAAATTTGAAGCTAAGGGTTAGGAGAATATTGAAAAACCTCAAAACGTATAAAATGGGACGACCAAGGCAGGCACGAAAAATCGACATCGATTCATAGTTGATATTCCTAAAACCCAATCATTGTTTGAACTGCTATATGCTGTGGAATGCGCTGTCTGAGTGGGTGTTACTGATAGATATAATCTGGGTGTTTTTAAGTGAATCTGTTTCATTTATAGGCAAGAATGCTCCATTGCAGCAAATATAATAGAAGCAAGACATTGCAGACCCCATTATGCAGGTCAAACGCAATAAAAAAAAGACTAGAGAACGCCAGGTGAAACCTTAGAACTTAAAAATATTATGCTTAGATTTTCGCGACATGGTTTAAAACATGGTCCTTAAATGCTGCCCTTTTGGAAAAGCTCACAGTCGCATAGCAGGCATTGGAGGGAGCTATACTCGGAGTTTCTTTTCACGATAAAATCCGAAAAGAGGATATTCGCCGAAGAACCACAGTCACCGACATAGTTGCCAAGATTTGCAAGTTGAAGTAGAAATGGGCAAGCCATATCGCTCGAAGATCCGATAAGTGATTGGGAAGAAAGGTTCTTGAGCGGAGACCACAAACCAGAAGACGCAGCATAGGTAGGCGTCCCATTAGATGGACCGATGATATCGTGAGAGTAGCGGCATCCAGTGGGTGCAGATGATAGAATGTCGTTCAGTGTGGAGATCTAGCGGGAGGCTTATGTTCAGCAGTGGTCTTCGGGCAAATGACAATGGTGATGATGAAGATATTCAACAAAAAGCTCAATAAAATAGACACTAATTAAACTGCTTATCACCCACGACATTCCAATCGAATGCAAACCACTAATAAATCGTCACAAGCAAAAACTAAGATCGAAATCGAGTCGTTAAAGTGTCCACCGACACATTAGCATAACGAATGTGACCAATTTAAATGAACGCATTTAATGTGGCTTAAATAAGAGTATTAGAATAATTGCGGTTAAATAACGCTTGAGAAAAAGTTACTCTAGCTCTATAATAGTTCAGTATCTTTATTTTCAACTAGCTTTTTTGCCCGCGACTTCGTACGCGTAGATTTTCATATTATCCTTCAATCCTTTTTTCTTTCCTTAATCCGGCCTTGCGCAAAATAACATAGCCTATACTTCAATCTGGTCATAGCTAAGCATATTCGTGAAAACCGCATTTAAATCCGTCCGCATTTTCTTCCAGGGGTGTAGGAGATGTGCGTGAACAAACAAACATAAATTCTAAAAACTGCCTTAACATGTTCAGCTTCTTATTTTAAGTCGCCCTGTGTGAAGTATTGATAGAAGCATAAAAGTAATAAATAACACCGTCAACAGTTTTCAAATCAAAAAGATAATGTGACCACAGTGCAGAGCATGTTTTGAAATTTTCTTTTTGTCGAAACCATTAAAAGTATATCATGTCATGTCGGGATGATATACATCTCTGAAATTTGACTGTCCAGTTTCGCTGGGCACGGAACTCTGACATAATGCTTGTCTTAACACGCTCTTGGCTAGTTATTTCTTATTTCGCGTGCATTTGTATGTATACCTTGATTAAAAAGCCATGAAATGGAACTACTCTATTTATCTGATAAAATATCACAGTAAAATAAAATTATTTCTTTATTCTTATTGCAAATATACACTTTCTTCTTCTAGAAGCTAAGTTTATATACCCTGCATAAAGGGTGCAGCAATGACTTATGTAGCGCCTGTTCACAAAACCAGAAGACCACAGACATAAATATATACATTTATGTATAGTTACTACTACATAAATATTATATATACTATTCAAACTTAACATAGGGTGAAGTAATTTTACAAAACAAAAAAAAACATACTTAGTGTGATAGGTTACCTACTTAATTATATATGAGATGATACAAAACTTATGACGCTACTTTCTTAACTATTTATATATCGATATTTATTTTCTAATTATTATTTTCTAAAATTTATCGTCGAATAAATCTTTTATCTCGTAATAACATTTTTGGGTTAGAAACTTACGAAGTTGGTTCAGGAAAAATGTTATTATTTCTTTCTTTCTTTATTGCGTCCGGAATTTTATTGTATAGGTTTATTTTCATGTACAAAGGGCCTTTTTTGAATATTTCTATTCGCGGGACTGAATTAAAATAGGATGCGGTATATTTTGTGTTTTAAATGCTAACATAGAATAAAACCAAGAGAATGTAATACTCCTACTCCATGCACTGGAATGAACCACCAAAGAGGTTGTAAGGCCTATAACATGCTTGATCTACACGTTCATTCATCTAAGAAGGTTAAGGAACCTTTTTTAAATTTAAACTGATTAACCGAATGACAGTTGACAGTTTCAAAACTTTCATGGCTATGTCAATAACATTCTCTTTACTTTGGATCTCCTTGCTTGAGGCTATGTGACGATCCTCATATTGCGTTTCGTGTAACGAAGAAATAAATCATTGATTTTTATTTTCGTTTATGTAAAAATAAAGAATTAAAATAAATGATATAAGGTAGCCTATGTTTCAATCTGGTAATTTCTAAGCATATTCGTGAAAACCGCATTTAAATCCGTCCAGTGGTTTAGGAGATGTGCGCGGACAAACAAACAAACAAACAAACAGACAAAAATTCTAAAAACTGTCCTATCGTGTTCAGCTGCTTATTTTATGACGACCTGTGTGATATTTTTTTTGTTATCTCGCAATTACAGATTTTTTTATCTCTACGTTTTTATTATATGTATAGAATAGAATAGAATAGAAGATGTATAGATTATGTAGAAATACAAGTACACTTATGAAAGGTCAAAATTAAACAAAAGTAAATAGTCAAATAACGAAAACGGGATACCGACTAGATAATAATTTCATTATCTCTAATCGAATACCAGAACATGATTCTGCCAAGTTTCCGTGTCGGAAAGCTACCAGACTTCAGTTTGCGGTAGATTTACAGCACATAAATTATTTAGTACCAAATAAGTCATTATAACTGGTGCAAGGTCGAGGATCGAACCGGGTACCGTCAAATTGTAAATCACACATGCTACCGCTTATTCATAAATGAAGTTCTAAGGTAACAATCTTAAAAAAAATAACCGAATTGAAAGCCCCCACCTTTTTTGAAGTCAACAAAAAAGATTCTTAGAAACTTAAAAAAAGTCGCAGACGAAGACGTCCTAGTTTCAGGTAGCTCATTTGGTTATCATCTGAAACGTAAACCCCAATCAAGCCGACGATTCAATTATTTCTTTTCAATGCAAACTTAGATATTCCGGTCGTATTCGATAAAACTCTGGAAGTTTGGGATAAAGTTTTAATTGGGTTAAATGGTTGAATTCTGTTTGGGTCACGGACATCTCAACTACCTACGTAGATAGAATTAAATCGCTTAGGTCCTTAGGGAAATAAACAATTTTAATTTTTTTGCAATGGCGATTCGAACCGGTGTCCCGTCGCATCGCTCGTTTTTGCAATTTTTTTGAAGTGAGTTCTTTACGCGTTGACCATTTTTTGGGTAAATAAAAATCATGGAACTCGCGTTATCGTCACGCTGTCATAGTATACAATACATAATACACAGTACCGTGTATTTTAAATCAGCGCTATCTCTTGTAGAATATGTGAATTACAACTTAAGTTTTCACTTCTGACGTGCAGTCCTATGACTGTTGTGTTTTTTTGGATATGAACAAAATCGATAAAGTGGTTCTGAAGATATAGGGGTCGCAAAGTTTTAGGGTGTACCACTTGTTAAAATAAGCGAAAAACGAGCAAGTAGCTCAGTTAATATTGTGGCTACCATTAGGCGAACGATTCGCACTTCTAGTTTATCACCACGTGTGCTCAGATCATATTAACTAGTTGTTAGCCCCGAACTGAGACCTCTCCTGTATATTCGCAACTCCTCAAAATATTTTGTTCATATTTAAACTTACATATTGTATTGAAATTAACTACTAACTTACAAAATTTCATGGACATGAATATTATATCAACACTAGCGCTGATGTCCGCGAATTCGTACATGTAGATTTTCATGTAAACTTTCAACCCTTTTGGAGGAAAAAAAGGGTTGAAAGTCTTCTCCAGCCCTTGCGCAAAATAACACACCCTATACTTCAATCTGGTCATAGCTAAGCATATTCGTGAATACCGTATTTAAATCCGTCCAGTGGTTTAGGAGATGTGCGTGGACAAACAAAAATTCTAATAACCGTCTTAAGGTGTTCAGCAGCTTATTTTAAGACGCCCTGTGTATATTTTTTTGATTTCTCGCAATTAATTTTTTTTTTATCTCTACGTTTTTATTATATGTATAAGATATAGATACATAGAAAATATACTCGCTTACTACAGGCTACAGACTTCTGTCACAGCGCGCTAAAGCTTCTGTTTTTCTGACCGTTATAATACTTTTTCGCATACGCCAAATGTAAACATTCACCAATCAATGTCTACAAACATTAAAGAAAACATAAATAAAATAAATAAAAATTGGACTTCAAGCACATTTATCAAGCCAAAGTTTATTTAGCGTTAACGTCGAACTAAACAATTGGTTCCGTACAAAATAAATAACGGGCAATCGTTCAAAGCGAACACGTATTGTAGAACGCTCGCTGAATGAGGAACGCCTGGGGAGAGAGCTAAGCGCGAGTGGCAGCGAGTAGCGATTTAAAGTAGGAGTACACTTCACTGCATTGGATAATACTGAATTTATACTACATACTTTGAGCTGCTTAAAATCAGACTGAACCACTGGCTGATCGAGCAAACATTCTATGACTTTGATGAATTCGTTAGTAGTGAGAATAAAATAATATTTCCCTTTATTTCAAAACATTTTCAGGCACGAACTAGATTTGGTAGGCATTGGTGGAGCCGAAACCAATACCAAGAGGCCCTGTTGAACTATGGAATATGTATAAAGTGGAATATGAAACTATTGTACAGTATAGGAAAAATCTGGGCTATTGAGGTGAACAACTTGTGGATAGAAGAACAGATCTATAGAATGAGACACTGCACCTGCCTTATCCTGTCTCATTTCAAAATATATTTAGACTGGCCTCTCATAAAGGCTGCCATATATTGGCACCGGAGGGACAACATTGGCGTGGGTGGGTGGCTTAGGGTGTCGAGAGATGTGCTATACTTTCAATAAGAGATACTCGCGGCGTTATGCCCTTTAACACTTCCACCCTTGAGAGCTGAGGTTCTTAGCTTTCCCCCAGATAGCCAGTTAAGGCAAGCCAGAGGTCGGGGTCTCATTTGGCCCCATGGAATCGGGGTACACGGTATCGCCACTCACCGACGGCTAGCCATAAAGCCACCTCTGCGTTTAGAAATAAAATTTTATTATTATGTCATTTGATATATTATAATTAACAATTTGTAATAATTGATCTTTATGGACGTATACAGGAAGTTGAATAAACGGGATTCATGGCCTAATTTAACATTTTAGGTTGTATATTTTCAGGACCACCCGTGAGTTGTAGAATCTTAAATTCAGTTACTTAGTTCATATTAGGTGGAGATTTGCTTAAGAACACATCAGTCATAGGACTGCACGTCAGAAGTGAAAACTTAAGTAGTCATTCAGCTATTCTACAAGAGATGGAGCTGTTTTAAAATACACGATACAGCGTGACGATGACGCGAGTTCCATGATTTTTGTTCCCCAAAAAGTGCTCAACGCGCCTCAAACAGTTGCATCAAGAACGTTATTTTATTTATTTTTTATTTAGTTTATTAAGTATAATATCTATGTTAAAAATATCGCAAATTATATCGCAATATTGCACCAGTTACCAACTCCCAAACCACAAACTGCATCAATAACATAACTCCGAACTCTCCGCTCCCACTCGAGCCGCACCCAAAAGCTTTTATTGCAAAAGTTTGCTCCCGACCGAGGCATCGAAACTTCTCCCATTTGTACCATACAAATAAGAGAATTGAAAAACGAGAGTTCTCATAATTATTATAATATTGTTCTGAGATATAACGGTTCAACGCGCCGAGTTGGGTGATTATTATGGACTTGTGCAGCCCTATTCTTGTTTCGATCGAAGTTATCTCTCTCACTCATATGACATTTCTAGTGAGAGGGACTGATATCGAGATGATTTCAAGCACGCAAAGGGTTCCTATGACGAAAGTTTTACAAACTCGGACAGCGTTGTAAATAAGCTTTTTTTTGGTTCTTTACCAGGCTCTATGTCCGATACAATACGAGACGATTCATACGATACATTACCAAATGGTATTGTTTATTACAATACCATTTAAGTGACAAGATTTTAATCAACGTCAACAGCGCCCTCTGCCCGTGGCAACGGGCAAGAATTTCCTTGTTTAGAGAATAATAATTTCAGAATGCCAAATTTTAAATTGAATTGAAACGTATTTATATGAAAGGTATTTCAATTCGGTCCAGTTCTGAAATTTTTATGAAGTCGTTTTTTTATATTGATAATTATTATCATCCGCATACTCAGTTCTATATTTTACTCGGACAGCGAAATGGAAACGTCGCATTTTGACGTTGACACGTACTGTCAAACTCTCTAACTTATATATGCTTGACACTGGAAAATGCACATGAAATGAGACTCCAAAATTCTGATGAGGAAAAAAATAAAATTATTGATTATATATATCGAAGTATAAGTATGAAATCTATGACTTTTTTATTTTCAACTTGATCTGAAATATAAATTAATAAAAACTATATTGTTATGGTTAGTTCTTTTTAATGATTGTAAAACGCAAGAACAGTGTTTATTTAGTAAATAAGTTCTTGTTAGCTTAACCGGAATGTAACTGAACATTTTGAAACCAAGCTATCAAAATAGACCGAATAGAAAACTAGTTAAGGTATTAAAGTGACTACACCCGGTCCGTTTGTAAGTTTCTTAAAAATCTTTCCGCAGTGGAAGTGCAAAACAAATAGATAAAACTATAGCTTATATTTTGTAAAGAAAGCAATAAAAAAAACCTCAAAGAATCAAGTACCTCGGAGTACAGCTACTTAAGTACTTTATAAACGAATCTGTCATATAAAAATATCGCCACCATTATAGTTTCAGAAATTCTACAAAAAATATGGAGCAGTTTAAAATTAATTTAAAACAAAGCATAATTGCTTAACCAAAATTAAATGCTTCAAATTATGCTAAACAATAACTGAAATTAGTTTAATCAACGTAGATTCGTCTCCCGCAGTTGACAAACTGTTTCATCCCCAAAATAAATAAGGGGTTGCTGAGTTTACCAGAGTTTACTCAGAAATAACTACTGTTGAACAAATAAGCCTCGGGCACAACCTCACAATTAAGTGGAGTACTTACTGGGAGAACGTAAATTTAGCTTCACTGGATGAAATGGCAAGAAAGCATAGTATGGTGTTAGTAATTTACAAAGTGCTCGTCTATGGGTCGGCCGCATAACTTTGATATATCCTGGGATGTTACTGGGTGCGGGAAAGATGATGAAATGGACGATGTCGCGCGGGGAGCAAGAGGTGGTCTATTTTACACATCATCAGCCAGAAGACGTCCACTGCTGAACATAGGCCTCCCCCTTTAACCTCCACACTGAACGTCATCCTGCCATCTGCATCCACTGGATGCCCGCTAACCATATAATGTCGTCGGTCCATGTCGAGGCCTACCTATGCTGCGTCTTCTGGTTCGTGATCTCCACTCAAGAACCTTTCTTCTCCATCGGTCATCAGTTCTTCGAGCTATTCTATACGCGACCTCTTTATGATCTTGCCGCGCATCCGTGTGTTTCACAGGCAATTTTTGAATTATGCGGCGGACTTATGGCTACCACATTTGCGTGTAAAACTATATCAGTCTTGATGATTGATGTGATCAATTCAAGCGATATCATATTCAGAAGCAACGGTCCCAGGTTACCTTTGAAATCCTGCATTGGTGATGCATCCAGTAAATTTGACTTTAACCTGAAAAATAATAACATTTACTAATTAGATCCGAAAAAATAACTAAGCATTTTCACAGAAATTCAAATGAACTTTGCTTGGATAACTGCTGTTTACTGGCGGGTAAAAAGCGTCGCAAACCGGCGGTTTAAAACTTTTTCCATTTCGATGTTCAAATGTTTATATCCAACGGGTGAACTGTCACTGAATTTCGTTGGCTTAACACGTTCATAGCTATTTTGGTGCGGTGGGCACTTTTCCACAACTTTTTTTAAAGTTAGTACCCATACACAGTTCACGCGAGAAAAATCTCGGAGCTATAAAATTTCAATATTTTTCTTTATTTACAGAATAAAGTATGTACATATAGCCTGATTTATTTTTCCTTGGTGTGTTGACGATTTTATAGAATTTATAGTTGTAGACGACTGACAAGTTGTTTTTTTGGACTTTTATAGCTATGCTACATGGCAGTCCTCAAGTCTCCTACTGTCATGCTGGAGACGGACACACTCAACCAGTAGATGGTATACATGTGATAATATATTAAAAATTGAGGAACAAATCTAGAATTAATATTCTCCTCATAATAATTTATTTTTATTTCCGCTCAATAACAAACTTCTTACATTGTAAATTTGAATTTTTAATACAACTGTGACAGTCTGTCTGACAGTGACGTTTTACAAGTCTTGTGACAGCTGTAATATTGTCGGCGCCAGGAACAAAAGAGGTAAGTTAAGAAAATCTAGTTGAAATAAACGACATACAATAAGTTTATCTTAGAGATTAACCTTGGCAAAAAAATATAAAAAAAATGTAACAAATTTTAATTTTGGCTAATTCAACGATCGATATTAATTTTATACCATTTTAAATGTCAGAACCGAACCTGTCGCTTTTACGTCTTATTACTGTAAAAAAGTCAACTATATTTTCGAATTTAGTAAGCACAATCTTCGAAATTGACTTTATTAACTTGTTAAAAGGTTAAATCAAGATAAGATAAAAGTTTAACCCACAGCTATAAATTTGCGGTGCGTGAGTCCAAGGGGTTGAACATAAAACGGCTGTGAACGTGTTAATTTTTATTCGCCAAACACGGATATTTGACCCAGTTTGACGCAGTTAAACATTTTATTTCGCCTAACTTTTGAAGGGTTAACACGGTAAAGACTCGGCTTTTACTTTTGTAGGGGACCTTATTATAGGTTAAAGTCACCGAAAAAGTTTTAAATAGTTTGGAGCAAAAGAGTAGGTATGTGTATTGGCGTCAATTTGGTTGGAACGTTTTTAAACTAAATCAGACAGTTTTATTAATTAAACTCAAAATAACAGAAAAAAAAGGATTTACAGAGAAACTATTTAAGTATAATAAACCTATAAAAAGTCAGTCATATGACTGCACGTCAGAAGTGAAAACTTAAGTGGTAGTTCACCTATTATACTACAAGAGATGGCGCTTTTTTGAAATACACGGTACAGTGTTCGGTGGCGATAATGCGAGCTCCATGATTTTTGTTCACTCAAAAGTGCTCAACGCGCCTATAGAGGTTTTCACATCGAAAAAAGAAAAGTTTTCATTAAAATAAGAACCCCTTGTTAAAACTTAGTGGTTAGGTTAGGTGTACAAAGCCACCAAGTACACTGATATCGCGAAAAAACGGCTGTTCCATGGAAAACAGTCAATGAAACTCGACAAAATGTATATAACAGCTGTGTTTTTTTGGTTCCATAGTAAAAGTTGTTTAAATTATGAGTACAATGACCTTTTCTGCTTATAAACGTAACCCTGTTTAGATTTGTGAAGCTAGGTTAGATTAATATGTCAATTTTTATTCGAGGTTATTCCAAATATACAGAACACGAACATAGCCGAAATTAGGTTTTTGTCTTTAATGGAATCACGACCTTATGTCCTTATTACTTAGAAACACTTGTAATAAAAGTCTTTAATGTCAGGTCAGGCAGAAAACATCGATTAGATGAATCGAGGTCAAGTAACCGAAGTGAACTTATCTACCTAGTTATTATGTTTTTATAGCTACTGTATATACATTAGTTCTTGATTTTATAACATGTTTTTTGTTTCAGTTCATTGACAACGAAACGAAAAAATATTTTTTTAGTTCCTTCCTCACGGAATTTTGGCACCGCACATGTTGTGCATTTGCTCATATGCCCCTAATATTATTGTTTTATTTCGCAAACTAATACTATAAAAACAATTTCATTATACTTTTTTAATGTATGAAATCTTGGTTATTACTCTAACCTTCTTAGGACATCATTTATTGCGTAAATTCAGATTTTATTCTAAAGTTAAAACAAAAACATTAAATAGTCCAATTTCCATATTTAATCAATTCTCAAATATGTTCAAAGGCGTATTGGAAACACATATTTGTCAATTTTATTCTGAAACCCCGTTGTTTTATTACAGTTTGATTTAACAGTGCTTATTCTGTTATAATAATATCTAAAATAAACTAAATTTAACTGGACTTTTAAAGTTTTGTCCTTGACTTAGGGCCGATTTTTCAATCTGCAGTTAAACGGTCAGATACATACCAAATCAATATTATATCTATCCAATAAATTTACAGTATTTACTCCGCAGATAACGTCTGACTATTGAAAAATTTAAAATCATGCTATCAATAGAATAAATTCTATCCGATTATTTAAATGAGGATTGAAAAATGAGCCCTAATAGGCAAAAAAAAAAACAAGTAATAATATTAAAAGAAACAGTGTAAATTGAATCTTAAAAAAATACCCAATAAAATAGCTGAATAATCTACAAACGGCTAAACAAATTTTGTTAAATCATAACTAAGAAATCTCTCGATCAAGTGACTTTTGAAACAAACAAAAAACCTAAATCAAAATTGTTTCAGCCATTTGGGAGTACGACGCCACAGACAGACACTCATACACGTGAAATTTATAACACCCCTTTTCTGCGTCAGGGATAAAATCAAGTGGAACTACAAAATGTAGCCGATGGCATTAAAATACTATCCTCGCAACTCAGACGCCTCGCATTTCAAAATGTGTCAAGCCGTTTTGGATTGACGAGGTAATGTAGATACGTACATAACGTACAACCGAAAAGTACCAAGTCCGCCTGGGGAAGTACCACACCTTTGCCAGTTATTCAACCGCCAAGCAGTAGTGTGCAAACACTACTGTGTTCCGGATTGAAGGGCAATGTTTCCAGCGAAATTACAGGGCACACAGAGATTTGACATCCAATATCTCGGGGTGACGAGCGCAGTGCATTGCCATCCTGGGTTTTGAACTGTTGAAGTTCAAAATTCTGAGTGACGTTGAGCTGTTATGGGCAAGCGTGAAGAGCCATCAGGCGAGCGACTTCGCTCGTCTCGTCACTCAGTATCATAAAAAAAGCATTACCTTGTTTTTGGGCAATTGGATAAAACAAGCTACGACAAAGGGTTCTTCAAAAGGCGAGTTAACAAAGTCTAACTATTATAATAAAAGGTCGGTAACGTATTTGTATAAGAACCAGAGTCATCGACATAGCTATAAAAATTTGCAAGCTAATGGGCAGGCCACATCGCTCGAAGAACCAATAACCGATGGGGAAGAAAGGTTCTTGACTGGAGACCACAAACCGGAAGACGCAGCGTAGGTAGGCCTCCCACTGGTTACACCGACGATATCGTGAGAGTCGCGGGCGTCCAGTGGAAGCAGATGGTAGGATGTCGTTCAGTATGGAGGTTAAAGGGGGAGGTCTATGTTCAGCAGTGGACGTCTTCGGCTGATGATGATGAACGTATTTGTGATGCTTCTGGTTTTCCAGGTATCCATCGGTGACGGTGACTGCTTACCATCAGGCAGGCCGTCTGTATGTTATCCACTTATGGCAAAAAATATCAGATTAAGAGGTGACGAAAATTGGTTTGACTCCATAAAATATAGTTAGTACTCACATCAGACTTGAATGGGAATGGAAATTGACGTCGGCGAATGGGTAAAATTGGTGTTATTTGTAAAGCTTTGTTTCAGAATGTCCGTTAACGTCCCGGTTAAGCTAACAAGAACTTATTTACTAAATAAACACTGATTGTGTTTCACAATCATTCAAAATGAGTAACCATCAAAACCACAATATAAAGTTTCTATTGATTTATATAACATATCAGATCAAGTTACAAATATTTTTTTTGTTGGTGAAATGAAAAATGACGTAAAAATGCGGCGTTGCCATTTCGCTGCTCGAATACTATAGAACTAAGTATCCGGATGATAAAAAAGGATTGTAAAACGCGAAGTGAGATAACCGAAAGTTTTAACTTCCACATAATTTATGTGATAGTTAGCAACTAGGTACTTTAACAGCGCATTCTGAAACATACCTAAGTCTTTTTATTTATATTACACGGGAATTTCTCACGTAAGATTAGGCCGGATACTGCTACTATAGTCTCAACCGCATTCAGCGGTCTTATAAGTAAGTAACTCCCGTGTAATATAAATAAAATGTCTGAAAACCACGTCAGTTTCCATAATACCTAAGTCTTGTAAAAAATAGACGCTTCTTTTAAATAAATAAATTCTATTTTTGCTTAAATGCTGTGAATGTTATTCAACCTATTTCAAGGGAAAAAATTAAAGTAAATTTAATACAAAACAGTAGTTACGGTGTTTTTACGACACAAAAAACATAAAATCTTGTTCAACATTTTATGGCGTTAAATTATGAATATATAAAAAATTATATTTAATAATTTATTAGATACTCCAATATCTTAAATATTTTAAGCACCTATAAGTTAGCCGATATTAATATGTATGTTATTGTTTAAAAAATATAAAATACGACCTCTCAGACTATTAACTAACAATATATTTAATGCATACAGACTAGAAATTAGCATAATAAGTTGAACTTTTAATTTAAAATGTATGTAATATATTGTAAGAGGCATAGATAAATAATTGTAAAAAAAAGAAAAGACACGACATTCAAACATAATTACCTAATTAACCACTTTCAAAGAATTAAATAAATAGATAAATCCCCCACATCAAGTACGCTAGAAAATATATAATTGATCTCCGAAATTGAGCAAAAAATACCAAGTATTCGTGTTTTTAATATTTAAATGAAGCAGTTAAATAAACAATGTTTTTGTAGTTTAAACCAACGGGACGTTAATAAAGATAAAAACGAACCAAATAGAAAAAAGTACAACACTAAAATCGTAGTTCCAAATTCAAACAAAACTATTTTATCCAATATCGAATGTCAGACAAATGTAAAGATGTTATCGAATCACGTATCGAATCAAGAGAATCGATAACGTACGTAGTTTTATGCCACTTTGTATCGAGATATCGATATTGACATGTCGATATTAACCTATGAACCGGGGCGGGTACTAAATAACGCTCAGCAGCCGATTAGCTAATTAAGTCGTTGGTTCTGGGCTTGGGCTGCCGCTTAGTGATTTTAAAGGGTTCGCCTTTGGACAGCTTTATGGGAAATTCCGTGGAAATTTTTACATGCTCATTAGATGTCTGAAAAAAAAACACACCAGTCATAGGACTGCAAGTCTGAAGTGAAAACTTAAGTAGTAATTCACCTATTCTACAAGAGATGGCGCTGTTTTAAAATAGACGGTACAGCGTGACGATGACGCAGTTCCATGATTCTTGTTCACCTAAAAAGTGCTCAACGCACGTAATGAAGATTTCACTTCAAAAAACATTCCTTAAGTTTTAAAAGATTATGTCCTATAATCGACACAATACATATCACGGTATGTTCAATAGTTAAATTAAATAAAAAAAAAATAACAATAAAAAACACAATTTTTCATTTAAATAAAACAGGTTATGTTTACATGAAATGTATATTTATAAGCTATAGGCAAATTTATTAAATTTCTTTTCTGACATTTTTCAAGCAAATATTCTTTGCCCCGACATAACTGAATTGTTAAATACCAAAAAATTTAATTATTCCCGCATCGATATGTAAATGAACCGATTTATATTCGATATTAAATCGATTCCACTGACGAATAGCCGATTCTCATTCTCTATTGGCTAATTATACCTCATTTATATAATTCGAATGATGTATTCAGAAACGATAAATTGTTTTTGTTGTGAATCTGTCAGATTTGTTTTGAGTGTCAATTATTTTTGGTAATCCTTTTTTTATGAGATTTTTTTATAGGCTTAATACCTATATTTGGTTATATTTCATTCGGTATCGATTTTGTAAGATTAGTTTCTTAATCGACTTGACTTGAATTGGGTGATTATTATGTGCATAAATCATTAGTAGGAAATGACTTTCACTCTTAACTCATAATTAAAAATGCACCTTTTCGTAAAACAAATCATCGAAAATACGCGCTACCTAAAAAAATACAATAAAATCATAATCATCTAGTTTCTAGTTTTTTTTTATCTTATAATATATATTATATTATTAAGTTTATAGTAATAAATTGTGTAAAATTAAATTTATATTTAAAAAGATTTATAGTATTAGGTTGACTATTGAATTAGGAGCAAGTTTTTAATACAATGACATCCCTTATAACTTGAAACTTTCTTAACCAGTTTAATATTTATATATTATTGGTTTTTATTTATTAGACTTGGTACTAATTCCGTCACTAATTATGTCAGCGTTGACGGCATGCAACGTGTTAACTTCAAACTTAATTTAATATATATTTCTGTTAGATAGATAAATGAAATTTTGTTTGTGGAGTAAATAAAAACGTTTGATTTACCTTTTCTTAGCACAGTTTTATTTATGTAGTCATTTAAGGGGACACTGACTATTCAGAAAATTAAGAATTTGATGCTGTAAAAATATAGAAATTTTCGAGTTTTGGGTCATTTTAGGTAGAGAGGAAATATTTCGAAAATGTTCAATGGCTCGAAAACTGTCATTCTTTTATTTAACACAAAATTTTATTTTCTAAACATTCTTGTATACATTTCGGTAAAGAGTTTTTGACACACTCCCTATACTAGGAGAAACGTAATTTTTTATAAGCAAAACCGCGAGATGAATCTAGTTAATACAGATAAGGTTTTAATTCAACAAGTCTCAAATCAAAACCGACGCAGACCTCCAGAAATATTACAAAAAAATGAATTGTAACAAAAAATATTCTTTGATATTATCAACCAGGCCACGCCGGTTCTCGAATGAGACAAATAACCAGTCTACGGGCCTCTGGAGCAAAACCTCAATTTTCTAGTTTATGTCTCGGCAAATGTTTGCGTACCAACCCTTATTTTCGCATCCTTTGAATGTACACGACTGACAGCCCTATTAGAAACTAACAATTAAACTTGGGGCAAAAATGACGCAATGTGGAGAGATTACCGGCGCTTTTGAATGGGGTCCGTCCAATGAGAATGGTCCTTTGAAACCTTTTACAGATGTCAGCAATTTTATGTTTTCAATATCAACTAACTTCAAAAGAGGATTTTCTCAATTGGACTGATTTTTACCACGCAATATTTCCGCTAATTGTGAACCAATTTCATTTTTTTAAGTGAATACTTCTTTAGGCGCATTGAGCATTTTAAGGGTGATCAAAAATCATGGAACTTGCGTTATCGTCACGCTGTACCGTTTATTTTAAAACAGCGCCATCTCATGTAGAACAGGTGAATTACTACTTAAGTTATCACTTCTGACGTGCAGTCCTATGACTGATGTTTTATTTATTTAATATCTCCAAGGTAACTTACTATGACTGTCACTATGACTTAAAGGCTTTAATAGATTTTTGGACGCAAAACAAGAATAAACCTTTCCTAAATTGATTTAGTAGTTTTGTTTTTTGCCTTGTAATTTTTGTATAATTGACATTGTGTGAATCGATTTAAAAATAATGATAATATTCGGATCCTTGAGGTTTACATCTTAAATATTTAAAATTGCGAAACAGTGAACATACTCGTATCTAATAATACATAAAAGATAAAAAATAAATCTTTTTTTTTAGATTTAATTTTATTTGGAAACTTTAAATTCCGTCAGAAGTGAAGTTTTTTTAAGTACCTTAACAATCGTAATCATAAGCTCTTCTTCGTTTGTAACGTGCTCAGTAAATGTTAAAAACAGTGCACAAATATGCCCGAAGCTGCGTTTAACTTTTACAATTAGGTACTTTACATAATGCGATATTCTCTATGATTTTAAATAAATTATAACAGAGAAAATATCTTTATGATGGCTGTAAAACGTACACTTAATCGCGGTATAAAATGTAATCAAGCAAAAAAATCTTATATTTATTTTACTCAGTGAAAAAATAAATCAATAAAAAAAACGTTTTGTCTGCCTATCTTCGAATTTACTTTGTGAACAACCCGCATTTTTCAGTCTTCCCGTGACATGGTGAAAGTAACTGTGCCGAAATATCGGGAGCTCTATCCACCTTATCACGGTAAATATCCCACAGTTACATGATTATTTACGGGATATTTACCGTGGTAAGGTTGTGGAAGGAGTCCCCGATGTTTCGGCGCAGTTACATGCACCATGTACACGGGAAGACGGAATATCCCGTAAATAATCATATAACTGTAGTCAACAACCGCGATAGTTTAAAACAGCGGTAAATATCCCGTTAATAATCATAAAATTGTAGTGAACAACCATGATAGTTTAAAACAGCGGTAAATATCCCGTTAATAATCTTAAAACTGTAGTGAACAACCATGATAGTTTAAAACAGCGGTAAATATCCCGTTAATAATCATAAAATTGTATTGAAATCCAGTGATAGTTTAAAACAGTGTTCTGAGTATTTAATGCCCATCAGTTTTCGCGAAAAGTACGAAAAGGTGTGTCGGTGTTTGGAACAAAAGTGTCTTTTACAAATTCAACAGAGACCAGAAAAGACAGCGGCGTGGCATGTCCCGTCATTATGGAGAGATGAGGGTAGAAACATTATCCATAAAGGTCACGTCAGACGATGTTCTAGACTGGTGCTATGTAAAGAGATCCTAGTACCCTTTGTCAGAAAAGGAGGTCGGCTACCTAAAAGGTTTAACTGGTTATATTCACACATTACATTAAAATCATGTACTTATATAAGCAAAAGAGTATGTTTGTATGTTTTTCTACACTCCGTAACAGCTGAGTATCTTCCACAGAGAAGAGAAGTAAAAAGAAAACAGAAATGAGAAGGAAACTCTGTCGCCAGGTATTGTGACAGATATGTGATTGAACATTCTTATTTATGTCAACGCGTCTAACTCCGCGTCACAGTTGCTAACACAGTTACTATGGGTTTATATGACTAAGTTCTTACAAAAATGCTTTGACAGCGCTTCTAATTAAAACAATACAAAAATTACTTTTCTGTGGTGTCTTCAAACACGAGTGAATCGGTTTCTTCTAGGCAAGCGTGCTCCATCGTAGACCGCATCATCGCTTAACATCAGGAGAGCCAGCGGTCGAACGCAGGCCGGTACACAAAAAAATACCTGCTAAACGGATTTCAATGAAGCCTGGAATGGAGGAAGCTTTAATCCTGAAACATTTAGATATGTTTATTCCCGTAATGTTATATGAATTTCAATACGTATTTTACGTAGCGATTATTCGTACTTCACCCACAGTGGCGTTAGTACGAGAACTTGCGAAAAAGTTATCGTAACATAAACGATAGCAAAATGTATGAAAAGTTGAACAGCGCCTCTATCGGACGTGAAAGGAAACTGAAGTTTTCATAAATTTTCTATCGTTTACGTAACGATACCTTTTTCGCAAGTTCTCGTACTAAGGCCACAGTTTATTGCTCATAACACATTCTGATATTTCTATCGAAAATTTAAACCAATAGGAACCCAAAAACGCAGTTCCATAATTGACCCTGACAGCAAAGCAATAAAAATCAAGTTTCAATCACACGTCTTTATGTCTAGTTATTGCCGGTATAATCCGGCACACAATACCTGTTTTGTACAGAATCGGGGATTTTCCGACCTCATTCTACTATATCTATTTAATTTCAAAGTAACTGCATCGTAAACTCATATTTTATGTATCACCCCAAAACTTCCAACGTAAAATGGACTCCACTTTGGGCAACTTTGTTTCGAAAATGTTTTATTTACAGATCAAGTTAGACCGGTCATTTTATAGTTATGGATTAGATTTTTCTGTGGAATTATTAAATTAATTCTGTGTAGAAAGTTTTAACACAATATTAATGTTTTTAAGGGCAGAGGTTGTTATACTTCGCCGTTAAGATGTAGTATCTGTGTGTTTGTTTTTTGAATTAATTATTGAATAAATTTTATCTCTTATGTTGACAGAGTGGGAACGGAGCTAGGCTTATTTTGCATGAATATCATAATTTTTGACGATTGGCTTTTACTTTTTATAGAATTTGTGCGTAACGAGTTAGCCTACGAACATTCCATGAATTTCTAACCATCTAATCTAATAAAAGATGACAGGTAGGTATATAAAGTTACACGGAAATATTGAACTAAGTCGAAAGGAAGTCATTGTACTCATCAATAAGGCAAATTTCAGTATGGGACCAACATTAAAATTGCGACAAAAAATAGCGGATACACAAAAAAACACACGCAACGAAATCTAGGCATCGCTACGTCGCGATTTCAGGGTTAGTTCCTTAGTAAAACTTGTTTTCATTACTCATACTCGGAAAGTAGGTCTGAAGTTGCCTGAGGAGCGGGTTGAAATTAATACATTTCAGCCCTAAGGAGAATCACTTGCAATTGACAGTGACAGTTGACAACTGACAGACACTCAAGTTGTAAAAAAAACTAGTTCTATTTTCACATTTGTATTGAACCACGTTTTATGATACCCTTTACCAAACTGCCACGAAACGGACATTGGCAGAATTGTGACATAGTCGCAGAGGCCAAAAATCCAAGACGTGGAGTGAACCATGTTCCAACTTTTTTTTCTTCCTCAGAGGATTATGGTCCCGCAAAAAAAAAAAAGGCGGGAATCCGATCTTCATTGTAGAGTTTTGTTTATACTTCCGTATAGCACATCTCTGGCGTCTCCATATTATTTTACTTATTTTTTTAAATCCCGGCACAGGTTTTTATTTGAATAATATCCACAAGGTTGTTTTTGAAAACTTGGCAGCACGTATGCATAAAAACCATCATAAGAAATATAAAATTCACATGGTCTGAAAAACGATACATTTTAAGCGTCAAAGGGTTAATGACTCGTCATTATAAACAATGGCCTTGGTTTAGTAATTTTAATTCAATGTGGGGATGATAAGATCTCCACTGACGTCCCGCTTGGAGTGCATTGAGCATTTATCCTTGCTAACCTACCCATTATATCCGAAACGTGAATATTCGCCAAGAAACCAGAGTCACCAACATAGCTATTAAAATTTACAGGTTGAAATGGCAATGGGCACGCTACATCGCTCGAAGAAGCGAAAACCAATGGGAAAGAAAAGCTCTTGAGTGGAGACCATGAACCTGAAGACGCAGCGTAGGTAGGCCTCCCACTAGATGGACCGACGACATTGTGAGAGCCGCGGGCATCCAGTGGATGCAGATGGCAGGATTTTGTTCAGTGTGGACGTTAAAGAGGGAGGCCTATGTTCAGCAGTGAACGTCTTCTGGCTGTTGTTGATGATGATGAACCTACCCAAACCAGCCGAGCTCCTAAAATAAAGAAGCACACACAGCCTTGAGTCGCTTATTTCGCTTTTGCACCCATTCCATCCGTACCCTTATTCTGTCAAGTGTTGTAGCATTGAAAACTTATTGTGAAGTTTCTTCAAGGACCTTGATCGTATGTCTTCTGTGGCCTTGTAGTGCAGCATCACATGCTCTACGGTCTTGATTTACTTTGACCACCTCGTCACAGAGGAGTATCTGTAGCTCCTTGGATTTAATACAATATTTCTATCTTCTTAATAATACATTTTTAGGGTTCCGTACCCAATGGGTAAAACGGGACCCTATTACTAAGGCTTCGCTGTCCGTCCGTCCGTCTGTCACCAGGCTGTATCTCAAGAACTGTGACAGTTAGACAGTTGAAATTTTCACAGATGATGTATTTCCGTTGCCGCTATAACAAAAAATACTAAAAAATAGAATAAAATAAATATTTAAGGGTGCTCCCATACAACAAACGTGATTTTTTTGCTCGTTCTCGCTCGATATTGATAACGCCAAGAGGTAGACGCTTGAAATATTCACAGAATATTCAGCTATATATTCACATAAAAATAAATTATTAAATAAAAATAAAATTGATATTTAAGGGGGGGCGGGCTCCCATACAAAAAACGTGTTTTTTGCCGTTTTTATAGATAATGGTACGGAACCCTTCGTGCGCGAGTCCGACTCGCACTTGGCTGGTTTTTTACTTATTTTGCACCAATATCTATCAAATGCTTACGTAGGTAACAACTGAAATATTAAAGTAGAATGTCCCTTCGAAATATTCCGTAGAAGCATGTACCAAACATGACAGGAAATAATATAGAGAAAATGTGAACCAACCTTCTGATTAATATATTGTAACGGTGAAATATATTGCGGGAAAATAGAGATGAAAGCTGTCAACGTGATGTTTTTGGAGATAGTACTTACGAGTATATATGTGTCCCTAACGTTATTTATAATACGTGGAGAGAACAGGTAGGTAAAACAGGGTAAACATGAGTACTGTCTTATTCGAGTGTATCTGTCCGTCTGACTGTCTGTCCGTCCGTCCTAATTTAATTTATTTTCGAAGTGAAAACTTCTTTAAGCGCACTTTTTGGGTGAACAAAAATCATGAAACTCGCGTCATTGTTACGCTGTCACAGAATACTAATACACAGTCATGTATATTTTAAAACAACGCCACCTCTTGTAGAATATGTGAATTACTACTTAAGTTTTCACTTCTGACGTGCAGTCCTATGACTAATGTGTTTTTTTATTCTAGACTGGATAATAAATCTGGATACCATTGAGCGTTTCACGTCACAGTTTGTCGAGTTTAGATCTGCTGGAAATAAGTTTGGCGAAATTTCAAAACTGAAACAGGAATATAGGAAACTCAAGTCACCTAGAAATAAATAAATAAATAACGCTTTACACCCATATCTCCTAAATAGGATTCCCTGCTGTATCAGGTATGCCATGGAATACACACAAATACACGGACAACTAACCCAGACCCAAAGCAGCCATATAAATTCATCATAAAAACAACTGCCCTGTCGGAATTCAAACTCTGGACCTCATTATCAAAATTTGGAAGTATTTCTCAATATACCTACTCTAAATTTTTATGTTACAAAAGAGAGGTATTTCAAATGTCCTCTGTGAGAAGTTCCATAGAAAATACACATGGTTAAGCCATAAATATTTCACTTATCACAAACCAGCTACCAGTTTTTCAACCGCAAATTATTTTCGATCTACCGAATCAAAATAATATGTAATCTATACCATATTAAAATTCAAAGAATTAACATCGTTAACTTTCGCATATAAATCATAAATGAATACATAATTTATGAACTACTGGACGTATTAAATTAGTTTTTGAAATTATTTAGCAATATGATTGGACTTCATTATTTTATAAGTAGGCAGGTATGTACCTAAACTAACCGTTGATTTGGACAGACTGCATTTTATATGGAATAATATTTAAAAAATAAGTACAGCTTTTAGTTTTAACAAGGTTTTTTTATACCTACTTCATGACGCCTTTGTTTTTTTTAGTGGAAAATTCCTTTTTAAACTAAATAAAATGCAAGCTAACTATCATTTTACAAGCAGACTGCCCTTAGACCGTCAAAGGTCAAAACAAGATCCAAATACCCAAACCCTCGATGCAAGCTGGTGGCATTACCATGCTGAATGGCAATGCTTATGTGTTGAACCAGAAACACGCCAGCATTTTGGCGTGGCATTGACCAAGCGCTCAGTAATATTTTAAAAACGAGGTGAGGTCCTGGCCTTCAAGGACCGAATGTTTCAACCCCAAACGGCTCAAATATAAGCATATTTGCGCCATTTGCTGCCGAATTGGCAGCCGCACCAGCCCCTCGTGTCTCAGGAAGAAGTATCGACCAAAGTCGCGTCACATACAAAAGGCTGTCCCAACTTCCAGGAAACTTTGGAACGTCTTCCATTCGTCTGGTAGAGCAGAGATTAGGCACAGGGGTGTATAAAAAGGCTTCCTATGATATTTTGAAATTAGGTCTTTTTGTGTAAGCCTGGTAATGGTATTCGTCTGCTGTCTCGTGCGCGCATTGTGCGAGTAAATTGGTGTGAGCGCAAAAAGTTTTTTTTTTTGTTATACTGGGTGACGAGACGAGCGAAGTCACTCGCCTGATGGCTCTTCACGCTTGCCCATAACAGCACAACGCCACTCATAACTTTGAACTTCAACAGTTCAAAACCCTGGAATGCAATGGACTGCGCTCGTCACCCCGAGATATAAGATGTCAAATCTCTGTGTGCCCTGTAATTTCGCTGGAAACATTGCCCTTCAATCCGGAACACAGTAGTGTTTGCACATTACTGCTTGGCGGTTGAATAACTGACAAAGGTGTGGTACTTCCCCAGGCGGAACCCCTGCATAAGAGTCCTACCACTACAAAACTACAAAAAGTTTCATTCGCAAATTAGCTTGCGTACTGCAAAAAAAAAACCGCTTGCATAAAGTAAAAATCCATTGCATCTGGTTAAATTCGCACATTTGTTTGTGTTCAGTGAAAATCATTGTTGCCATTCATTTCAGGCACACTTTCACTCGCGTTCGGGGAAAATACGTTACCCCTCGTTTTATTTCAATGGAAATTTACCGTTCGCTAGGTCGGTAGTCTGCTGGCTACAAATTTTAAACGTGACGGTAGTTAGCAAGCCGAAAATATCTTAGCATCATTTAAGAGGGGTCTAGAGCGCGTACTTGTCCATACAAAAAGAAAAAGCTGTTTTCTACCTCCTAATATTATCCGATTTCGGTGTTTTTTTTTTTCATGTATTCAGCTCATTATTTACTAGGCTTATTCGTCTTATTTTTTCCAGTTTGTTTTATCACTGTAATGTTATAAGCATTTAAAACAGCCATATTTTTGCTCTGAAACTATGTCTATTAAAAGTCATCATATTTTAGAAACCAAAAACTTTTTTAAAAATAATAAAACGTATAAGCCTAGATTACATTCTATTCAAGCGATTGACACCAATAACAAAACATTTTGTTACAATTTAGGGGGTAAAAAGAGGTATGCCGCAGAACCTAAATTCTAACAAAAAATATACCTAAAAATCTCACGAGCAGCAATTCTCTCTATCGGGCACATAGGGGGTCGGGGGGAAGGTAAGACTTTACTTCTTTACTTACTTTACTTCACACAGACAAGCAATAGGGATGCTAACGGTTATATCGACACTAGAGATGGGAAAGTAATCAAAATTACTTTTTCTTATTTACTTACGTTACTGAAGTAAAATGGGCATTTCGAATTATTATTAATGTTCAATCAAATACATTCAACATACCTACGTAAGTATTGTGTACTACGTACATATAATTATTATACCTAGTACTATATAATAAAGGCATTTAATGGGCAGGGAGGTGGTAGGTAATGTAAAGAATATACCTATTAGTGGTACCTAACTTACTAGATGCTATTTGTGGTATTACGTTGATCTCCTATTTTTATTTAGGACGCGTAATTTTTGCAATAAAGCCTGTGTTTTGATCTGATCTGGATGTGTTTTGGTTGTTTGGTAGCTGACTTTTTTATCTAAGCTTAGTGGTAAACTTTTTAGGGAATTATAGTTACGGTCATCTAGAACATTAGCCAAATATAATGTAGGTACTAGGGTTTCTGGAACTGGTACTGAATTTAAGAACCGGGATTTTCGGTACTTGACGTCATCAGACCCGGGATTTCTCGGTACTTTCGATACTACCTTAATTTTGTTAACTAATGGTGCAATTATAAGTGAAACAAGAAGTAGTAATGAATATATGAACGATTTAAATAAGTCAAAGAGTTTTACTGATGGTTCTTGATAGTTCAGTGTACTGTACTTCTTTCTGCCACGGAATAATATTCACCCACTAAGAGCTTTGGTGATCGAATGTCAATATCGGTAGTATGGTTTATAGTGCGTTTAAGCAGTGTGTCTATTTTGGTGACGAAAAAATTCAGATGAATAATTGCCAAATTATTATTCTGAATTTTACTTCAAAGTTCTTTCTGCTGCTGTCAAATGATACATGCATAACAATTCATTCCGATGTTGCTGATGAGCTTGTTGTCACTATTCTCAATGGACTCCAGAGTTCTAAGCTGATACTTACTTGGCTAATTCATCCCAAAGGTCCGAGCAGTAGGTACTCCATGCACGTCTGAACTTGTGCTTGGTACAGAAATACCAAATGTTTGGACGTGAGGTACTGTCGCATCTTTGGAAGAATACCCAGCTTTTTGGCAGCCAAGGAGCCTTATTCTCAATATAGAAGCCAAAGTTGTGGGTTGTTGTCAGGGAATCTTCCAAAAGCACGAGCCGGTTAGTTATTGGAATATCTACATCCCGGAAAAAAAGAAGTCAGGTGGAATGATGTCCTATTTGTGGAGAACATACACGCGTGGGTCTTAGCTGCATTTAACTTGACCTGATTGGTATCGCCCCAATCGGAAACTGCCTGACGGGACAAGTTCATGCGTTCAACCATGGCTTCTCAGAGAGACTGAATTTGTGGTCAACCAGTTCATGCATTGGATATGTAGCTCTGTGCTGTCGTCTGCATACCCAAGTGTCGAGTTTGAGGGGACAGTTGATATGCAGTTACAAATATGCAGTATGCAGTGTGTAGGAATAGCTTTTCTACAGCATCGGACGGATCTGAGACATTACTTAAGCTAGGTAATATATCTTATGCGTGCGCGCTTTAACATGGCTACATTGAGGCCTTAACTATCAGCGAGCTTTACTTCAGTAGTACATTGGATAAAAAAATGTAGTAGTCCATGGACTGACACTAAGCATTCGTCCCATCTGTGCAGGTCGAAGGATCTTCAGAAGAAAGGCATACTGACTGCCAATGATAAGACACTAAGGAAGATTGCATTTCATCCGAACCCACTGATTTGTATTGTCACACCTGCCTAGTACCTTTAGAGTTGATATCGAGTGGGATGTAGATAGATACAGATTTCACCAGAATGGTCAGAATTACGAAAGGTGAAGAAACCGCTACTGAGTAGCGGGCTGGATCAGAGAGTAATAATCTGCATCGTTATTTTCATCGTCATAGTCTCATCAAATGTTTTCCTTCGTAAGGGTGGAAGCTTGAAAATTTACAACCAGTGCCAAAGCTTGCAAATGTACAAAATGATCTCAGTGACCGGCAATACGGATTTTACCGAAACCGGTCGACTGGAGATCTTGTAGCGTAAGCCACACACATCTGGAATTAGACCATCGATAAAAACGGAGAAGCGTTCGCCGTTTTCCTCGACATCTCTAAGGTTTTCGACAGGGTTTATCATGACGACCTTATAAGCAATTTTCCTCATTTGTGTTGTCCACCGGTTTCGTTGCGTGGATATCAGACTTATTTACGGATAAATCAATTCGAGTTATCATTGATGGCTGCTCGTCCAATCGATTAGCAATGAATGCCGGTGTTCTCAAAGGGCCGGTGGTTTGGTATCTGCAACGCTCTTCCTACTGCACGTCAAGTAAGTACTGAATTTCCTTTTTGGATAGTCATCTAAGCTTGATGTGTTTGAGTCTATTGAGAAACGTGCCAAAATGCTCATTAGCAACGAATCCCTAGTTTAAACGAAGCTTCTTAGTTTTGAACATCGGCGCAAAGTTGCTAGTCTATTTCCCTCCTGCCCATGTTTCTATCAGACTGCCAGAGTGGGCACAAAAGTCGAAAGCGTTGATATTCCTAATTATTTTGATTCCACTTTTATTGTGCAAACTGCTAGTCTGTGGAATACGCTTCCTGAATGGGTGTTCCCCAATAGTCACAATACAATCTGAGTGTCTCCAAACCACGAGTGCATCTGTTTCTTCTTGGCAAGCGTGCTCCATCGTAGACCGCATCATCGCCTAACATCAGGCGAGTTGGCGATGAAATGCAAGCCTATAATTAAATCAAATATAAATCTAGCTAAAGGTATACAGTCTAAATCGTCTTCATCGCTAATCGCAAAAACTGCAGATTTTCAGCTTCTTCCACAGGGGTTTTATTTTTCTTGTAGAAAATGTCGATAATTCTAAATTACAGTGCATGTTCGATACAAAGATAGAAACAGACAGTCCGACAGTAAAATATTTGTTATAAAAACGAGATTTTATGTCGTCGATACCGAATCCCGAGAGTACCGAAAAAGCCGGGAATCAGTTTTAATGCCTGGTCTTAAATTACGTTTAAAAATACCGGAAAATCCTGGTATTTTGGGTTCCGTGATTTACTGATTCTGAACCCTAATAGGTACCTACAGAAAAGTCTGATAGCTTTTTAAAGAATAATTATCAATATAAAAACCGACTTCATAAAAATTACAGAACTGGACCAAATTGAAATGGGACCACACGGGAAGCACCAGCATTCAAATAAAAAAAGAATGATCAAAATCGGTTTACCCAGTAAAAAGTTCTGAGGTAAGAAACATAAAAATAAAAATAAATTTAATAAAAACAGTCGAATTGATAAACTCCTCCTTTTTGGAAGTCGGTTAAAAAAATACAGTCGAACTGATGACCTCCTCATTTTTGGAAGTTGGTTAAAAAAATACAGTCGAATTGATAACCTCCTCATTTTTGGAAGTCGGTTGAAAATTAATCACATGACTATCAAAACTTGTACTATTTTAAAATGAAAAAAACACATCAATTTCAGGGACCATTTATTTTCCTGGATCGCGATTTGCCGTGGCTAGGCCGTTAGCCAGGCCAGAGGCCCGTATAGGTGGCTTTACTACGGGTAGTGAGTTTAGATGTGTGCGCGCAAGCACGCAATCACCGAAGCTTACGGTGACACACTGCTATAGAATCTGTGACGCGGCTGCGGGGGAACGTTGAGATAGCAATACGTTTGCGAAATACCTACAACGCGAAAACAGTGTTTGCTACAGACTCCTCTTAAAACAAATAAAATTTGGGGTCGCGAGTGGATCGGTTTCTTCGAGGCAAGCGTGCTCCATTGTAAACAGCATCTTCGCTTACCATTAGGCGAGATGGTGGTCAAGCCTATCTTACATTTAAAAAACATCAGTGAAATTAAATGAAAATATATTTGGATCCCAAGCTAGGAATAAACCTGTGTTATGGCGTAATGATTCCCTCCGCTGCAGTCATAGAACTGCACGTCAGGAGTGAAAACTTAAGTAGTAATTCAGCTATTTTACAAGAGATGGCGCTCTTTTAAAATACACGGTACAGCGTGACGATAACAGAAAAGTTTTTTTTTTTTCAAACAACGATGACGCATGTACAAAATAAATGTTTTTCTTTCTTTCTTTCATTCAAGTTCCATGATTTTTTTTCACCCAAAAAGTGCTAAACGCGCCTAAAGAAGTTTTCACTTCGAAAAACGAAGCAAACAGAGTTTTTTTTAGAACCGAGTCGCACGGTCCAAATAAATTGTAGTTGTTAACGTGTCACCTCATTTGTCGTCGCTATTTTGTAACTAAATTTAAATAACAAAATTAAAATTTATATGAAACACAAATTCAAAACATAGTCATAATAGTGATTTGCTTATTTATATTGGTATTTTACACTAATTCCCTTAAAATTGTAGCACAAACTCAAAGAAAAAACATAATTTTATCTGCTTATGTTCACATAAGCTTTTAAGCCGATTTTATTTATTTATTTTATTTATTGCCTATCGCAAACGACGACCGATTTGTCGAAATTAATAACCATGGTTTAACGGCACTGGTTTCTAAACTAATGTGGATGATAATAGTTATAATAATCGATAATTATTATTAATTGATGATAATTGTTACTGATTTTTTCCAGAACAATACGTTTATTGAACGCATTTCTTGATTTACAATATTGTAGACTTGTTTTTTGCGCTTTCGTTTTTTATAATAACCCGTGTAAATATAAAAAATAATTTATGTATGTTTCGCAACTTTTTCAGTGATAATTCAGATTTCGAGTTAAGCTATCTTGTTAATTCAAAACGACACTGGTAAATACTGTTTAATTACTGTTAAAACTATTCGTTATAAACAATTTTGAAATATATAGATTAATAATTTCATTAAAGTTATATGATTATTTACGGGATATTTACCGTGGAAGCGTTGTTGGTTGTTGGTATCGGGAGCTCCTTCTTCAACCTTACCACGGTAAATATCCCGTAAATAATCATATAACTTTGTACTTTGTAGTGTTAAATAATTTCATGTTTTCAAATCTTCATAAATACGTTTAAGTAAGTGCTTAGTAACATCTCACATCGTAAGTTATTTGCGACACCAACACCACTTAAATATACAAACTTCGTAACTCTATTTAAATGAATCCAGGCCAACTCGGCAATAACTTAATCTGACGGTTAATTTACGATTAAATGAATAATCGATTAAGAATCGAGAGATTTTATTGGCCGGCTCGGCGGGAGGCGCGATGACACGACTCTTAATGATTATTTTTATCGATGTTAGACGGAGAGGGTGGAATATTTTGGCAACTTAGCTTTGCAGCTTAGCTCATTATCTCGGGAAGTTTTTAATTTTTATTCTTTGCTTCTTACGGTTTGTGCATTTACGATACCTACATTACAGATGCGTCGGAGAAAGTGTGTCTGATGGATAAATGTGGAAAATAGGACCCAAGGCAAGGCACTTAAAACTTTAGTTATTTCATACCTAACTGTCGTATTATTGCGTTTCTGGAACAAAACAAAGATATTAACTTATTAGATTAACTCTGGTACTGTTAGGAACTATGTTATAAGGAGAATTTTTTGCGCTATAATAAATTAATTTCTAGTGCCTGACTTAGACGTAATATTTTAAGAAGTAAAAAACATGATATGCTATTAAAAATTTCCTCGTTACCCAGTGTATTAGACATAAAAACAGACCTAACGAACCCAATCTGGAAGGGTTTACCTAAGCCCATGTAGAGTTCCAATTAGTAGGTATTTTTTATTATTAGCTGTATACAGCTGTGAATCCTGTATAATGTTTGTTCTTTAAAAGTTGATGTGAGATTTTCAATCATGCTGAATTTTTTACATTTTGCAATACAATTAAAGGACATTCTTAAAAATTATCTATTACGAAGAATCTTAGGTATTTGTTAGTATCAAAACATTTTTCCACGAATCTGTACCTTCAATATCTGTAAAGCTGCGGCCTTTCCCTCACCAATTACCGTACAGTATTATAGGTATTTTATGTCCACTCTGACAAATTGGTATTTTACGATACCGCCGCGGGCCCATTGTGGGGGATGTGAACTCATCTACACGATTCTTCAAATATTGTACCTAATAGTGGTGCCGATGGAGAAGGAGGGTTGGAAGGATTAGAGTGAGTTTTTTTGATTTTGTATGTGTCATTCATGGTAACGGACCGCCTGATGGTAAGCGATCACCGTTGCCAATGGATACCTGCAACACCAGGGGCATCGCAGACACGTTGCCAACCCTTAAAGACTCTATTAACAACCCTTTTAAAGAACCCCATGATAAAGTTACTCGGAAATGCTGCAGGGGAGCTCATTCCACAAATTGCAGGTGTGAGTCAAATAAGATTGTGTAAAAAGCAGTTTGCTTTTTCTACAGATCTATGATATGTGGATGAACTTTCAAGCGATGGCGGCTAGATTAGAGATTACAGCTAAAACCTGGCTTTTACATTGGAAAATAACACAGACATATGAAGCGACATAGTCGTAGAATTTTCAAGTTGATGGCAAAACCCCTTTTTTATCATGTCTCATGTCACTGCTACGAATTTCCACCTTTTCCGGTAAGCCAACGTTTTCACTTCATAATTTTTTATTCGTAATCGTAATTTCATTCATTAGTTTTCGTAAAAATGACGTCTTCTCATATTCTCTTTAACAGAGTTTTTTTTTTCATATCTTCAATGGTTTTTTATCTCCCTCGTTCTTTTTATCCCCCTTCCTTTTCTTCTAATAGTTTTACTACTTTCTCATGTACTAAGTTACTATATTTATTATATTGTGTAGGTGTATATCAAATAAATTAAAAACGTAATTTCCAAAGTAAAAGCTCACCACTAATTTCCAAACTTCCTAGAAAGCATCGCATTAATTCTGTAAATGACCAAAAATTTCAATATAAATAGAGACAAATTAATTAAAGAGTCATTTGATCAGTTCTTGATCAGCTCTCGATTAGTTGGCGGTATTTTCTGATCTAGTTCGTTAATGTGATCGTTAAATACATAATTTATGACGAAGTTAGCTGTGAAATTAGGAATGTAGATCGATTTTTATGGTGTTGATTAATTGCTGAGCTGATCAAATCATTAGGGATTGATTAGGTGGATTGATTCTATCGTGGTTTGGTAACTTGTATTTTAGACTTAGACATAAGGTATTGTTTATTTGTGACAAAAAAAACAACAACTTAAAACGCTAAAATTATCAATAAAAAAACGCCTTCATAAAAATGTCAGAACTGGACCAAATTGAAATGGGACCACACGGGAAGCATCAGCTTTTAAATAAAATAAAAAATCATCAAAATCGGTTGACCCAGTCGAAAGCTCTGAGGTAACAAACATAAAAAAATGCAGTCGAATTGAGAACCTCCTTCTATTTGGAAGTCGGTTAAAAAACTAAACAAAAAGGTTCAGCTGTTTGGGAGCCACAAATACAGACACACTACACATATACACCGACATAGATACACGCTTCTAACTTATAACACCGTGCTTGTTCGTTTTACATTGCTGGTTAGCAAAATTTTAACTACGAAACCTTTTTGCCTCACACCTGAAATTTGTGGGATGAGCTCCCCTGCAGCATTTCCGAGTAACTTTATCATGGGGTTCTTTAAAAGGGTTGTTAATAGAGTCTTTAAGGGTTGGCAACGTGTCTGCGATGCCCTTGGTGTTACAGGTATCCATAGTCGATGGTGATTGCTTGCCATCAGGCTACCTGTCAGCTTGTTTACCACTTATGTTCCTGCCGTTTTACACTTTACACTTCCCCCGTCCCTCCCATTTACCCGATTCCTAATCATTGTGTACCAAACATATTATATGTGCCAAATAATTTTTTTTTTCTTTATTTTTCCTCACATTTAGTAATCTCATATTCTAGTATTATATAATTCGTTTTTTGTCTAATAATATCATGTTATTAAATCATGATTGTATTTGTATATTGTCCGGCGGAGGGTATTGTTACACCATAACACAGGTTAATTCCTAGCTTGGGTAACAAGGCTCTTCATCATGGAGTATTATTTTTGTAAAATTATGACCGACAACGTTTGTAGACACCTATTTTTTTTTTATGCCATAAAAATGTATAATAATAGCGTTTTGCGGCTCGTCTGCTTGATTGCTACCTAAAGCATTAAAAAAAATAAGTTATTTTGAGAAAAGGCAGAATCAAGGAGGTGAAAGAGGTATGGAAAGTTTTTATTAAAATCTACGTGTACAAAGTCGCGGCCAACAGCTAGTAATATGTACTACATTATTATGGAAACTGACGTGGTTTTCACACATATTATTTATATTACACATCCAGCCTAATCTTACGTGAGTAATTCCCGTGTAATATAAATAAAATGTACTACATTCATTGCAAAAGGCAGTTTACGTTATTTACGTAGATGTTTCCAACGCAAATTAAGATATAATAGTTACAACGTACAGCATATTCGTAGCTCACATAATTTTAATACAATTCCTACAGCTAGCTCTTGTCAACGACTTCATGTCTCACAGACATGATATATCATACTTTTTCCTGTTATAAACCTTTCAGACAAGCTGAGGTACGCGGTGATGGAATATTGAACGCTGATTGGTCATATTAACGTTACGTTATCAATAATATAATTATTGGTGATTGAAGCATCTTAATATACAATACAATAACTCTTTATTAAAAACCACAAAAACAAGGATAATATCATACATTACAGTAATTATCTAGGCTATTAACAGGCAGCCTTATCGCTTAAAGCGATCTCTTTTAGGCAGCCGTGCATATATATACACCGGGCATTTTTTTTATGACCACGAACCGGAAGACGCGGCGTAGGTAGGCCCCCCACTAGATGGATTGACGACGTCGTGACAGTCGCTTGCCATTTAGTGTGGAGGTTAAAGGGGGAAGCTTATGTTTACCAATGGACGTCTTCTGGCTGATGATGATGATGATGAATATAATTTTAACCCATGACGTAACCATGATGTATTTACGCGTGGAGAAAGATATTATATCTAAGGGTGTATTGTTTACACGTCTGTTAATTTTTCACCAAAACAGCTGTATCGGTTATGTTATAACGCGTTTTTATTTATTTATTTAGAAACCGATTTCTTTGTCGTGCTTTTCAGCTATGTTTAGTCAAAATTTGTCCAGCGGTTTAACAAATCTGAGCTCCTTTTCCCGTGAGTTTTATAGGAACAATTTGTGCTAATGAGTTAACTGAAATCTTATGCCAGCAGTCTCTTATATGTCAGTCTCGTTTTAAAATAAAAGAGTCGAGATATTTGGTTGTGGCGTTCATGCTAGGCCTGAAGGTGTCTCTGGGGTAGAAGGTCGTTGGTCCCGTTCCTTAGTATGTTCAGCACGCAGGCTACAAATCATTTCGCCGGCGCTACGTTGTATAGGTTAATATAATAAAGGTCTTGACAACTCTAGCTCACATCAGGTACTGGGAAATTTAGTTACATGAACATGTTGGATTAAATTTATGCCTTAATAAGATGCGTTCCGCAATTTCATCCCGAATTTTCCTCATCACCATCATCAGGTGATGATGAGGAAAATTCGGGATGCCAGATGCCAGAAGACGTCCACTACTGAACATAAGCCTCCCCTTTAACCTCTATACTGAACGACATCCTGCCATCTGCATCCACTGGATGCCCGCGACTCTCACGATGTCGTCGGTCTATCTAGTGGAAGGTTTATCTACGCTGCGTCTTCCGGTTCGTGGTCTCCACTCAAGAACCTTTCTTCCCCATCGGTCATCAGTTCTTCGAACGATGTGGCCTGCCCATTGCAAATTTTTCTACTTTTTTAAAATTTATGTTTTATGCCATTTGTAGCAAATAAGTAGCGTGCTGCCTGATGGTAAGCTGTCACCGTCGATACTTGTAACACCAGAGACATCATAATTACATTGCCGTCCCTTTAAGACTATAAACTCTCTTTATGGAGAAAACTTTTGAGAAGTCAGTACGCCGTTTCAGATTTATGCTTTCTATGTGTAGACCTAAATGTGAAAAAAAAAAAAACAAATCAGTCATAGGACTGCACGTCAGAAGTGAAAACTTAATTATTAATTCACCTATTCTACAAGAGATGGCGCTGTTTTAAAATACACGATACAGGGTGACGATGACGCGAGTTCCATGATTTTTGTTGACCCAAAAAGTGCTCCACGCGCCTAAAGAAGTTTTCACTTCAAAAAATCAGCCTAAAGATAGGCTTGTGTAAACTTTGATAATGAAATGTTGCCATCAAACGCGTGTCCTGCTTACGCTCACACGTCGTTTAATCACTTGGTGATAATACTGCCACTGAGTTATTCTCAGCACGCAGAGAACAAATCATTCCGACGTTGTACTTGACGGCTGTTTTCTTCATCATGCTTCAGGATTATTGCGTGCGTCAACGCGAAAATTCCTTTTTTAGCACTAAAGTTACATTGGTTTTGTTCAGGGTTAATTTTGGATCTGGAAAATTGGTTGGGGAAAAGGAGCTTATAAGCTAAGATTATGATAGTAGCATACATAAAAGTATTTACTTTTTATTACAAGCTTTGCTTAGTTTGGGGTCAGATGCCCGTGTGTGCAATAATGTCCCAGATATTTATTTATTTTATTCATTCTCGTCACATTCCTAACAAATATGCTGTCCATCGCCGCTCAAGGCAAATGGGAAAGTAAATAAATACTGCCCTTGATGGCAGCCATTTTTCCTCATAGCTTTTTAACCCGTCGCGTGAGGGATGATCAATTGATGGACAAAAATAGAGCGTTTGTTTAAGGAAAAACGGCCGTTTGGGAAAAGGTTAAATTTGTCCTGTTAATTTCTTTTGGCTCAGTAGTTTTTAAATCAGCTCGAATTATATTGTTCGAGTGTCCGTTGATTTCATCACAGAAAAGAGAAGTAAATAGAACGGAAATGAGAAAGAAAATCTGTCGCCAGGTATTGTGACAGATATGTGATTGAAAATTCTTATTTATGTCAACGCGTCAAACTCCGCGTCACATTTGCTAACACAGTTGCTATTATGGGTTTATAGGGGTGCAAGTGGCTACAACAAATTTCTTACAAAAATGCATTGACAGCCGTTCTAGTTTAAAAAAAAAAAACTTTTCTGTGATTTGAAACATGGTATTTTTATAAATTTTAAATTATTGACATGCCATTAATTATGTAAAACTAGTATCATACGAAATAAAACAAAAATATACCTACACTTTTCGACTTTTGTCGAGTCAAATCTGTGCAAAATTTGGCTGATACTTATTTGAAAATGCTACGGAACCCCACCAAGAGCTTGTCACGAAACTCTGTTGTCATTTTTACGAGGTTCTATTAAAGTTGCATTTTTGTTTGTTTGTTTAGTTAGGTCAAATATTACAAGCTGAATTTTATTAGAACCAGTTTCTCCTAAGCTATTTTGGTGAAATTTTGCTTACTTACACCTTTTACTTCTGGTGACATAGAATAGGCAATAAATAACATTGTAAAATTTAATTAAAGTATTCAGTCTTCCCGTGAACATGGTGCATGTAGCTGCACCGAAATATCGGGAGCTCCTTCCACAACCTTACCACGGTAAATATCCCGTAAATAATCATTTAACTTTAGTGAACAACCGTGATAGTTTAAAACAGTGTTTTATTAAAATTAAAACATAGGGCCTTACTTAAAAACATTATTCAAGTTGATCTAGGTATGTTTTAAAATGCTCTCTCAACTTCTCGCTGGCGGCAATCGTCACACACGAAAACAAGACGGAGCATATTTAAGCGTATGTCAACTTGAGTAACGTTTTTAAGTAAGGCCCTAAAAGCATAATTTAAATAAATTTGAGTTTGTGTGTGACTCCTTTACGCAAAAATGGCTAAACGAATTTGGATGAAATTTGGAATATAAATGGCTTATATCCTGGATTAGCTCATAAGCTACTTTTCTTTATCATCATCATTGTTTATCATCACCACGCGGGTGAAACCGCGGGACGCAGCTAGTAATGTATAAACCGAATCTAGTATAACAAAACCGCTATCAAACGCTAAGCCGCACTTAGTTTCACATAAGTCTCGCTTAGAAACTTAATATAGGTATTAAGTTTCTTAATTAAGTTAATAATGACGTCTTACTGGGTCTACGTGTTTCAATACAGGATTACTCAGAAAGGTTATAATTAAGCCGAAAGGGATTCGTTCTACTCCTCATTACAAACAAATTTAAATATGGAACCAACCCTGAAATCTCGAGAAAAACATCAGCTGATCCAAACATTTTACGAGTGTATTATATTATATGGTCCTGTGGCCTTAGTACGAGCACTTGCGAAAAAGTTATCGTTACGTAAACGATAGCAAATGTATGAAAAAATCACGTTTTTATGAAGTCATTTTTTATATAATTATCACGATAATCGTGCTTGTGTCTAACACGCTGTGACAATAGGAAATCTGAAGTTTCTAAAACGAAGTGACAATGAAAATACAAGATCTGACCAGCAGCTGTCAGTTAACAAAAAAAAAGAATGTCACGGGCAGGCTAACGCTAATCGCGGGAATTCAATTTTAGCAACTGGATGGTGAGTCCATAGAAGTTTTTAACGCATATACGAAAGAAAGAGACAACTTTCTCCACCTCGGCGTTCAAATGTGTTTTCAGTGTAGTCAACACCATTTCAATTAATGATACTAACTTAAACCAACTTAATCGATATTTATGGCGCAATTAACAGTTTTATGGCGTTTTATATACGATACTTAACTTTCAAGTTATGTTACGTAAATAACTTAGGTGTCCGAGTTGACAAAATGGTTCGAGTTAAGTTTAATTTATGAGCTTAGAATAAAAGTTTTTGAAGTGAAAACTTCTTTAGACGCGTTGAGAACTTTTTGGGTGAACAAAAATCATGGAACTCGCGTCATTGGCACCGAACGCTGTACCGTGTATTTTAAAACAGCGCCATCTCTTGTAGATGTGAATTACTACTTAAGTTTTCACTTTTGACGTGCAGTCCTATGACCATGATACCTACTACTGTCATGCCTATGACTGATGTGTTTTTTATGAGTTATTTGAACAGATAATTGTAGTAAGGCATATATCACTTGTTTATTTGATCTGAGATATAATCAGAAGTGAAGCCGAAGCCATAAAAAGGTCAATAATTGAAGCTTAATTTTGAATATAAGTAATATAGGGTAACTACCAGAAACAGTCTTGCATACAAATCCCTAGCGAAAGTAAACATAATTCATGTATTACAGCATTTTTCCAAATTTATAACAGCTGTCAGAGCAAATTAATGCTTGGACCGAGTTTAATCTATCTGTGATCATGGACACTCAAAGTGTGTTTCCGTCGGATATTCCAAGATTTTTTTATTTATTTATTTAATTCTACAATGTGTACATCAATAACCTTAAACACAAACAAAAATGTAGCTAAATGTCATAATAATTACAGGTGATCGCTTACCATCAGGCGGCCCGTCAGCTTGTTTGCTACCTATGGCATAGAAAAAATGTAAAGACAGCATGCATTGAGCAAAAAAATTAAGTAATTATAGTTAAACATAATCGAAACATAAAACGAACAAATGAAAAGTAAAACTCAAAGTTTTGCCGAAATTAAAAAGTCAAATAATACGAGTAAATGTCAAAAATAAAAAGAAAATACATAATTATAATTAACTAGCCGCCCGCTCCGGCATCGCACGGGTGTAAGCTCGGCCTTCGGCCTCGCTACAATAGCCTATGTCACCCGGGGATAGTGTAGCTTCCCAACAGTGAAATAATTTTTAAAATCGGTCAGTTTTATTTATTTATTTCGTTACAAACATCCAAAAATATAAGGTCGGGGAAAAAGTTTCTTCGTATTTTATAAACAAATTCAAGACATATTTTTTTCAAGTTTATTTACATTTAATTATAATATATATGTACCATTTTGTTCGATAACTTGTTGCCATCTTTTAGGTAGTGAGATGACCCCGTTGCTGTAGAAATTTTGGGAATTCTGATCAATAAAATGCAACAAGTAGTTTTGACAGTCCTCTCTTGATGTTAATCTAACACTACCCAAAGAATTCTGAAGAGATCGAAACAGGTGGAAATCTGAGGGTGCAAGGTCAGGGCTATGTGGTGGATGCATTAACACTTCCTAACCAAGCTCTCTAAATTTTTGCTGAGTGGCCAAAGATGTGTGCGGTCTGGCGTTATCATGATGAAAGACCACACTCTTTATGTTGATCAATTCCGGCCGTTTTTTCTCAATTTCTTGTTTGAGTCTCATCTGCTGTTGGCAGTAGAGATCCGAATCGATGGTTTTGCCCGGCGGTAAATGCTCATAATGAACGATGCCCTTCCAATCCCATCATACACACAGCATCACCTTATTACGTGTTAATCTGGGTTTCGCTACAGTCTGTGGTGCTTCACTGCCCTTTGACCATGATCGTTTGCGCACATTCTTGTCGTAGGTGATCCATTTTGCATCACCAGTGATCAATCTTTTAAAAAACGGTTCGGTTTATTTACGTTTCAATAGAGAATCGCAAATGAGTACACGATTCATTTGGTTTCTTTCAGTGAGCTGGTGTGGCACCCAAATATCGAGTTTTTTTGTATACCCAGTTATTTTCAAATGGGTCAAAACTGTTTTGTGGTCAATCCCCAGGTCTTCAGCTACGTCGTAACTACTAATATGCCGATCTTGGTCCACTTTTTCAGAAATGGCATCGACTTTATCCGTAACAGGGCGACCAGAGCGAGCTGCATCTTTGACATCAAAATTCCTGGACTGAAAATGCTTGAACCAACATTGTGCTACTCTTGATGACACTGCATTAGGTCCATAAATGTCACAAATTTTATTCGCGGCTTGTGTCGCATTTTTCAGTTTTTTGTAATAAAATTTCACAATATATCGAATTTCTTCGTTAGATTCACTCATTTTATCGAACAAAAAAACAATTGAAAAATGGCGGGAAATTGCTTTTTACTTTTTATATTCTTTTTTAAAATATCATATTTTTTATGGTATCAAAACCAGCCAGATACAAACAGTACAACCGATGAGATTTTTACTACAACTTTATACATACAAAATACGAAAAGACTTTTTCCCCGACCTATTACAAAAATCCAAATCTTTCCTCTTTATAATATTAGTATAGATAACTGTTTTGATGGTTTCAGGCGATAATTAAACCCAGATTATTATCTTACTCACGGATTTATATTGGGATATTTAAACATGGTAGATTCGTTCCGCACACACACAAGAGTGATTGAAAAACAGAAACTGACAGTTCACTGTCAGCTTGACACTGACATATCTAGGTATAGTTTATTAAAACAAAAAAAAAAACATTCCAACACAGATAGTCTAAAAACCTTAGAGACTTCTTAATATTAAAAACGTTGTCACCAAATAATTATGTTGATATCGGTTGTTTTAGACTAATTTAGACAGAGAGTGAAATGAAAATACATGCGATAACAAGTGAATAATTTCAATGTGTTACACCCGCAAAAAACCTTAGTTATCATTACACTGATACAGTCAGAAAGTAAAGTGATAATCCAAAACATCCCAAGCGATGCCTTCGGTCATTTCTTGTCACCGAAACGTTACATTCCACACCAAACAAATTAAACAAACTTTTATCTACTTATCTCTCATTATGCAATGCGAGGAGCATTGCCCCTCACCGGTTCGTGCAAACAAAACACTTATCGTCACTTACTGTTATTTTATCTGTGACTAGCCGTCCGCCCCGGCTTCGCACGAGTGTAAGCTCGGCCTTCGGCCTTGCTACAAAATATAATATAGCCTATGTCACCCGGGGATAGTGTAGCTTCCCAACAGTGAAAGAATTTTTCAAATCGGTTCAGTAGTTTCGGAGCCTATTCATTACAAACATACAAAAATAGGTACAAATCTTTCCTCTTTATAATATTAGTGTAGATATAACGCTTTGATATCTTGTTCGTATTAAAATGCAAACTATGTATTTGCACGTCATTTTCATTTTAGTCATAGGACGTCCATTGCTGCACATAGGCCACCATCGGTCTCCAAAAGAGCCGGTTGGAAGCAGCTTGCGTCTAGCGTTTTCCTGCGGTTTCTTTTAGGTCGTCTGTCCATCTTGTGGATGGACGTCCTACGCTGCGCTGCGTTTTAGAACGTAGAACGATAGAAGTTATATAAAGTACTGTTTGTAGCATATTTGGAGACCGTTAGACTAGATGGACCGACGACATCGTGAGACTCGCGGTTATCCAGTGTGTGCAGATAGCAGACTGTCGTTCAGTGTGGAGTTCTATGAGGGAAGTCTATGTTCAGCATTGGACGTCTTCTATCTGATGATGACAACGATTACAGGCGAGGTGTTTGACCACAGCTCACTTAATGTTAAGTGGCAGTCTGGTTGAAGATGGTACGCCTAGCCTGGAATATAACTAAAGACGTTAATTAGTCCTTTAAGATATCTTGGGGGACTTTTAACTAAATATGGTAACAGAATAGACAGTACTGACATAGACTCTAACTTGGTAACTGGAGTTGGAACTATGGAGTTGGAACTATGTCAAACACCAAGAGAGTTCATAATACAACGCTTAAAAATATTCCGTTCCTCCATACTACAAAAATAAAACAAAAAGTTAACCCTTTGTCTTTCCATGTCGTATATAACGCTAATTCTTGGATAATTCCTCACAAAAGTTGGATATGACACAACGGCTAAACGACGAAACGGCGCAGGCGTTACGGATAAGGCTTGACTACACGACGCGCTGCGGACGGAAGTAGGCAAACAAGATGGAACGCCTGATGGTAAACAGAAACCGCCGCCTATGGACACCTGCAACACTAGGGGTGTTGACGGTGCTTTGCCAGCCCGGAGAGGTAGTTGTAGACACGCTAATAAAAGGCTTCATGTTGAAGCTCAGCGGGATAACCTTTCAGATCCTAATAAAGCTATAGGTGGTTTTACTATCCGTTTCTTAATATCAGATGAGCTGTGGCTAAACACCTACACCATAATATAAATAAATACCAATATAAAAAACCGACTTCATAAAAACGTCAGAACTGGACGAAATTGAAATGAGACCGGGAAACACCAGCTTTCAAATAAATAAAAAAAACATCAAAATCGGTTCACCCAGTCGAAAGTTCTGAGGTAACAAACATTTAAAAAAAACCAGTCGAACTGATAACCTCCTCCTTTTTTCGAAGTTGGTTAAAAGGGCAGTCATGGGAACCGCCAACAGAAGTGAAAACTTTCAATCACATTAAGCATGTCGGTGACGCGAACGCAAAAGGTTTGCCTTTACCAAAAATCCCTCAAAGCGCCTAAAAAAATCACTTCAAAAATTTGATCTCGAACTTTAGCTTGCTTTCAATCGCTGGTCGCAGCTGTTAAATGTATCTCGTGTGCTGTGACCCTAACCAGCGCTACGACTAAGCGGCGCTACGGCAAAATGCTACGGCTAATTCAGTGGATTACGGCCATTAATTTAAAGTATGCCGTTTAGAAGCGGGTGACGTCACAGAGACATGTCGCGGTGATTGATGACGAGTTCTGTACACTTGGGGAGCAAAAAAAGAGTACATTTGAATATTTTTGGCAACGTAGTGTCAGATTTGAATTGTTTTTCGACATAAGTCATTGTCACCGCAATTGAGGTTGGTTTATTCCTATCTGCCCTCATCTGATAATGTATCCCAAAAATGATGACGGAGTATATATATATTTTTGACTATTATAATCGTCAGAAGGCGTTGACCAGGTTTAGAGGTTAAAATTAATTTCAAACGCGTCGCATCATTTACGGAGGGCACCATTTAATTAAATTTTAAACATTTTCTCAAGCCTCACAAAAATTTGTAAAAGCGCACAATTTAATGAGACGTACTTATGATCAACGCAATTAGATGATTAGATTTTATTAAAACTAATGTTCTCACTCAGTACATTTTTTTTTTTTTTTTTAAGTTTTGCAAGTTGAAATCCTACTAACTTTGTTACGATATTGCTTAATTAAATTTAATTAAAAGGTTATGAGCAAAATAACAGACATTTATTGGTCTTCTAGGTAAAGAACACCCATACTAAATTTAATTAATGTTTGATTATAATTACACAGAATATAAAATTTGGCGTAGTACTTATTTGATGAACGTATACTGTGAACCGAGATGGCCTAAATAACGTTAGTGTACTTCACCGTTAGTTAACTTTACCGTCAGTTAATTAACATTAGTCAGTTAGTTAACTAACGTTAGGCAGTTAAAAACTTTAACATTACTAAACTGAAAGAAAGTGGGTTCGTACGTTCACAATTCACGCTGTGGATGTCTGAAAGCGGACGAAAGAACCAACGAAAGAAAAGGACTGGCACGTAGACTTCAACGCGACTGGAAATAATAATTATCAATATAAAAAAACCGACTTCATAAAAATGTTGGAACTGGACCAAATTGACCAGCTTTCAAATAAAAAAAATGAATCATCAAAATTGATTCACCCAGTCGAAAGTTCTGAGGTAACAAACATAAATAAAAATAATCAGGTGAATTGAAAAACCTCCTCATTTTTGGAAGTCGGTTAAATATGGGAAAGACCTTTGCACAGGAGTGGGAAAGTATAGGTTAAAGAAAACGTTAGTCAATACCTACATACACCCTCTAACCCGCAACCATTGCATCACTTCCAACCGCATAATAATAATACCAACCCCGTCGTGCATAACAATCAAGTAAAGGAACAAACCCTTGACTCCATCCGCAAAAATATTCCTACAAAAAACTGAAAATCCCACTTTCATACACATAGTAAAAACGTGCCAGTTTTTCCGCCACCAAGTGTAATTCCCAGTAGATTTTTCCCAACGTTTTCGCGTGTCCAACAAAAAGGTAAAGCAAAAACGCATTAGTGGAACATTGTCTACAAAATACTTAAGGTCAGATGGGAATTAATGGTCCGAGTCCTGCTTCTGACTCAGTTTTTGCGGGAAAATGGGGGAAATATCCAGACGGGGAATATTGGAAATTAAAGATGCGATATTTTATTGATATTTTTGACCATTGCCATCTATTTTTAACTCCCTACGCAAAAAGAGGGATGTTATAAGTTCTACGTGTATATCTGTGTATATGATCTAGTGCAGTATAGTGGTCTTATATATATATATATACCCACTATACACCGAAGCAAGTAGGTACTTGTATGCTAATAATGTTACCATCACCAGTGTTAAAACAAAATCCCTCCTGCGGCATTTCCGAGTAGCTTTAAAAGGGGTTCTTCAAAAGGGCTGTTAATAGAGTCTTTAAGGGTCGGCAACCTATCTCGTATCGTCTACGTATCATGGTGTTGCAGGTATCCATAGGCGACGGTGATTGCTTACCATCAGGCGGCCCGTCTGCTTGTTTGCCTCCTATGCGGTAAAAAACGCATTATTAGTATATTATAATGCAATATTCTCGGGTCTAGCCCGGACATTTGATAGGCATTGGTGGGGCCGAAGTCGCCACCAAGAGATTTTTTTGTTGAATAAAAAAAATACTATTATAGAATGCCTATAAAATGGAATATGATACTATTGTACAGTATATGATTTAAAAAGTCTGGGCTATTGAGGTGAACAACTTGTGGATGGAATAACAGATCTATTAGATGAGAAACGGCACCTGCCTTGTCCTGTCTCATCTCAAAAGGTGATGACTTGCCACCCAATAAATGAGCCCCCTAAACCGCATATTGGCACATTAGCGTTGGTGGCTTAGGGTGTCGTGTGCTGCACTTTCACTAAGACCCTGGAGCTTAGGTTCTTAGCTCTTGCGGTTTCCACTCCCAGACGGCCGCTGAAGGCAAGCCTGGGGTCGGGGTCTCATTTAGCCCCACGGAATCGGTGTATTTACTTTAGTATTTTTAGTTAAGGCCACTATTTTTGTTAATGTAATTCCTTTCCGTGCACGGTTGCCTGGAAGAGATCGTTTTAAGCGATAAGGCCGCCTGTTAAAAGCCTAGATAATTACTGTAATTTATAATGTTATCCTTGTTTTTGTGGTTATTAATAAAGAGTTATTGTATAATTATAATTGTGTGTGACTGTGTGTGTATCTGTGTAATTGTATGTGTTGAGCTCCTAAACGGCTGTTTTTTTTTTTAATGTTTAATATCTATAACTGCCTTGGCAGTAAAAGTGACTCGTACGCCGTGACGGACGTCACGTGACGTTATAACTTGACGTGACTCTTATGCCGTTATGTTTCGTCGTATTCTTGTGTTTTCATGTTTTACATGTTTGTACACTCCTTGTGGTAAAAACATGTTGATCGTTCAATGCTTTAAGATCTTTACCTGCACGCATGTTTGAACAAATAAACGTAAGTAATTTGTATTAATTCTAGTTCGGTATTTTTTGCGTTATATTATATTATTATTATTTCTACTGGGCATTAGACATAAATACACTAATATAGTACAATATAGGTACTCAATTGAATATTTAAATATATAATAATTTTATTTTTTACCCTTTTTGTAATAGATTTGACCAACTGATATTAATAAATTGATTATGATTATCTTTCTAACATTCTGCCGGGCGTCCTGTGACGGCCAACATTTTTTTGATTGTTTTAATGATGATTGATCGAAATTGTTCTTAGCTGCGATTCATTAAAACAGCTCTTATATCAGACATAATAAAAATATTATACTTAAGTTAATATTTTCGGCCACTCGCAAAGTTTTGACCTAACCACGCCTTACAAAATATGGTTGCAGAAAAATTGAAAAACTGCTCAACAAAATCAATTTACTAGCTGCGCGCCGCAGTTTTACCCTCTTACATATTCCCTTAGGAACCGTACTTTTTCCCGGAATAAATAGTAGCCTATGTAAGTCTCCAGCCAATACAGTAAGTAATCTACTAGGTATATCTCTAGATAACGGACATAAATTCAAGAAAATCAGAGCTTATTCCACCGCCAATGTCGCAGTTGTGCTCGACCCGATGCGCGTGACGATGGAAGGAGACCTGACGGTATGACACTTGTTCGCTAGAATTTGGGGCGGCTCCTTGCATGGGAATGATTTGTGTTGATACTGTGGCGCCGTCACATCTTCCTGATACACAGGGTAGGGATGGTGCAGCTGCCAATTCGGCAGAGCAGCACAAGCGGCGCAAATATGCTAACCTCGGCAGTGGTTACATATTAGAGGTGTTTGGGGTCGAGACATTGGGCCCGACATAATAGGGATAGATAGAAACTCTTTATTGTGTACACCAGAAAGAAAAATTACAAACAGAAAACACGAGCTAGTGTCACAAGTGGCATAATGCGACGCGTAACCAAAATGCTAAACCAAAACCGTGTTTCTGGTTCAACGCATAAGCATTGCTTTTCGGCATCGTAATGCCGCCAGCATGCTGGGTACGTTAGATAACTGATAGTGGGCTTGAGTATTTGGATTGTCTTTAGACCTTCAAAGGTCTATGGACAGTCTAACTGTTTATGTAGTGTTAGTGTTAGCTTGTATTTTGTTTAGTTTGCCCGGTCATTAGTCATTTTTATTTGAGAGCCAAACCAGATATCGCAAAAAAATCAGGTGTGTACTTTGTAGTGATGACGGCACCGTGTTCTCCTCAAGTCAACCCTGCACCAACGACTTATTTAGTAAGTACTTAAATAAATTATGTGCAGTTTGGATGCCATTGATTGCCATGACGAAGGAAAACATCGCGATATAACCGGTGTGTCTAAAAACTTCTGAAGTTCAAAGACATGTGACATTCATCAACAAGCACTGGGCCAGCATGGTAGATGAAGCCCATCCTCTCTCCTCTGAGATAAAGTCTGTGTCCCAATAGTGGGATAGGCTGATATTGACTGCCCCGGTGGCTCAGTTGGTAGTGAACCTACTTTCTGCGCTTGGGGGCGTGGGTTCGATTCCCATCTAGGACAAACATTTGTGTGATGAACATTTGTGTTTGTTCTATGTCTGGGTGATAATATCTATTTAAGTATGTATTTAAAAATATATATGTATGTATATCAGTCTCTGGCAGCCATATTACAAGCTTTGCTTAGTTTGGGGTCAGATGACCATGTGTGTAAAAAAAAAAAAAAAGAATTATTGTTGATGTTGAATAAAAAACCGACGCGAGAGTTTTAAATTCTAAAATTAAGAAAAATGTTTTTAGGGCCGAAACGCGCATAAAATGCAGGCCGATACAGAATTTTTTATACAAATTAAAGATCTGCGGGACAAATCGGGCATAAATCAAAATGAACATGCTCTGCAAATAAAACCATTATAAGTTTTCGTAAACCTCATTACATCAGGCATATTAAATTCATCATAAGACAAACTGCTCTCGCCTTTAATTAGTTTTGCTATTGTTTAACCGCCTTATTAGCCTACTTGCCTACACTAAGTTAGTAAGGTACTTAAGCATTCAAGTTATACAAGTTAATACAATGGCATGTTGGCTTTGATAGTTGTGCTCTTGGCAAGACTAATTAGTATTCTATCAATTATGAATGAACTCAACATAAACTCAAAAATGTTGTTACCATCAATTTGTGGCATAACCACAGAAAAGAGAAGTAAAAAAATATATGTAAAATATGTTACTTTTTGAATGATTTACCTTGCATACTGATATTGATTTTACTAATAGTTTCTGAATGGGTGTTCCCCGATAGTTACAAAATCTGGGTGTCTTCAAATCGCGAGTGAATCGGTTTCTTCTGGTTAAGCGTACTCTATCGTAGTCCGCAACATCGCCCAGGCATCGTACATCGCATCGTATCAGGCGAGTTGGCGGTCAAACGCAAGCCTATCCCTAAATAAATAAATAAATAAATAAATATCTGGGACATTATTGCACACATGGTCATCTGACCCCAAACTAAGCAAAGCTTGTAATATGGCTGCCAGAGACTGATATACATACATATATATTTTTAAATACATACTTAAATAGATATTAACACCCAGACATAGAACAAACACAAATGTTCATCACACAAATGTTTGTCCTAGATGGGAATCGAACCCACGCCCCCAAGCACAGAAAGTAGGATCACTACCAACTGAGCCACCGAGGCAGTCATAAGAAAATCTCGAATGATAGCCACGTTGAAAATCTATCGCCAAACACCCAACGGTGTGTTCCAGTCGCATCACTTGAGAGGCAGTTTCCATTCCAGGCTAGGTGTGTTTACCATCTTTGACCACAACACCACTTAACAGCAGGTGAGCTGTGGTGAAACGCGTAGCCAGTCAACCATTAATTTGTAAAGTAGACCTAAAACTATTTTTTTGCCATAGATGGCAAACAAGCAGACGAGCCGCCTTATGGTAAGCGATCACCGTCGCCTATGGATACCTGCAGCACTGGGGGCATCACAGATACATTACTGACCCTTAAAGACTCTATTAACAGCCCTTTTGAAGAACCCCATATAATAGCTACACGAAATTCCGCAGGATCCGGAGCTCATTCCACAAATTGCAGGTGTGAGGCAAAAAAGAACGCGTAACACGCACAGTGTGTGATTGACGCATATTTGAAATATGGAATTGCAAATTACATCCAGACGCCGTAGATGGAAGTAGGGGTCTGGAGCGGGAGGATCGATGAAACAGGCTTGAAATCTTAATACGTAAGTTAGCCAAATGGTAGAACATTCACCCAGACATGTACTCGTACTCTTGTAACGCAGGCCAATTTACACAGGAATTTTCTCGGGCCCTCAAGTATTAGGCCTTGTGGTGTGGTCTAAGTCTCTAGATATAAAAAAAACAATTACGGTAAAAAAATTGCTTAATTTATCAAGTTGTTGTAGAAAATTTATCATATTACATATCTATTTAAGTATGTATTTAATAATATATATGTATGTATATCAGTCTCTGGCAGCCATATTACAAGCTCTGCTTAGTTTGGGGTCAGATGACCATGTGTGCAATAATGTCCCACATATTTATTTATTTATTATTATTTATTAAAATATAAATATATTTTTTTTCTATTTTTTCTTTTGGAATAATTTATTCTGAAATGATTTGCTAAGAAAACGAGCATATTGTACAATTTTTTTTTGTCCAACGTTGTATATACTTATCTCCAGCTGTTAGTTCAGCGAACGCCAATAAAGAAGCCAATCAGCTTATTTTTCTCCGACATGTTTCACTAATACGGTTATTTAGTATAGAAAATGAACTTTTATCATTATAAAACATAGCTTATAGCACCAAAAATAGTGTAGCTTTCTATTAGTGTAAGAATTTTTTAAATGGGATCAGTAATTTTGGAGAATAGCTCCTACGTATAAATTACGAAGAACTTTTATTTTGGGACCAATCCTGACATCGCCATAAAACATCAGCTGTTCTATACAGGGTTTCATCAAACGGTGTGACTAAACTGAAAGAATGCCATTTTAATCATCATTATGAACAACGTTTTCTGCGGTTCTGGTGGCATGGCATCTGGCATAAAACAGGCTTAATGCCAATAGTCGAACTTACCCTGCAGATGGCCTTGCCGTCTCTTTTTGCATTTTGACTATTAGTAAGTTCAATATCACTGCAAGTTTGTAGTGGTAGGACTCTTTTGCAGGGGTCCGCCTGGGAAAGTATCACACCTTTGCCAGTTATTCAACCGCCAAGCAGTAGTGTGCAAACACTTCTGTGTTCCGGATTGAAGGGCAATGTTTCCAGCGAAATTACAGGGCACACAGAGATTTGACATCTTATATCTCGGGGTGACGAGCGCAGTGCATTGCCATCCAGGGATTTGAACTGTTGAAGTTCATAATTCTGAGTGGCGTTGTGCTGTTATGGGCAAGCGTGAAGAGCCATCAGGCGAGCGACTTCGCTCGTCTCGTCACCCAGTACCATAAAAAAATAAAAAAAAGTTTATAGTGTGCGAGATAAGTTCACCGTACTTGCAGTTTTAGGGTTAAGCGGTGTAGCGATAAAAGTAGGAGAAACACGGAATTTGATTTCGAACCATAATTGTACTCAGACTAACTCCCTGTTTTGTCTGATCTGAGGTACTAATTCATGCAAGTTCTATTGGTATTTTTTGCGGTTCTTAAAGGGTCATCACGGCAAGGGACGATGACTGCTTACCATAAGGCAGCCCGTCTGCTTGTATGCCAAATATAGCATTTAAAGAAATGCTCCTACGCATGGTTTACTCCAGGCGAAATGGCACGTCGCACAAAGACTGCCGACTCCGTAAAATTGAGCTGTGTAACTCGGCCTCACAGAGCTGGATGTTACCAATGGATATGCGGCATGAAATTGTGAATCTTCTAGGCAATGTGAAAATAATTTTAGCTCTTCAAATCGAGTGCAACACAAATAACGTAGGTGTAACTCACAAGGTACAATAAGTTGTCAACATCCATTGTGGCCGCAGCGAGTTAGTTCGTAGCTGTGAAACGAAATATTTGGATTCATTTTCCATTTTAAATTTGAATTATGTACCTAAACATTTATACGTTTTGGAAGGTGACACACCTACGTTCCTTAGAGTGGTTATGTCGTCAATGGGCAGAGTGGACTAGAGTAAGGAAACTGTGGACAAGTGTTCCACATATCCTATAGGCATATCATATATAGATTTCTATAGGCGGAAACTTGTAATTGGCCCTGTCACCAAATATTTTTTTAAGTTATATACTATTCGGCTGTAAGTTTCCCTAAAAATGCAAAATAAAAAAATCCTTAACGCAAGCACATAAGCGCAGCTTTTTCTACACGAGCACACATAGAAACTACGGCTAAGTGGGATAAAGCCTAACTACAGCTGGAGAGCCGAGGTGGCGTCGCAACATACAAGTGGCTGTGGAAAAGTCAATTATATTCGGTTTATCATAGATTAAAATGCCGAGTGATGGATATGACAAAAGGTAGTGCCACTTTTGCGTTATTTGTGGAACGTCATTTTACGCACTGCTTTCACACTTGCATGCATTCTTTGCTTGCTTCTCGTGCAGCAATTTATTTATCTGGTACCTACGTACCGTGCGAACTGTTTCCATCCATTTTATTTTCGGAATAAAATGAGCCTATACAAAGTTACACATATAGACTGTGTTAAGTCAAAAGGAGGTCTTTTTACTCATTATTATGAACAATTATCACAATGAGACCAACCCTGTTATCTTGAATTAAATCTACTGTTCCATAGAAAACGGTCATTGGTAACTCGACGAGCTGTTTTTTTTTGTGATTTCATGGTTGGTCCGATAGTAAAAGTGATTTATAATGATGATTATAATGACCTTCTTTCGACTTAGTAGTCTATATGCGTAGTTCTGGTTTTTTAAATAAATTGAGCGACAAACAAGCATGCGATCCGCCTGATGGTAAGCAAAACCGCCGCCTATGGGGACACCTGCAACACTACCGGTGTTGACGGTGCTACACGTTGGTATTATTATGTTAATCCAAGTTATATTACTTCCACAACAAATTTTAATCGAACCAGTTAGTCTGTTTGTTCGTTCGTTAGTGTGTTGTCGGAAACTAGATATTTGCCAAAGAACCAGTCACCGATATAGCTATTAAAATCTACAAGTTGAAGTGGCAATGGGCAGGCCATATCGCTCGAAGGACTGATAACCGATGGGGAAGAAAGGTTCTTGAGTGGAGACCGCGAACCGGAAGACGCAACGTAGGTAGGCCTCCCATTAGATGGACCGAAGACATTGTGAGAGCCGCGGGCATCCAGTGGATGCAGATGGCAGGATATCGTTCAGTGTGGAGGTTAAAGGGGGAGGCCTATGTTCAGCAGTGGACGTCTTCTGGCTGATGATGATGAGTTAGTCTGTTACAAGGATGGAAAATCGGTAATACAAGTTTCTAGGTAAATTTTCACTTTAAATTTGCCCCCTCAGAGACACCGCTTTGCTCTCAAAACTTGCGCCACCGAAAGTTGAATCAGAGACATCAGTCACAAGTTTTGGCAAAATCCCTTATCTGTCAAAATCCTAGCGCCGCCGCCAACTGCGGTCCGTAGGGTAGGGATGATTTAGGATAATAGCGGATTTGTGTAGGGTGTCTGGCCTGGCCTGGGTTTTATATGTCTACAACTTTTTCTGTGGAGCAATGTAACGTTTTATTCAAATTTGTTTCTTTTCATGAAACAAGTCGCTAAGAAACTTTTGCCGTTTTAGAAATGCTTCTTCCACAAGGGTGCATATTAAAGAATATAAAGTAGCAAACTTTTCATGTAAACTATTCAGAGTCTAAGCTTGGCCTTTGATTTTTTGCCTGTATCCAGTTTTTGCGTCTTTCTGCATAAGCATGCTTATCATACCAAGCCATCATATTAAATAGATTGAAATGTGAGCGATATTTTCAATGAAGCTATGGCACGAGGTTTTTGTTACACAATATTAACAAATGCGATGTGCACTTGAAATATAGTGCAATAGGTTTTCTTTTTTAACTAAGTATCTAAAAAAAAACTACACAATAAAAACGTAGAGATAAAAAATCTGTAATTGCGAGATAAAAAAAAAACACAGGGCGTCTTAAAATAAGCAGCTGAACACATTAAGGCTGTTTTGAGAATTTTTGTCAGTTTATTTGTTTGTCCACGCATATCTCCTGAACCACTGGACGGATTTAAATGCGGTTTTCACGAATATGCTTAGCTATGACCAGATCGAAGTATAGGCTATGTTATTTTGCGCAATGGCTGGATTTAGGGAGGAAAAAAGGGTTGAAAGTTTATATGAAAATCTACGCGTACGAACTCGCGGGCAAAAGCACTAGTTAGATATAATTCCAAATCCATTTGGTTTTTTCATGGTAACAACAGTTTTGACATATGAGTAAAGAATGTAACATGTTTAATTTTTTATACATAACTAGTCGCCCGCCCCGGCTTCGCTCGGCCTTCGGGCTCGCTACAAAATATAATATAGCCTATGTCACCCGGGGATAGTGTGGCTTCCCAACAGTGAAAGAATTTTTAAAATCGGTTCAGTATTTCGGAGCCTCTTCAATGCAAACAAACAATCAAATGTTTCCTCTTTATATATTGCTATAGATATATGGCATTGGCATTAGTCCTTTTTCTGAGAGTATAGTAGATATCTGTGATCAGGGTTCACTCGTTACAGAATTCGGTACCCTACCCGGGTGCAAAGCCTTATCCTAATTTACAATAAGCTCTATCCCTTAGAATAAGTACTTATTCTAAGCTCTATCCCTTAGAATAAGTACTCATTCTAAGCTCTATCCCTTAGAATAAGTACTTATTCTAAGCTCTATCCCTTAGAACAAGTACTTATTCTAAGCTCTATCCCTTAGAATAAGTACTCATTCTAAGCTCTATCCCTTAGAATAAGTACTTATTCTAAGCTCTATCCAATTAACTTGTTGTCCTTAGAAAACATAAGTTGTGGCCACCACATTTTTACACTAGGATGAATATTCGGTATAAGTCACTGTACGTAACCGGAGCGGCCGGTTTTATTGCTGGCACTTATCGGTTTTTACCCGCATTCTGGTACTTTACGGCATTTTCCGGTACTTTCCGGTATTACAGACAATACTCTGTCATTTTCAATATTTTGAGGTTGGGTTTCTACCTTATAGGTACAGGCAGCAACAGATCTGTGGGAAAAGTAGCACTGGATCTAGATTTTTGTGGTGATACTGATACTATGCGTTTTCAGTATCTTATATATACTTATACACTATACATTTATGTGGGTAAGAAGGAAATTGATGATGATGAATGGGAATATTTGTGTCAGTGTGATTTTGACTTCTGGTAACTTTGACGCTTTATTATTGATTTTAACTAAATTTTATATGCATTTTGACTTTTTGTGACATTAATTGATTTTATCGGTACCGTGAAACCTGTTGACTTTGCCTTGAAACTTGACTTTACCACCTCACTTTTTTTTTGATTAAAATGCTATTTACGGCTTACTTGTGCACTATCATCGACTGTAGATGCCATTATTGCAAAATTTAACTATAGGCTGGCATTACTAGATTGAATATGGCAACCTACACAGGGTCTGCTATGTAATTTTTGGCGATTATTCTTTTCGTGCCATAACAGTGTGATGGTTGGTGCTCCGGAACTTTTATATGAATTACCAGAAAAAACGTTGGCCACGTAAGTGAATCTTTGATATTATATTAATGTAATCTTTTTTTAGTAAATAATTGTTGATTTATTGTGATACAAGCTCTATAAAATTCACAAATTGGTTTGGAAAAGTTACTATCCCCACGCGAAGTGTTGTGATGTCAACTTTGCCATGTTTTTGTTGGGGTTAGGGTTGTCACTAAATTATTCGCAGCTTTGTGAGTGACGTCACACACAGTTTAATAATGGATGCTATTTTCAAATACAGTATCAGTTACCAGTATCATTATGTGTACCAGTCTTCAACATTTCAATTGATAGCTCATGGCATGGTTTAAGGTTTGGCTAGTAAACTTTCAGATATTGTAGCTTGAATTTTGTTTTAGGAGATGGAACCGCGATGCAGACAGCTACTATCCAGCAGAGCATACAAAAACTATTCTGCAGATATGTTCAAATGTTAATATGTTAATAAAATGTTTTGCCATGGTCTGGATTTCACTAGACTGAAGTAAATAATAGGGTAAAATGTTTTGCCATGGTCTGGATTTATATAGATTAAAAAAAGTTAATATAAGCTCGAATGTTTTGCTATGTTCTGTATATTATATAGATATTATGTATTATGTTAAAATTTTAAAGATAAAAGTAATGGTGCAGGTAAAAACTTACCTACCTAATGTGATTTACATGTCTGTGTTCAAATATTTGTTCCAATAATAATTTTGTTTTAGTCGTGCTTAGTTTATGGAGTTTGATGTCTATTTTTTTATGTGTTCTTACTATGGATAAATCTGTATTAGGCAATAATTTACATTTTGATAGACTTCGATATAACCTGAAATATTTGCTAATGGTCTGATTATAAAAACTTAAAAATTAAAAATATCTTTTTGTGACAACCCTCACAGAATTAACCATTGTGTATGGAGAAATTTAAAAAAGTCGGTGAATTTGCCACTTATATGAAGAATTTTGTTACCAGTGTTAAAAAACGTAATGCCTTGGTATTATATTTCTGGATAGATGTATAGAATGGCATGTTCCTAATATACAGAAAAAGTTACTTCATTCTTTCCTACTATTTTTTAATTTGGCAATCTTGCCAGCATTGATAGTTATCTTTGCCACATTTTGTTTTTATTTAAATAAAATATAGGATATTATAATGGGAGTAATGTATAGCTATCTAAGTAATGTCCATGAAACACGCTATGCATTGCTATAGTTTTTATATAGTAGCCTAATACTTTTTTTTAATGAAAATGTAGTTTAAACAGTACCTACTTCAAGAAAGCGGCAAAGTCACCAGGTTTCACGGTAATTTATCACTCATGACATGTCACATTTTTTTTTTTTTTGTATTGTTTGTTAATATATTTTCCATTGAATTTTAGTTATTGTAATGACGAGTTATATAATTTTGTAATATTTTAATAATTTATCTAATGTAATTGCTTGTACCGTGTTAGCTAAATAAATAAATAACAACAATCTTTATACTTCCGAACAAGTAGGTGTTAATAGTTTTTTTTAAAATCCCTATTAAAGAGCCAATTATCTTCAAAATACTGAACAGATTTACGTAAATCAGAAAACTTTCGATAAAGCCACCTTTCAAACAAAAAATAAAGAACAGTTATAGGACTGCACGTCAGAAGTGATAACAATTCATATATTCCACAAGAGATGGCGCTGTATTAAAAAATACTGTTACATATATCTGAGCGTGATTGTCACGCAAGTTGCCCGAACGCTCTCTGCGTTCGCCAACTAGTCAAGCTATAGACAACAACCAACAGCAAAAAGTCACATAAAAAAAACGCGCAAGTTCAGTGCTTTTTAACCGACTTCTAAAAAGGAAGAGATTCTCAATTCGACTGTTAAGGTTAAAGATATTTATTATTCTCAAAAAGAAATAAATTTCACTTACATGAGAATATAACTAAAAAATTAAATTATTAAATTACTGTTTTTTATGTTACCTCAGAACTTTGGCCTGGGCAAACCGATTTTAATGATTCCTTTTTTATTTGAAAGCTGGTGCTTCGTTTGTTACCATTTTAATGTGGTTCAGTTCCGACGTTTTTATGAATTCGGTTTTTTACATTGACGATATTTGCGATCCCAATGTACACAACGTGCTTAAAGAAGTTTTCACCTCAAAAACTAAATCAAAATCGGTTCAGCCGTTTGGGATGGGAACAACGATGCCACAGACATACGCACAGATACACACACAGTCACACATATATTATAGATATACAAATAAACATATAAAACCACTATGTTTGAATAAAAACAAAAAAAATGTGTCGGAGGTATAAAAAAACGGCTTCTGTAGGATAGCGGGCAGCGAGTGAAACGACGGGGTACTGCTAGTATGAGCGTAACCAGTCACGGAATTCTCAAGAGCTGAAAGGAACATCATTAGATCTTAGTTGAGGACCAACTACTAGTAAACTTATTCTATTAAAATGCACATTTTAGCATAATTTTACAGTTTCTGATAGCGGTACGTTTTATTGGCGACACTTACCGGTTTTTATCTCTAACCCGTACTTCCGGTATGACGTGCTTGGGAAATACTTTGTTACTTCCGCTTCCGGGTTTTATGAGCTACTTTACAGCTTTTCAGGAGTTGACTCTCATAAAATATGTCAGACTTTTTCATGTTTCTCATTGTTTTAATCAAAACTTCGAGATAATTATATAAAAACAGTCACACACATTTTGTTTCAATTTTTGAATTAAATTAAAATTTTAACTGAATATTTGTAATTTTATTTTCATTATTCGTCCTTAGATTTAACATAAATAGGTACATTCTATTATAAAATATATGTTAAATTTTTTTTTATGCATGAGCGAGACAGATAACACACGATGCATAATCTATGAAACATATTAAGGGACGAATTAAACGCCCTTTTTTAATGATGAAATGGGCTAGTGTTTGACCCCAACTCACCTGATGGTAAGCGACGATGCGGTCTAAGATAGGGCATGCGTGCCCATGAGGTGCCTATTCACTCTTGTCTTGAAGTAAGCCCTTCTTACTATAGATGGTCGCGAGGAAATTTACGCTGAACACAAATAAAAATCTTTCACTCTGAGATTGTATTTATTTCATAAAAGTATCTCAACAACTACGCCGCCTTATTGTGGCGTCCCTTGCGTCGAAATTACTTACATTATTACCCACCAATCAAATTTACAGCAAATCACATCCACCGAACCAATCCGAAAAGTTTGCCAACAACAAAAACGTAACAAAAACAGCGCTGTTAAATAAGTGATTCGGGTAAAAGCTGGCAACATTATGACATATTGTTCGCCGGAACAATAGAAATTCCCCCCATTTTTCATACGCGCCGTGATAAAAAGGCGCCAATTCTGTAAACAGAGGGGCGAGGCGGGCGAATAAATAATCGAGAACAAAAATCGAATAAAGGTTTGAGTACACGAGAAGAATCTTATGTTTTTTTTTATTTCGTCACTATTATATTAATTTGATCTGTGTATTTTGAACTCTATAATTATAGGACTATTATAATATAACTCTATAATTTTGACGCCAACGTGAAAAACATATCGACTCATCTATACTAATATTATAAAGAGGAAAGATTTGATTGTTTGTTTGCATTGAATAGGCTCCGAAACTACTGAACCGATTTGAAAAATTCTTTCACTGTTGGGATGCTACACTATCCCCGGGTGACATAGGCTATAATATAATATTTTGTAGCGAGGACGAAGGCCGAGCTTACACCCGTGCGAAGCCGGTGCGAGCGCCTAGTTATATCTACCTATATATAGTTTTCCCGATATTTTTTTAATATAAGTGGCCTCAATCTATATATTTATTTATTTTAAGTGTTTACGTATAATAATGGTGGATTATTATTTATTAAATTTTTGTGGATGTGTTAGAGTGCGGAAAAATGGTTTAATGAAGTGAAACGTGTCTTTTCGCGTTGTTTTCAAAACTTCATAGAAGTCTCTAATAAAGCCTCTACAACTTTACTAGGGCATGACTTTGACTTGACCGTGACTTACTTTGGTTGACTCTGATTTGTATGACGATTTGTCTTGCTTGACAACTTATAAATATAATAATATATCAATAAGTGACATTGGCAAATGCACTAGACGTATGACTCCAAAATCCTCTCAAAAGGAGAGAATAAAAAAAATACAGTAAAAAAAAATTGCAAAGCAGCGTTTTTTGACTCAGCACAGATTATGCATTTAACCAGGTGAACAAAAAATACAGTGTTTTTTTAGCATAATAAATACATAAAGCAGCTAAGCTATTACACGAGCTATAAGCGTGTTTGTTTACTAAAAATTATATATTATCTGTGATTTTATTCAATCAGATTATGAAACAGTAAATAACAGTCAAGAGAACGTCGAGGTTGGTTTTACCTCGATGCAAGAGAAATTAGAATTTTCGATCAATAATAACCAATAACAAAGTGACGGCCGTACAAGATGCATATCGCCACGATTGACAGCTCTCTAGAATGTGGTGCCAATTAAAATCACTACAACAGTACACCGCTCATTATGAATACGGTATTGATGTTGACTCGATAAGTATGTTATGAATACAGTGTTTATGTTGACTCGTTACATGGTGATTGTTATCGGTTTTATTGAAAGGTGGAGTTTGATTGACATACGAAATATAATATATTATGGAATTAAAATTTATATTAAATATAATTACTAGGTTTTTAAATTAGTAAAATACGTAATTTCGGTTACTTGGATGACATTATAACATGTCATCCAATACAAAAATTTATTTACACAATGAATTCAATGTAAATTTACATGAATTTTCCAGTTATTTTGATTTAAAAGCCAAACTGCTGAACCGATTTTAATTTATATTCTATGTGACCAATCTGAATAAAAAAAAAACCATATCGGTTCATAAAACGACGGAGTCCTGAGGTAAAAACTATTTAAAAAAAACTACCGATTTTTATGATTGTATGATTTGAATCCCTTTTCTCCTTTTTGGAAGTCTGTTAATAATTAAAAATGAATAATTTATTGAAGACTAGGTAGATTTTCACATAAATTTCAACCCTATTTTCCTCCCTTAATCCGGCCCTTGCGCAAAATAACATAGTCTATACTTCAATCTGGTCATAGCTCAGCATATTTGCGAAAACAAAATAAGGGCCAAATGGAACAGGAATAGAGAACAAAGAAGGGTCAAATGGAACAGAGACAGAGAGTAACGGGTCAAATGGAACAGGGACAGAAATAAGGGATTGTAAAAAAAAATAGAGGGCTATCTGAAAATTGCATGAAAATTTCGTTAAATTGGTCCAGCCATTTCGGAGTCCATAGGGAACATACATACATACATCGCCTTTTATATTTATATCATAATTTAGTTCAAAGTTTGGAATAATATAAGGAACATGAGCATTAACATTTGATAAAAATAGTGTGAATTCCCCTTTATATCGAGTCGAGTGTGATTTGCGAGGATTTGCCCGTACTTTATGCGACTAAATAGGGATTTTCTTTTTGTCGATACAAAAGGGTAGCTTTTTGTATTGTTGATTTGTCAGAAATGTATTTGCGAAATGATAGACGAATGGTTTTCGTGTTTGGTCGGATATTTCAGCTGAAAACATTGTATTGTTGGGGATGTACCTAGTCTGTTTTATTTTGTATAATGTTTTAACACCCAGCCATCATCATTTCAGCCATAAGAGGTCCACTCCGGGCATATGCCTCCTCTATCAATTTTCAAAAGGGCCGGTTGGAAGCGGCCTACAACCAGTGTTTTTAACAGCTGTCCCATAGGAAAATTGTATTCGCACTCAACAATATATATGAAACAGCTGTTTTTTCGGGTTATCTGGTTTGGTCCTAAAGTAAAACTTGTTTATAACATGTAGTTGACTTAACTTTGATGACGGGGTTGACTGCCCCGATGGCTCAGTTGGTAGTGATGCTACCTTCTGTGCTTCGATTGTGGGTTCGATTCCCATCTAGGACAAACATTTGTGTGATGAACATTTGTGTTTGTTCTATGAAATATATATGTACGTATATCAGTCTCTGGCAGCTTAGTTTGGGATCAGATGACCGTGTGCGCAAAAATGTCCCAGATATTTATTTTTATTTTCGTAATGTTTCTAAAACTCGCCTCTTTTAAAACCTTCACCACTTACTAGGGGCATGATTTTCACTTGAACATGACTTTGCTAGACTCTGACTACCATTTTTTAAAACCTTACAATTTTTTGACCACTGAAACCTTATAATTTTTTATACTTGACATCGGCAAATACACAAAAAGTGCGACGCCAAAATCCTCACAGAGGAAAGATAAAAAACCGTATAATAAAACGAAAAATGTTTAAACCATAACAGCATTGGTAGTTCTAAAAACAAAGAGTTATAAATGTCTCATTCTAAATCAAGAGTATTTTCCATAACACAACTCTTAAACTATTTCCATAAAAATAAACGAGTCAACGAGGTAACTTTTTCTGATCGTAAACAGAATGGTTTAATTTAAATATCTGTTCAGAACAACTGGAGGTGTCAATCATGGAGATAATACGGAGAGGAGGTGGCATTAGCAAATATGCACCGTGATTCTTCACTGACGCACAGAATACATAAAGTACAAGTACAAAAGGTTCACTCCGCAAAAGCATTTAAATAAGTAGTGACTCTTATTCCCACACAATAAAGTCCAATTCAGAACGTGAGAGCGCTAACTACCTACAGCTATATTAACCTAGAAGTTGCCTCTCTGTCTTTGACGTAACTCTTGTCGCGTTATCTGTCTATCGCGCGGCAGCGGGCACGGCAAGTCCGACCAGTCGACTACTTGTAGCTTCATACCTAAAGAGCGGAGTGCGCCAGGCCTGACTGACGTCATGATTTGCTAAGTTATCGCAATAACTGCAACACCATTGGACACCGTGAGTGGCTACTGTGAACACAAGCAACGTTTTGACTAAAAAAAATTGGCGGTACTTGTAAATAATCATAACATTTATATAGACAGTCATCAGTCATAAGTTGCTAGTCTATCAGTTTTTATCGGATACATTTCGGAGAGTGTGCATCGGATCTGCATGAACTAATTCCCTCCTGCCCATTTTTATATTGGACTGCAAGAGCGGGCACGAAAAATCGTATGGTTGATTCCGAAAAGTCGTACGAAACGCTTTGATTCCACTTTTATTGTGCGAACTGCTGGTATGTGGAATGCGCTGCTTGAATGGGTGTTCCCCGATAGTTACAATCAAGGTGTCTTTAAATCACGAGTGAATCGGTTTTTGCTAGACAAGCGTGCTCCATCGTAGACCGCAACATCGCTTAAGATCAGGTGAGTTGGCGGTCAAACGCAAGCTTATTCGTCATTTCAGCCATAGGACGTCCACTGCTGGACATACGCTTCCCCCATCGATTTCCAAAGGGACCGGTTGAAAGCGGCTTGCATCCAGCGTTTTCCTGCGGTCTCTTTTAGGTCGTCTGTCCATCTTGTGGGTGGATGTCCTACGCTGCGCTTACCGGTCCATGGTCTCCATTCGAGAACCTTTCGGCCCCATCGGCCATCTGTTCTGCGTGCTATGTGCCCTGCCTACTGCCACTTCAACTTGCTAATCCGGTGGGCTATGTCGGTGACTTTAGTTCGTCTACGGATCTCCTCATTTCTGATTCGATCTCGTAGAGAAACCCCGAGCATAACCCTCTCCATTGCTACAACGCAACGCAAGCCTATTAATACATTTAAAAAAGTACTTTACCAACTCTCCTCTGTATGTGGTCTGTGGTGGAGAAGTTGAGGTGTCAACCCACATGCTCGTTAACCGATCACTATCTCGTGCATTTCTGGAGCTTTATGTTCCAGTGGTTTGTTTTAATTGATGGAGTTCGTAAGTGTTTTTAATTATTGTTCATGTCAGGGTTTGCTGTGCTGGTAAATTGACCACACTGCGGTAACGATCAAATAAAATAAATAAATATCTGGGACATTATTGCACACATGGTGGTGGAAAAGAAAATGGCGCGCGCAACGCAAATGAAAAAAAAAGTACACCCAAGAAGGTTCCGAGTCTGAGTTTTTAACAAATTAAAAAAGGTTGTATGATAAATTCGGCACCATGGAGGTAGAAGTAAATAGGTTTAATGTATGTTATGAATTCACAAACTTAGTGCACACATGTTCTAAATTCAATTTACTTTATCCTCTAGCGGATAAAAACGGCTTATGCACTCTGAAAAATTATTTAAATTATTTAAGTTTAAAATTATTAGCAGTACAAATGTGTTTCTGTTAAACAAAATGATGAGTTTCTTTTCGGATAAGTAGATACACATATACATACATACGTTGGTTACGTTATCCAACATTAGTAATATCCCAAGTTATCGTAGAACAGTCGTGTCAGTATGTTTGTCTTCGTCTGTTGAACACAATCCTAAGTCAACACATCCATTCCCTTTGAACTAGCCTCCTTTGGAACTAACATGGTAAATAAGGGCTCGACTTCAAAAACTGTTATGGCTAGAATTATGGATACAGTTATAAAATAAACATGAGAAACTAAGAGAGGTATATATCTATCTATACATCAATCTATATATATAAGGTCGGGGAAAAAGTTTCTTCGTATTTTATAAACAAATTCAAGATATTTTTTTCAAGTTTAATTACATTTAATTATAATATATATGTGCCATTTTGTTTAATAACTTGTTGCCATCTTGTAGGTAGAGTGACATGATCCCGTTGCTGTAGAAATTTTGGACTTCTGATCAAAAAAATGCAACAAGTAGTTTTGAGAGTCCTCTCTGGATGTTAATCTAACACTACCCAAAGAATTCTGAAGAGACCTAAACAGGTGCAAGGTCAGGGCTATGTGGTGGATGCATTAACACTTCCCAACCAAGCTCTCTCAATTTTTGCTGCAAAGATGTGTGCGGTCTGGCGTTATCATGATGAAAAACCAGGCCCTTTCTGTTGATCAATTCCGGCCGTTTTTTCACAATTTCTTGTTTGAGTCTCATCAGCTGTTGGCAGTAGAGATCCGAATCGATGGTTTTGCCCGGCGGTAAAAGCTCATAATGAACGATGCCCTTCCAATCCGACCATACACACAACATCACCTTATTACGTGTTTATCCGGGTTTTGCTACAGTCTGTGGTGCTTCACTGCCCTTTGACCATGATCGTTTGCGCATATTCTTGTCGTAGGTGATCCCTTTTTCATCACCAGTGATCAATCTTTTAAAAACGGTTCGGTTTCGTTACGTTTCAATAGAGAATCGCAAATGAGAGATTAAGAAAGAGAGAAGACGATTAATTTGGTTTCTTTCAGTGAGCTCGTGTGGCACCCATATATCGAGTTGTTTTGTATACACAGACTTTTTCAAATGGGTAAAAACTGTTTTGTGGTCAATCCCCAGTTCTTCAGCTACGTTGTAACTACTAATATACCGACCTTGCTCCACTTTTTCAGAAATGGCATCGACTTTATCCGTAACAGGTGACCAGAGCGAGCTGCATCTTTGACACCAAAATTCCCGAACTGAAAACGCTTGAACCAACATTGTGCTACTCTTGATGACACTGCATTAGGTCCATAAACGTCACAAATTTTGTTCGCGGCTTGTGTCGCATTATTCCCTTTTTTGTAATAAAACTTCAAAAGATATCGAATTTCTTCGTTAGATTCACTCATTTTAACGAACAAAAAACAATTGAAAAATGGCGGGAAATTGCTTTTTACTTTTTGTATTCCTTTTTTAAAATGTCATATTTTTAAGACTGTTTTTAGAATTTTTGTCTATTTGATTGTTTCACATCACACATCATTAGCCAATCAACTTGCCCTGTTGGACAAGGCCTCCCTCATAGAGAGGGGTGTTGCCATAATCCCCACGCTTGGCAGGCGGCTTGGGATTTGTTTGTTTGTCCACGCACATCTCCTAAACCACTGGACGAATTTAAATGCAGTTTTCACGTAATGCAATGTATAACTTTCACAATGCATTTGAATTGTCTGTAGTGTGTGTGTGTTAGCGTGTATTTTGTTTAGCTAATAAAGGCACTTGCCCTATAAAAAAAGAGTTTAAGGACGGTTTTTATCGATGGAAAAACACATCAGTCATAGGACTGCACGTCAGAAGTGAAAACTTAAGTAGTAATTCACCTATTCTACAAGAGATGGCGCTGTTTTAAAATACACGGTACAGCGTGACAATGCGAGTTCCATGATTTTTGTTCAACCAAAGAGTGCTCAACGCACCTAAAGAAGTTTTCACTTCAATAAAAAAACTATTTAACCTTTATAACCAAAACATTTATAAAACTCATTTCTAAGCATTTTCTAAGCTAAGCTCCGGAGTATAGATGCATTGAGGAAAGTTCTATCATAACTAGTAACTTCGTCATAGTAACAAAAATAGTTTAACACATAAATATTAACAATGCAGTTGAGGTTTTTAATATGACAAAGGTGCAGAATGACAGCTAGAGATCGTGTTAAAGATTTTGGTAAACACACCTTATTTATATGATAGGTATGGACGGTAAAGTCTTTGCTCTATGCATAGGTGCGATGGACTTGATTGATTATTTTTTAAAGTTTTTTATTGATTGATTGAATTCCTACTGTGCACGGTTACATGAAAGAATCGCTTTCAGCGATAAGGCTATTAAAATATATCATGATAACAGAGTATCTTAGATAGATATATCTAGATAATATATTATGTAGTTTAATTGTAATGTATCTGTTTTCGAGGGTTGTTTTAAGTTTAACGTGTGTGTCTGTGTGTCCGTTTGCGGCGTATTAGCTCTCAAACAGCTGAACCGATTTTGATTTCGTATTTTTTAGTTTCAAAGTTTGACCGAGAGTGTTTTTGCTATGACATTATTTTAAAAATTATGAAATACACACATATATTATTATAAGCTTCTATTAGCGAAATTTATAATATAATATGGTGTACCTATATTATATTAAAAGCTTTTACTACAGTTATATGATTATTTTCGGGATATTTTCGGTGGTAAGGTTGTGGAAGGACCTCCCGATATTTCAGCGCAGTTACATAGAAGACTAAAAAAGAGGGTAGATCGTTTTGTCTGCATCTAACTTTGAACTGTTCGACCAACCATCCGCATTCTTCAGTCTTTCCGTGAACATGGTGCATATAACTGCGCCGAAATATCGGGAGCTCCTTCCACAACATTACCACGGTAAATATCCCGTAAATAATCATATTATAACTGTAGTGAACAACCGTGAGTTTCTAACAGTGTTTTATAGGCTTTTATCAAGAAAGTTATACGTTTCTTTTTATCAAAAGCTCAATCTGACTGTACGTATTGCAAACTTTCCATAGCCTCAATTGCCCTTTTAAAAATAAACTCTTGCGAATGACATCAATCACCTCTAACAAGGAGATTTGTAAATAAAGCTCACCTCGACATAAGGTTGAAAGTAGCATGGCTCCCCGTAACAGGCGCATTAACTTTGTTTACTGCTATCCCTCATTTTATGTACACACTTAAGATACGTATTACGTACTAATTTGCCACAAATTGTTCTGTTGTAAGTGTGTATTTGTGAACAACTTGTGCATTCCAACTTGAGTTTTTTGAAGTGAAAACTTCTTGAGGCGCGTTCAGCACTTTTTGGATGATCAAAAATCAATCTTATTTTAAAACAGCGCCATCTCTTGTAGAATAGGTGAATTACTAATTAAGTTTTCACTTCTGACGTGCAGTTCTATGACTGATTCTTTTTTTTATTTGAAACATCGCGCGCCTTGGCAGTAAACCCGGCTCTCGTTTTTCTATCGGACTGCCAAAGTGGGCACGAAAAAGTGACACCACTTGGTTGATATTTCGAAAACCTGTACGAAGAGCTTTGATTCCGCTTTTATTGTGTGAATTGCTCGTTTGTGGAATCCGCTGCCTGAATACTGTTCCTCGATATATACACAATGTAGGTGTCTTCAAATCACGAGAGAATCGTTTTTTTTAGGCAAGCATTCTCCATCGTAGACCGCACTTTATCGACCGCACGCATCATTGCTTAACATCATGCAAGTTGGCGGTCAAAAGGGGGTTGAAATGTTTATAGACATTAGACACATTTTTAAATGGTCAAAAATACATACTCGTACGTTGGAAAATTTAACAAATAGATCACATTAAAAATAGACTTCCAAATTTAATGAAAAACTTAATAAGAACCTATAAAATTTAAGGGTTGCCCTCGATTTCCCTGGGACCTCATCATCAGATCCTAACTTGGTGACAATGGGACCAAATTGGAAGTATATCCTACCGAACAAAATATTTTTTTATTGGTTACCTGTTGGCAAAGATAGCGGTGAACATACATAAAAAAATACAGTAGAACATAGAACCTCCGCTTTTTGTGAAGTCGGTTTAAAAAGTCTATATGCGCACAAAGTCACGAGGATCATCTAGTATACGCATAAAAATTAGTTTTATTAATAAATTTTAACTCTCTTATTTTTAACTACCAACCAGCCCCGGCTTCACACGGGTATGTTTTATTATATATACAAACCTTCCGTGAAAAATTATCTAACTGATAGTGAAAACCGCATCAAAATCCGTTGCGTAGTTTTAAAGATCTAAGCATATATAGGGACAGACAGAGGGAAGCGACTTTGTTTTATACTATGTAGTGATTGAATGCCAAAGGAACGTAGCACCGACATTTAGCGTAAATACTGTACTCTAATCGCGCGCTCTTGTTAAAATCCGAAAGAATGTTGTAAAGTCACACAGCGTTTTAAACCATTTTAGGGCAGTCACTCCATTTCTTACAAGTTCTCGCAACAGACTAGAAAACTACAGATGGTGAAATGGTGATGGTTGTAGTGGTAGGACACTTTTGCAGGGGTCCCCCTGGGGAAGTGCCACACCTTTGCCAGTTATTCAACCGCCAAGCAGTAGTGTGCAAACACTACTGTGTTCCGGATTGAAGGGCAATGTTTCCAGCGAAATTGCAGGGCACATAGAGATTAGACATCTTATATCTCGGGGTGACGAGCGCAGTGCATTGCCATTCAGGGTTTTGAACTGTTGAAGTTCAAATTCTGAGTGAAGTTGAGCTGTTATGGGCAAGCGTGAAGAGCCATCAGGCGAGCGACTTCACTCATGTCGTCACTCAGTATTATAAAAATTGGATATAATTGGAATTGAATTGACGCACATAACATAACATTGTCACACTTCATATATGCTCGTGAGTCTCATTTGACACTGGTATATTAACCATCCCAGTGTTAAATGAGGCTTGATCTATTTGCCAAACCGAATTTAACCATGGCTAGAACCCTCTATGTCGTTATCCTGTGCGTTTGCTATTTTGCCCGTTATAACATCAAACGAATGACTTAACATGTCCCTCTGTTTATACTTAATCTGTGTTACGAGTTGCCACATTGTCAGAGAATGGTTTGTTTAAAGCAATGACATTCGAAATAAGTTTGTCGTTAAGCGAACGAGTTTAACTAAATTGTTGAGATGTTTCCGAAATCACATGTCATCTTATAACTTTATATAAATTGGCCAAGAACGTTTCAGACACTAAATTATAGACGATTCTGTTCAAATAAAAGTGTACAGTTTTTATTATATTGATTTTGTATTTTATATTGGTTTTATATTTCAAGTATTATTTCATCTTTAACCGACTTCCAAAAAGGAGGAAGTACTCAATGCGACAGTTTAAAAAAATGTTTGTTACCTCAGAACTTTCGACTGAGTGAACCGATTTGATGATTTTTTTCTATTTGACAGCTGGTGCTCTCCGTGTTTCAATTTGGTCCAATTCTGTATTTTTTATGAAGTAGTTTTATTTTTATTTTGATAATTATGATTAATAAAGTTTAGCTGGACAATGATTCCTTGTCTCGGGGATGCTATAGAATACACAAAAACACATAGTGTGGCGGGTGTGAATGCATCAGGTCTAAATCAGACCTTTTGTCGAACTCACCCAGCAGCCGACCTTGCCAACCTTTTTTTCATGTAGCCTATTAGTTAGGTCTTTGTGTCGCTACAAGTTTCTTAGTGTGCGTGAAAAATTTGTATGTGAGCCATACTTACGGTTTTTTCGTTAAGCCGTTTAGCAGTATATACTGAAACAGGGGGATATCATTTAAAACCAACTTCAAAATATATGAAAAACACAATAACGCAAACAAAACAAAAACATAATTTATCCCAAAACTCTTTATTGTAGCGAAGTAGAAGCGGAATTAGAATGGAGATTCGTCAGAAAAACTGTTTTGCACATGCTATGCGTTTTACGCGATCTTTTATGCCTCACACCTGCAATATGTGGAATGAGCTCCCATCCCTCCTTGTGTTTTTTTCCGAGTAACTATAACATGGGGTTCTTCAAAAGGTCTGTTTTATCATCATCAGCCAAAAGACGTCCACACTGAACAACAGCCATCTAAATCCACTGGATGCCCGCGACTCTCACGATGTCGTCGGTCCATCTAGTGGGAGGCCTACCTACGCTGCGTCTTCCGGTTCGTGGCTGTTTTAAGGGCTGTTTAAAGGTCGGCAAAGTATCTGAGATGCCCCTGGTGTTGCAAGTATCCAGAGGCAACGGTGATCAATTATAACGGCCCGTTAGCTTAAAAAAAACATTTGTAGTCAGCATTCTAATACTTAAGTTGGTAACCAGTAGCACAGAATGCATATAGTACATACCAGTAGCTTATTTATATTGCCAGTTAAGTAAATAGTTGAGGGCGTTTAAGATAACGACCAGTCACTTTTCACTTTTAGTAGTCGTTTCGAATCTATTTTTGTGTTCTGGTCATTTTATTGGTTACCATAAAAAAATCTTATACTTAAAACACTACTGTTGTTTGCACCAGATTTTTTGGCTTTCGTTTTGAGTTTTTTTTTAACTTTTTGAATCTTAGTGAAGTTTTCGTATTAGATAGATCGGTAGTTGAAACTCTTTAATGTGTACACCAGAAATAAAATTACAAACTGAAAACACTCATGAGCTAGTGCCACAAGTAGCGGCCTTATCGTTAAAAGCTATTTCTTCCAGCAGGCCTAGCATGGGCCGTGGAAAAATTGTCTTTCCACCGTTTTTATCCGCGCGTAGACGCGACCGAGCTAGAATATGGATACGTTTGTCCCTTTCTAGCGGGATAAAAACGGTGGACAGCCAATTTTTTTGCCAATTTTTCTGCTGGGAACCATTAGATGGAAATAATTTACGTAACGGGATGGACGGGGGATCCAAAAACACTTTTAATCTCTCTCTTCCCGACTATGAATCCCACATGTTGGTGGGGTGAGCCTTCCTTACTTTTCTCCTCCAGTTCGCTCTATTCTCGACATCGTCTTCGGAAACCTTACACTCGCTCATATCTTTTAGCACGACATCCTTCCATCTTGTCTTGGGTCTGCCTCTGGATCTTTGACCGGGGATGGAAAGTTGCAGTGCATGTAATTATAAATAATTTGGTATTATTTATGTAATGGTATCATCCAAAAACACTTTTAATGATACCATTAAATAAATAACACCAAATTATATACTTAGATATAGTTTTAATATAAAATGTGTAGTTACTATATATAGCTGTTTTTTTTATAAGACGTCTTTTGACAAAACCATATTCAAATCAAACTATTGTAATGTTTCAAAATAATCTCAAGAAGCAAGAATTATTGCAGTGTATTATAAAACAAGAGGGAAGCATAAAGACGTAACACAAAGGCAAGTCAAATTGTGGGTACAAGCTCGTTCAGAATACAGCTTGCTTGGCCCTAGGGCGTAATGTTTCATTTTACGCCTCCGAGTTATAACTCAAGTTAGCTTAATAAGATGGAGTTGGGACCTTGAACTTGTACAAGGTGACAAGCTTATCTCAAAAGCTAATAAATGAAATCAGAAAAATGAGCTAGAGCAAGAAGGGTGAGATTTTTTTAGTTACAAATGCTCCATTTTTTACAGTTTCTGTGTTGTCCTAAAATATCACGGTGGCTTCTCCATTCTACAGCTATGTTGGTTGATGTACCAAACCTCTATTTTATTATAAAATAGATTTTATTCAAAGATACGTCTTTATTTCGAGGGGGTGTAGTGAAATTTATGTTTTTATTCCCTTTTTATGTCGCCATTTATGAAGACGTCACCTACTCAAATCTATTGACATTTTATTTAACAAAATTGGTTAAGGCGTTAAGATGGAAACACAATCTTGGCCGTAGCATGTGCGCTTTACAATCTGATGGCACCTGGTTCGATTCTGCTGACCCTGCCATAGCTTATATAATATCTACATAAGTTATGTGCTGCTTCGATGCCATCACTCAATAAATAACTGGCCAAGAGCGTGTCGAGACACGCATATCGTAGGGTTCCGTAACTAAAGCCATATAATTGTAGTCATAGTTCAGAAAGTTATAGTTATAGACAAACTAGCTGTACCCGCAACTTCGTTTGCGTGAAATTTAGATTGTCCCAAGAGATGAAGGCGCCGGAAATTGCAGTAATATGTTACTAACAATATTTTTAGTTAAATTTCCTGGAGCGTACACAAATAAATTTGTGACATCGTTCACTCTAGACAGGGCCGTACAGCTGGCCGTGACTGAAGCAACTGGTAGAGAGATCCACGCCCGCAGTGTGCAGCGTCTGTCCCTGTGGACTGTTGATTGTCATGGCGAAACTAAAGCGCACAGGGAACTGCACATGCTTCAAGCAGAACGGGAAGTTATTGGGTATTAGCGGTATCCGAGGAATGAGGAATCCGTGGGCTCAGTCAGGTTCAGGTCATCGCTTTATGGTTGACATTCTGAAAACCTGTACGAAGCGCTTTGATTCCACTTTTATTGTGCAAACTGTTAGTCTGTGGAATGCGCTGCCTGAATAGTTGTTCCCCGATAATTACAATCTGGGTGTCTTCGAGTCAAAAGTGAATCGGTTTCTTCTAGGCAAGCTTGATCCATCATAAGCCGCATCATCGCTTAACATCAAGCTAGTGGGCGGCCAAGCGCAAGCCTGTTTTATAATAATAATAAAAAAAGTTGCCCAACAGAATGATTGGTAGGTACTTCAATTTTAGTTGTATATTGTGCGCCGTTAGCCCAGAAGCAGACAAAGCGTTTAAAAATTCAACCGGGTAGGTAGTGGCTTCGTCTTGATCCATAACCCAGTTGATGGTGCTGTACACAATAATTTCGCCAATGGCACGCGTTAATAATACTCCGTTAATTTTAGCAGGTTGGTCGTTGCGTGGAGTAAATTTATGGCACTCCACTCAAGAACCTTTCTTCCCCATCGGTTAACAGTTCTTCGAGCGTTGTCATATCGACTATAGGTATATCGAAGTGCTGAAGTGTTTGTATAGAAACGCCACCATGTCGATCCGATTACAGGACGAGAGCACCGAACCAATCCAATTGCATAAAGGCGTGAGACAGGGAGATGTTGTCTCTCCGAAACTGTTCACTAACGCATTGGAGGACGTTTTCAAGCTCTTGGACCTGAACGGATTCGGCATCAACATCAATGGCGAATACATCACTCACATTCGTTTTGCCGACGATATAGTAATCATGGCAGAGTCGCTGGAGGACTTTAATACAATGCTCAGCGACCTCAGTAGCCTTTCCCAACAGGTGGGTCTTAAAATGAACATGGATAAGACAAAAGTATGTCCAATGTCCATGTTGTACCCGTACCGGTAATCGTTGGGAACGATACTCTCGAAGTTGTTGACCATTACACCTATCTTGGACAGATTGTTTAGTTAGGTAAGTCCAACTTAGGCAGAGGTCGCCCGAAGAATCCATGTACGAGTGCCACCCCTAAAATGCAATGTATTTTTTATACTTTTAAAATTGAGATCTATATTATTACTGTTATTATGCAAAATTTCATTCTGTTATCTTAATAATTATAGAAGTTAGAAGGTTTTAAAAAATTCGGACCAACGGACAGACAGACAGACAGACGGGCGGACAGAACGAATTTATAAGGGTTCCTTGTCGGGCTACGGAACCCTAAAAACGGTGAAGGCAAACATCATGAAGAAATAGGTATGTCCAAGAACCCCGAAAATTCAAAGATGCACCAACATGCAGAGGGCCAGCGTGGTGCATAAGGGCCCATCTTCTCTCTCTGAAAGAAGGCCCGAGTCTCAGCAGTGGGTGCATGATAGGCTCAAAATGATGAATGATGGCACGTTAACATAATTATTACAAAAGTTAAATGATTATTTACGGGATATTTACCGTGGTAAGGTTGTGGAAGGAGCTCCCGATATTTCGGCGCAGTTACATGCACCATGTTCACGGGAAGACTGAAGAATGCGGGTAACCCGCATTTAGTGAACAACCGTGATAGTTGAAAACAGTGTATAATTATTACAGTTTGATTTGCTTCATCGGCTAAAAACTGTGTATGTGTACCGTTTGTCTGTCAAACCACGTGTAAAACTTTATATGTACGTAAGTAAACCCAACGAACCGGCTAAAAGTCCACACAAGAATCGCCAAACATTTCGTTAGATCTAATTCGTTAGATTCTTGTAACGAAAATCGGGATAGCGTCTAATCATAGCGTTTACTGAGTTTTCTCGTTCGCTGCGAAAAGTTAGCGATTTTGTGTAAATAAGACTTTTTCTGCGGCACAAGTTACAAGACGCAGCGGCTACAAAAAAGTTGATTATTTTTGGAAATGTTTTTGACATCTTAATCTTAACAATAACACCAAAGTTATATGATTATTTACGGGATATTTACCGTGGTATGGTTGTGGAAGGAGCTCCCGATGTTTCGGCGCAGTTACATGCACCATGTTCACGGGAAGACCATACCACGGTAAATATCCAGTAAATAATCATATAACTGTAGTGAACAACCATGATAGTTTAAAACAGTGATTAACACCAAAACATCACAATCATCATCGTCATCATCGCGTGGTTGAAACATCGAACGAAATGTACATATTTTTATCAAAATAAAATAATGCATAATAAATCCCATAAAACATTTAAAACATCGTCAGCTTATACATTTTTATAAGCTTTTATTTAACTTGCCCAGTTAGTATGTATGTTTGTATGTGTGGGACAAATCTTGCAACTGAATTTGGACCAGTTATCCTCAACTGATTGAGCTGAAATTCGGCATACACGTTTAGTTTGGATGTCAATGCATGGTTAGCTAAATGTAATTCCAAATCTAATATGGTGGACTCCCAAAGATGGCGGACCCATTATTTTACCATGATATGGGTATCAAATAAAAAAGTTTGCTGAGAAGAATACAAAAAGATTGTATAAAAAAACACAATTTATTGTATGTAAAGTATGTAAAAGTAAATATAATTTATTTGCACAAAACACGAATAAAACATATACACACATTTATAAAGACATGCAAAATAGGTGTTAAAATAATATTATTCTTTTTGTATGATATTTTTCCTAGTTAGTAGGCGTACAAATATAGAGAGATGGCATAAAAATACCGTAAATAATAGAAAGGCTAACGTTTGACCGCCAACTCCCCTGATGCGATGATACGGTCTATGATGGAGCACGCTTCCTTAGAAGAAACCGATTCACGATTAGAAAGTTAATAAAAGCTTGCTACATCTCGTTCCTTACACCATCCCTAGGGGCCAACAATCGTCACAGTTCGTTACCCGTTTTTTCGTGTCTGGCCTAATTGCCGTGTCATGCTTCTCACAGATTATTCTGGTGTTTCTGTTATATAAGCTTAGACCGAATCTGAAGGGATGAGCAACTTGACTCGAATAATGGTAATTCGTAAAAAAACTCATTAAAAAACTATAGAATAATGTAGTTTTATACATTGATTATAATTAAGGTAAAAGGTCGTTATGATTTTATATTATGACTATATTGAATGAAAATCATCTTAAAATATATTTAGAATAATATCACATAACATAATAATTCGCAAACTATAACTTTGCAATTTGAACACGTTTTAAATAATTATCGGTATTTATCGCGCATTCTCACTACGGGCCTCTACGAGATCGAATCAGAAATGACGTGATCGGTAGACGAACGAAAGTTACCGACATAGCCCACCGGATCAGCAAGTTGAAGTGGCAGTGGGCAGGGCACATAGCACGCAGAACAGATAGCCGATGCGGCCGAAAGGTTCTCGAATGGAGACCACGGACCGGTAAGTGCAGCGTAGGACGTCCACCCACAAGATGGACAGACGATCTAAAAGAGATCGCAGGAAAACGCTGGATGCAGGCCGCTTCCAACCGGTCCCTTTGGAAATCGATGGGGGAGGCCTATGTCCAGCAGTGGACGTCCTATGGCTGAAATGATGATGATCGCGCATTATTTTATTTAGGTTAAAATAGGTTCCTTTCACTGGACGTTACGATCATGTTTCAATGGCCGTGGTCACGAGCTGACTGAAAACTGCGAGTCCGGCGAGAATACCGAGTGTTTTTTTGTTCTACCCTCACTATATCTTGAAAAACATCATAATATAGTCATCATCATCATCAGCCAGAAGAAGTCCACTGCTGAACATAGGCCTTCAAAGTTATACTGAACGATATCCTGCCTTCTGCATCCAGGGGATGCCCGCGACTCTCACAATGTCGTCGGTCCATCTAGTGGGAGGCCTACATACGCTGCGTCTTCCAAGTAGTAATATGGTAGTCCAATTATTTATTTGACTTATTTAACTGTTTGTTATATATATTGGAACATTTCGGAATTACCCATTTCTACTGGAATATTTGTCATGTTTGTACAAAGAGATACAGTAATTGGCTCAACACGATTTTTACTAAAAGCCATCTAAGATGGGATATGAGGATTTTACGGTTGGCTTATCTTGAATTTAAATACACGAAGCAATGTAATATTTTGAAGTAGGTGGGTTCTACTTATTATCTGACTTAAAAATGAGGGTCCTCAATTAAAAAAAAAAAATTGCCCGTAACTCCGTCATTTATTAAATGAACCGATTCGGTTTTTTATGAAAGATTAAACCCGTTTAATCGGAAAAAGCGGAATTACACTAGAAATTCATCAGAAAAATAGTTTTTTAAACCCGTTTGTAAACAAAAATTTAATATAAACCCGCAACTGGGCCAGCTTTGTGGATATGGCCCAATCGGCCTTTCGGGGATAGGCCTAAGTCCAGCAGTGGACCATTAAAAGGCTGATTATGCTAAACAAAGATTATTTATACTGTTTTCTAGTTTCGTTGCTTTTTACAACTTTTATTTTACACGAAACTGTGAGAGTCAAGTTCCGATATTAAGACCTCTAAATCCCAAATTACACATCCGTTACTCACTCTCCTCATAAACCACTAAAAGGAGGTAACATTCACGATTTTTACTTCAAAATGAGCAATTTTTACCTTAAAATGGTAATTTTAGACGAAAACTTTGGCCACAAATCTTTCTTGAATTGTCGAACGAAATTATTCGGAGATTTTTTACTCGTGTTTTCAAAGTAAGGGTTCTTGGAACGTACAGGTAAGAACCTATTACTTATAGGTTCATTTGTGTACCTACTTATTACCCTTATTACCCTATAGGGCTGGACCCTCTGTTCATTCAAACAAGGGAGATATAGCAAGATAGCGTGGCGGCTGCGAACGCATCCAGTCTAAATGAGTTTGGATGCCTTTATTTGAACTCTCCCTGCAGACTAAAAAAGTATGAGACATTTGAATACTAACGATAATTTACTAAGGCATATCGCCCTTGTTTGTTTGATCTGAGGCGGGACCGGACAATAATGTGGTCATTTTTATACTTTTCATACAGATGTACAGTACAGACTAGTATGACGTCACACGTTGGGCGCCATTTATGACGCGGCGGCAACATCAAACACTTGTTATTCTCTGATGATGAATGTTACATCTCTGAAATCTGGCTAAGTCCACAGAGCTTCCTTCGTACGAATTTTTCTATAGGTAACTATTATCTTCTGAACTATGATTACAATTATATGGCTTTGATTATGAAACCCTACCATATGCGTGTCTCGACACGCTCTTAGCCAGTTTTTAATATTAACAAGCTTTTATTTAGTTTCACCAGTGTGCAATCAATTCTTCCAAGTAAAATTTTACCCACTTCCATTTGGCATACTTGTCAAGTTCCGATGACAATACAATATTATGGTAACAGCGAGCTGATTTGATGATGGTGACGGTGGACAACGGCACTCCTCGATGGATAATAGTAGGCTGGCAGTGTTTGGGCTCATTTTGATCACCGTTCCGATCACACACTTTATAAATGGTTGGTTTGAAAAAGATAATGAACTTGATTCTGTCCCGACATAAAATGGGATGGCAGTATTTTTGAGCTGTAGTAGTTAGTTCGTAAAATGGTGCAACAGAATCGACATGATACCAGACTTTTTAACGCAGTTGAACACAAGTTTCTTGCTTTCAAAGTATTTAATTACTGGTTCTTTACTAAAAGCGGGTCAGGAAATTTTTAGCGCTCAACTTTTAATTACTCGTCTTGACCGGACTTGGCTTTTATACTGAATGTTTTAATTACAGCGCTAATACGAAATCGCAGTCGTTTACAAGTTGTAAAGTACTTTAGTTAGCAGTAGTTTGCAAGCATTGTACGCTTCCGAGAATATTCAGATGCTCTCAAGATTATCTTTGTAACTATCTCGCGAATGAAGTAATAATAATACTTAGCACCTACTTAGAGTCAAAGGCTAAATTATCTGGCAAAGACCGGCGTTCTGAGTAAGGTTAGGCGGTATTTCACCAGGGCAGTTGCTTACTCTATATCAAGCCCAAGTCCGACCGTGTGTGGAATACTGCTGTCATCTTTGGGACAGTTCAGCTCGAAGCTCTTGAATCAGTAGACCGGCGTGCTGCTCGACTTATAGGCGATGAGAAGTTAGTGGCTAAGAAACTTCTCAGTCTAGAACACCGCCGTAAAGTAGAGAGTCTGTAAATTTTATTCCAGATATAAAATCGGCTTTTTATATTGATAATTATAGTCACAAATAAAAAAAAAAATTTTTTCATTAAAATAAACATACAAAATTAATTTATTTGACACAATAATAATATGCACAATATAATTCGAACCCATTGGCTCCAATTTTGCATTGGCATTAAGTGTACAAATAAAATTCTACAATAAACAGGTCCCTAATTGTTGATGCACAATTTATTTTAATACTCCGGTAATTAATATTATCCCGTAAATTTTTACTTCACAATTTTAATGGACTCGGCCTTTTGTACCTTTTGTTACAATTAACTGATAATGTTGGTGTTTCGTTGATTTAGGCGCCATTTGTTTTCAGAATTATCTTTATTGGAGTCTTTATTGCCGTGTGAAATAAGTGAACGATGTAATTTTATTGCCGTTTTTCGGCAGGCATTTTGTTTTTGTTTCTGGCATCAGACACCAATTCGTTATGGTGACAAAATGGGTACCTGATAAATGTTTTTTGTTGATGTTATTTATTGCAAGATATAGTATTTATTGTTTGTATAGAGCTTTGGTTTGGAAAATTCAGGCCCATTATAACCAATTGTTAATTACCTAAGCAGAATTTCACCGAGCGCGTACACTAATTCACCAAACGTCATGTTTCCCACTAGCCGCCCGTCCCGGCTTCGCACGGGTGGAGATTTTTTTTAAACATTCTAGTATTAATTATAGCTTATGTTACTCAGGGATAGTGTAGCATTCTAATGGTGAAAGAGTTTTAAAAATCGGTCCAGTAGTTTTTGAGTTAATTTGTTACAAACACAAAAATACAAATATTTCCTCAATATAATATTATTAGCCGCCGTCCCGGCTTCGCACGGGTGTAAACTCGGCCTTCGGCCTCGCTATAAAATATAATATAGCCTATGTCACCCGGGGATAGTGTAGCTTCCCAACAGTGTATTTTTTTTTTAAATCGGTCTAGTAGTTTTTGAGTTATTTCGTTTTTGTTCATTTGTTTGTAAACATACAAAAATATAAATCTTTCCTATTTATAATACTCGTATTAGTATAAATAGTGTAGATTATCGACGTTTTCAAGCTGATGATGATGATATATCTCTTCTTTCCCTGATATGAAGAGATAATTGTACTTCTAGTTCAAAAACAACATCGTATTTTGGGTATTAAGCCCAGGAATTAAATTAAATCCAGTACCCAAAAGTTTTGCATCTATAAAACCTAATTATTTTCATATTTTATTCCAATTAAACACATTGCTAATATAATTTAATGGTACCATTTAATGTTATTAAGGTCTACTTTACGTAATTGGTTTGCTACATAATAGGTAATTGTGTCTCACGGTTTTCCCCGCCAACTTTCAGTGTTTTGTATTTTTCGGGAATAAAAAGCATGCATTATACAAAGTTTTTATCGTTAAAATGGGCTGAGCAGTGCATTTTTCAGCAGTGGAGATTTACTGGCTGATAATAATATGATGTGTGATGTTAATAAAAAATAATTTAAATTTCATAATATACAACTTTATAATGACTAACCTTCTAGACTATACGGTAGGTAATAAACTGGTACACACCTCAGAGATTACCTCTCTATTTAGTTAGCTTATCTCTGCGCCGCAGTGAACCATGGAGTAAGTAATGAGCAGAGATTAAATACATAGTTAGTTTATAGTTTAATGCCTAATGTTTGGTGCTTCTGCGAGTTTTAGTCTATTTTCGACTATTGTTTTGTGATTCAAATGAATTAATGAATAATGGGATCGAATAACAATTTTGCGAATTGTGGGTAATATTTGGCCAATCGCGATAATTTTAATGACGTTTTAGGTAACTTTATTTGTGCGTAAATGTAATTTTTTGTGAACGGGTTCATTATTTTGGCGCTTCATAGGGCCTAATTAGATGATCTAATTTTTAATTGTGGCCCGTCTTCTTCTTTCGAGTCAATATTTCGTTTTTTATTTTATTTTTGTAATTAAGTTTTTGGACCAAAATTTTGCCACTCCAATGGCACTCTCCGTGACTTCATTCAGGTCGTCTAGTGTGCAGGTGCAATTGTGTCTAGCCACTAAACTGCCAAAAGAATTTTGAACAGCCAAGTTTTGAAAGAAAAAAAAGGTTTTCGCAATTATTCGCAGTAAGTTTTAGTCATTATTTTTGAAGTGAAAACTTTTTTAGGTGCGTTGAGCACTTTTTGGATGAATAAAATATCATGGAACTCGCGGCATCGTCACGCTGTACCGTGTATTTTAAAACAGCGCCATCTCTTGTGGATTAGGAGAATTACTACTTAAGTTTTTACTTCTGACGTGCAGTCCTATGACGAATTTCTTTACAATGCAAAATTGCACTTTTAATGTCGTCAATATTATATTAAAATTGTTCCACACTTACCTTATCTATGTACACAAGATAAAGTGGATAATCAGGAGCTGAACAAAACATTACACACTTGCAATCTTATGATAATGCAATTAGCTAACTAGTTAGCATCATGCCTTAGTTTAAACTACCAGCAACTTTCGAAACATTGTCACTTCTATAAGCTCGCTAATCTTTGCCGGTGAGCCAGAGCGTCGCCCGCGTCAAATTAAACAAATCCCCCAGTGCTAAGACAATATTTGTGTTTGCCAACTCCTGCCGTGAACTTGCTATGAAATACTAAATGTTCTTTGTGATTTTATCCACTGTACTTTTTGAATGTCTTAATCTGTGATCCGTGTCACAGATTACAGAGCTTATAAATGTCACTAATGAATAAAGTAATTTCGTTTCAGGCTATACTAGTTAACCAAAAGCCTTGGACAAAGCCTACTTTTAAATTAGTTTAAAATTAATTGTTTTCACCCAGTATTTTTTTTTCAGGCACTTAACCCATAGAAACAGTGTGTAAAGGCGATTAAGTAAAAAAAATACACAAAAACTAAACAAAAAAAAAAATTATAGTTACGACGTTAGCGTAAGTAATAATAACTTATATTTACGACGTCGAAAGTTGTAATTATTATGTTTTTTTTTGTTAAATTTTAGCGTCTACAATTTTACTTATGGTAATAGGTATTGATCAAGCTAGTGTGTTTCACAGCTTCATGAAAACCTATCAAATCTATGCCTGTAGAAAAGCAATTTGTAAATTTATATTCCACATTGAAAAATGCCTATAGCGTTTGTGGTTATCCTCTACGCATACAATAGGCATCAAATCAAATTATTTATTTGTCAGAACATGGCAGGTACACATACATATAAACTAGCATACAGAGTCGTAAGAATGGAAACGTATCTCATGTCCTTGCCAGGTACGGCGTACAAACGTTGTTTCATCTTGACAGGAAACGTTAGAACTAAGCCAAAAGGGGTCCACCCAGCATTATAAACATCTTTTACTATGGGGCCAATCATCAAAACGTAAAAAAATATGAGCTATATCATATACACATTTGTATTAATGCCATTTTCCTATGGCACAGTGGTTTCTTTCTGAACTTCAGGGTTCATCCCACAGTAAAAATGTTCATAATCAGTAAAATGACCTTGTTTCAGTTAAGAAATACTGTTTTGAGTAACCCTTTTGGGAGGTAAGACTGGCGTTACTGGGCATTCATAACGTTTCAGTATGGCTTAAACCTTGACAATGCAAAATAGGAACCTATTATAATAATTACCAATATAGAAAACCGACTTCATAAGAATGTTAGATCTGGACCAAATTGAATGGGACCACACGGGAAGCACCAACTTTCAAATAAAATAAAAATTATCAAAATCGGTTCACCCAGTCGAAAGTTCTGATGTAACAAACATTAAAAGATTATAAAAAAATACAATCTAATTGAGAACCTCCTTTTTGGAAGTCGGTTAAAAATACAGGTAATACATAAAATAACGACGTAAAAGTAAGAACCGACCATCGACCGTCTACTAAATGAGAAGGAAAGAGAGTTGTAATGTAAATGAAATTTCTGTTTTTGGTCTGCTGTACCAAAATGGAACATATTACCAGTATAACAATAGGCTAAAGCCAGTTCTAAATTTAAAACGCATATCAAATTTTAAAACAAATTTCAGCGAAAATCCAGCCATAAAATTCTCGGAGACGGGTCGTAGTCTCTTTTATTTATGTGTCGCCTCTATTTGAAATGCATTTTTAGTCTTTGTTAGAGAATCCAGTTTTATCTGGCTTCGTAAATGCGCCAAAGCTATTTCCGTAGTTTTTCCACTTTATATTGTAAAGGAGTGAAAATTTATATGACCTCTTGAGAATACAAAATCAGTTGCTTTATTTTCCTAGTAAGTATGTAGTTCTAAAAGTAGTTAGATGTAATAATATAGGTACAACCTGTATCGATCGTATCGAGTTCAATAAGAAATTAAGGAACGATTATTTATGTTTCACTTTACAGACCTTTCTTAATTGAATCTTGGCCATGCGCCTACGCAAGAACGTACATATATAGAGAGGTCTCTGCTCTACATAGTATAAAATGAAGTCGCTTTCCGCGTCTGTCTGTCTGAATATCCGCTAACTCCTAAACCACGCAACGGATTTTGATGCGGTTTTCACCATCAGTTAGATAATTTTTCACGAAAAGTTTATAGTTATAAATAACTAGCGATCGACCCCGGCTTCGCACGGGTGTAAGCTCGGCCTTCGGCCTCGCTACTATGACCCGCTACAGGTACACGAAATTTCATCCAAATCGGTCCAGCTGTTATAAATGTTAAAATGTTCTACGAAGCATTAGAAAATATTTAAATAAAAGATGAATGAAATCGGTAAAGCCGTTCTCAAGTTATAGCGTTACCAGGAGAAATAGGGGTTCATTTTTATACTAAAACTTACAGCCGTGCGAAGCCGGGGCGGGTCGCTAGTTTACGTATTAAAATAATATATTAATATTTTAGTAATCTTCCATACTTCATTTTAACGTTGTCTATCAATTGCAGCCAAATTTCAAACATTTTCAGATGAAAATTGCGTTCAGAAGTCCAATTTTCGTCAAAATGCTTTCTTCAAATAATGGAACCATTTATAATGATTAATCTTAATTTTTAATTTTTAATGTATATAATTTTCAATTCACTATTGTGTTAATTAATCTAATTTTTTTTTTTTTTATTTGTATTATAATTTTCGTATTTTAATTTTTATAAGCTATGGATGCAAATCTGGACATTAAACTATTTCATTTCATACTATATTTGACAAATGGCCCACTAACTCTTTGATAGTCTTAAAAATTAATAAACTAACCAAGCCCAAACAAGTCCCAAATGGTAGGGAAATGAAAACGTCGCACCAAATGTTTACCGATATAAGAAATTGTGTTTGTCCCGGTTGTTTGTACGAGGTATCAGAAAGCATTGTTACTTTAACACAAACATGGTGAAAGGCTCATAGCGTCATACTGTACCAATATTATGGTCAGTTTTTAGGGTTCCGTACCCAGTCTGTCCGTCTGATCGTCCTACCTTTAAACGGCTGTTTTTTTCGAACCGTAATAGATAGCCAGTTGAAATTTTCAAAGAATATGTATTCATCATCATTCATTCATCAGTCAGAAGACGTCCACTGCTGAACATAGGCCTCCCCCTTTAACCTCCACACTGAACGACATCCTGCCATCTGCATCCACTGGATGCCCGCGACTCTCACAATGTCGTCGGTCCATCTAGTGGGAGGCCAAAATAATTTGTATTGTTACGGCAGATTAACTAAGAAATAATAAAAAAAGTCAAAAAATTAAATTCTCCAAACCAAACAAACAACAAACCTATTTTAAACACTGTTTTAAACTATCACGGTTGTTCACTAAAGTTAAATGATTATTTAAGGGATATTTACCGTGGTAAGGTTGTGGACCTATGTGGACCTGTGGTAAACCTATTTTATTACGTATTTTTATATTTGTTCTCATGTAAAAACGGTAATACGTACAAGCGTCAAACTTGGCATGATTATAGTACATACATACTCTAAAGTAAAACTAAAAATAATAAATAATGGCCATATGCGAGTCGGTGACAAATTTCTGTTCACCGCCAAGTTAAGAAACGCAGGACAAGTCGGTACTAGGATGGGTGACCTGAGCGTAATGTTGTCTTTTTGCACTACTTTTTGTAATTTGTGATGGTACGTGTAGGGCCTGTGAGTCCCACTACATCACAGATTGTTATTATTATAACATAAACATCTTTCTGAAGCGCACCGACATTCAACAGTCATTCGCTGGCGCTCAAATAAAGCGCACGTACTCAATCCATCTACCGGAGAAACAATATACCCATTTACCCATTCACCAATTAGGGTCCGATAAATCCTAAATTGGTGACCCCGACGAACAAATACAATCAATAAACTATTGAGTGCGTTTCAAACATCCGCGATGACCACACCAATCACCAACGTCGAGGGACAACACGGACTGCTCACGGACCAAAGCGCACCAGGCGCACCACCACCGCAGCAGCTCAGCACCAGCCGCATCACAACAGAACTCGCACCAAGCGCCGTCACCATTCAGACGCGCATCAGCGACTTCTGGGCCACACGACCTCGACGCTGGTTCCACCAGTTTCATCATACGATCATCGCGCCACATAAAGCAACAGACTTATGTAAGTACCAACTAGTTATTGCAAAGTTAGGGCGCGACGAATTAAGTCAGATTAGCGACATACTGGAGAACCCACCCAAAATAAACAAATACGATGTGTTTACAAAAAGTTTAATAATCACCACATTACCTGTGACGGCATCATGCCGGACGAAGATAAGGTCAAAGCCATCACAGAGTTTTCACAACCTGAAACCATCGAAGAACTACCACGTTTCCTCGGACTAATTAATTTCTACAAAAACAGTATACCAAAAGCCGCGGAAACACAATCAATATTAGACAAATACTTACACAATACAAAAAAAAGACATGACCAAAATTACATGGATGGAAGAAGCCGTAAACGCATTCCACAAATGTAAACAAATGATACGAGAGGCAGTTATACTCACGCACCCGGACCCGACCGCCAAACTGGTGTTAATTACCGACACTTCAAATACTTGTGTCGGGGCCGCTCTACACCAATTAGTAGAAAAAAAAAATTTACAACCTCTCGCTTTCTTTTCAAAAAAACTAACGACCGCACAGATGAATTACAGAACGTACGATAAGGAGCTACCACTGATCCGCCGTAAAAAAGGACATTGGTTACAGTCCCGCTCAAATGACGTTCGGAAAATCTATCAGACTACCTGGAGATTTTTTTTTGTACCTGTACGAAGCAACATCAACGACCAAATCGCTCACACCACCTTATTTGGGTCCTTTCAAAGTAATCAATCGAAATACCAAACACTACACCATTCGTATGGGTTCTCGAGATGTCGTCATCTCACTTGATAGACTCAAACCCGCTAATGTTGTAACTAGTGGTCCTTACGAGTCACCCGACGCCGCAACCAACTTAGCGACGAAAGAGTCACTCGACTCAACTAACAATAACACATCTAACAGTGATACAGTCATTACGGCCACACAGCACAGTAATACAGAGAACAACGCACAAAAGACGCCGCCAGTCATAACAAGATCGGGTCGCGCGGTGAAGAAAACGGTTCGTTTTGACATTTGAACCGGGCCGCCGCCGCACTTATCTGCACCACTCGTCCGCAGACCACTTCACTACTCACAAAGCATCATCTATATATTTTCAACTTTACTGCAATTTCATCTACTTCGACGCTGCACTCTACGTCACATCAACATGGATCATCCTGAGAGCAAGCCCACAACATAGAACGCCGCAGGTGCTGCGCCCTAAACAGCGCAGGTCGACCACATCCAGGACACACACTATATGTCACTGGCCCGTCATGATCGTCAGCGTTGTAATTTCCACTGGCATCTGGTACGTCATGTGGAGTTACTGTTAAAAGCGGATCGAGGATTCGAGGCTTCAGTGGACAAGCGCGTCACCATAGTCATAGCGCTACGTGTGTCGTCGATTCAAACCACACCTCCGCGTTTCCGGCAACCTCCCAGAAAAGCACGTTTATCGTATAATCAAAATTTAAAAAGGGCAGTGCAGTGAAGTGAAATAAAAAACAAAACAAACGTATAAGTTAAAGTGCGCGTAACTAACAACTAACAAGTATTATTATATCAAAAAACAATTTTATTGTAGTTATTGTTTTTACGGAAAAATATTCTATGTGAAATAAAAAGTAGCAAGCTATTTTTTCTTTTATAAGACAAACTGTAAACAAACAATGCACTATGTTAAATCAAAACTGTAAACATATTAATTTTTAATTCACTACATTTTACACACTTATTTTTCATTGTTCAATTTTTATACAATTTACACCCTTAATGTTATCATACTTTTAAGTCATGTTGTCAACTTTAATGTATGTTTAATCTACTTTTAGCTGCAACAAAGTACTTACCACCTAAGCAGTACATTACAGAAATCTATTTTATCATGTAAATTTTACCAAAAATTTATTTTTAAGGGGGATGTAGATGTAGGGCCTGTGAGTCCCACTACATCACAGATTGTTATTATTATAACATAAACATCTTTCTGAAGCGCACCGACATTCAACAGTCATTCGCTGGCGCTCAAATAAAGCGCACGTACTCAATCCATCTACCGGAGTTTCAATTACCCATTCATATTATTTAGGATAACATTCTGCATCAAATCAAGGAGTCAGATACAACTACAATACAACACATATCAACCTAAACAAGTTATTCTAAATACGGAACCCTCAGTGCGCGAGCCTAACTCGCACTTGGCCGGCTTTTAAATGAAATCAATGTTATAACAATTTCAACATTGATCTTGATAATTACTGCAGTTAAACTTTAAATATACAAACACGTATAAACATTATGTTATAACATGATTTACTAAATTATATTTAATTGGGAGGTACATTCAGGCGCCATAATAAAATGAATGTTTACCAATATCATCCGTTGAGCAACTATAAATTAAATGAAATCATAGGCAGGGGGCTACTGGATATTGTAGTTACTCTTGATAATATAGTGAAAATAATTTCTGTACAAAAATTTACTCTACGATGTCATTTGATGAATAGATTGCCATTTCTGAAAAGATAACCGTATTCACTTAATTTCTCTCTAGGTAAATTGATATCGATTATGTTGTAGCACCCAATAAACTAAACTAGTTTGATAGAATTAAAAATATGTGCTTTTCTTTTTATTTTAATAGGTGTAAAAAAGATGGCAAAAACTTTAAAGCTGTCTAATTAACTTTAGTAAAAAAAAGTTGAAGAAAAAACGTAATTATAGAACTTAAAGTTTTTTTTTATCGCGAATAAGTCCACGTTTGACCACCAACTCGCCTGTTGGTAAGCGACGATGTGGTCGAAGATGAAGCACGCAGACTTTGAAGATACCTATTCGCTCACGCCTGGAAAAGGCCCAAATTATATCTCTCAGGATACAAGGAAGCCGCCAGGTTGTTCCAATCCTTGGCCGTACGGATTAGAAACGTAGAATCGAAACGTTTGGTACGTGGATACGTACCAAGTCCACAATGTATGGGTGGTAATGGGCCGTTTTCCTACTTGTCCTTTAGTAGAAAGGGGATGGTAGGATAAGGTCATGTAGCTCCGTTCAAGATACCAAGTTCAAAGACACCAACATGCAATGGACCAGCATGGTGAATTAGAGCCCATGCTCTCTCTTTCTGAGAGAAGGCCTGTCCCAGCAGTGGGAACATGATGGGCTGATAATGATGAAAGATGTCTTATAATAGTGTCATTAAATCACTACAAATTATAAACTAAAATGATTAAAATAATGCGTTTCATCTCATCTCTCATAGTTGGGTTATTTTGCTCACCAACCGATATCGTTGGTTAGCGAAAGTTGCTTGGTATGTCTAGACTTTTTTTTAATGATACTGAGTGACGAGACGAGTGAAGTCGTCCTCCTGATGGCTCTTCACGCTTGCCCATAACAGCTCAACGCCACTCAGAATTTTAAACTTCAACAGTTCAAAACCCTAGATGGCAATCCACTGCGCTCGTCACCCCGAGATATACGATGTCAAATCTCTGTGTGCCCTGTAATTTCGCTGGAAACATTGCCCTTTAATCCGGAATACAGTAGCGTTTGCACACTACTGCTTGGCGGTTGAATAACTGGCAAAGGTGTGGTACTTCCCCAGGCGGACCCCTGCAAAAGAGTCCTACCACTACAATGGCAAACTACCGTCTCTCGCGTGATTGAATCTGGCAGCGGCTCTCTGCCTACGAGCTGTTTGATGAGCTGCTTAGCCGCTGATGATTGGTTTAATGGGCTCGCTTCCGTTTTAGATAATTAACAGAATTATAATTAGTGTCGTTAGTTATTCAATCGGATGGATCGATGTGTTTGGGTTCAATTTTAGTCAAGTTTGATACGTTTCAAGCGATGGAGACACAAAACTTTATGAATTTGTTCTTAAATTAATTATGGTATGATCCCAAGTCCTAATTTTTCATGTAATAAAATTATGCTATAGGTGACAGACAAGCAAACGAGCCGCCTGATGGTAAGCGATCGCCGTCGCCTATGGATACCTGCCACACCAGGGGCATCACAGATACGTTGCTGATCCTTATAGACTCTATTTACCAACATCCTTTTTGAAGAACCCCATATTATAGCTACTCGGAAATGCCGCAGAAGGGAGCTCGTTTCACAAATTGCAGGTGTGAGGCAAAAAAGAACGCGTAAAACGCACAGTGTGCGATTTCAGTGAGATTTCTGACAGCTCTACGCTGTAATGCATCAAGTGGCTAAGGCTAATACTTGGGTGCTCCGTTCCAAAGCTGGGAGCAGTACTCTATTGTGTTATGATACTGCTCCTATTATTCTAGCGATTGTATTGTGACGAATCTGTATATTTTTAACAGTTTTTTTTATGTTTGTTACTTCAGAACTTTCAGGTTTCAGGTTGGGTGAACCGATTTAAATGATTGTTTTTTTATTTGAAAGTTGGTCAGTTTTATGGTTGGTTTTATATCTTGAAATTATCTCTATGAAATGTAATAGTAATTTGTCTACACTAATATTATAAAGAGGAAAGATTTGTATTTTTGGATGTTTGTAACGAATTAACTCAAAAACTACTTGACCAATTTTAAAAATTCTTTCACCATTAGAATGCTTCGTTATTATTGAGTAACATAGGCTGTATTTATTATTAGAATTTTTTAAAAACATCCACATTTACAAAGCCGGGACGGGCGGCTAGTGACTAATAAAATACTAAGAACTATGAATAAGTAATTTATTGTTTGTTTTTTGTTGCAGGTAAACATTTTTTTCGTCCCTCAACCAATAAAGTAAGTTTACCCAAAGGGAGGCATGGTCATTGGTCATAATATAATAATAAAATGGCCACTAATAATATTACGTACAATATTTGGTTTAAAATTAATAAAATTAGGGTTACAAAAAACAGTCTCTAGTTATCACTGTAGGATTCCCTGTGTCGCGATAACTAGTGCTCTTCTAGGGACAACTTATTTAGTGATAATAATTTAGAATAATTACGTTTAGTTAGAATTATAATTTTATATTTATTTATATTATATTTCTATTTATTTATTTTATATTATATTTTGACTGCCTCGGTGGCTCATTTGGTAGTGATCCTACTTTCTGTGCTTGGGGGCGTGGGTTCGATTCCCATCTAGGACAAACATTTGTGTGATGAACATTTGTGTTTGTTCTATGTCTGGGTGTTAATATCTATTTAAGTATGTATTTAAAAATATATATGTATGTATATCAGTTTCTGGCTGCCATATTACAAGCTTTGCTTAGTTTGGGGTCAGATGGCCATGTGTATAAAAAAAAAAAAAAAAAAAAAATGTGATGAACATTTGTGTTTGTTCTATGTCTGGGTGTTAATATCTATTTAAGTATGTATTTAAAAATATATATGTATGTATATCAGTCTCTGGCAGCCATATTACAAGCTTTGCTTAGTTTGGGGTCAGATGACCATGTGTGCAATAATGTCCCAGATATTTATATTATTAATTAGATTATTATTTATTTAAATTGATTTTATATAAAATGCATGCATGCAATATTATATTATGTTATTGTTAGTAGGTATTAAGTTCTAGTATGTTTGTGTATGTAGGCTGGTAGGTACGAATCTCAGCTTTTTAGCTTACGATCCGTATCAGCTCCTCTGTCTCTATTTCATGTAGAGTAATTAAATATTTTTTAATCCTGTTTTTGCTGACATGTTTAGAGTCCTTGATTAAATGTAGTTTTTTGTTTAATTTATTATATATGAAGCGTTCATGAACATGACCAAATCCTCTATAAGTAAAAAAAAACTATTATGGTTGTATCCGCGCTGGTATTGTATTTAATACGAAACCTCGATGTATGGCAAAATTCAAATGAAAAGAATGAAATGGGAAGGACTCACGTCTTATCCAGTGGTTTTCAGCCAGAATCGTCCTGGATTCAATCCGCAAACTTCGAAAGGGCACCGAACACTTCACAGCTAAGTTTTCTATTATTTTAGTGGCACACACACGATCAAAAATTAGTATAATGTGTAATTATTAAACGATTGTTTTTAAGAATGCGTTCCACATTCCACACACTATATGCATGAGAGTCTGACAAGGACGGGGTGAGGAAATTTAGGTAGGATGAAAGGAGGGGTACGTGACTTCTGCCATTACAATTAAAGCATAAAAAATAGAATAGAAACAATGGTAAAACTATAAAAAACACGCATATAAACAAATGTAAATTCTTTATTGTGCACACCAAAAAATAAGTTGGAGATAAATAAACATAAGAGCTAGTGCCACAAGTGGTGGCCTATTGCCAAAAGCGATCTCTTCCAGGCAACCATTCGATGGATAGAATTTACGTATCAGTTAAACGGGGATGTTATGCTATAAACTTTTATTTATCTAATAAAATACTAACTTAGGAAGCAGATAACAAAACTATAAATAACCAACAAAAAAAAAATTTAAAAAATTATCCCGAGATTTGTAATAAATAAATATTATTATTTATTACAAATCTCGTCTACAATATTTTTTTGCCAGTAGCTAAATTGCAATCAATTTGGCTACTTTTCACGTTCATTATTTTGAGTTCACTGCCACAAGTAGTTTTTGTTGGAGTCACTATCCCTTTCAGTGACACAGTCAAAAACCTGGGTGTAATCTTTGACCAATGTCTGTCGTGGGGCTCAGCTTGTTGAAACTAGACGAAAAATATTTGCTTCCAGAGGTTCTTTGCGTAGGCTCCACGGTTGTGATTTTGTGTATTGAATATTTTATATACTTACTAGCTACACCCCGCGGTTTCACCCGTGTAGTGATGAAAATCGGTGATGATGATGATGATAATAAAAAGTAGCCTATTTGTTAATCCAGGACATAAGCAATGTATATTCCAAATTTCATCCAAATCTATCCAGCCGTTTCTGCGTTATTGAGTGACAAACATACATCCATCCATCCATCCATACAAACTTTCACATGTATGATACTAGCTGCGCCCCGCGGTTTCACTCGCGTGGTGATGAAAATCGTTGATGATGATGAAAAGTAGCCTATGTGTTAATCCAGGACATAAGAAATGTATATTCCAAATTTCATCCAAATCCATCCAGCCGTTTCTGGGTGATTGAGTAACAAACATCCATCCATCCATCTAAATTTTCACATATATGATACTAGCTGTATCCGCGACTGTATCCGTGATTTCTTCAAAAAAAAAAATAGCTTATGTCTGTCCTCATGATACATACTATTACCTCGCAAAATTTTATCGAGATTGGTTAAGCCGTTTAGCTGTGATTATGTAGCAAACAGACAGAGTTACTTTCGCATTTATAATATTAGTGTGGAAGTATGGATTAGTGTGATGTGATTAGTGAGATCTAAAAATATTAGCAAGCGCGAGCGAGATAGAAACACTGAAAGCATGAAATATAAGCTCTATAAAAAAATTGGTGAAAATAAATAAATATCTGGGACATTATTGCACACATTGTCATCTGACCCCAAACTAAGCAAAGCTTGTAATATGGCAGCCAGAGACTGATATACATACATATATATTTTTAAATACATACTTAAATATATATTAACACCCAGACATAGAGCAAACACAAATGTTCATCACACAAATGTTTGTCCTAGATGGGAATCGAACCCACGCCCCCGAGCGCAGAAAGTAGGTTCACCACCAACTGAGCCACCGGGGCAGTCAATAACGGTTAACGGAAAAGGTTTTCTTCATAGTGTTTGTTGTATTTACCGGTTTTATAAGTATTATTCTCCCAATTCTGGTTGGGTATTCTTTTCTTCTCTTCTGTTCTTTCACCATTACGCCAGTAGTGAACCAAAACATCATTATAATGTCAAAGTAATACGTTTTACCGCCCACTTGCGCAAACGGACACCCACGTGTAAAAATTCTGATGTTAAATTTGTTTGTTCAACTGTACTATCGACGTTTTTGTGTCTATAATGGGCGGAAAGCTTGCAAGTACAGTACTGGAGAAAGGAGCAGTTGGTGAGCTTTCGACAACCACGTTATGATCGTATGTTTCAATAGGCATAGCGTGTTCATTTAATAAAACAAAAAAAATCAACTTCATAATTTATTTAGAACTGGACCAAATTGAAATGAGACCACACGGAAAGCACCAGCTTTCAAATAAAAAAATAATCATCAAATTCGTTGCAAGTCGAAAGTCCTGAAGTAACAAAGATAAAAATGAAAAAATTAAAATTGAGATTAACCTCCTCCTTTTTAGAAGTCGGTTCAAATAGGCTACTGGGGAGATGTTTGAATTTGAATTGCTGCTTGATGTAGCTAAATGTTATATAACTACTGAAGAAAGTTCTCAGTTTTTTTTTAATATACGATAGATCTACGTTTGGCCACCAACTTGCCTGATGGTAAGATATACGCGTTATAAGTTTTTGTTTGGATGAGAAGGGGATGTCTGTCCCTTTCCCACAAAGTTAGTGTCAGTATGGAGTCTGTATGTGGTACTCACGAATTTTATACATTACATTAATTTCTCACTAACAGTGCCCCGCTGTTTCACTCGATATTATAGGGACCATGATATTTCTGGAATAAAAACAATATAGACTGTGTGATACAAGAGTTAAATAGTTGTACCTACTTAAATGTATTTGGTACCATTGGCTTCGTGGTTCATTGTTCTTTATTCAAATGACTTTTTAATACAGGTTTAAAAAGTTGTATTGTAAAAAGACAAGATGTTTGGAGCCAAAACTTTAGAAGTCTCGAGTGAAACAGTTTCTTCTAGGCAAGCGCGCTCCGAGACTGCAGGAAGCACCGGATGAAGGTCGCTTCCAACCAGTCCTCTTGTACATCGGTGGAGTGGGCCTATGTCCAGCAGTGAACGTCCTATGGCTGAAATGATGATTATGAAGCATGCTCCATCCTAGATCACGTCATCATTTATCATCAGGCGAAATGGCACTAAAGAAATAAATATAACTTTTAATCGAAGTTTCCGGCGATCATTCACAAGTTTGCGAGCAAAATAGTAATATTGAAAACCCGAAAGTTTGTATGTTAAGTGTATATGCTTGTCCGCACTCAACTCTGGATTGGCTGAACGAAATTTGGATGAAATTTGATATGAAGCGCTTTTCCTCCAATTCGCCTGTTGGTAAGCAACGATATGGTCGAAGATGGAGCACTTAGACTTGGAAGATTCCTATTTGCCATGCGCAAGCTAGAAAGCAGCTAATCGTCCAATCTCATATCAGAAAAACAAGGGATATATGGTAAGGTTGTTGACGTAGACCTTCTAACTCTACGAGTTCTATCGTGATGTATTGAGGACCAAAAATAGACCAAATGAATTGGTCTACCACCCTACTCTTTTTACTACAAGACATGTAGAAGGACTGAACACTATCACCTCTTCCTCATGGAAATTCCAAAGATTCGTACACAACGATTTGGGTCGACATTTATGATACGTACCGCTCAAAAATGGAACTCCCTGCCGTCCTCCTTGTTTCCTGAGAATCACAATCTGGGCATCTTCAAGGCTAGAGTGAATAGTTTTCTTCTAGATCAACGTGTTACATCCTTGGCCACACCGTCGCTTACCATCAGGCGAGTTGGTGGCCGAACGTATATCTATAAAAAATAAATAAAGATAAAACCTATTCCAGTATTAAAAAAAAAAAACATAAAAAATTTGTTCACAATTGGCTTAGACATCACAAAGTAACACAAAAAAAAACACTGGAATTGTTTTTTTTTTTTTTATATGTTTGAGTTTGGCCGCCAACTCGCCTGATGTTAAGCGATGATGCGGCCTACGATGGATCATTTCGATTCACTCTTGACTTGAAAACACCCAGATTGTAACTACTATTGTACTATTCTATAATTACCTCTTTTCTTGAAGTCAGTTGAAAAGAGCTGTTAACATATCTGAGAGGTATCTGACGCTGTATGAAGCTAAATAACTGTAATTTATAGCAAATTTATTGGGTTTCTCTATTTGTTTTGATAGCGTGAGAAACAGCCTTATATTTAAAAATAGGTTCTACTTATTTATCATTGATGTAAACACTGTACATCTACACTAATATTATAAAGAGGAAAGATTTGTACCTTTTTTTGTATGTTTGTATGTTTGTAATGAATAGGCTCCGAAACTACTGAACCGATTTGAAAAATTCTTTCACTGTTGGGAAGCTACACTATCCCCGGGTTACATAGGCTATATTATATTTTGTAGCGAGGCCGAAGGCCGAGCTTACACTCGTGCGAAGCCGGGGCGGACGGCTAGTCTTGTATAAAGCCCTGCGGTTTCACTTGCTGTGGGCTTATTTTATGCTTTCTCACATTTTTACAAGCTTTTATTTTGTTTAGGTAGGAATACTGAATAGATTCATTATTTAAGCTTTCATCTTCATCAACATCATTTCAGCCATAGGACGTCCACTGCTGGACATAGGCCTTCCCCATCGATTTCCAAAGGGACCGGCTGGAAGCGGCCTGCATCCAGCGTTTTCCTGCGGTCTCTTCTAGATCGTCTATCCATCTTGTGGGTGGACGTCCTACGCTGCGCTTACCGGTCCGTGGTTTCAAGTCGGCGGGTTTTTAGTTAATAATTTAGGTTTCGTTATTTTTCTGTTTTTTTAAATTGTGCTATAGAATACGTACAAATACATAAGATTCACTCCGCAAATCTTTCAAATAAGTAGTGATCTTGCTACTACACAATAAAGTGCAATTCAGGACGTGCGAGCGCTAACTACTTACAGCTTTATTAACCTAGAAGTTGCCTCTCCTACACACACCTGCAAAATGTGGAATGAGCAACTTTCCGCGGTGTTTCCGAGAAGCTACAACATGGGGTTCTTCAAAAGGCGAGTTAATAGAGTCTTAAAGGGTCGGCAACGTATTTGTGATGCCTCTGGCGTTACAAGTATCCATAGGCGACGGTGACTGCTTACTATCAGGTGGCCCGTCTGCTTGTTTGCCACCTACGGCATTAAAATACCCAAATAATAGAAAAAAACACAAATATTCATCACATGAATGTTTGCTCTAGGTGGGAATCGAACCTACGCCCCTAAGCGCAGAAGGCAGGTTTTACTACCAAATGGGTCAAGGGGCTATCAGATATACCTAGTGATAGCAATTGTGAGAGGTTTTTGGTATATCTATTAAAAGTAAACCTGTAAATATTTTAATATTGCGCGATAAGTTCTGATAAAATTTATAACATAACTAATCGTAAAAGTTTAAAAATTACTTTAACCCTATACTTAGTATGATTTTTTTCTGACGAAATTTAAGTCGCCGTCTTCAGTACCGGCCATCTCGATAGATCTATCGTTTCGCTCATGCAAATGGCGCCTAAAGATTGTTTCCGAAATTTCCCGAATACCTGAGCCTAGCAACGGATACTTTTAATTAAAATTTATTCCTTGAGAGCTTTGAATCCATTTAAGCCTTTCTATTTGTACCGGCATTTATGATTGTACGGTTTTGCAAACGGAAATTATACCTTACTGTGTAAATAATAAAGTGAACGTTGTTTTAAAAGATTTGTGTGTAAACGTAAAACATTTATTTAGTTCTTAATTACGTACTTGAATCAAGTGTCGTGTAAAATACAGAGTACCTAATGACTTCTATATTGCAGTTGCAACTGAGTTAAGGTGAAACGTTTCACTTTGGCGGGAAAATCAAATTTCAAACAGTTTTTTTGTCCTTGTAGCTAGGCCGGGTAATTATTGTGAAATGGCATAGTGTTCGCGAAAATTGTTGGTCGTTCTTTACATTATCATGTAAAGCTATTAATCAGTTACTTATACTTACATTTGGCAATAAACCGTTTGAAACAGCATAAATTTGTTTATTGATAAATGTATGTAATAATGTGCATTGGAGATAAATAACTTTACGCGAGTTTGTAAAGAATAATAATCAATTTTTGCGAACATCATTATCGTTTACAATAATTACTCGGCCTAGCTACAAGAACAAAAAAACTGTTTGAAATTTGAATTTCCCGCCAAAGTGAAACGTTTCACCTTAAGGAGATTTTTAAGCATTAACCACAGCGCAACGTAGCGAAAAAAGCATTACCTACTCCAGAAAGATCTAGAAGAACTATGTTTATCGAAGAGGATATTTGGAACAAGCTAAAATTAGGATTTCGGGACTCTTTGTCCAAAAATCTTCTTCCGGACTCAAATGAGACGAAAACAGGATTTCTGGACAAAAAAAACATCAGTCATAGGACTGCACGTCAGAAGTGAAAACTTAAGTTGTAATACACCTATTCTACAAGAGATGGCGCTGTTTTAAAATACACAGTACTGTGTATTATGTATTCTGTGACAGCGTGACGATGCCGCGAGTTCCATGATTTTTGTTCACCCATAAAGTGTTCCAACGCGCCTAAAGAAATTTTCCCTTCGGAAATACAAAAATCCCTTTTGCAGGAGATTGTCTGAGGGGAATTTTGGAATGAGCCAAGTTGCCAACTTGCATCGCCTCATGTACAAACAGCCTTAAGTCAACCTGCTAACGGTATATCGTGGATATTTCCTAAAGCCTTCTTTATATTTCGTTTGCCCTCTTTACGTCCATTATGTCCGTTTACGTCGAAAATCCAAGTCATCAATTACATACAAGAAACCATTCAGAGCCTCCAATAAACAAGTTATACGTCCAAAGCTGAGGATGTCCAATAACAGACTATTAAACGTAAAATATTATGGAATTATTATGGTATCTCCTTTTATGAGATCGAAAAGGACGAATAAGCGATCGGACGCAATACAGATGACGGCAGAAGATCAAATTTATACAATGAACTAGATTTATTTTTATTTATTTTTAGGGTTCCGTACCCAAAGGGTAAAACGGGACCCTATTCCTAAGGCTCCGTTGTCCGTCTGACACCAGGCTGTATCTCATGAACCGTGATAGTTAGACAGTTGAAATTTTCACAGATGACGTATTTCTGTTGCCGCTATAACAACAAATACTAAAAAATAGAATAAAATAAATATTTAAGGGGGCTCCCATACAACAAACGTGATTTTTTTGCTCGTTCTTGCTCGATATTGATAACGGCAAGAGGTAGACGCTTGAAATATTTACAGAATATTTAGTTATTTATTCACATTAAAAATAAATAATTGAATTAAAATAAAAATTAAATATTAAAGGGGGCTCCCATACAACAAACGTGATTTTTTTGTCGTTTTTATAGATAATGGTACGGAATCCTTCGAGCGCGAGTCCGACTCGCACTTGGGCAGTTATTTAGATAAATATGGTGCCGTCTTGGTGGTTCCCGTCAGCATCATTGCTTTGCGTTTAGGTACTTTCATCACGTTTGTCTTGGTTGGTATATTATTAAATCAGAATTAACACCATAGTATAACTATAAAATAAAGTTTTTTTTGGTATAATGTTGTAATAAAATCAATGGAAAGATTTATAAAAAAAAAAACGATATTGCAGTTTTGGGTGGAACCTCAGCTCCGATAAGCCGGAAAAAATTGGCTTATTAAACAATTTTGCATACGTTTAGGAGTGTCTGTGTAACTGTCATTTTCGCTGAAACTATTATTAGTAAGTACCTACATCAAATTGAGTCGGTAATAGAAATTTTTACCTTGTCTTTAACAATGTACCTATCATCGCGAGCCGTGTGGGGATTTTCGCACTTCTCTCAGGAACCATAAATTTTTCGGGATAAAAAGTACAAGCCCGTAGGAAGCGCTTTGATTCCACTTTTACTGTGCGAACTGCTTTTCTGTGGAATGCGCTGCCGGAATGGGTGTTCCCTGATAGTTACAATCTGGGTGTCTTCAAATCTCGAGTGAATCGGTTTCTTCTGGGCAAGCGTGCTCCATGGTAGACCGCATCATAGCTTAACATCAGGCGAGTTGGCAGTCAAACGCAAGCCTATGACAGAATAAAAAAATTAAAAAACCCTCCAACTATCTATGCAAAAAAATCACATCAATCCGTTGCTCTGTTGTTGCGTAAAAGTGGTACAAACAAACACAATATTATAATATTTTGTATTTATGATTATCAGTACAATGAATAAAGTTATGATATAATTGTAGGCTTCAAATATCTAGAATAATAATTATTTTAAAAAATGGTAAGTAACGTTTTTGTGTTTAGTAAGAAGTTGCCCTACTGCGTTGCTCTGTAAGTCTGATTTACGCCAAGATACGATTTGGTCTAAGTAAGTAATATAGTTTTGATAAATATTTCTGACTCGAATAGGGTTTTGTACTGATAGAGATATAAAATGTGCTCTTTGAGGGTTCGAGGCGCTATTGTGGTAATGTTCATAAGATAAACCGAGATACGAGTAAAATTGGCTTTTTATGGTTCTCGAATGAAAACTGTGTTTTCGGGTTTTCGAAGAAGAATAAATAATACTATTATTGTAAGTGAGAAAGTGTGTTTCTTTGTTGGTTTGTTAGATACTTTTCATATGAAATATATATATTGACCAATCATGATACTTTATAGATGCGAAAGTGTTTTTGTTTGTTCCTCTGTCATACAACGATATAGCAACGGGAACAACATGAGGCCAGGAAAATTCTCCGGGATAAAAAGTGTCTTATATCACTGGACATAGGATACTTTCTACCCCGACAAAATTTGCGGTTAGTGAGGGAATGAACAGGCGGTTAAAATCGCAAGGCGCAGCTAGTAATAGACGAGTGAAATGGTTGGCAACGTATTTGTGATGCCTCATGGTTACAAGTATACAAAGTTACAATATTTTAATGTATAATACGCTTGCGCTTGACCACCAACTCGCACGGTATACGATGGAGCACGCTTGCCTAGAAGAAGCCGATTCACTCGTGATTTGAAGACACCTAGTTTGTAACTATCGGGGAACACCCACTCAGGCAGCGCATTCCACAGACCAGCAGTACGCACAATAAAAGTGGAATCAAAGCGCTTCGTACGGGTTTTCGGAATATAAACCATAAAGCGGTGTCGATTCTTCGTTCCCGCTCTGGCAACAACACCAATACAACACGGCAAGTTGACGGTGTCTGCTTACTATCAGGCAGCCCGTCTGCTTGTTTGTCATCTATGTCATAAAAAAGTACATAAATATAAATACATAACATTATGATTATTTTATATCATATATTTAATATCTAATAATTAACAATTTAAAAACCCGACTTCAAAATTAGTGAATACGTAATTTCGTTTACCTACTTGGATGACATATTTTTTCAAGTTATTTTGATTTAAAAACCAAACTAATGAACCGATTTAGTTGAAATTTCTATAAGACCAATTATAAAGGTATAAAATTCATATAAAGTTTTTTTTTTAAATCGGTTTTTAAATGACGGAGATCTTATACCTCAAAACTCCGCCATTTATAAACTTATAAAAATAATAATAAAACTCGCTTTAAGATCGGAAATCCTGAAGATAATGTGATTGGTAATGGTTAATGGTAAGAATAATGGGATCATCATCATCATCATCAGCCAGAAGACATCCACTGCTGAACATAAGCCTCCTCCTTTAACCTCCACACTGAACGACATCCTGCCATCTGCATCCACTGGATGCCCGCGACTCTCACAATGTCGTCGGTCCATCTAGTGGGAGGCCTAAGTACGCTGCGTCTTCCGGTTCGTGGTCTTCACTCAAGAACCTTTCTTCCCAATCGGTTATCGATAATGTGGATAATGGGATAAACTATTTAAATTATTGCATTGTCATCGGTCCTTGACAAATGAGCAAAATATCAATTTAATTCGACGTTTTGAAGTAGTTGAAAATCAAATTCAAACATTTTGTTTTATATATATACCAAGCTAATAAAAGCGTGTTAAAAGTACAACCGAATTGAGAATCCTCCATTTTTGAAGTCAGTTAAATAATCTAATTGTCGTTCATATGAATTTCGGAGTTCTTTGGGTTGTGTCAGTACTTGAATGAATGACAGCTTGGCACAAAAAAATGCTCCATGCTTTGGCCAAGAAGCTTCCAGATTAAAATGGGACTGGGCGGGATACGTGGCGCGTATGTGTCCGTCCGATGGGCCAGGATCGTCACTCAGTGGGTGCCTGACGGACGACGCAGTCAAGGAAGGCCTAAGAAACGCTGGCGTGACTCTTTTTGGAGAGGTTGGCAAGAGGTGGCGGAGGACCGATATTTATGAAAACAAAGGGGGAGTTTGCCCAACAGTGGGACAGTATAGGTTAAAAAAATATTTGCTTAGAGACTTGCAACTACGTTTGCAGTCTACAGAACTTTTAATCTATAGTACAAGCTAAGATAATTTTACCTGTAGATAAGTTGTGCCTGCCACCATATTGACTAGACGAATGCAAGGCACATTATCATACTCGTTACAGCCGTCTCTCAGTCACGCACTCCGAGTGTCCGGCAACACATCGCAGCTAATTAAGTGTTTTAACAAAAATAATTGTAGTAAAATTAATAAAATTTACTGCAATTATTTAAAAAAATATTATATATAAGACAATTTTTATAAACTGCACAAACTACACACGCTGTGTGAGAGACAAGTTTTTATTTTTATTTTACGCGTAAGTAACTACTTTATTTTTTATTGAAACAGAAAATTAATTTACATTGTTTTATCTTAGGCGGTTTTTTGTCACTACGAAGTGTACGATCGAGATGTGTAGATCGTCTTGTCTGAGAGAGTAACAGAGATAGCAGCATAATCGACGACCTAAGCCGAACAAAATCGAATTCAGCCGATTACCACGGCGGCGGTGAGCCAGTTGCCACTTTTAGTTAGTTTTTAAAGCAGAGTTGTTTGCCTATAACGTCTCTATTATATTACATCTCACTGATTACAAGTCCATATTCTGCGATTCTGCGACTGCTAACTATATCACTAAATACCTATTGATATAATTATCTAGTTAGGTATAAAGACAAGGAATCTCGGTCATCCGATCGATGTGCTAACACAGAATTGATTACATACTGCTAAACTATCTGCAGTGCATTGGAGATAAATCTAATATCTGAATTGATAGGATAGATAGAGAGATATTATGTGATTGGCTGATACGTCTATAATTATATCACTAGATCATAATTCAATACAAAAGGACAGGAGGCTAACTCTCGAACCCAATAATGAACAACGCTGAAAAAAAAACGATCATCGATTTAAATTTTCATAATCGATTTTATAAAGTCTGTGGGTAAGATGTCGCAATATGGCACATATGACTGGAATAATACGCCATCTTTTGGCAACTCTTTTGTAACTTGGCAAAATTGAAATGGAACCACACGGCAAGCACCAGCTTTCAAATATAAAAAAGAATCATCAAAATCGGTTCATCAAGTCGAATGTTCTGAGGTAACAAACATTTAAAAAATAACAACAGTGGAATTGAGAACCTCCTCCATTTTGACAGTCGGTTTAAAATATTAGTCCCCTTTGTTGACGTAAGTCCAGTGATTTCTATAAACGCATGTGAGATCGGGCTGCTTAACATAAAATTGCCATACTCTGATTGGAATAAGTGTTACCTATTTGGCAAAATGTGCGTCCAATAAATGATTTCACTTTCTTGCTTTCCGTTGTCGTCTAATAATAACAAAATGTCTACATAGTTTTCTGTAGTGTTGGTCAAGAATTCAAGAGCTCTCACTGAACTACCGATTGCCTCCGAGAGAAAAACGTTCGACTTTATCAGATACACTCATCTATACAACAGAATAGAATGCGACAGAAGGAAAACTCTCAGATAATATAAATTTTAAAAACCGTAGTACAAAAGTAACCAAACTAACTAATCTTAAATCGAAACTACTAAAAAAAAACTAACAAAATAAGCATCAAAAGTTATGTTTTGCTAGTATTTTTTTGAAGTGAAAACTTCTTTAGGTGCGTTGAGCACTTTTTGGGTGAACAAAAATCATGAAACTTGCGTCACCATCACCGAACGCTGTACCGTGCATTTTAAAACAGCGCCATCTCTTGTAGAATAGGTGAATTACTACTTAAGTTTTCGCTTCTAACGTGGATTCCTATGACTGATGTGTTTTTTTTTAAAATCTCATAATTGTTCGCAGTACCTACTTATATTTGATTTTTATATGGTAAGCTACGCACAATAAAGTAACCAGGCACGTCATTCAATTAGATGAACAATAAGTATTGCGATAATTACGTAGTACCTAATTGTTGATGGTCGGTAAACAAAACAAAATTTGGAAATGGGATAAGCTAATTTGCTCCTGTGACCATTTCGGAACAAAATTGATATTAAATATCAAACCATTAGCACTCACTAGAAAAAGTTAACCTTCTGTTTATAAAACTTTTTATTCTATGTCTAGTCTCTATCGAAACAGTGGGCGTACAGAAGTGCCTGAATGATTCGAGTGTCTTATCTGTTCGATCGTGTCACATCTGTTAAATCGACTCAGTTATCTTTGATTACGATCTTTTATTGGTGCCGCGGGAAGCGCGAGTGTTTCTTTTATTGATTCTGTTTTTAAATTAATTATTTGAGGAGGTTTTATTTCACACCTTTTTTATCTACTCGTGTTTAATGACATTTAAATAGATAGGTATAAAGTTAAGACACTTTTTTTGACGGGGTAGATATCTTCGAAAGATACCCAGCTGCGTTGGAGCGCACCCGGGTTATGTGAGATGGCACCCACTAAAACTGCCTCGGTGGCCTGCCTCTGTGTCAGACGGAGAGCACCGCTGCTTGAAGCATAATTCCCGGGAAAATAATGCTCAGAGTATATTCGCTCCTTTACTTTAACAACGGCGTGGGCTATACCGCGCCGTTGTATTCCCTGTGCTTGCTATATGAAAGGTCAGATTTTAATTGGCTGACGGAAGCGAAGATTCTACTGGAATCAACTGGCGTTTGTTGTTTTATAATATTCATATTCGTATTCTATACATTGCCACAGAATACATAAAGTACAAGTACAAAAACTTCACTCCGTAAAAGCGTTTAAATAAGTAGCGACTCTGACTACCACACAATAAAGTCCAATTCAGGACGTGCGACCGCTAACTACCTACTGCTATATTAACCTAGAAGCTACCTCTCTGTCTTTCGCGTAACTCTTGTCGCATTATCTCTCTTTATCGTGCGGCAGCGGGCACGGCAAGTCCGACCTGTCGACTACTTGTAGCTTCATACCTATAGTGCGGAGTGCGCTAGGCCTAACATTGCCTAGGTATTCTATAGAATACCGTATTATACAGATTGCCGGTAATACGTGCATGTAAATCCACTGATCGTTAATAATAATTATTTATTTTTTATAAAGAATAAACATCCAAGGGTTGCCTGGAAGAAATCGCTTATGGCGATAAGGCCGCCTATTATACTGCCGGTTTTGTATTAATTTTAAGTTTTTTTTTTTCTATGGGTTATAATAAAGCGATATTGTATTGTACTGTATTGTACTTCTTTACTTTTATATTTTTGTTAAAGTCTAGCTAAACTAAGATCTTGAATGTTGTAGTTTTTTGATAAACAAAAAAACGTTATAATACAAACTTGTTTCTAGTTAGACCGCAAACCTAATGAAAGCCTGACAAGCCTGCTAAATCCTAATACAGGGTTTACCTTCCTACCTGGTAACCCTCAGGCTCCAGGTTAACACCTCGCAGTTCTTCCTACGAAGGTGTGGACCCAATCGCGGTAATAACATTCAATCCGGTGGGTGCTATCAAATTAAGCGTAGCCGCAAATTGTAAGCGATTGGCGGATTAAGTTATAATAATGATTTTCGCAATCATTACACATCTCAATCATAGTAAAAACAAAATCTACTATGTCACAATGGTCATCATCATAGATGATGATGACGATTTTGACATATTAGATTTTCTATCTAGTCTACCTGTGACCACGGACACTGCAAAGTTTTTTTAGTAATGTTCTACACGTTGGAAATTAAAAATATGTAAAATACACGTGATAAACTCCGTTAAAACTTTACATACATTTATATAATAGGTCGGGGAAAAAGTCTTTTCGTATTTTGTATGTATAAAGTTGTAGTAAAAATCTTATCCGTTGTACTGTTTGTATCTGGCTGGTTTTGATACCATTAAAAATATGACATTTTAAAAAAGGAATACAAAACGTAAAAAGCAGTTTCCCGCCATTTTTCAATTGTTTTTTTGTTCGATAAAATGAGTGAATCTAACGAACAAATTCGATATATTGTGAAGTTTTATAACAAAAAAGGGAAAAATGCGACACACGCCGCGAATAAAATTTGTGACGTTTATGGACCTAATGCAGTGTCATCAAGAGTAGCACAATGTTGGTTCAAGCGTTTTCAGTCCGGGAATTTTGATGTCAAAGATGCAGCTCGCTCTGGTCGCCCTGTTACAGATAAAGTCGATGCCATTTCTGAAAAAGTGGACCAAGATCGGCATATTAGTAGTTACGACGTAGCTGAAGAACTGGGGATTGACCACAAAACAGTTTTGACCCATTTGAAAAAAACTGGGTATACAAAAAACTCGATATTTGGGTGCCACACGAGCTCACTGAAAGAAACCAAATGAATCGTGTACTCATTTGCGGTTCTCTATTGAAACGTAACGAAACCGAACCGTTTTTGAAAAGATTGATCACTGGTGATGAAAAATGGATCACCTACGACAAGAATGTGCGCAAAAGATCATGGTCAAAGGGCAGTGAAGCACCACAGACTGTAGCGAAACCCGGATTAACACGTAATAAGGTGATGCTGGTGTATGGTGGGATTGGCAGGGCATCGTTCATTATGAGCTTTTACCGCCGGGCAAAACCATCGATTCGGATCTCTACTACCAACAGCAGATGAGACTCAAACAAGAAATTGAGAAAAAACGGCCGGAATTGATCAACAGAAAGAGTGTGGTCTTTCATCATGATAACGCCAGACCGCACACATCTTTGGCCACTCAGCAAAAATTTAGAGAGCTTGGTTGGGAAGTGTTAATGCATCCACCATATAGCCCAGACCTTGCACCCTCAGATTTCCACCTGTTTCGATCTCTTCAGAATTCTTTGGGTAGTGTTAGATTAACATCAAGAGAAGACTGTCAAAACTACTTGTTGCATTTTTTTGATCAGAAGTCCCAAAAATTCTACAGCAACGGGATCATGTCACTACCTACAAGATGGCAACAAGTTATCGAACAAAATGGCACATATATATTATAATTAAATGTAATTAAACTTGAAAAAAATATGTCTTGAATTTGTTTAAAAAATACGAAGAAACTTTTTCCCCGACCTTATATAAACAAAATGGATAAAGTAATATTTTCTGAAAACTTTACTTTTGCTACTTTTTACTATTTTTCTGTTCTGCGTGAAGAAGTAACAAACATACACACAAGGTTTCGCATTTTATTAGTGTGATTTTACTGGTCAAAATTACTCACTTTTTAACACGCTTTTATTAGCTTGGTGTGTGTATCTATGTAACGGAATCTTCCAACATAATTTTCACCCCTTTCAAAACGTCGGAAAGATTTGAAACTTTGCACACTTATCAAGGACCGATGACAATGCAATAATTTGTATAGTTTGTCCCATTATCCTTACCAGGATCTTCAGGATTAGCGTGTTTTTTAATTTTTAATTATTTGTTTACAAACGAATCTCTCAAACCTTGCACCACACTATATTAGAGGGGCGATCGAACGCGGCAATTCGGCAAGTCTGTAATCATGGTGTTCGAAGGTGGTTTACTTGATGGGATTCCATATAATATCGGTAGACGGGTCGCGGATATGAGATATCCGGATTCTGAACGTATCACGTGGCGTATAATTTTTGCGGGCTATACGTTTTTTTTCTTTGCGATGTGTGGGAATTTCAGTTTTTCGAGTGGTACATTTATTCCTATCAAGGTATTCTTACTGGTAGAGATAATTTTTACAATAATCGGTTCTGCTAGGCAAGCGTGCTTTCAAATAAAAAAGATTCATCAAAATCTGTTCACCCAGTCAAAAGTTCTGAGGTAACAAACATAAAAATTTAAAAAAAAACAGTTGAATTGAAAACCTCCTCGTTTTTGGAAGTCGGTTAAAAATGCACAAGATGCGTGTCGCCAAAATCCTCAACACATGCAACAAAATAAAATTAGAAGACCAGTATTTATTGATATCTATTCAAAAAGGCAGTTCACACTCTTGTAAACTACGCTAACGTCCAAGACCCTAAAATTTACAATCGGCCGCTAAGCAGTATTTACAGCTAAGCCACGATAGATGTGTGTAATCATTATCACTCCGACCGCTAACTACGCGTGTAAATTATGAAGCTTCTTTGATTCCATGTTTTTAATGCGTACGATAAATTTTAACATAGGTTGTGTTTGGTACAAGTCAGAAAATAAAAGAAATATGCGAGCAATATATGAACTTGTATTTTAACTTTCAACCACCTCTTGACCCTCTCAATTCACTCGTAAATTTGTAAAATATTATTAGGTCTAGTTCAGTTTCAATTTTAATTTGAGGTTTTACCTACCTTTGTATATATTTATATGTCTTAGTTCTGTTATTCGACGAGCTATGGAGAGGGCTATGCTCGGGGTTTATCTACGAGATCGAATCAGAAATGAGGAGATTCGTAGACGAACTAAAGTCACCGACATAGCCCACCGGATTAGCAAGTTGAAGTGGCAGTGGGCAGGGCACATAGCACGCAGAACAGATGGCCAATGGGGCCGAAAGGTTCTCGAATGGAGACCACGGACTGGTAAGCGTAGCGTAGGACGTCCACCCACAAGATGGACGGTGTTCAGCTGCTTATTTTAAGACGACCTGTGCGTTTTTTTTTATATATCGCAATTACAGTTTTTTTTTATCTCTACGATTTTATTATATGTATAGATACATGTATATACAAAATACAAAAATGTTTATTTGTTATAAAAACCAGTTACATGAAACCTTATATATATATATATATATATATAAGCATTATGTAGATACAAGGTTATTCAGAGTGCTTGTGGACCCTGCACTAGGTGATACCTGTATCGCAGGGGCCATACCAGTTTCGATAGATTTTCGTGTCTTATATATAGATTATCCTTCACATTGTACTTTATATCTAAAGAGTATATATAAAAAAGTAAGATATAAGTCTGGCTACTCGTGAAAGTTTATGACTTAAACCAACCAGAGAAGATGCCACACATAAATAATCCCAATAATTCACAAGCTCAATTTTTGTTGTGATTACGGTGGTATTTCTAATCCGAAGCTTTCATTCATCATTTTGTTTTACAAACAGTTTAATTATAAACTCAAATATTTAGTTAAACTTATGTTTCGTTTGGAAATATTAACGTTTTAACGTGTTTGTTAGTAGTTTGTACAATATTTCGTTTTACTTTATCAATCTGTAGTTTCGTTTTACCAAGAACGATCATATAGAAAAATCATCCTTGGTTTTACGTTATCGACAAAGTCTCGACGGATCCTTTTTAACTTTTTTTTTGTAAACCACCTTCGCTAGTGAAATTTTACCTTTAATTATATGCGAACGAGATAGCTGGATGCTCTGTATACCTAACGTATTTTCCTCCAAACACATAATATAATGTTAGGATTCACTATGCTCCAACTAAGCATATTCCCGCAAAAAGCTCCTTTTAAAAACTTTGTTTCATTCAAAATCGATGCTTCCTAAGCAGAAAGAAAATTACGAAACATAAGGCAGCCAGTAAAATCCCTCGGCTGCTGTTCACTTAATTGGAGCTTAGTTCATGTTGTAGTAAGTATCTTTACTTAATACACAATTAATAGTAACTTGTTTTCGTTGGAGAATTGTTTTTGTGTATTTTTTTTCAGTCGTGGTCATTCCTTTGCAGGGGAAAGGCCTCCCTTTCTTTCTTCTACTCCTCTCTGTTCTGTGCTATGGTGTACCAGTCTTTTGCGTGGGAGCTAAGCTTGTCCCGCCATCTTTTTCTGGGCTTGCCAAGGGGTCGTATGGCATGCGGCTCTGTAGTGGTTCTAGCCCACAGCTCATCCGACATTCTACTTACGTGGCCGGCCCAGTTCCACTTCAGTTTGCCAGCTTTTTCTCTAACGTCAGAGATTTGTCTTGGAGCGCAGTATACTGTTGCATATGCGGTCTGTCAGCTTTACTCCTAAGATGCTGTGCTCGATGGCTCTCTGGCTTGTATTTTGTAAAGTTTTAAACACACTAACACGCAAGAAACGCACGCAAAAAGCGATACCGTTTTATGGTTCATCATCATCATCCAGAAGACATCCACAGAGTAACATACGCCTCCCCCTTTACCCTCCACACTGAACGACATCCTGCCATCTGCATCCACTGGATGCCCGAGACTCTCACAATGTCGTCGGTCCATATAGGGGGAGGCCTCCCTACGCTGCATCTTCCGGTTTGTGGTCTCCACTCATGAACCTATCTTCCCCATCGTTTTATGGTTGATATTCCGAAAACTATTACGAAGAGTTTTGCTTTTGATTCCACGTTTAGTACGAACTGCTAGACAGGGGAATGCGCAGCCTGAATGGGAGTTACTCGATGGTTACAATCTGGGTGTCTTCAAGTTTCGAGTAAATTGGTTTCTACTAGGCAAGCGTGCTCCATCGTAAACTACATCATCGTTTAACATTGGGCAAAGCGGCGGTTAACCGCTGAATCTATACGCAAATCTATCGATAACTTTTTTGTAAAAATTGATTAAATCTCATACTATCCACAATACTCTTACCGTTAGTTTTTTATGTCAGGTGGCAAACAAGCTGACGGGTCGCCGGTGGTAAGCCATCACCGTCGCCTATGGATACCTGCAACACCAAGGGCATCACAGATACGTTGCCGACTCTAAATACTCAAACAGTCCTTTTGAGAACCCCATATTATAGTTACTCGGCAATGCGGCAAGATAGTTCATTCCACAAATTGCAGCTTTTGGTCTTCGGGTAAAATAAGTAGGTAAACGACTTCTCAGAGAAACCCCGAGCATAACTCATTCCATAGCTCGTCATCAAGTATCTAATAATAGAGAAGCTACTAATATAATCCAAATAGGTATATAAGTGTAGCAACTAAGTATGGAGTAAAACTCGGCACACGAGCTTGCCAATTTCATCACGTCACGTCGCTCCCTCGTCAGTCCGTCTGTCACGCTAACTTCGTTACGACGTGAATTAGCGCGGGACACTCGGGACATCGGGACTGGATCGAGATGAGCAGATTATAAATAAACAGATGGACTACTCTCCCGTTTGACCATGTTAGAGATCTTAGTTTTTCGATACGCATTACGGTTTCAGTTTTTTTTTATTAATCTCATAAGAACAATTAAACATTCACTTACTGATATTACACATGAAACTTAGTTGGCAGTTGTTATTTGAGCCGCTTAGCGCATATTGCAGACTTAAATAGAATAGTTATATTTACAATGATAACTTCAAAAACGAATATAAACCAATGAACTTAAATATGTGTAACAAAAAAAATAAAAAAAACAACAGCAAAAAATTATTTTTTAAATAAAAATGTGAGGTAGGTAGTTACTTTGCGATTTACTCATAACAAATCTGATAATTTCAAAATTGAATACAAATTAATGAAATGAAAGTGATGAGAATGAAACTTATTGTCCAAACTATTATTTATACTTATGAAATATATATATATAATTATGAAATTTAAAAAAAAGTTTCGTACCCAAAGGGTGTAAACGAGACCATATTAATAAGCCTACGCTGTCTGTCTGTCCATCCGTCCGTCCGTATTTTTAACGGCGCGGCTGTATCTGTGCCCTTAGTACAAGATTTGACAGTTTTCGAAAACTTTTTTCGTTTCCGTATTGTCCCATACATTTTAGTAAAGCGCCTCTAGCGGAAACGCGGATGAACTAAAATCGGTAGTAATCGGCAGTATAGGTTGCTTCACTCAAATACGAAAAATAGTTTCGAATAGCTTTCAGCCCAGCAATGTATGCATCAAAACGAAAACGAAAAAAGTTTTCGAAAACTATCAAATCTTGTACTAAGGGTACTGTTAACTATAGTAGATAACCAGTTTAAATGTTCAGGTACAGAAGAATTATATAGCATGAGGCCCCTTTTACACGAGCACTTCGCACTCTCAACGTCATTGCCGTTGAAGTAGACCTACTTGGTTGTGCTTTGAATGAATTCACAAAGATAGCTTTAAGGAATTTGTGTTATTTCTGTAATTAGATATTAATTTAATGTTACTACACTATCACATTAGGTAACAAACCTGTAAAGGTAGTTAGTTGTAAGTTTGGGAAAAAAATATATCTGGGACATTATTGCACACATGGTCATCTGACCCCAAACTAAGCAGAGCTTGTAATATGGCTGCCAGAGACTGATATACTTACATATATATTTTTAAATACATACTTAAATAGATATTAACACCCAGACATAGAACAAACACAAATGATCATCACACAAATGTTTGTCCTAGATGGGAATCGATTCCACGCCCTCAAGCGCAGAAAGTAGGTTCACTACCAACTGAGCCACCGGGGCAGTCTTATTATATTTATATATATATAAATTAAGACTAGCTGATACACGCTACTTCGTACGCGTAGAGCTCGGCCTTCGGCCTCGCTACTATGACCTGCTCCAGAAACACAAAATTTCATCCAAATCGGTCCAGCCGTTTACTTACCGTTTACACCTGAACTTCCACAAATATTTCAAGATCAAAATTAGCCAAATCAGTCCAGCCGTTCTCGAGTTTTAGCGAGACAAACAACATCAATTGATTTTCATATATCTGTATGTGTATTTTGTTTTGTTTAATGCCCTGAAATTTGTATATTTAATGATTGCATTCTGTAATACATAGCTAATAATTTTCTAAATAGAGTTGTTCATCTGCCGTTTTCTAAACTGTTATGAGCGAAATGCTTCTGTCCCGCCTTATTAGTGCCTAATGAGTACGCAAATAAGGTTTGGGTACATTATGTGTATAGGTATATTGTTTTGTCGTGGATGGTGTTTTTTCTTATTATGAACGTTGGCCACATTTTATAAGATTAGATAAAGATAATTTGTCGTGTTTTACAAAAACCTGAGTAAATAAATGTATGTATAGATCAGGGATGGCGAACCATTATAAGTAAAATATTTTAGACCAAGTCGTACCATCAGAGAATCTGGACTTGACCAATGAAGAAAGTGTTAAACTATTTTTTTTTAATTTCAAACCCGAAATAAGGATTTTGTATAGCAATTGGAATATTTGCTCAATCTTAAATGTTTATTTTAGTATAAGGAAAAGTTTCTGTTTTTTCTTACGTTGCTAGTTATTTTAGCATCTAATACTATAGTTAATTTAGCATCTATACTATAGATATACATCATACTATCACTACATCTATACTATTCTATACTATAGATGCTAAATTAACTTTTTCTTTCCGCAATAGAATCCGGAACGTGGATATTAGCCAAAAAACAGAGTCACTGAGATAGCTATTAAACTTTGCAAGCTGAAGTGGCAATGGGCAGACCACATCGCTCGAAGAACCGATAACCGATGGGGAAGAAAGGTTCTTGAGTGGAGACTACGAACCGAGAGACGCAGCGTAGGTAGGTCTCCCACTAGATAGACCGACGACATCGTGAGAGTCTCGGGCATCCAGTGGATGCAGATGGCAGGATGTCGTTTAGTGTGCAGGTTAAAGATGGAGGCCTATGTTCAGCAGTGGACGTCTTCTGGCTGATGATGATATAAATAAGCCGATGGAGAAAAAATCATGTTGAGTGAAGACCACGAACCGGAAGACGCACCGTAGGTAGGTCTCCCACTAGATGGACCGACAACATTGTGAGACTCGCGGGCATCCAGTGGATGCAGATGGCAGGATGTCGTTCAGTGTGCAGGTTAAAGATGGAGGCCTATGTTCAGCAGTGGACGTCTTCTGGCTGATGTTGATGGCGATGAACTACAATACCTTCTTTTGGCTCCACGTCGTCAGGCAATAACTCTACATCGACCCCATCATTAGCCCCAACCATTCTTTTATTTTTATACCCGTTCTATAGCTATTCCCGTAACGACACGTCGATAAAAGGTTATTTTATAGCTATTTTAAAGTATCCATAACGGTCCTAACTATCAGTCGAAGCTTCTGATATTATACAGCTTTCTTAATATCCAAGGGATAATTACAGTATCTGACCCGCAATTACTATGCAACCCGCATCTTTTCAATAATTCAGCCTGTCGATATGGCTCGTTTGCTACGCTAAAATCATCTCTAACTATCACATTTTAGACATATTTTTCGTGCAGCTAAAAGTTATTGTGCTTAAGTCTTTTTTATTTCAATAAGCGAGGATTAGTTGACTTAACTAATGAGAGCGTGTCAAAGAAAATAATACCTTAATTTGTAAGGATTTAATCTTAGTTCTGCGTCGAGCAGTTGTTACGCCCTTTTCTGCGTAGTAAAAAGGTGCTATTTTCCGAAAGCTCAATAGAATTAATTTTCTTTTGCGACGTTGTATTAATATAAATGTGGGTAGGGGTGTAACTGTTTGCGTTCCTTTTCGCCCTTTCAAAGCTTAATTAGGTTAGAATTTATTTTGTGAAGGAACTCAGGTAGGGTCGAATGTGCACCTTAACAAAAGAAGGCCTTTATAAGTAGGCTTCCTGAATGAAATAAAGGCAAGTCCTAAGCAGAGCGTTTACATTTTATTATGTTATTGTACTATAATATTATTACCATGATTAAGTATAATCTATATCATCATTATCAGCTTTTTAAGTTCCCACTGCTAAGACACAGGCTTTTACTCTGAGAGAGAGAGAGAATGTGCGTGATGTTGTCTTTTTGCACTTTAGAAGTTAATTATTTATGTGGTGGTACGCGTAATTCTCAGTGCGTGAGCCTGACTCGAACTTGATTAGTTTTTTATACTCTTCATTCAGGCGTAGTGACTGTTCAGACTAATATGATGCCACATGTTGGGCGCCATTTACCTATGACGCGGAGGAAACACCAAACACTTGTTAATCGTCATAATCTTCGAAAAATTATCCATAGATGTCACAAAGCGTAACAAATTATACTCAATAAACGCCCGCAGTTTCATATATAAACATAGCTGTATACAATTTATATCGAAACAAAACTATTTTACCAAAAACAACCGTATATTTATACTTTTACGACTCAGTTTTCTAATGTCTGTTCGATTTGCACAACATCGTCAAAACTCGAGAATCGTCGTTGAGAAAGCGAGATAGCTCGTGCATTATGTCTGAATCGCAAGTGGGACTTTCTCTCCCGAGAGAAAGAGACAATTTTATGTTTCTCTCCCGTAGATCAGACGGTGGTTCGTCAGCCAAGTTGACGTATCTGTTACGGCTCTTACGTTGTGTTACGGCTTATGCAACTATCGCGTGACTGTGGATCCAATCTGGCTGCGAATTAAGTCCAGCCAGATTGAGTAATGCCGCGTTTTTGTTTGTTACCTCAGAACTTTCAACTGGGTGAACCGATTTTGATGATTATTTTTTTTATTTGAAAGCTGGTGCTCTCCGTGTGGTTCTTTTTAATTTTGGTCCAGTTCTGACATCTTAATGAAGTCGGCTTTTTTATGTTGATAAATATATTACATTGATACAGCACATATGTATAAGGGCTATTCATAAGTCAACATAATCTTGCAAAATGTGGAATGAGCTACAATCTACGGTGTTTTCCTGTTACAAAAAATGGCCACCACTTAATTTCAGGTATTTTTTGGAAGATAGTTTTTCAAAGTATCCATGTTTCAGAAAATTATGTCATTGTTATCTACACTATAATAATATTATAAAGAGGAAAGATTTGTACCTATTTTTGTATGTTTGTAATGAATTGGCTCCGAAACTACTGAACCGATTTGAAAAATTCTTTCACTGTTAGGAAGCTACACTATCTCCGGGTGACATAGGCTATATTATATTTTGTAGCGAGGCCGAAGGCCGAGCTTACACTCGTGCGAAGCCGGGGCGGACGGCTAGTCTATATATATAAAAGAAAGTCGTGTTATTTACACTATTTATAACTCAAGAACGGCTGAACCGATTTGGCTGAAAATTGGTAGGGAGGTAGCTTAGAACCAGGAGACGGATATAGGATCTAAAAACGGCTGGACCGATTTTGATGAAATTTTGTGTTCCTGGAGCGGGTCATAGTAGCGAGGCCGAAGGCCGAGCTTACACCCGTGCGAAGCCGGGGCGGTCGACTAGTTATTTATAAAGAGCTGATGACAGATTGTACGTTTTCCCGTCCCCCTGTACCTCTGCACCTGTATTGTTTACTACAACGTACCTAATGAATTGGCCGTCAAACGCAGCTGCCTCGGTCAATATTAATTTTGCTCGTGCATTGTGGTCTGTTCAAATTGACCGATCTACCTGAAAATAACATTTTCGTATAATATCTTGTGAGATTATCCGTATATTCCCCATATTCATAAACGTAATAGAAATACCTTGGGTACAAGGAGGTCACCTCATTTTCAAATATCTTTCAGAGCATCTGGTTAATGCGACGGGTGACCAAAATTCTGGCGTATTTCTGGCTCAACGCATAAGCATTGCTATTCAGCGTTAGCTAGCTGGTTACGCTGCCAACTGATAATGGGCATTTGGATTGTTTTTAGATCTCCAACGTTCTAACTGTTTTTTTTTTAATGTTAGCTTCATCAAGATACTCCATAGGTATTGTATTTCGATGGTTAGCTTGTATTTTATTTAATTAATAAAGGCACTTAAGGCTAACGGGAAGTTAACGGCATTTTAGGCATTAAATACGCTTACCAGTCAAAAATACATTTCTTCTTCTTAGTCGGATGCATTTGGTAGAGCAGTCGTGGTTAAGTTGGTGGTACAAGACGGGTCTTCAACGTCATCGGTCTTCCCGGCGGTGATCACTAATCTTCCAATGCTTCTCAATTTTACTTGGTTCATCGCATTACGTTTTTATTTTTTATTTATTTTTATGCATAAATAGGCTTTTGACCGCCAACTAGCCTGATGTTAAGCGATGATGCGGAAAGAAAATGCTTCTTCTAGCACGCTTGCCCAGAAGAAGCCGATTCACTCGTGATTTGAAGACAAACACTAACACACTCTTAAAACTCATCTATGGAAGACTTAGTTGTCATATCAATGAAATACATAGGCCACTTGTTATCCCAAAAAACTCCGTTCCTATAGGATATCAGTTGAAGCCACTGGGCTGAGCTAATCTAAACATACCTATATTAAGAACGTAGAGATAAAAAAAACTATACTTGATAAATATAAAAAAACACACAGGGCGTCTTAAAATACGCAGCTGAACACGTTAACACAGTTTTTAGAATTTTTGTCTGTTTGTTTGTTTGTCCACGCACATCTCTTAAACCACTGGATGGATTTAAATGCGGTTAACACGAATATGCTTAGCTATGACCAGCAGGCGTATTATGAAACTTTGATCGGGATCAGTCAGTGTCAGAATTGACAGAATTTTGACACTTGAACGGGGTTATGACGCAAAAAAAAAAAAGCGTTGTCTATTTCCAATTTCGTATTACGTCACCGCTATTTATGAGGATAGGGATTGTGATCGCAAATGAATGAACAATTCTAGTACTTTGGCTCAAATTTGGTATTATGTATCTCCGATGACAACTGGCCGCAATTAGCTATTTGGAGGTTATTCTTCTAAATTACTCCATTGTGGTGCCTATTATTTTTATTTACAACCCCGGACCCCCCGTTAAACTACGCATCATGCCTGAGAAGACGTGTTAAAATCAATCGGCGAGTGATTCGAGAGGCAAGCCAGCCTCTGATGACGCCGGAAAACGAGTTTTGTTGGGCACTACCGTCTTCGGAAAGTTGAGTATGAACTTCTCTGCGAAGATTTAATCCCACTTTTGCCCGTAAGATACCGCACGAATGCTGTGCGGCCGGAGATAAAGTTAATGCACTTATTTGCGAACGCCTGCCACCATAATAGTGCCATAGTGCCAGCCCATCATAATTATGTTCCAGTACATAGGTTTTCAGAATCGAAACGCCGAAAAAGTACCGACTTGCTTCACTTGTAGTCATTCGTTCATTAGCGATCGCGAGCCAAGACACTACGTAATACCAAAAATCGATAGATTTCGCACACCAATCGATCGATTTTCGGCCCCAGTCGCGATCCCGATCAAAGTTTCATAATACGCCTGCAGATTGAAGTATGGGCTATGTTATTTTGAGCATGGGCTGGATTAAGGGATGAAAAAGGGTTGAAAGTTTATATGAAAATCTACGCGTACAAAGTCGCGGGCAACAGCACTAGTCACACTAATCACACTAACATCATATATGTGAAAGTTTGTATGGATGGATGGATGTTTGTTACTCAATAACGCAGAAATGGCTGGATGGATTTGTATGAAATTTAGATTATACATTACGTATGTCTTGGATTAACACATGGGCTACTTTTCATCATCATCATCATCACAGATTTTCATCACCACGCGGGTGAAACCGCGGGGCACAGCTAGTAATAAATAAAGATACATTTCTAGTGAGCAGAATGGGCAATCCTGTGGCGAAGCAGTTTACGGCTAGGTTCTATCCCTTTATGTGCGATCCTGATTGCCGCTCCCGGCGACGACAGGAATCGAGATCGCAATTTACGGCGATTGTAGCTTTCTTTCTCATAAAGACTTTTGAATCAGCTAGACGGATGACAATGAAACTCTTTGATCAGCAAAAAGAGAAAGGTTATTCAACTATATGTTTTTTTAATACTCCTCGGATATTTCTGGTAATTTTTTAACGATTTTTTTAATTTAGTCTATCAAGATGGCCGGCGTCACCTTGTCTGATATTTAGCAATGATGGAGCATGCTTGGCTATAAGAAACCGATTTAAGTGATTTTATAGTGTTTATTTATTTACATACAATTAGGTGGGCAGTTACAGGGGAACCCACTTCACACACCCATGGATGTAAGCATACATATATACCTTACCTAAATAAACCTTACAAAAAAAAACACAATAATAAAACAACACAAAAAATTAATAAAAATCAAACAAAAATATAAACTATAAATATAACATTTACAGCCCTTATTTTCTGTATTTGTTCCTTAATATTATTATAAATATCCGTTGTCACCCTTTGAATCTCTGTCTCCGTACAGTGAAACAAATCTGTCAAGTATTACTTAGCTACGAAAATATGCCTTATATTCATCATCTGAAGAACTATTCGATGTAATGCCAACGTCGCTATTATATCATCGCACTAGCCGCCACCGTTTGAAGGTGCATCTACATATCATAGATCAGTGGAAACCGCATACTGAGCGATTCATATAATCTTTCTTGCCTCACACCTTGCCCATGCCCTCTTGCCAAAATGTGGAATGAGCTACCTTCCGTGGTGTTTCAGAGAAGCTACAACATGAGGTTCTTCAAAAGGCGAGTTAATAGTCTTAAAGGGTCGGCAACGTATTTGTGATGCCTCTGGTGTTACAAGTATCCATAGGCGACGGTGACTGCTTACCATCAGGCGGCCCGTCTGCTTGTTTGCCATCTATGGCATTAAAAAAAGCTATGGTGACTGTAGTTATTCGGAAAATATCCTTGTTCCGGATTTTATCGCACAAAGAAACTCCGAGCATAGCTCTCTCCAATATCCGGTGTGCGTTTCCAAAAAGCATGCAGTTAAGGACCAAGTCTCAGTACCATATATCATCACTGCGCACTGGCAACACACCCTGGTTAAAGACCTTTGTCTTTAGGCACTGTGGTATTTTGCCTTACATTGCCTGATACATATTAATACGACACCTAATTTATCCAACCAAAAACCTTTTCCAAATCTCGTCGCCTGCTAATAGAAAACTGACCATTTTTATCTCTCTCCCTAATTAATAAAATTAATTCATTTATTCTCTCGATAATTAGTATGCGATTCGCGTCTGGGAACATCTGGCCTTTATTAATGTCCCAGGGCAGCATTCTTGGGAATCTTGGATAGGAGAATTTGTCCCGGGTTTAAGGGCTAGCGTAGATTTGGTATTAATTGTGTCTATTGATTTATTTTAATCTTGGGAGAGGCATTTAATTAGCAGCGTGATGAAAACAAGCTGAATTTATACTTTATATTGATGCAAGAGTGTTTTTTGGTCCTATTTCACACCAGATCGATTTGATTTTTGCATAGAGATAGTAGATAAGAAGGCCGGAGAGTAACAATAGGATACATACTATTAATAGTACAAATGATAAGCACATATTAAATAAATAGTAGATTCTCACATAATAATAATGAGCATAGAATGCAAACCTAATTTTACTTAAAAAAAAAAAAACCGTCACGTGATTTACAAAGCGTACAAGGCCGTCTGTCAAATACTATGTAGCCTTTGGATCCTTTTACAGGTCCCTAGTACATTCAAATAGTGTACAAGACTGCAATTTTACGCTCTGTCAAAAATATATCTCTATCGTTTTAGTAACAACAATTTTGGCAGAGAATAATGAATGTAACATGTTTAATACGTTTATGTTAAATTAAATTAGCACTACTTCTATGCTTAGTCATTTTTCAGAGTAGATTCTACTGTGCATACTCCTCGAAGATATTCAGGCAGCGAAATGGCTGCGAACTGTACTATATCTCGGAGTAGCTACTGTATCGTTATTATCTCGCTTTATGTTTATAAGTATGTATGTCTACACTAATATTATAAAGAGGAAAGATTTGTACCTATTTTTGTATGTTTGTAATGAATAGGCTCCGAAACTACTGAACCGATTTGAAAAATTCTTTCACTGTTAGGAAGCTACACTATCCCCGGGTGACATAGGCTATATTATATTTTGTAGCGAGACCGAAGGCCGAGCTTACACTCGTGCGAAGCCGGGGCGGACGGCTAGTATTTAATATTTTTATTATTATTGTATATATTGTTTCAGTAGGTATTGGTGTATTATTATAATGTATGTCCATGCTTTATATACCAGTTATTCCATTATTACATCACACCCCGTCCCTTACCTCTTCTGTATGTCCTCTCCATACTAAGGCTGCCTGGAAAAGATCGCTTATAGCGATAAGGCCGCCAATTGTTTCACTAGTTTTTGAGATGTTTTTTATGTTACCTACTATGTACGTTTGTAATTTTTGGTGTGAACAATAAAGAGTTTTCTATCTATCTATCTAATGGCAACGCCGCATATTAATGCATTCATGCATGCATTCGTAGTATATCTACACTAATATTATAAAGAGGAAAGATTTGTACCTATTTTTGTATGTTTGTAATGAATAGGCTCCGAAACTACTGAACCGATTTGAAAAATTTTTTCACTGTTGGGAAGCTACACTATCCCCGGGTGACATAGGCTATATTATATTTTGTAGCGAGGCCGAAGGCCGAGCTTACACTCGTGCGAAGCCGGGGCGGACGGCTAGTATTTTTATAAAGAACACGAGAACGAAGTGTCTTCGCCTTAATAGAGACAATAAGAAACGTGTTAATGGACACATTCTTAGTTTTTAAAATATCATACTTAGAAGTTTAAGTTAGAATTAAATTACTTATTAGCTTAATATTAGGCTAGATTGTAATTAAATTAAGGGGCGCTAATTACTAGCGAAATTTATATTTATAAAAAAAATTATTACAAATGTGACTATATGATAATAAATGATATTCTGTTCTTCTATTCTATGGTTTTTAATGACTGTGAAACGCAAGCACAGTGTTTATTTAACAGATAAGTTCTTATTAGCTTAACCGGAACGTTAACGGACATTCTGAAACAAAGCCTAAGAACGGCTAGTCGAGGCTCACTAGGTGTGCTAAAGAACATGACCACTACATGGAATCCAGGCCAGGCATGGAATAAACACCATCACAATGCATTAGACTAGATGCGGCCGTATAGTAGTACACGACAGTTGTACGGCGAATATATATGGTCCGTAGGGTTGCCATATATGGCTAAACTTTTTCCGGGATACTTTGAAGGTTTTTTTCTGAAAAAATTGTTTATTATAATATTTTTTTATGGTACTGGGAGACGAGACGAGCGAAGTTCTCGCATGATGGCTCTTCACGCTTGCCCATAACAGCTCAACGCCACTCAGAATTTTGAACTTCAACAGTTCAAAACCCTGGATGGCAATGCACTGCGCTCGTCACCCCGAGATATAAGATGTCAAATCTCTGTGTGCCTTGTAATTTCGCTGGAATCATTGCCCTTCAATCCGGAACACAGTAGTGTTTGCACACTACTGCTTGGCTGTTGAATAACTGGCCGGATTACCTAACTAAATCCTGCGGTGTTACACACCCCGCCCGTTTTTCCACATTTTCTGGAGCGAAAGTACCCTATGTCTGTCCTTATGACATATACTATCATTCTGCCAAATTTCGTTAAGATCGGCTTAGCCGTTTAGGCGTGAAAAGGGAACAAATAACCAGATAGAGACGAGAGTTACTTTTGCCTTTATAATATAATTATGTTAGGATGCGTTTAAGGAGCAAATAAATCAAGTACTTAATATTTATTTTGTATTTTTATGCCACAATTATGGCAAAGAAGCTAACAAGTCTTCTGATGGTAAGCAATAATCGTCGTCTATGGATACCTGTAATACCAGGCATGCAGATACGTCGCCAACCTATACAGACAAAAAAAAAAACAATATCTAATAATTTTTCTGTATTTTATAATGTCTGAAAAAAATGCTATCAGTCTGAATATACCCCTCCACGACTTTAAGCGCTTTCGCCCTAAAATGTAATTTCTTACAATGTTATTACGGTTGGAATTAGAGCAAAAACATTATGTTAGTGGCTGTCATAAAACCTGTATTAAATATATTATTATTATATGTATATTAGGTACCTTATTTTTGAGACGAGCACTTTGAAATTTTAAGAGGTGAATATTTAGTCGTCAACTCATTTTTTTTTAAAGTCGAGGACAAACGTGAAGTGAAAACTCACGTAGTAATTCGCTTATTCCACAAGAGATGGCGCTGTATTCAAAAATTACGGATACATAATATATATCTGAGCGGGACGGTTACGCGACTTCAGTGCCTTTTCCCCATCCCAAAAATATGACGGAAATGAGTTCTCAAAACGGGTTCGTTCCCGATATGTCCGGATGGATGGTAACCCTAGCAATATACGACAATCGTATACGGCGATTTGTATACGGATAATTGTTAAGGGCGCATTGTCTCGGGCGTTGAATTATCGCCTATTATGGTCTGTTTGTACAGATATTGGTAATTTCCGTGTTGGACATAGTTCCGATAATACGGGTTGGTGGTTTGAATATTTCAATGAGGTAAATAATCTGGTTGTTAAATTATCTACACTGATAATTATTTTAAAGAGGAAAGATTTGTATTTTTGTATGTTTGGAACGAATTAACTCAAAAACTACTGGACAGATTTAAAAAATTCTTTCTCCTTTAGAATGCTACATTATCCCTGAGTCGTTAAATCAATATCATTAAACCGCGACGCACAGCTAGTAAAGAATAGGTTTACGTTTGGCCACATCTCACCTGATGGAAAGCGATGTTGTGGCCGAAGTCGGAGCACGTAAACCTAGAAGATACTTATTTCACTTCTTGAAGATAGCTAGGTTATATTTGATTGAATCAGGCGTTAATTTGCGGTTGCAGTTTTTACCCAGGTTATAGTTTTCAGGAAATAAGTTAGGTACCATTCTAGTCCCTAGGCGATTGTATTAAAAGGGTGGAGGCAAACCGGCTTGTTCAAGCCGGTGGCATGTTATTTTTTTTTATTTAATGTATTAATAGGCTTGCATTTGACTGCCAACTCGCCTGATGTTAAGCAATGATGGATCACGCTTGCCTAGAAGAAACCGATTCACTCGTGATTTGAAGACACCTAGATTGTAACTATCGGGGAACACCCATTCAGGTAGCGCATTCCACAGACCAGCAGTTCGCACAATAAAAGTGGAATCAAAGCGTTTTGTACGGGTACTATGTAGAGATGGTATTTATGTGTTCTCCAACTTGTCCTGTTGGGGAAGGGGGAAGGAGGGATTAGGTCATGTACTCGTAGCTCAAGCGAACACTCACAGAAATGCAGCCTGAAAAAAACTACCAAGCACGCTACCATACGCCGATGCTCAGGGCTCTACAGCTTTAAAGAAATCAGTCTCTAATACAAAGAGAACGGAGTATTTTAAACCGACTTCCAAAAAGGAGGAGGTTATCAATTGGACTAAACTTACCTTAGAACTTTTGATTGGGTGAATCGATATTGATGATACTTTTTTTATTTGAAAGCTGGTGCTTCCCATTTGTTCTCATTCAATTTGGTCCAGTTTTGATGAAGTCAGTTTTTTATACTGAGAATTATCTAATACAAAGAGGACGGCTTGAGACCAAAACGAGTCACGTTAATAATTCACCAAGCGGCGATCCAGACAGGCAGTAACAAATTTCTCGTATCTCGTTAACCTGTCCGGCGTGTTTATTCTCGCATGAGTCCACCCACACAAGCTGAAAGCCTGTTTGAAGTGATGGGCTTAAACGAAATCGAACTAACACTATTTCGTTGCTGGCTTTCAATAATTTGTGGACTGTTAGGTAACTGAACTTGGACAGTTCGATAAGTTTTGCATATACATTTTCAGCGAACAGTGTTCGTTTTATATATTTAGAGGTGGAATATAAATATACTTCAAATTATAATCGAGATATGGCCAACTAGCTGCGCCCCGCGGTTTCACCCGCGTGGTGATGAAAATCAATGATGATGAAAAGTAACCTATACAATACAATACAATATCTCTTTATTACACACCGAAAAATACAGAAAAAAACTTAAACTAACATCAAAAATAAATATACGGCAGTATAATGGGCGGCCTTATCGCCTAGAGCGATTTCTTCCAGGCAACCTTTGGATGGACAGGACTAAAGAATTTGAAAAAGATCGGTGGTGCACATAAAATATATCTAAATAAATATATATCCCTACATATATGTATACAATAAATACACAATGCTACATACATACCATAAATATTATAAATAAAATACATATATACTATGTGTGCGTATATAACCTATGTGTTAATCCAGGACATAAGCAATGTATATTCCAAATTTCATCCAAATCCATCCAGCCGTTTCTGCGTGATTGAGTAACAAACATACATCCATCCAAACTTTTACATAATATATGATACTAGCTGCGCCCCGCGGTTTCACCCGCGTGGTGATGAAAATCGGTGATGATGACGATGATGAAAAGTAACTTATGTGTTAATACAGGACATAAGCAATGTATATTCCAAATTTTATCCAAATCCATCCAGCCGTTTCTACGTGATTGAGTAACAAACATCCATCCATCCATCCAAACATTCACATATATGATACTAGCTGCGCCCCGCGGTTTCACCCGCATGGTGATGAAAATCGGTGATGATGACGATGATGAAAAGTAGCTTATGTGGTAATGTATATTCCAAATTTCATCCAAATCGATCCAGCTGTTTCTGCGTGATTGAGTAACAACATCCACTCATCCTTCCATACATCCATCCATCCATCCAAACTTTCACATATAAGATATTAGTGTGATTTAATTTGTTTTTATCTGTTTATGGGACCTATTATCGAGAATACTATACCGAATTAAATAAGGGATCTAAAAATTTGTATATATAAGATTAAACTAAAAAAATACTTTTAGTCGCGATATGTTTTTACAAAATTAGTGATTTTAAAAATATATTTTTTTAGTTATGACGGCAGGCATATTGTTTATTTTTCAATTATATAAATGTGTATCTGTTAATTAATTAAGTAGATTAATAACAATATGATATTTGTAGTATTGGCATTGTTTCGGCTATTTTATTTCATTAATCTTAATATATATAATATTTAATACATTTTTATGCAATCTCTCGAGATATATATGTACAAATTGTACAATACTAATTAGACAAAACATGGTACAAAGTGACTAATCTGTGTTTTATTAATAGGTTTTTCTTGTAGTCAGGTTTTTTCTATATACATTCTTTTTTCTGTTATATATAATTAAAAAGTCTATTTTTTTGTAATTATTAAACCTATTCAATTGAAAAATAATCATTATAATAGGACTATCATAATGATTATTTTTTAATTATCAAACCTATTAAATAGTTCAATAATTGGCCAAGAGCGTGTTAAAACACGCATATGGTAGGGTCCCGTAGTCAAAGCCATATAATTGTAGTTATAGTTCAGAAAAGTATGGTTATAGAAAAAAATCGAACGAACGAAGCTCTGTGGACTTCAAATTTCAGAGATGTACCATCCCGACATAGCATATACTTTTTATGGTTTAATCATAGAGAAAACTGATTAAGAAACATTATTTGTGAAGACTTTTTTACAAAAAGGTCAATGACCTATGAGATAGAACGCTTTGAATTTATTACAGTTTTATCGCTGTTACTCAAAAAATCATCATCAGATAATGTTTGAAATAATTTTAAATGAAGGTTTTAAATATGACCTATCTTTATTGTAAGATTCAAGTTTCTATATCTTATAAGATATATAGTTTAGAAATGCAGGGGGGGCAACTTTTTGCTACTTTGGCAGGCCATATTTCGCAAAGTATAGACTTTATAAAAAAGTCATGTATGAAACCTTACCTACATTTTGAAAGACCTTTTCAACGATACCCCACACAAGTAGTTGGAGTAAAAAATAAATTTTCATCCCCATTTCACATGTACCAGAGCCACCCTTAAAAAGCAATATTATATATTTTTTTATACTTTTAAAATTGAGATCTATATTACAACTGTCAATATGCAAAGTTTCATTTACTTATCTTAATATTTATAAACGTTAGAAGGTTTTAAAAAATTCGGATGGACGGACAGACATACAGACAGACAGAGACACAGACAGACAGACAGACAGACGGACGGACAGAACGAATTTATAAGGGTTCCTTGTCGGGCTACGGAACCCTAATAATCGACGAACATTTTGCGTAACTGCCAATAAAAAAAATGACCCATTTCGATTGAAATTTTCATAAACCTTATTTTTTGCTCGGCTGAAAAATAAGTACTTACCTCTATGACATTAGCGGCTCGCTTTTGCGTAGCATGCGTCGTAGCATACTACGACCTTGAAAGGCAAAACCGAATAAACAGACTGCTACGAAATTTATTTTGTAGCGTCGTAGCATCCACTTTTTTTTGCCGTTTTTATAGATAATGGTACGGAACCCTGCGTGCGCGAGTCCGACTCGCACTTGGCCGTTTTTTTCGTGATTTCAGGGTTGGTCCGGTAGTAAAAGTTTTTCATAATGATGAGTACAATGACCTCCTTTCAGATTAGTACAGTCTATATGTGTAACCCTGTATATTTAATATTCAATAACCTATGTATAGTATATACTTACGATGGCTTATTCGGGAACTGTAAATAATTCAGAGCGTTCAACAACTGCGGCGCAGACGGGTTTATGCGGCAATAAACATGAGGGAACTTTGGCCGGGGTAACGGTAGATTGGCCAGGTTTCAGTGTGTTGATAGGGCGTGAAGGGAAAACTATCGTATGTTGAATACTTAACACTTTGCTTTGCAAGCCAGGTCTTCAAGTTGCAAGCTAGGCTTTTGAGTTGCAGTCTAGATCTTTAAGTTGCAGGCTAGACCTTTAAGTTGTAAGCTAGGCCTTCAAGTTGTAAGCTAGGCCTTTAAGTTGTAAGCTAGGCCTTTAAGTTGCAGTCTAGACCTTTCAGTTGTAAGCTAGGCCTTTAAGTTGCAAGCTAGACCTTTAAGTTGCAACCTAGGCCTTTAAGTTGCAAGCTAGGCTTTTAAGTTGCAAGCTAGGCCTTTAAGTTGCAAGGTAGGCTTTTAAGTTGCAAGCTAGGCCTTTAAGTTGCAAGCTAGGTTTTTAGTTGCAACCTAGGCCTTTAATTTGCAAGCTAGGCTTTTAAGTTGCAAGCTAGGCCTTTAAGTTGCAAGCTAGGCCTTTAAGTTGCGAGCTAGGCCTTTAAATTGCAAGCTAGAACTGTAAGTACTTATGCAAAGTTATAACATTCTAAGGGATTCGGGACGGACGACGGATATAATGAATTTAGGGTTCCTTATAGTGCTACGGAACTCTATAAACCGCTATAGGGATTATCTTTAAAATACCGTTACAAAAAGATAACAATTTTTGTGTCGATGTTAAAGATGGCAGAGATGACATGAAAACAATATTTTTTCTATTTATTCTGCTAAAATAAAACATACAGTATCATCATAAGAAATTCGGATTCATTAATTCTTTAAAATGTTGTCAATGCTAGTATTCTAATAAAAAATAAATTAAAAAACACCATAAATTGCCACATAAAAGTTCACACTTCGAATACTGCGTTCAAAATCTAGCTAAAGTTACAAAAAAGTTGTAACAAATAGCTTAAGTCACGAGGTTGACCGACGTCACCCGGAAACACCCGAGTGACAAATTTAAGGCTTGAGTTGACAGGCGGCGAGTGAGAGCCAAAAAAAGAAAAATGGCGGATACAAAATGGCGGCCGTAGGTACGTGTGCTGCGCATTAAACGTGAATAAAAGAAGAGCGTTTTGTTTTTAAATGTCTTTTATCCAAAATAAAACCAAAAAGAACACAAAATATTTAACTTTACAGTTAATAAAAAGCTAACTACCTACTGCTATAATATTAACCTAGAAGTTGCCTCTCTGTCTTTCGCATAACTCATATCGCGTTATATCTGTCTATCGCACGGCAGCGGGCACGGCAAGTACGACAAGACGACTACTTGTAGCTTCATACCTAAAGTGCAGAGTGCGCCAGGCCTGGTACTACTACTTTTCTCTTTTTCTCTCTCTCTCTCTCTCTCTCTTAATAATACTTTCATACAATGAGTGGACAAGCCGAAAATATGACCGTATCTGTGGTTCCCGTATTGACTGATTTTGTTATACAGATGCAACTTTTAGTAGCGGTTATAACCAAAAGCCTTTATTAGCCAAAAAATTATCCCCATTACATAAGTGGTTTTAGCGTAGATATTACCTTTCATGTTTTGTTCTCTGAAATTGTGAGAGATTTAAGTACAGTTTTACTCCATAAAGACTATCCAATTAAAGGCACGCGGTTATCTCATTTGAAGAGTGAGAATTAAAAAGAAAAAAAAAACAATTTGGTAGTATCTTTAGAATAACCATGCAAATAGTTTTTATGTTGATAATAGGATAGTGACATTTTTTTTTAAACTAGCTTTTTTCATATTTTTCTCAGCAAACCCTCTCATTAGATACCCATATCATGATGGTAATTTTTTTCTGTCATCTTGGGGCGTCCGCCATATTGATTTTAGTGTGACGTCACTTTATTTTTTATATTTATCTCGGCAAACCGTTTCATTTGATATCCATATTATGGGGGTGCAAAAAATAACTGGTTCGCCTTCTTTGGGCGTCCGCCATATTGGATTTAGAATGACGTCACTTAGTTAACCATGCATTGTCATCCAAACTAATCGTGTATGCAAAATTTCAGCTCAATCGGTTGAGGATAACTGTTTTAAAATTCAGTTGCAAGATTTGAGCTATACCTACTAACAAGGTGAGTAAAATACAAGCTTGTAAAAAAGTAGTACTTATAAGAGAAATCGTGCGATATAGATAAGATTAAGGGCTGATTTTTAATCTGCAGTTCAGGGTCATATAGTTAACATATCAATAAATTTTACTATACAATAAATTTACAAGTTTTACTGCTCAGATAACCTATAACTGACTATTGAAAAATTCAAAGTCATGCTGTCAATGGAATAAATCCTATCCGATTCTTTAACTGAGGATAGAAAAATCAGTCTTAAGACAGATTATAGAATCTATTTCACTCTCCCCGTACTATGTAATCATTATAATCAAGAGGCTGATAAATGGGATTAGAACGGCTGCTATCAAATTAATACAATTCGGAGTATTATAGGGACCGCTTCAAGGTTAGGTTAGATGAGTTAATTATTCTGATGTTATCTGATGTGATGCCACCTGAGCCTGAGTTTACATTATCGCTTCTACTCCCTCTCTTGACTTAAAGGGCAGCCATAGCGTTAGACCATAGTCATACATTTCAAAAGTAAGGGTATCATCTGAACATTAGCACCCATGTAAATTACTTAATTGTACTTTGCGCCATCTGTCGAAATGTGCACTAACTATATTGCACAACCGCACACCAATAAAATATCTATACATACCTATATAAATGTTCATATATAGGTATGTACCTATAGAGATCATAATTATTATTAAGGTACACTTCCATGCATTGCGGCCTATCGCTGACGCGCATGTCTTTCGCGCGCAGCTGATGCGACAATGTTGCACTAAGAATGTGTATAGCGGTTTCCGAGATAGGCGACAGACGCATGCGGATGCGATCAGCTGTAATGCATGAAAGTCTGCCTTTAGCTGTATTATGCAACCATGGATAAGACAGCTCAAGAACTTGGAAGCCGACAAGAAAGCGACCGTGAATAGAGCGCTCCGGGAATAAAACGTTCAAAATTGTCCCATTTCATTTTACAAAAATACTTTTTCCAGTGTTAAAAACAAATACTCGTCCATCCGACAAACACTTTCAATGTTGAATCGCCGCCGTATTGAAGCTTCCGCATTGAAACTTCAGGGAAAATCTGGTTCGAATTTGCTCGATCGGATCTAACCTTCCACTGTTGATTTTACATGTCAAATGAAATTGGAATTTTATATTTTCAGTATTTTCTTTCATCATTGTTCTTGGCATTTTTATTGTAAACCAGTTTGGCTGTTATTTTATTGTGAGTTTTTGTATTATTTACGGAATAAGTATCATCATCATCAGTCAGGAGACGTCCACAGCTGAACATCCCCTTTTAACCTCCACACTGAATGACATCCTGCCATCTGCATCTGAATGCCCGAGACTCTCACAATGTCGTCGGTCCATCTAGTGGGAGTCCTACCTACGCTGCGTCTTCCGGTTCGTGGTCTCCACTCAAAAACGTTTCTTCCCCATCAGTAAAAAAAGTATTAATAAAAATTGTAGCTAAGAAAAAGTATGCATAGAGAAAAAATATTCAAATCACAACACAAAAAAAAACTACATTCGTTTATAGTTATGATGTAATTTGATTTGCTCTATGCATATTTTTAGTCATCTATATAAATAAAAGACGATGTAAGATGTATGTATATAATTATGTTCTCTATGGACTCCGAAACGGCTGGACCGATTTTGATGAAATTTGCTGGCAATCTTCAAATTAGCCCAGCAAATGATCCCGTGAAGTTTGGTAGCGAAAAATGATATTAAAGCAGAATTATGTTTGGTGTTTTTACATTTTCCCTACAAAAAACAAGAACAAGAATTAAAGAATTGATTTACATTAACCATATTACAAAATAGAAAAAAAATATTGTCATCCAAGTCACAGGTTGCTCAAGAAGGTGTACAATTTGAGAAAAACCGCGGAGCGAATTGTAAATAAAATACTTAGCGTAAAATAGATTCACCGTCTTACCACAAAAAATATTTAAAACAACGCCTAGACACCTGTTTAGCTAGACAGCGTCTAAAAGTTAAATACCGTTTTAACAGATGTTTTATTTCTTCTACCATAAAACCATGTTTAACATGTGTTTCCTTAAACACAGCCTAACTTGATGCATACTTTTTCGAATATGGCAACAATTAGAAACGTTTCATTTTATGCAGAACCGATTATGGGAAATCAATCCATTTTGGTGTCTAATTTATTTTTATTATGAATAGGTTCATGTCTGACCTTCGTTTGACGACCAAATTATCATTATTTGGGGCTTATTTTGGACAATTTCCATTTCAATCGGCCGAGCATCGAGCAAAGACGTGTACGTCCTGTGACATTATGGTAAAACTATAAGCGTTTATAAAAAGTTATTTTAATAAAACTACACTGGTAAAAGTGGCTTTATTATTAACTACTAGTGATTTTTAATCCGGCCCTTGCGCAAAATAACATAGCCTATGCTTTAATTTGGTCATAGCTTAGCATATTCGTAAAAACAGCATTTCAACCCGTCCATTGGTTTAGGAGATACGCGTGGGCAAACAAACAAACAAAAATTAAAAAAAAAAAACTAAACATGTTCAGCTGCTTACGCTCTGTCTGTTTTTTTGTTGATATATCGCAATTACAGATTTTTTTATATCAACGTTTTTAAATTATTAAACTATTTGGACTATTAAACAAAAACAGTTGAAGCAACTTGCTTTCAGATACAAAAAAACGTATGCAAATGACTTATGACACACAGACATATACATACACACCAATGACGTATAATATAATTTGATTCAAACTTAAAACATCTCTTTTAGAGTCTGCGGTAAAAAAAAAAACAGATTATAATATTTCTGCCACGTGGAAAAATACGTACCCCACAGGAACGTAATTCACGCTTCGCTTCGTTTATTCGTTTGAAAGAATATTACAAAATACGCCCAGGAACATAAAACTCCATTACAATAGCAAAAACTGATCCCACCATCTTTATTCAAAATGCGTATCGATTAAAAATACCCCTCAGAGGCATTAAAAGGGAATTTATTCGACGCCATTAAATTTGGGCAAACGAGACGTGTCACAAATGATTTGACATCGCCCCCGGAAGAAAAAAATTGAATTTCCGCGGAATTAATTCTAAATCGCCCTCGAGATATGGCCGCAATGGCATTGTGTTACACCGTTGGGGGGTAAAGAAATGTGCAGAAAAATAGGTCTGAAAAGAGCTTATTATGTCTCTCTCTCTCCAGACGTTCACGTATGAGATTTGAACATTTTAGCACGGGAAGAGCAGGTTGAGGCTTACCCGCTGCCACAAATATGGGCATGCACAACATTGTGCAGTTACGCTGAATTTTATACCCTCGGCCAAAAAATATGACTATAAGAGAATGCACAAAATTGTGTAGTTATGCTGTATTATATATCTCCTCTGCCAAAAATATGATCATATGCGAATACACAGCATTGTGCAGTTATGCTGAATTTTATCCCTTCTGCCTAAAATATGATCATACGAGCATACACACAATAGTGTGTGGTTACGATGTATTTTATCGCAGCTGACAAAAATATGATCATAATATGAGCATGCACACAAAATTGTTTAATTACGCTGTATTTTATCCACTCTGTCAAAAATATGATCACTTTAGCATACACACAACATTATGTGGCTTGTGTGGTTACAATGCATTTTATCGCTTCTGCTATTAAAAATATAACCGAATTGAGCATGTACACATCAATATTTAGTTACGCTGTATTTTATCCTCTCTGTCAATATATCCTCGTTTGGAAAAGATAAAAGTTGAAAGAATGCGTTGAAGGATTAGTCTCTATTGCAAACATACATTGCTGCACCTTTGGCAGTATCTTTTGCTAGAGTTCGTGCAAAAAAAGAAGCGTCGTAGTCTTATTTACATATAGATTTTGAAGAAGACTCAAATTTTACGCTTTTATTTACATTAATGAAAATCAGCTATTTTCTCCAACACCTTACTACACTTTTGTACCCCAATTACGGTCCGGTGTAAACAGGGGTCACTTTTAATTTGTAATTTGAAGTTCGTTTGAGGTTGCAAAGGTCTCTATTTGGGCAGGGTCTACATTAAGGGCCTGTCTGTGCCCTTGTGCCCTTTTCATGCCAGAGCAGGCACTTGCGATGGAAAACAATTAGGGCACAGACAAAGGCACTGAGAGATGAAGATGACTGCCTTATAATGCTGAATACTGCCTTAGAATAGACGTTTAGTGTAGAGCAAGACGATACATCTGTACAATACCTAGCTATATTATGATACTTATAGTAAAATACTCAAAACGATACTTTAGTTAGAAAGAAATAAATGTTTATTTTGTAACAACAACTTAACATAATCAACAGATATAATATGGTCTTTAGATAGTGAAGTTGTGTCACAAAAATGGCCTCAACTCAGCATAATGCTGTTTACCAAACAGCGCTGATCTTCCCTTGAAGCCATTCAGTGAAATCACGAAAGGCTCGAAAAAACAGTGCAACGTAAAAATAAAAAAAATCGACAAATTTTATACAGAACGACACATGTGACATTGACATACGTGACATAGAGATCACTTCCATTAAATCGATTATATTTTTTTTATTTTTTTTTATGTAAATCGTTGATCGTTTTTCAGCATTGTTCGATATTCGATTTAGTTTCATTGTGGTTAGCGTCTTACTGACGGAAATTTGCACGCGCGAAAGTGAGACTAGTATAAGAACGGTATACGTACCAAGCGTCTATCTTGGCATGATTATACTACACACTCTCAAGTAAAATAACAAATAATGATATTATACTGGCCAAGTGCGAGGCAGTGACAAATTTCTGTTCACCGAGTTAAGAAACGTCGGGCTTGGTCGGTATCATGCCCAGCTGGTCACCCATCTAAGTATACTTAGATGGGTGACCAGCTGGGAATGATGTTGCCTATTTGTACTTTAGTAGGGTGGTACGGAATCATCAATGCGTAAGCCCGACTTGCACTTGGCCGGTTTTATTTAATACAAAATAAAATAATAAATATCTGAGACATTTTGCACAACTAAGCAAAGCTTGTAATATGGCTGACAGAAACTGATATACGTACATAATATACAATTTTAAATACAAACTTAAATAGATATTTTAATCAGAAAATATGGCTTGTAAAGTTATCTCTCTGCCACGTTCTAATCTACGGGGGGCTTGTTTAGGCAGGTCCTTTTGTTCCACGCAGTATTTTTAGTCCGCACCTCTTTTATTTTTGTATTTTGAACGGTGTGGGGTTTACTGGGCGTGAAATTATGTTTGTTTCAGTGTTTTTGTTTTAGCAACACTTGTGTTACACTGCCGGCTTCTCATATTCGAGGGTTTTTCATAAGTGGTGGCGTTGCCTGATGGTCTACGTAGACGATAGACATTTAACGGTGGCACGTTAGACGGTGCGTAACGGTGGTAGACAAAATTGCTCCGATAATAGTTTTGTTCGGTTACTCACTTACTCAGCTGGTGCAGCGACCTGAAATGGGTCTTCTCTTCCGTCACAAGAAAACGCCATCTGACCTGGTTGCTGTCTATTGCCAATCGCCAACATTGGAACACTCGCAAGTCCGACTCTACAGCATCTTTCCAGCTATATCTAGGCTAGCCATTCCTCTCCAAGATAAACCTTCTTGACATTGCGATCTCCTATTTTTAGCAGGTGGCCTGTCCAGCGATGTCTCTGGGCTTTGGTCTCTCCCATGATCTTTGGCTTGGCGATAAGCTCCTCAATTTCAACGTTTTTTCAGACTCTCTAACTCCCGTCTTCTTTTTGTTCTTTTTGTTTTGTCATGTGTATAACTTTCCTCTCTGTAATAATCCTCAGTAATTTGTAGTGGTAGGACTCTTTTGCAGGGGTCCGCCTGGGGAAGTACCACACCTTTTCCAGTTATTCACCCACCAAGCAGTAGTGTACAAACACTACTGTGTTCTGGATTGAAAAGCAATGTTTTCAGCGAAATTACAGGGCACACAGAGATTTGACATCTTATATCTCGGGGTGACGAGCGCAGTGCGTTGACATCCAGGGTTTTGAACTGTTGAAGTTCAAAATTCTGATGCGACTTCGCTCGTCTCGTCCTTCAGTATCATAAAAAAATTGTACTTACCTACAATGAAATGAGTGAATTTTCTGTGAGGCTTGAGATTTTCGCATGACACAACTATTATTTTACTACGCTTGTTTATTGGTTTCCTCACTAGGCAAGCCTTAAGCAAAGCAAATTCCCGTTAACAAATAAAATTCACAAAACCTCATTGGTAAAATAGTACACGGGTAAAATAGTCAGTAGGTATAGGTAATATGTTATTCTTTTAATATAATTTTTATGTTATTTCTATCATTAATTTGAACATAAATCTGGTACTCAAATTGTACCTTATGAAACATAAGATCAAAGCTATAAAACCTAATTTTACAAAACGAATTTTCTTCACAGAACTCGTCAACTCGCGTTACCTTGTAAGACGCCATCAAAAGTAATGTCAAGAACCAATAAAAAAATTACGACATCTGTACTTTTATCATGATTAAATTATGCCAAAAAACGGTATTAAAATGTCGTGAAACCGGTATTAAATTATGCTAAAAACTGGTATTAAATTAATCCTACCTTTTTCAGGTCTTTCCCGGATTTCAGGAGTGGATAATAAAAGAGTGAGTACCCAGTTAATATTTTAATTTAGATATTTAATATAACGGTATAAAGTGGACCCTTTGTCGCTTTATTTTTGGGAAGCTTAATAATTTGCAACGAGTAATTGATTATCTTGAAACCAGTTTTAATTTTTTTAACCTAAAATAATTAATGTTTCCAAGAAAGATTTGAATGGTTATTTCAGTGAGGGAATTTTTATATTTTTGTTACATACATGCAAGCCAGTTTGTATAGGCTGAGTGGCTAGCCCTACTGTCAGAGTTATTAGGCTCATGAATGTTTCTGATATGATTAGACATACATATTATTTCAGTTAAAAACTTTTCATTCCTATAATTATGTAATACCACTTGCATAGCTATAGTTTACTATCTATGTACCATGTAATACTTTTGCAAGGCTCTTGTATTGTAGCATCAATGGCAGCTCTATCTGTAAACAACCGAGTGAAATTTTACAGTCAACATATCAGACCTTTAACCCCATTAAAAACCACACTTCTCTAAACCAGAGCTTTGCGAGGAACTTCCCCTTCCCATCTCCCGAAGTGACACCGAACTTCATCAATATTTCAGGCATTCTCAGGCTTCATTAGCTTCGCGCTGAATAGTTAATCCGCCCGAAGCCAAAACCCCCAAAACTCAGCCCTTTACAACTGGGCCGTTTGTTTTAATAACTGAGGTAATGCAGATGAGATGAGGCGTTAATTTTAACGGTAGAGGTCAGCACTAAAGTTGACAACAAATGTCTCATTTTTTGCCATAGGTCCTGGCTAAAAAACACTACTGCATTGGCTTCCCACTCCCTCTGTCCATCACCAATTCACCATGGAACATACAGCCAATGTATAAGAGACATTGGCTGAATGTTCCATGGCGAGCTTAGCCCGAAAGCTCCGCATTTGCTGATGAAACTGTTTATAGGATACACAAACTCTCGGGGAGAAGTTGAAAAGAGAAATGCATGGAGAGCCTGTACAACAATTCTTTTTTAACGTCTAATGTATGTACTAACTTATTCGTAACAAAACTTTAGCTCTTGTTTATTTATAAAAGCATGTAGTCTGCACATATAATTTTGATAATGTTTAGTCTAATTCTTGTGCGTCGTATCTCTTATGTAATGTAATGACGTAACTCATGTTGGTGTTTATTAAATAAATATATAAACAACACTTAAACAGAAAAAAATATCGCTGCAAGGAGGTGAAGATACCAAGGAAACTTTGTTGCATACCCATCAAGGGTCATATAATATATGGTCGAGTTCCAGTGATAACCGTAGCAAAAGACTAAGAAAGAGGGTAGATCGTTTTGTCTGTACCTAACTTTGAACTTTTTCATCAACACCCGCATTCTTCAGTCTTCCCGTGAACATGGTGCATGTAACTGCTCCGAAATATCGGGAGCTCCTTCCACAATCTTACCACGGTAAATATCCCGTAAATAATCATATAACTTTATATAATATATGCTACCTAAGATCTATGTAAATTTCATAATGGCTATAATTTATTGAATTTTAAATAGGTGCTAAAAACTCCGCCAATTTACAGCTTCAGGGTGGAGTCAAAGTTCCTAAATTAATTTTTATAATATATAAATATTTAAATATTTTATAAATATATAATTTAATTACTTTAGTTGATATAATAAAATTATTTTTAGTCCTATTGGATTAACAAACCTTTTCAGGTTGTACAAAATAATAGATCAAAAATAAAATACGTAAATACCAATGAGTCACTTATAAAATATTCAAAAATAACATACAAACATTTAGAACATTCATAAACAGGGTTGCCACACTGTACAAAAGTTACAGGTATTAAAAAGAAACTTAACAAATAAATCTTCTGGGTATTCTACTCATCATCATCATTATTATCAGTCTTTACCTGCAGGTAGGTACTGGGACACAGGCCTTCTCTCAGAGAGGATAGGATGGGCCCTAATCCACCATGCTGGCCCAGTGGATATTATTGAATGTTTTAGGTCATTAAACTTTTTAGGGTTCCGTACCAAAAGGGTAAAACGGGACCCTATTACTAAGGCTCCGCTGTCCGTCTGTCACCAGGCTGTATCTCATGAACCGTGATATTTAGACAGTTGAAATTTTCACAGATGATGTATTTCTGTTGCCGCTATAACAACAAATACTAAAAAACAGAATAAAATAAATATTTAAAGGGGCCATACAACAAACGTGATTTTTTTGCTCGTTTTTGCTCGATATTGATAACGCCAACATGTAGACGCTTGAATCAGTCACAGAATATATAGTTATATATTTACTTTAAAAATAAATAATTAAAATAAAATAAATATTTAAGGGGGGCTCCCATACGACAAACGTGATTTTTTTGCCGATTTTATAGATAATGGTACGGAACCCTTCGTGCGCGAGTCCGACTCGCACTTGGCTGGTTATTATTTAAGTAGTCCTCACTATGTTTTTTCCTATACCGTTTTTGACCGATAAATGGCTGGACTGAATTGAATGTGTTTTGGTATTTGAAAGCTGATTTCATTTCGCTGTTTCTTAGATTATGTTTCTACAAAATCTGTTAAGCCATTTCGAAGTTATAAGCCTTTTTACCGAATTAATCCAGAGGTTTTTGCACAGTAGATATATAGAGCAGATGATGTATACTATGACAATATACTTACCTAGTTTTTTTTTTGAGATAGTTTATGTCGGGATAGTACCTACCCGACTATCTAGTAGATACCTATAATAATGTTATTATTTTTGTCATACATTTTTTCTTTAAACTTAAATTTTTAAGCTTAAGAAACGTTTGCGTGACGATCTTGACTAATTCCAGAGAGGTTGGCAAGAGGTGACGAATGTAGGACCGGGATATATGAAAGGAAATGAGGGTGACTTTTTGCCCAGCAGTGGGACAGTACAGGTATTTTAAAAAAACTCAACACGTCAGAAGTGTAAACTTAAGTAGTAATTCACCTATTCTACAAGAGATGGCGCTGTTTTAAAATACACGGTACAGCGTGACGATGCCGCGAGTTCCATGATTTTTGTTCACCGAAAAAGTTCTCAACGCGCCTAAAGAAGTTTTCACTTCATATTGTTTGCATGATTGCAGACTTATTAACGTAGCAACCCTATTCTACCATCTTTATCTAGTTCGATACAAAATGCATCATGCACGTTCTCTAATAGAAATTGACGGAGAATATAGTGCGTTCTGATAATAATTATCTGTTCGATACATTTTGGTAGTCTAATGGGTTTATTAGGGCTCATGGCGGCTTATAGGCGACGATTAGGGGACATAAAAATGGAATGTAAGATATTGATGGGACAAAACAGGTTGAATGATGTAGGTAGTGGTACTTACAAGAAGAAACAAGATCATCCGTTAATAACAAGGGTTTTATAAAAAATTGGTTTCATACCGTCCTTGGAAGAAAAAAAAAATTACTAGCCCATCCCGGCTTCGCACGGGTGGATATTAATTTTTTAAACATATTAGGATAAACGTAGTTTAATTTAATTTATGTTATTCAGGGATATTGTAGCATTCTAATGGTAAAGAATTTTTAAAATCGGTCCAGTAGTTTTGAGTTAATTCGTTACAAACATCCAAAAATACAAATCTTTCCTCTTTATAATATTATTATAGTGTAGATAAAGCCTGACAAGTCCAGCATTAAAGTACTGCTTAAGTTGGAAAAAATTTAAAGAAAAAGAAAATAGAAAGGTAGGATGAAAGGTTATGGAGCGGCTGTATATACCTAGGTATAAATAAAATTGATGTAAATTAACGCACTAAGCATGGTGGAGTCATTGAAAGCTAAATATTTTTTCTTTAAAATAACTGCGAATAAAATCGCGAAAATGCCACCATTGACAGCTGTCTTATCTATCCAAGTTCAATGACAACAGCCACTTTTTGCACACAGCAATTTTTGTACCTACCATGATTGTACAGCTGTCAGAAGAAATTTACCTAACGTTTTCTTTGAAAGTGCCTACCCTAAGCGTTCTTTGACATAACTTTCACTTGTAGTCAAATATAACCTTCTAGTAGATACATGCTTCAGTCGTATTTAAATTTATATTTTGTATATTTAATAGAAGAACTTGCCCCCGAAGGTAGCTAAATAATTAAGAAGATATGGTAAGGAAAGTTTTACTCTAGCCAGAAGACGCCCACTGGTGAACATAGGCCTCTTCTAAGAACTCCAAACTAATTACATCCTGCCATCTGCATCCACTGGATACCCGCAACTCTCACGATGTCGTTGTTCTATTTATTAGTGGGAGGCCTATACCTACGCATCTTCCGTTTCGTGGTCTCCACTCAAGAACCTTTCTTCTCCATATCCACCACGCTAACCCACATTGGTGGATTCACATACGCCATTGAATTTCTTCTCCGTACGTATGCAGGTTTCCTCGCGATGTTCTTCGTTCACCGAAAAGCCAGTGATATGAAAATCCGTACATAAACTCTAAAAAGCTCATTGGTGCGGGCTCTGGTTTTGAACCCGGAACCTTACGCTTTCAAGTCTAGTAGTCTCCCTAATAGTCTACCACTGATTTTTACCGTGTGTACTTTCTACTTATGATCATATGTGATGTACTCTTATCTAAAATATATGATTTATGATTCAGACTATTGATCATGTCGTTACAACAGTACATTTTACCTTGGAACAGTAATCACCTATTTTTATTTAACGATTCATCATTTTCTTTCCATTCCAAGTCACATTACCAGTTTTTTCCACATTTCTGTGTATTACAAAATATGCTTTCATCGCTAAGTAATCCATTACTATAAAGTATTTAAGAAGATATTTTAGAAAACCCTAATGATGTGTCTTTGGATATTTTAAGCATGACGCATTGCTTCTTTTACTTTTTTATGTTTTTTATACTTTTACCAAATGATATGGTTTACGGACACAGTAGTTACTTGCTCATAGCAGCTACATTTTTAACACATGACCCAAACACTCCCAAACGACTGAATTGATTTTGTTTTAGTTTTTTTGTTTGATTTTAAAGTTGAAGGACGACCTTCCTTTGTGATTAAAGCGCACATTCATCGATATATGCATCCTGCCCGTCCTGACTTACGGGGCCCAAATTTGATCATTCTCAGATGTTCAAACTTGGGGTTTGCCAAAGAGCGACGGAGCGCAGTGTCTTAAAAATCAAAAGGATGGACCGAGTCCGAAACACGACACTGCATTCAATTACAGGGATAGCTGATATTGGCATCAAAGCTGCCAAATTAAAGTGGGTTAGGCGGGACATTTAGTCAGGATGCACCCTGACAGATGGGCCCAGAATATCACACAGTGGGTGTCTGAAAACGGAAGAAGGAGCCAAGGCAGGCAGAGATAACGCTGGCGCGATGACCTCAACCCGTTTCAGACACAGTGGCCAAATCTAACGGGTGATCGCACTGTCTGGAAAGAGATGGAGAATACCTTTGCCCAGCAGGCCTAGCACGGGCCGTGGAAAAATTGTCTTTCCACCGTTTTTATCTGCGCGTAGACGCGACAGAGCTAGAATATGGATACGTTTGTCTTTTTCTAGCGGTATAAAAACAGTGGAAAGACAATCTGTCCACGGCTCGTGCTATAGGCCCAGGAGTGGGACAGTAAAAAAAAGTTACTGCTTTGAGAATGTTCTTAGCTATTATTCAAAAATATCTGTTCAAAGCTTAACGCGATCTTCGTCAGGGCAGTCTTTCCAACCAGGACAAAATTATTCCAATATCCAAAGCGATAGCCTAAAATTTCTCAGGAGAAGCGCAAAATGTTAAATATTTAGGGTAATTTTAACATTGATCTAGAATGTTCGAGTAGCCAACCAATTTGAAACGAGAAATTGGAAATATCTAACGCTCTTAAACAAATGTATATAAAGACAGTATTTAAACTTCAAATCCTAAACAAATACCTTAATGCTTACTGCCATGTCCTTCTCCTTGACTCGTATTTCTCATGTCTGAGGGTCGTGATCACTACCTTAATCTCTCCAATGATATTGTTATTTTGCAATTTTTTGTTGTGTTCTTGTTTCTTCGTTGACATGGATTGTGTCATAGTCTAAGATGTCGAGAGTGATGTGATCTGATCTGATAGGGTCATTATATCGGGGTGCTCATAATCTTTCACATTGTATTTTCACTGTCACCAACAACTTCTCTATGTTGTTTTTTTGTTTCCTGGCAATGACCAAAGTACTTGAGGATACGTTTAAGACAAACAGTAGATAGTTTTCACCTTGACCGTGACCTTGAGTTGTTGTACTATAGATACGTTAGTCTGACACCTGTCTTTGTTTACCAGTTTCCAAAAGCATCGATGCGGCTTCAGCACTATAAAAACATTTTTGACCAGAGTACGGACTAGTCTTCTTTTTGTTTTAATTTTAATGACCCTACACTAGATTAAATTCTCATGGGCATCTGAAGCTAACTATGATACATAGTTACAATGACAAGGTGACGGGCCATCTGATGGTAAGCGATCACCGTCGCCTATGGATACCTGCAACACCAGGGACATCACATATACGTTGCCGACCCTTAAAGACTCTATTAACAGCAGTTTTGAGGAACCCCATATTATAGTTACTCGTGAATACAGCAGAAGCTCATTCCACAAATTGCAGGTGTGAGGCAAAAAAGATCGCGTAAAACGCACAGTGTGCGATTTCCATCGATCTATGATATGTGGATGAACTTCCAGGTGGCGGCGGATGGTGCGATGATAAACTGTGTTGCTGGCATCAGATCGAACATTTCTTCAGAAAATTGTAAATGGTTCTCAATTTGGTAGGAAGTTGAGTTACTGTCACTAGTTTACTTATAGCGTAGTGTTGTAGCGTTACTCAGGGGACGATATTGGGGCCGGCTAAAATTACCCCGGTTACAGGTACCGGTTCAATAACAAGGCTTACATTTTTAATATAGATTACTTATTCAAACGCCGTTTTAGAGAGGTTTTACCACTCTCACACTATACTTGTAGTTATTTCCAAAGGGTTCGCCCGCGTGCAGTGCAGCTTTTTATGAATGAAAGAATGTTTAGAATTGGTTAAGTAGCTCCAGAGATTACCCCATACAAACAGAGTCTCAAACTTTACCTCATTATAATATCAGTGTAGAAGAGTAGATAATAGACAGTGACTCACAGGTGATAGAAAAGCGTAGTTATTTCTTTTTTAATAATACTTTTACACCATGGACAAAATCATCTGTTCCTTTGTTTGCTCATGTAAAATATTTTTCTCTTAGACGTAATATTAACAACATTTGACTTAAATGTTGTAATTCCATCCTTTTTTTTAAATAACTATATATAATTGAACATGTATTTTTTCTCGTTTAACGCACTTCACAAATTTAATCATATAATAGGTCGGGGAAAAAGTCTTTTCGTATTTTGTATGTATAAAGTTGTAGTAAAATCTCATCGGTTGTACTGTTTGTATCTGGCTAGTTTTGATATCATTAAAAATATGACATTTTAAAAAAGGAATACAAAAAGTAAAAAGCAATTTCCCGCCATTTTTCAATTGTTTTTTTGTCCGATAAAATGAGCGAATCTAACGAAGAAATTCGATATATTTTGAAGTTTTATTACAAAAAAGGGAAAAATGCGACACAAGCCGCGAATAAAATATGTGACGTTTATGGACCTAATGCAGTGTCATCAAGAGTAGCACAATGGTGGTTCAAACGTTTTCAGTCCGGGAATTTTGATGTCAAAGATGCAGCTCGCTCTGGTCGCCCTGTTACGGATAAAGTTGATGCCATTTCTGAAAAAGTGGAGCAAGATCGGCATATTAGTAGTTACGACGTAGCTGGAGAACTAGGGATCGACCACAAAACAGTTTTGACCCATTTGAAAAAGTCTGGTTATACAAAAAAACTCGATATTTGGATGCCACACGAGCTCACTGAAAGAATCCAAATGAATCGTGTACTCATTTGCGATTCTCTGTTGAAACGTAACGAAACCGAACCGCTTTTGAAAAGATTGATCACTGGTGATGAAAAATGGATCACCTACGACAAGAATATGCGCAAACGATCATGGTCAAAGGGCAGTGAAGCACCACAGACTGTAGCGAAACCCGGATTAACACGTAATAAGGTGATGCTGAGTGTATGGCGGGATTGGAAGGGCATCGTTCATTATAAGCTTTTACCGCCGGGCAAAACCATCGATTCGGATCTCTACTGCCAATAGCTGATGAGACTCAAAGAAGAAATTGAGAAAAAACGGCCGGAATTGATCAACAGAAAGGGCGTGGTCTTTCATCATGATAACGCCAGACCGCACACATCTTTGGCCTCTCAGCAACAATTGAGAGAGCTTGGTTGGGAAGTGTTAATGCATCCACCATATAGTCCTGACCTTGCACCCTCAGATTTCCACCTGTTTCGATCTCTTCAGAATTCTTTGGGTAGTGTTAGATTAACATCCAGAGAGGACTGTCAAAACTACTTGTTGCATTTTTTTTATCAGAAGTCCCAAAATTTCTACAGCAACGGGATCATGTCACTACCTACAAGATGGCAACAAGTTATCGAACAAAATGGCACATATATATTATAATTAAATGTAATTAAACTTGAAAAAAATATGTCTTGAATTTGTTAATAAAATACGAAGAAACTTTTTCCCCGACCTTTATATATATAATACATATGAGCAAGACAAAGGAACCGAGCCCAAAGCAGACCGACTCCCGCAAACAGCACCCGTTCACGAGTTGACGCATGTGCCAGCCATCGTTCTCTTTGCCATATTTTAGGGAAGAGAGCGACCCGCTACACGACGCCGCTGCAAGAAGAAGCCGCTAAGTGACAATGACTGCTCCAGGTGCTCACTTTATCCTGCGCAAGACGCTTTATTGACATTACATCAATCACTACCAGCCAGCGTAGTTTGGTTGGATCATGCATGATAAGTTATCACAGATTACTTGCATAAAGATCAATGGTAGTACTTGCATTAATAATTTTTATTGAAGTTAAATTTTGAGCTTCTGATGGACAGGTCCGAATATCCCACCTGTTCACTCTGCGGTACGCTAGAAGATGTTTCCCTCCCACCTTCTGGTCGACTACTGACGGAACCTATGAGAGAATATAATGTTGCACGAGTCCGGCGTAGACCATCGAGATGTTGGCATGTTTTAAGGTATCCTGGTCCTCCTGCACCCACGTGTGAGGCGGAGAGGATCTTGTATGCCATGCTCTCGGTCGTATTAGATCAGCATTGGGACTCTTGTCCCTTTTGATTGTTGAAGTTGCTTTGTAAAACGGGCCTGGCATAATCGCATAGCGACTAAAGCCCCAAAAAATTTGATTAAAAAAATAAAAATATTAAGGTTGAGTAGTAGTAGGAGGGAATTAGTCGTATATATCTGACGCACATTTTCTAAAATGTGCTGGAGCACGCTTTTATTAACTTGGTATGTATCTATGTAACGGAATCTTTGAAAATGATTTTTACCCCTTTCAATACGACAGATTGATTTGAAACTTTGCACACTTATCAAGGACCGATGACAATGCAATAATTTGTAGAGTTTGTCCCATCATCCTTACCAGAATCTTCAGGATTAGCAATTTTAAAGAAAGTTTTATAGTTTTTTAAACTGCGAGAATTACTGTATTATTCAATAAATTTGAATTCAGAACGGTATTCATTATAATTCATAATGATAACATTATGAATTATAATGAATACCGTCCACGATATCTTCAGCATTCTTCTTCAACACCACATAATATTATTGAGAGCATCAATCAATCGAATGTTTCGTAGAAATTTTGAACTTTACTGCTATCAAAGCTGGCAATGTAAAAAATAGAAAAAAAAAACTATCTATATCCTAATAGTGCCCGAATCTTCCAATACCCAAGAAATATTTATTCTTATAGAAAGTCCGTACTAAATCTACGATAACCCCCTTTCGAGCATAAATATTGAGTCGGGCAAACTCGTTAACCCTACAACCCCTTCTATCTATTTTATTTAGACCTGCCTCAGTACAGTTTGAGTTTTATTTTTGTTTCGAAAAGGTTAAGAATAAAATTGTCAAGATTATTTTTGCAATTGGTATTTTTGTATAGAAAATTCGATCAACTTGGTGGCTTTGAACGATGACTTTACCGATTTTAATTTAGTATTTTTTTTGTTTGAAAGGTGATTTGATGGAAATTATTTTTAGCCATCATCATCAGCCATAAGACATCTGCTGAACATAGGCCTCCCCCTTTAACCTCCACACTAAACGACATCCTGCCATCTGCATCCACTGGATGCCCGCGACTCTCACAATGTCGTCGGTCCATCTACTGGGAGGCCTACCTATGCTGCGTCATCTGGTTTGTGGTCTCCACTCAAGAACCTTTCTTCCCCATCGGTTATCAGTTCTTCGAGCGATGTGGCCTGCCCATTGCCACTTCAACTTGCAGATTTTTGAATTTGATTGAATAGTTGTTTTAGTTGTTGGTGACTCTGGTTCTTTGCTAAATTTTTGGCAAATTCTTAGCTATTATTCAAGAAAATCTATTCAGCCGTTTGAATAGCATCAGCTTTTCAACCGATTTCAAAAAGGCAGAGGTTCTATGTTCCACTGTTCTTTTTTATGTATGTTCACCGATATCTCCGCCAATTGTTGACCTATTTCAATTTTTTTTCTTTTGTTCTGTAGAGTATACTTCTAATTTGGTACCATCGTCACGCAAGTCAGGATCTGATGATGGGATCCCAGGGAAATCGAGGGCAACCCTCAAATTTAATAGGCACTTATTACGTTTTTCATATATTTTATAAAGCTGTTCAAATATTTGCGTCTGATAATCATCATCTCATATGGATGAAAGATACAACTCGTCAATATGATTCCAGGGAAATCGAGGGAAATCTTCAAATTTTATAGGCACATTACGTTTTTCATATTTTATTTTTTTCATTTTTCATTGGTTTCTTCTGGCAAGCGTGATCCATCGTAGGCCGCATCATCGCTTAACATCAAGCGAATTGGCGGCCATGCGCAGGCCTATTTTACAATAAAAAATAAATAAAAACTTTAAGTTGATTCACTTGTTTTTTTTTTTTTTTTTAAATACTGGTTTACCTACATGGCGAAAATTGCTTAGCTTCGTTCATCTCTAAATCGCGAGTTACGATGCGCTAGATAAATATGAATATCACAAAAGCTTTCCCACAAAACTTCACTCAAGAATCAACTCAGCGGAAACGCCTCCAAAATCCCCATGTTCAAACGAATCGAAACAACGGTTTGAACAAACACGAGACGCAAACAGAGATTAGTGGAGTCAGGTGCCTCATATTTGTACGAGGATTAGACCGGGACGAGCATACAGCCCTTGGAGGTATTTTGTAAAGATAACAGATGGAGATAGAGTTGTTTTTGAAGCGAAATTCTTTAAGGGCGGAATACTGGGTGAAGGTGAAACGTTTCACGTTTGGCGGGAAATTCAAATTTCAAACAGTTTTTTTGTTCTTGTAGCCAGGCCGAGTAATTATTGTAAACGATCATGATGTTTGCGAAAATTGATTATTATTCTTTACAAGCTCGCGTAAAGTTATTAATCTCCAATGCACATTATTACATACATTTGTTAATAAACAAATTTTTGCTGTTTCAAACGGTTTATCGCCAAATGAAAGTAATATGGTGAGTAACTGATTAAGAGGAGTCTGTAGCAAACACTGTTTTCGCGTTGTAGGTATTTCGCAAACGTATTGCTATCTCAACGTTCCCCCGCAGCCGCGTCACAGATTCTATAGCAGTGTGTCACCGTAAGCTTCGGTGTGTGCGTGCTTGCGCGCACACATCTAAACTCACTACCCGTAGTAAAGCCACCTATACGGGCCTCTGGCCTGGCTAACGGCCTAGCCACGGCAAATCGCGATCTAGGAAAATAAATGGTCCCTGAAATTGATGTGTTTTTTTCATTTTAAAATAGTACAAGTTTTGATAGTCATGTGATTAATTTTTAACCAACTTCCAAAAATGAGGAGGTCATCAGTTCGACTGTATTTTTTTAACCGACTTCCAAAAAGGAGGATTTTAACAATTCGACTGTTTTTATTAAATTTATTTTTATTTTTATATTTCTTACCTCAGAACTTTTTACTGGGTAAACCGATTTTGATCATTCTTTTTTTATTTGAATGCTGGTGCTTCCCGTGTGGTCCCATTTCAATTTGGTCCAGTTCTGTAATTTTTATGAAGTCGGTTTTTATATTGATAATTATTCTTTAAAAAGCTATCAGACTTTTCTGTAGGTACCTATTAGGGTTCAGAATCAGTAAATCACGGAACCCAAAATACCAGGATTTTCCGGTATTTTTAAACGTAATTTAAGACCAGGCATTAAAACTGATTCCCGGCTTTTTCGGTACTCTCGGGATTCGGTATCGACGACATAAAATCTCGTTTTTATAACAAATATTTTACTGTCGGACTGTCTGTTTCTATCTTTGTATCGAACATGCACTGTAATTTAGAATTATCGACATTTTCTACAAGAAAAATAAAACCCCTGTGGAAGAAGAAGCTGAAAATCTGCAGTTTTTGCGATTAGCGATGAAGACGATTTAGACTGTATACCTTTAGCTAGATTTATATTTGATTTAATTATAGGCTTGCATTTGATCGCCAACTCGCCTGATGTTAGGCGATGATGCGGTCTACGATGGAGCACGCTTGCCAAGAAGAAACAGATGCACTCGTGGTTTGGAGACACTCAGATTGTATTGTGACTATTGGGGAACACCCATTCAGGAAGCGTATTCCACAGACTAGCAGTTTGCACAATAAAAGTGGAATCAAAATAATTAGGAATATCAACGCTTTCGACTTTTGTGCCCACTCTGGCAGTCTGATAGAAACATGGGCAGGAGGGAAATAGACTAGCAACTTTGCGCCGATGTTCAAAACTAAGAAGCTTCGTTTAAACTAGGGATTCGTTGCTAATGAGCATTTTGGCACGTTTCTCAATAGACTCAAACACATCAAGCTTAGATGACTATCCAAAAAAGAAATTCAGTACTTACTTGACGTGCAGTAGGAAGAGCGTTGCAGAGACCAAACCACCGGCCCTTTGAGAACACCGGCATTCATTGCCAATCGATTGGACGAGCAGCCATCAATGATAACTCGAATTGATTTATCCGTAAATAAGTCTGATATCCACGCAACGAAACCGGTGGACAACACAAATGAGGAAAATTGCTTATAAGGTCGTCATGATAAACCCTGTCGAAAACCTTAGAGATGTCGAGGAAAACGGCGAACGCTTCTCCGTTTTTATCGATGGTCTAATTCCAGATGTGTGTGGCTTACGCTACAAGATCTCCAGTCGACCGGTTTCGGTGAAATCCGTATTGCCGGTCACTGAGATCATTTTGTACATTTGCAAGCTTTGGCACTGGTTGTAAATTTTCAAGCTTCCACCCTTACGAAGGAAAACATTTGATGAGACTATGACGATGAAAATAACGATGCAGATTATTACTCTCTGATCCAGCCCGCTACTCAGTAGCGGTTTCTTCACCTTTCGTAATTCTGACCATTCTGGTGAAATCTGTATCTATCTACATCCCACTCGATATCAACTCTAAAGGTACTAGGCAGGTGTGACAATACAAATCAGTGGGTTCGGATGAAATGCAATCTTCCTTAGTGTCTTATCATTGGCAGTCAGTATGCCTTTCTTCTGAAGATCCTTCGACCTGCACAGATGGGACGAATGCTTAGTGTCAGTCCATGGAGTACTACATTTTTTTATCCAATGTACTACTGAAGTAAAGCTCGCTGATAGTTAAGGCCTCAATGTAGCCATGTTAAAGCGCGCACGCATAAGATATATTACCTAGCTTAAGTAATGTCTCAGATCCGTCCGATGCTGTAGAAAAGCTATTCCTACACACTGCATACTGCATATTTGTAACTGCATATCAACTGTCCCCTCAAACTCGACACTTGGGTATGCAGACGACAGCACAGAGCTACATATCCAATGCATGAACTGGTTGACCACAAATTCAGTCTCTCTGAAAAGCCATGGTTGAACGCATGAACTTGTCCCGTCAGGCAGTTTCCGATTGGGGCGATACCAATCAGGTCAAGTTCAATGCAGCTAAGACCCATGCGTGTATGTTCTCCACAAATAGGACATCATTCCACCTGACTTCTTTTTTTCCGGGATGTAGATATTCCAATAACTAACCGGCTCGTGCTTTTGGAAGATTCCCTGACAACAACCCACAACTTTGGCTTCTATATTGAGAATAAGGCTCCTTGGCTGCCAAAAAGCTGGGTATTCTTCCAAAGATGCGACAGTACCTCACGTCCAAACATTTGGTATTTCTGTACCAAGCACAAGTTCAGACGTGCATGGAGTACCTACTGCTCGGACCTTTGGGATGAATTAGCCAAGTAAGTATCAGCTTAGAACTCTGGAGTCCATTGAGAATAGTGACAACAAGCTCATCAGCAACATCGGAATGAATTGTTATGCATGTATCATTTGACAGCAGCAGAAAGAACTTTGAAGTAAAATTCAGAATAATAATTTGGCAATTATTCATCTGAATTTTTTCGTCACCAAAATAGACACACTGCTAAAACGCACTATAAACCATACTACCGATATTGACATTCGATCACCAAAGCTCTTAGTGGGTGAATATTATTCCGTGGCAGAAAGAAGTACAGTACACTGAACTATCAAGAACCATCAGTAAAACTCTTTGACTTATTTAAATCGTTCATATATTCATTACTACTTCTTGTTTCACTTATAATTGCACCATTAGTTAACAAAATTAAGGTAGTATCGAAAGTACCGAGAAATCCCGGGTCTGATGACGTCAAGTACCGAAAATCCCGGTTCTTAAATTCAGTACCAGTTCCAGAAACCCTAGTACCTACATTATATTTGGCTAATGTTCTAGATGACTGTAACTATAATTCCCTAAAAAGTTTACCACTAAGCTTAGATAAAAAAGTCAGCTACCAAACAACCAAAACACATCCAGATCAGATCAAAACACAGGCTTTATTGCAAAAATTACGCGTCCTAAATAAAAATAGGAGATCAACGTAATACCACAAATAGCATCTAGTAAGTTAGGTACCACTAATAGGTATATTCTTTACATTACCTACCACCTCCCTGCCCATTAAATGCCTTTATTATATAGTACTAGGTATAATAATTATATGTACGTAGTACACAATACTTACGTAGGTATGTTGAATGTATTTGATTGAACATTAATAATAATTCGAAATGCCCATTTTACTTCAATAACGTAAGTAAATAAGAAAAAGTAATTTTGATTACTTTCCCATCTCTAGTGTCGATATAACCGTTAGCATCCCTATTGCTTGTCTGTGTGAAGTAAAGTAAGTAAAGAAGTAAAGTCTTACCTTCCCCCCGACCCCCTATGTGCCCGATAGAGAGAATTGCTGCTCGTGAGATTTTTAGGTATATTTTTTGTTAGAATTTAGGTTCTGCGGCATACCTCTTTTTACCCCCTAAATTGTAACAAAATGTTTTGTTATTGGTGTCAATCGCTTGAATAGAATGTAATCTAGGCTTATACGTTTTATTATTTTCAAAAAAGTTTTTGGTTTCTAAAATATGATGACTTTTAATAGACATAGTTTCAGAGCAAAAATATGGCTGTTTTAAATGCTTATAACATTACAGTGATAAAACAAACTGGAAAAAATAAGACGAATAAGCCTAGTAAATAATGAGCTGAATACATGAAAAAAAAAACACCGAAATCGGATAATATTAGGAGGTAGAAAACAGCTTTTTCTTTTTGTATGGACAAGTACGCGCTCTAGACCCCTCTTAATAGCTGTACATGATAATGTAAAGAACGACAAACAATTTTCGCGAACAGTATGCCATTTCACAATAATTAACCGGCCTAGCTACAAGGACAAAAAAACTGTTTGAAATTTGAATTTCCCGCCAAACATGAAACGTATCACCTGAAGCGATCCCGCTCACGCATATGATGTTTTTTTTAAAATATAAAGTCTGTGTCTACTTTTAAAAATTGTGCTTCAGTCATTCGGTGTCATCTTTTTAACCAACTTGCAAAAGGAGAAGATTCTCAGTTTGACATTTTTTTTTAATGTTTGTTACCTCAGAACTTTCGACTGGGTGAACCGATTTTGATGTTTTTTTTATTGAAAGCTGGTGCCTTCCGTGTGGTCCCGTTTCAATTTGGTCCATTAAAAAAAATATGAAGTCAGTTTTTTATATTGATAATTATTATATTAATTTATTGACTCAAAGTTCTCAGAAAAGATTATGATTGGGTGATTATATGAAGATCCTAAACAATTTTCGACTTTACCTAAAACCCTGAGGTAGTTAGGGCATAATTACTTTAATAATACTTAATGATACTAAAGGTTCTGAATTTCATGCCCTAGTTAATTTTTATCCGCCCCTCGAATTGCTCGTTAGGGTTTATTACAGTTTTTATAATCCTCCAACCTTGATTATCTAAGTGAAACAGTTACTGCGATGTACTCTATTTGGGAGGAATACTAGAATTATTATTATTCTAGAATTTATACGCCTTTGTACCCGTCAACGCAGAGCCAAATAGTAGTATTTTTCAAAAAGTGATTAAGGTCTAAATCTCTGTCAAAAGCAAACGCAGTACGATCGTTTGTAAAAATGTATTAATGGAAAATAATATTGGGGTCGAGACATTGGGCCTTTGGGGACCGGGAGCTCACCTCAGTTTTATAAACCTTTCAGTGCTGGCGTGTATCTGGCTCAACGCATAAGCATTGCCATTCAGCGTGGTAGTGCCGCTAGCATGCTGGGAACGCTGCCAACTGATAGTGGGTGCATTTAGATTGTCTTTAGACCTCCATTGGTCTATGGGCAGACTGACTGTCTGTAATATTAGTTTTTTAATAAAGGTGACTTGTTTCACGATATCTCACGATATGTTGGTTTCAAAAAATCTAATTCCTCCTAAAAGCTTCTAGTAATTTCCCCACTTTACTGGAGCATGAATTGGACTTGACCGTAACTTAATTTGCTTGGCTTTAACTGTGACAAGCTTTATATTGTATCTACATAAACTTGAAAATATTTCAATACTTGACACTGGCAAATATGCACAAGACGTGCAACGCCAAAATCCACTCATGGGGGAAAAAGTTAAGTACATAAACATATACTAGCGCCACCTACACCTTACGCCTTTGCGCCTTTATATATGTATGTTTATCAGTCTCTGGCAGCCATATTACAAGCTTTGCTTAGTTTGGGGTCAGATGACCGTGTGTGCTAAAATGTCCCAAATATATTATTTTACCTATGAAAAGTTTTTAATGGCCAACATTCTGGACACAACAGTTTATTAAATAGTACAAATAAAGTTTTTAAATGTCGTAGTATAGTAGTTTTTAAACTTTCGCGATTCGAACACATGTTTTCATATTTATCGGGACTTATCGCGCACTATTAAATATAGTGCGCGATAAGTCCCGATAAATATGAAAACATGTCGTAGTATAGTATAAAATCTTTGATTACAAAGACTAGTCACAGTTCTTATATTTTTTTCGCTTGGCAATTCAACTTTAGGCTACAATTCACAATCGGACCCACAAATCTTTTAATTAAACATTTTTGACAACTCTCTCATCAGATAGAAAGGGTTATCTTCCTTCTCATTACAGTAACGGCTTCATGACTGTTCCTGTCAGTAGAATTTTTAAAAGCATTTTTTAAATTAGAGTTATATTGCCGGCTCACTGTAAGAATTATGTTATTTGAGACCTAATATTCCATTGCCATAATATCATATTTTGATTAATTTTGGTAAGTTTTTTTTAATCGGGCAAGTGCTTTTATTTAATAAACAAAATACAAGTTTACACTAACACTACATAAACAGTTTGACTGCCCATAGACCTTTGAAGGTCTAAAGACAATCCAAATTCTCAAGCCGACTATCAGTTGGCAGCGTACCCAGCATGCTGGCGGCATTACCATGTTGAATGGCAATGCTTATGCGTTGAGACAGATACACGCCAGCATTTTGGACACGCGTCGTGTTAACCAGGCGCTCTGAAAGATTTTTGAAAATGAGGTGAGCTCCCGGTCCCCAAGGGCCCAATGCCTCGACCCCAAACCCAAACGCCTCATTCACTTCTAGGAGGTCGCTCATTGCCATATTTAAATGTACCTACTTAAGAAAATGTATCTGAAGATGTTACGGCCAGTATAGTGAACCAATTATTAAAAAATAAAAATTATAAGTGTTTCCTAAATTGTACTATTTTACAATTGTCTGCTGTTTGATTACTCAGTCAGTAGTTTAAAAAATATTTCCTAAATATTGTTAAGTTCCTTGAATACTACTTCTATTTTTTTCTATAATACTAATTCTGTAGTTTTAATTTGATTTTTCGTTTGTATGAATTATTTTGGTACACGTTTGCTCACAAAAATAATAATTTGTGATAAATAAAATTAAATCTATGATGAAATGCAGTTTTAAATATATATTTTTATGCCATAGGTGACAAACAAGCAAACGGGCCGCCTGATGGTAAGCAGTCACCGTCGCCTATAGATACTTGTAACACCAGAGACATCACAAATACGTTACCGACCCATTAAGATTCTAATAAATAATTTGGAAATGGACCTACAGCATTTAATTGCACTATACATTCGGTGTTTTATTCTTTTCATACAGTATTTAGGTATTAGCTTGTTTATTAACCAATTGTTACATCTCTTTAATCTTACCTATCACTAATAATATTTTGAGTACAGAATTTTATGCATCATCATATGTAAAGAACTAAGCTTGTTTCATACAATTGTGTCAAATACTTACGACATTCTTCATGTTTGTGAATAAAAAATCAATTGCTGTAAGGAGCAAAAATCATGCTTCTCATAACTTTAGGACTAAGATATTAATATAGATTCATAGACAATGAAAAAACAAATATACTTTCTTTTTACATCGTCTTTCTACCAGGCACCGTTTTCGAGTAATTTTTTTTTTTCAAAAAATTTAACGGTTTTTTGGCTCTGGTGTAAAGTTAGGATTTGGCTACTTACAGCAGTTTCGTTTTCTTACGTCGATATGTGCTTGTGACAGCCACGTGACCTTTGCGTCTCGGAATATCATACTCCATGCCTTATTATCAAACACCAGAAGGCACGTAACAAAAAGCAGTTTCAATAGGTACTTTTTCTCGTAAACTAAGAAAAATATCAATATTCGAGGCAACATCGCATTATTTACCGATGGAAAATTTTCATCTTTATTCCCAAGATATTCCCGGAGCAAATTAAAACAGGCTTTGTAAGGAAAAACCGTGACGTAAGCAAAATGTTGTTTTAAGAATATATAAATTATATAATACGCTCTCACTTAATTACCTCATTCTATACTTATTTTGTTCTATATCTGATGTTTTGTTGTTATCAATACACTTATTATTTCCTACATGATATTTTTAGACTTGATTTTCCCTTACGCTCACTGACGTCACAGAAAAGCTTTTTTTGTTTAAATTAGAACGGCTGTCAATGGCATTTTTGTAAGAAATTTGTTGTAGCCACTTGCACCCATATAAACCCATAGCAACTGTGTTAGCAACTGCGACGCGGAGTTCGACGCGTTGACATAAATAAGAATGTTCAATTAAGGTTCTGTCATAATGCCTGGCGACAGAGTTTCCTTCTCATTTCCATTCTATTTACTTCTCTTTTCTTCGACTCACTTATATTATTGCATGGTGACGTCACCATGCAATAATATAAGTGAAAACTCTCGCGTCGTTTGCATTAGATTTTATTAGATGTCAACAGCGTCACAGTGTAGTGCTTTACAGAACGCAATGTACGACGTCAGCGACTGATGTCAGATAAGAAGAACAGATAAGAAGATAAAGGGTAATATAGCACAACGACGAAACCTTACGCTAGTAGGCAACAAAATTGGGACGACGCTGGTTTTCAACCGACTTCAAAAAAGGCAGAGGTTTTTTGTTATATATTTGTATTTATTTTATATTTGTTCACCAATATCTCCGCCAACTGTTGACCGATTTAAAAATAATAACTTTTATTCGGTAGGGTTTTTACTATCAATTTGGTCCCATTGTCACCAAGTCAGGATCTGATGAAGGGATCCCGGGAAAATCGAAGGCAACCCCCAAATTTTATCATATATTTTTTGATGTCGGTTTTTTATGTGATCCACCTTGTATTAGCTCACAGCGACAAACGCCATCTCGCGTAGAGTCGCGTGTGAAAATGGCTGCCGTACATACAAGGTGACCAAAATATCGCATACACGGCGACTCTAAAGACGTCGAGAATATCGCAATGCGTCGACTTGCTTATCGTTTACGAACGACAGAGAATGAAACTCTAACCCAAGCCATACCCGCCTTGTTTTCTGAGAACTGAAACGTAGAAATTGTAAGAGAGTGAATAGATTTCTTCTAGATTAATGTGGGATTAAATAATAATCACTCACATTATTTATGTCTTTTATTTAATTCCTTAGTTATGTAATTACTTTAAGTATTCGTTTAATTCACTGCTCACTTGCACACCGTTCACGCCATCTTGTAAAGTTGTAATCTGATCCTGTCGCATCCTTTTACTCTCTTTCACATATGTTTATTCGCATGTTTCTTTCATTCGTCAGTGCTACCATCCTACATTAGCGTGCTCCATTGACCTCGTGTACGCCGTTACGTACTTAGATTATATTTTATGGTATTGGTTCTTGATGAGATATTAGATGTAAAATTTTTTCGTCTAATTATGACGGAATTCGCCACTTGTGACCGTAGCTGTCAAAAAAGCGATAATCGCAAACTTGATGTTGACGTCTGACAATTAGTGGCCGTGGTTTATACATATTATTTTTTATGCTACTCTACTAGTGCAATCTCTACGGTAATGCCAATGTTATAACAGGCCTGGCGCACTCCGCACTTTAGGTATGAATCTACAAGTAGTCGTCTTGTCGTACTTGCCGTGCCCGCTGCCGCGCGATAGTCAGAGATAATGCGACAAGAGTTACGCGAAAGACAGAAAAGCAACTTCTAGGTTAATATGGCAGTAGGTAGTTAGCGCTCGCAGGTCCTGAATTGGATTTTATTGTGTGGTAGTAAGAGTCGCTAATTATTTAAATGCTTTTGCGGAGTGAACCTTCTGTACTTGTACTTTATGTATTCTGTGGTTATACTATAAAGCGTCAATGCTGCGCTGCGCCTGCGCCTTAGGTACGCTGCTTCTGTATAAGTCACACTTTAGGCCGATCCATCGAGACAGCAAAGCGAGTGAAACCCAACGAAAGGTTCTATCACACTCTCACTTCTATCATATTATTAGGTATGTTAAGTGCTTTTGCTCTGTCTCGGGATGTCTCAGCAAGAGTATAGCCGGCATTAAACATTTTCCGCTCCCACGCCGCTTCTCATTTGCGTCACTCTAAATGAAGCCGCGCCGCACAAAAGGCAGGCCATAAATTAATATCGAAAATTCATTGTTTGATAGCACAATAGATTTTAACAAGATAATATAATGGCTTCAATTATGCTGGAGGGAATTTCATTAAGACCTCACGACCTCAAGTGTGGCTCACGGCGTGCTTTTGTATGGACGAGAACTATTTTGGACGCGTGTTTTGGTAATGTTTGGCTACAGTACAAGCATTAGCTTGCATCTGCTTTGGAGAGGATTTTGGCATCGCACAAATTCCAAGTGGCAATGGGCAGGCCACATCGCTCGACGAACCGATAACCGATGGGGAAGAAAGGTTCTTGAGTGGAGACTACGAACCGAGAGAGGCAGCGTAGGTAGACCTCACACTAGATGGACCGACGACATTGTGAGAGTCGCGGGCATCCAGTGGATGCAGATGGCAGGCTGTCGTTCAGTGTGACTGCCCCGGTGGCTCAGTTGGTAGTGAACCTAACTTCTGTGCTTGGGGGCGTGGGTTCGATTCCCATCCCTAGGACAAACATTTGTGTCATGAACATTGGTGTTTGTTCTATGTCTGCGTGTTAATATCTATTTAAGTATGTATTTAAAAAATATATATGTACGTATATCAGTCTCTGGCAGCCATATTACAAGCTTTGCTTAGTTTGGGGACAGATGACCATGTGTGCAAAAATGTCCCAGATATTTATTATTTATTTATTATTATTTATAGTGTGGAGGTTAAAGGAGGAGGCCTATGTTAAGCAGTGTACGTCTTCTGGCTGATGATGAAGATGATGATGACATAGTCCAAGTAGAAAGTCTGATTCTAATAGAACTAATAAATAGTTCTAAGCATTGATGTAACTAAATAGTGCATGGGAAGATACAGGACGAACGCCTTGACGTGGACCGCACAAATTAGGCCCACGGACCTAATCGACTTCAGTCACAATCGAACGTAAGGTACTTGTCAACATTTTGTTTGTTTTGATTTGTTTGAGCTGAACCATATTTTATGGATACAATATTTGGATATTACGCGTCTACACCTTTTTGAAACAGTCATTGGTTCTAAAGTTATATGATTATTTACGGGATATTTACCGTGGTAAGGTTGTGGAAGGAGCTCCCGATATTTCGGCGCTGTTACATGCACCATGTTCACGGGAAGATGGTGCACGTAACTGCGCTGAAATATCGGGAGCTCCCTCCACAACCTTAGCACGGTAAATATCCCGTAAATAATCATATAACTTTGGTGAACAACCGTGATCCTTTAAAACAGAGTCATTGGTTCTAATAAGAATTCGGCGTTTCTATGTACGATATGTTTGTATATATTTATACGACGACAACTTGCGATTGTTGACCCGATCTTCAGAACATTTTGTAGGCAAGTAGTTCATTTCAATACAATATTTAAGTTTGAATATAGGACTTGCTGTCTATCTTGTGGGTGGACGTTCTACGCTGCGCTGACCGGTCTATTATCTCTTCTATTCTATTCTCTTTCAACCCCATCGGCCATCTGTTCTGCGTGCTATGTGCCACTTCAACTTACTAATCCGGTGTGCTATGTCGGTAACTTTCGTTGGTCTACGAATCTTCTCATTTCTGATTCGATATCGTAGAGAATTTCCGAGCAGCTTTAACTCATAATGTACTATTTAGAACAAAGAATTCACCACAGAAATCAAGAAGCGCCGCAAGACAAAACCCGTAACGAACGAAGTAGCGATCCACCAACGTAACGGCGTAACTACCCGTATTAGTTACGCAATTAACTATCGCTTGTTATCCTGTTAGCTAAACGAATTCATTAACGGATACTTTGTTAATTAATTGATGGAAGTAAAGGGAAATTACTTTGAAAACATTTCAATTTTATTTTTAGCAATTATAAACAGGTTCAAATGTTTTTTTTTCTTGTTTTTTTTTATAAGCTTTTTGTATGTTAGTTTGTTTGTTTAGGTTATATCTTGCAAGCTGTATTAGATTCACTTTCACTTATCCTACGGAGTTGAATTTTTACATGTTGGTTGAGTTCCGATGAGATTGCATTTTTATGGTAAGCATTTTTATGCATAAATAGGCTTGCGTTTGACCGCCAACTCGTCTGATGTTAAGCGATGATGAGGTCTACGATGGAATACGCTTGCCTAGAAGAAGCCGATTCACTCGAGATTTGAAGACACCTAGATTGTAACTATCGGGGAACACCCATTCAGGCAGCGCATTCGACAGACTAGCAGCAGTTCGCACAATAAAACATGATCTGAATTGACATCCAGGATTAGTTCTCGCAATAGAACTCCTCAACGGTCAACAGCACAGACACATTTCGTGTACACATTTAAAATAAATGAAATTTTACTTTAGAGTTGGTACCCAGCGGAATCTTTTTAACCGATGACTGATTGTTCTATTCAGTTTCAGCATTTTCTCTGTGTTTTTATGCGCAAATTTATCTCGGTGGATCATCATTATCAACGTCAGCCAGAAGACGCCAATGGCTGAACATAGGCCCCCCTCTTTAACCTCCACCCTGAACGACAGCCTACCATCTGCATCCACTGGATGCCCGTGACTCTACCGAAGTCGTTGTTCTATCTAGTGGGAGGTCTACCTACGCCGCATCTTCTAGTTCGTGGTCTCCACTCTAGAACCTTTCTTCCCTATAAGTTATCGGTTCTTCAAGCGATGTGGCCTGCCACTTCAACTTGCAATTTTTAATAGCTATGTCGGTCGCTCTGGTTCTTTGATGAATATCTTCGTTCCAGAATATATCGTGCAATGAAACTCGAAGCATGGCTCTCTGCATTGACTGAGTTTCTCCAAAAGGCCAACAGTTAAGGACCACGTCTCAGTACCATATGTCATCACTGGCAACACACATTGATCAAAAACCCTTTTCTTTAGGCACTGTGGTATCTCGGTGGTTGACGCGTTCGAATTTCAATCCATGCGTGGATCCAAATCCCAACCATGAGCTTGAGCTGCTGGCGAAGGAAGACATCGTTAGGAAGGGATGTTCTGTCTCATTTCCGCAAAATGAGTGTCAGTATAGGATTTGTATGACGTACTCGCAAGCGGCAAGGAAATACTCAATTCGACTCTTATGTTTGTTACCTCAGAACTTTTCACTGGGTGAACCGATTTGGATGTTTTTTTATTTATTTGAAAGCTGGTGCTTTCCGTGTGATTTCATTGAATTTGGACCAGTTCTGACATTTTCATGAAGTCGGTTTTTTATATTGATAATTATTTTTAAGAAAATAAAAATATCAGTTTGGTAGCCTATTATAAAATATAATAGACTAAACTTTTATTGTGCATAACTTTTTTAACAAAGGTCTTAAATATTATCTTATTGAAATCGATAACTACCTACTAATATAAGTAACAAAAGCTGCAGGTAAATTGATTTGTTCTTGGCAAGTCTATTGTCGGCCACACGGTCACAAAACATCCAGAAAAATAGCGGTTAAACGCAAGCCTATCTGGAATTTAAAAAACTGGCATCCCCACCGAGAGTTAACCCTTTAATCCGGAGAGTGGAGATATCAAAGAGCAAACATTTCATCCTAAATCCTGGCCACTCTTCGGAATTCGTCCTTTTTTATTTTTTGTCGACATGTGACGAGCTTTGTGTGAAGATAACGTTATACTTATGAATAACCTTGGTTTTTGTATGTCTGATAACTATGTGATTTTTAACCGAACTTAAAAAAGAGTTCTCAGTATGCTTTTTATATATTTTTATTATATAGGCTTGCGTTTGACCACCACCTCGTCTGATGTTAAGCAAAGATTTAAAATGGATCACGCTTGCTTAAGCTTTGATGATAATATTAAGAAATGAACCATATTGAGTTAACATCTATAGTTAACATATATCTAGATAGCATCTGAAGAAGATATCATAAGGTCGCAAAAAGTTGCCTACAGATCTCCAAACTAAAACTTATGAATACTTGATGATAATGACCCTTGTAGTTTTTTCAAATGCTAATTCCTTAGAATATGGCTGGTAAAATTGGTATATCACCAAATAAAATCTCTCTTAAAACCCCGCAAATCTCAAATTATATTTATGGTAAATCTACAGTACATACATAATCCATACTAATATTACAAAGAGGAAAGATTCGCATTTTTGGATGCTTGTAACAAAATAACTCAAAGACTACAGAACCGATTTTAAAAATTCTTTCACTGGAAGCTACACTATCCCCGGGTGACATAGGATATATTATATTTTGTAGCAAGGCCGAAAGCCGAGCTTACACCCGTGCGAAGCCAGGGTGGGCGGCTAGTAATATTATAAAACGGAATGATTTGTATGTTTGTAACGAATCAACTCAAAAACGACTGAATCGATTTTAAAAATACTTTCACCATTAGAATGCTACATTATCCCTAAATAACATAAATTATATTTATAACCAGAAAGTTAAAAAAACACCACCTATACAAAGCCGGGACGGGCGGCTAATCTACTATATATTTGTAGAGTTCAACTTAGAATAGCCAAAAAACACCCAACACCAATTTAAAAAAAACTTTTGGAAAAGGATCTCCACATCTCTATTTTAGAGTCCCGATAGAAAAAAATAACGGCGATTAAGGAAGGGCTTAATTTAAATATTTTCTGGCGCATGCTATCCTCTCTTTCTTTTGCTCTATTATTCACGTATAGCTTTCTCAGTCCCGCAGCAGGCGATAAGTCACAAGTGCTAGTACGGCAAATGCTTTTTTAAGTGAGACCGACAAAGTTACAAGTTCTGGTTTTCGTAATATACGTTGTTATAGGTTATGCTCTCTTACCTCGAAGTAAAATTATGATAATAGGGAGTTCTTTTTTTTATTTGTGGTTTTAGTGATTTGATTGTAACGGTAAAAAAACTATAAATTACGTTGACTAAATAGATTTAGAAGGATGAAAGGCACCGCTTTTTGAAAAGGTATTTTTGATAGGATAAGAATTTTATACAGTCAGTTAATTTAAAAGTTTTAAAGGGTTAAGTTTTAGAAAACTTTGACGCGCTAAAAATATGTTTTTTTATTAATTTCCAGGAGCTGTCATTGTAGATGTGAAACTAGTTGGATAAATATAACAAAATACGTAGGTATGGTTTTCAAGTTTGGCGCGTCAAATTCATGTAAAAATATGAGTTGATAAGTTGTCAACTCAAATTTGAGTTGACAAGTTGTCTACTTGGTTTGCGTTAAACCAATTTGCGTCGTTATTAAAACAGTACTTAATTCATATTTAAGTTATAAATAGCTAAAGATATGAATAAGTTTAATGTAATTTTTGAATTATGATTTTTAAAACTTTTCTCTATAGAATAATTCAGAAAAAAAAACTTCTTTAATACCTACGTTTTTAGTTATTCCTGTATATCTAGAGAAGTTTTGACAATTCGTTTTTTCATATTGTGATTGCTATTTAAGTAACGTTTTATTTCAAATTAAAATGGTTCTCGAGTAATCTGGAGCTTGATTTTAATTTATTTTTAAGTTATTTGCATATGCATTAGGCATAGATAGATACCTATAGTTTTAGCATCGCATGGCTTGTGCACTTGCCAGTGTCAATTATTAAGATATTGTCAAGTTTGATTAAATATCATCAAAGACAAGTCAGAGTCAAGTAAAGTAGGTTAAGGTCAAGTCTATGTCATGCCCTAGTAAAGTGGTGAAGATTATAGGCACTAGAGGCATCTGTGGAGTTTTGAAAACAATATGAAAATTCATGTTTCACCTCGTTATTTCACTAGCCTACACTCTAGCATGTCCACAGCACTTTATCATCATCAGCCAGAAGACGTCCACTGCTGTGCATATGCCTCCCCCTTTAACCGCCACACTGAACGACATCCTGCCATCTGCTTCCACTGGATGCCCGCGACTCTCACAATATCGTCGGTCCATCTAGTGGGAGGCCTACCTACGCTACGTCTTCCGGTTCGTGGTCTCCACTCAAGAACCTTTCTTTCCCATCGGTTATCAGTTCTTCGAGCTATGTGGCTTGTTCACTGACACTTCAACTTACAAATTTTAATAGCTATGTCGGTGACTCTGATTCTTTGGCGAATATCCACGTTCCGGATTCTATCGCGCAAAGAAACTCCGAGCATAGCTCGTTGCATTGCCCGATGTGTGACTCTCAGTTTTTCCAAAAGGCCAACAGTTGAGTACCTACCACGTCTCTGTACCATATCTCATCACTGGCAACACACATTGGTTAAAGACCCTTGTCTTTAGACACTGTGGTATACACGAACACTTTTTATACAATAATCCACCATTATTACACATTAACAATCGAAATAACACAAGTTTAGGAAAATAGTACAATTAGCTAACGTGTTTTTTTACGTTGGCCCAAAACTCCATGAACTGTTTTAAAGGGAACTCACACATATCGATTTTCGATATACATAGAAGATAGATGATAAGCATTTTAATGACTTGCTAGGCTACTTACGTATGACGTCACTTGTGAGTCATCATCGTCAGCCTGTATCAACCCACTGCTGGGTGTAGACCTCCTCTCCCTTGCGCCAATGATCCCTGTCTCGGCCTAATCTCACCCACGTCTGACCTGCGCTGGATCTGATATCGTGAGTGCTTGCGAGTACGTCATACAAACGCTATACTGACACTCGTTTTGCGGAAATGAGACAGAACATCCCTTCCTAACGATATTTCCTTTGCCGCCTCAAGCTCAAGCATACCAAACGAAACTTCTTGTATAGAAAGGAGAATGTTCACCAAACGCAACTTTTTGATAGGTTTATAGAGTTTTACCAAATGGGATACTTACCAAACGGGTGTACCCAAACTTACTCATAGATAAATAAATATCTGGGACACTTTTCACACACGGTCATCTGACCCCAAACTAAGCAAAGCTTGTAATATGGCTGCCAGAGACTGATATACGTACATATATAATTTTAAATACATACTTAAATAGATATCAACACCCAGACATAGAACAAACACAAATGTTCATCACACAAATGTTTGCCCTAGGTGGGAATCGAACCCACGCCCCCAAGCGCAGCAGGTAGGTTCACTACCAACTGAGCCACCGGGGCAGTCAGAAAACTCCTTCCACAACCTTACCACGGTAAATATCCCGTAAATAATCATATAACTTTAGTCAGATAAAAGTCTTACAATTTTCATTCAACCTAAATATAGAAAAGATCAATTTCTAAAATAAACTGCCACCTAATAAATTGAAAAGTTTGCCGTCAGTTCAACTTTTTCATTCCTTTGACATAAAAACTTCTGTCAAACAAGTTCTGAACTGCATGTGGGGTATGTCCTATCTGATTTATGGCAACGTTTTTTGGTGATTAATTTTAAATTAGGAGTTATCTGGTTTTGAATTTGAGTGTACGATGTCGCTTATTAGAACAGGCGTGGTTTAACATTACACTTAGCATCTAGTCGAAGAGTTGATGTTTTGGTGGTTGATCGGAAACATCTATTGGCGCGCCTTGGCAGTTAACTGACTTGTATGCCGTGACGGCAAATATTGTTACGCTCTCGTATGCCGTCGTGTTTCACATCTGCCGGGTGTCTCGTGATGGGCAACTTTTTTTACCGCTTCCCGTTTAGCAAAAAAGTCTTCATGTGTCGAAATTCCAAGAACACAACTACCTACAACTATTACTTAAGAAATAAATACAAATCTTTTTCAGAGTGGTTTCTTATTTGAGACACCCATACGAAACGTGGGAAAGACTAATGTATTTTTAACAAACACGTCTAACGAGGAGTCTATTCCAGCGGATGAGGTAGATGAAGATAGTAAATATTAGAAGGGGTGTAGGTTCAAATACCAACAACGAACCTGCCGCCGAATGTTAACATTATGATGCTATTATCTGAGGTTTTTTGCCAACTACCCGCATTAATCAGTCTGCGCGTGAATGAATAAAACTGCGCCAAACTATGCCTGCAACACGCATGCGCGCTATTTTTTAACCGACTTCCATAAAGGGCGAGGTTCTCAATTCGACTGTTTTTTTATGTTTGTTACCTCAGAACTTTCGACATTCCAATTTGGTCCAGATCTGAAATTTTTATGAATTGATATATTATTGAAGTTATATGATTATTTACGGGATATTTACCGTGGTAAGGTTGTGGAAGGAGCTCCCGATATTTCGGCGCAGTTACATGCACCATGTAACTAACCTTACCACGGTAAATATCCCGTAAATAATCATATAACTTTAGTGAACAACCGTGATAGTTTAAAACAGTGATATATTATTGTTTTTTATCTGCAACACAGAGGTAATAAGTATGAAATATCAATAAAAAAAACCGACTTCATAATTTGTAAATAAGCAATTTCGTTTACTTGGATTACATATTTTTTCTAGTTATTTTGATTTGAAAATCAAAGTACCGAATCGATTTTGATGAAATATCTATGCGAATTATCTGAAAATAAATGAGAATTTCCAATAAATGAAGGAGTTGTAAGGTAACAAAGATAAAAAACAACGAAAAGAATTGAGAACCCATTCCTTTTTTGAAGTCATTTTTTTTTAACTTCCTGTAAAAGAACTAATATTATATCGTAAAAATGTAATACTATTCCTAAAGGTTACATAATAATGTGAACTTAATTGATGCAAACGTAATATTTGAAGTATAACCTATTAATTGTTCTTACCTCACCAGCTATAAGTTTATATAAGTGTCGAGCTTGAAAACGTATTTATGTATTATTTCTTTGTACCTCTAGGACTTAATTAACACTAGCGATGTCCAATGTATTAAAAAAAAAAAAAAGTTTTATGTGAAATAAAGATATTTTAAAAACTGAAAAAACTGTAAAAGAACTAACTAACTTTAAACGGCTGAACAGATTTTATAAAATCGTAGCTCTTGATCAAGTCACATTTCAACAAAAAAAACTCCAGGATTTTTTTTATTTACGCACGGTTTAATAGACTTCGTAGTTTGGGTGTTAATGTTAGTTCGCTTGTTTTTTAGACAAAAACACACACACACTTACATAAGGGTGGATCCGGGGGGGGGGGGGAGTCATGACCCCGCTGAACGGAGCCCATACCTACTTTTTACTTGTATCTATGATAAAAAAAAAATACTTCTTGTGACTTGCCCAAGACTTTGTGACCCCCTGGCACCAAAGCTGAATTTGCTCTTGCACTTGCACATAGATAAAAAAAACATGTCTCTGTGTAATAGTTACTTTATTAAATAAAAACTTATATCAGTAATATTTACACCATTACAATAATATTTATTGTAAAAAAAAATGAAAATGAAATAGTTTAATGTCCAGATTAGCATCCATAGCTTATTAAAATACACATTAAAAATAAAAATAAAATAAGATTAATCAAGACAATAATGACTTTAAAATATTAAAACAAGTAAGTTTATATATAACTTAGTCATGCCATGTTACTTTTTTTTTAATAGCGAAATAGGCTTGCGCTTGGCCGCCAACTCGCCTGATGTTAAGCGATGATGCGGCCTACGGTGGATCACGCTTGCTTAGAAGAAACCGATTCACTCTTGACTTGAAGACACCCAGATTGTAACTATCGGGGAACACCCATTCAGGCAGTGCATTCCACAAACTAGCAGGCACAATAAAAGTGGAATCAAAGCGATTCGTACGGGTTTTCGGAATGTCAAACATAAAGCGGTGTCGATTTACTGACTAAAACAGAGAATTGGACTTATTTATTTCTACATTTTGTGTTACGCATTTCATTAAGCGATTTTATACAAATTTAGTTTCTTTTCTTCTTTAAGGCTTAGTTCGTCTTTGACTCAGCGCTATATTTTCTCTCAAATTTTGATCCGTCATAACTTAAAAAAGGGCTTTTTTATTTAATTTTTTTACATAGGTACACATGATTCATAAAATGCTATTAATACGTACAAAAATCTTACTAAAGATTTTCAGCTTACAGCATGTATTTGATTGTGTAAAACTATACAATGTAAAATATAGCTTGTGTCTTATGACAGCTGTCATCAAAGCCACGCCCAAGTTCTATATTTATGACGTTAAAGTTTCTGCGAGACAATATCAATGGCGATAGGGCTGCCGTTTGTTGCGTTAGTTTTTTAAGCTGTTTTATCGTGTCTATGTAATTTATGGTGTATACAATAAAGAGTTATCTATCTACAAATACAAAATATTTATTTGCTCTTGATAATAGTAATACAAGTCAAGTGAATCTCTGACTCCTATATAGTGACTATTGACAAAACTAATAACTAAATATATTTAGTAATAATATTCATGCAGTAAGTACCTATATGGGTGCGTGTGTGGGTATGTGTGTGTGTGTGTGTGTGGAGGGTGTAGGAGTGTGTGTATCCACATACACACACATATACACCCTCCACACACACAATATCTATTTATCACACTTTGTTAGTAGAACGAATAGTGATGCTCCTCGCGTTGTAGTACAGTCTATAAGCAATCGATCTTGTAATATAGTAAAACAATAAAATCGTTTCTTTTTAAATTAAAAATCTAGATTTGCAATTCATCGTGATTATGTTTTTGATAGTGATGTTCACTTTGACATTGTAATAAGTAATCAAAAATGATTATTTATCTGCAGAACTGATTATAGCGATGGCAATGATTTGAGTTGTGTACCTTTAAATTAATAAAAATAATATTAGTTAATATACAAGTGGAATAGGTAACCATTCTACTTGTGTATTTCAGTACTAAATATTTAGTGAGAAATTATACAAATATCAATAAGAACAGCAACAATAATCGTTTCTTTTAATCGATTTTAAACATTATTGTTGCCCTAGTCCCAGCCCTAGGGATGTCATTTTGAGAACTGTCATGGAACACAAGCTGTATTGAACTATCTATATAGAAAGAACGAAACAAAAAAAAGAGAAAGAAAGAAGAAAGAAAAAAAGAGAAATAAAGAAAGAAATATTTATTTTGCTACAGCAAGTTTACATAAATAACATAGATAATAATGATCCTTAGGTACTGAAGTTGTGTCACAAAAATGGCCTCAACTCAGCATAATGCTGTTTATATGTAGTGTGTAGGATAACATAAAAAAACATACTTCTCAAGTTTCAGCGGGTCAGAGCTGTGTGGAAATTAGGTACTGAATTAAGCCCTAATTATTAATGATATTATAAAAGTGCAGGCTTAGCATGACCACCAAAAATACGAATCAAAAGTAGCACTTATTTAGCATGGCCGTGCTTTTCACTTGACGATACTTGCTAGTCTATATGGACCCCGGCATTTAAATCCATACTTACTGATCAGAGCTATCACTTCTGCACATTTTATAAGATGAAAAATTCATTAAGTAGGAATAAAAAACTATTTAGAGTAATTTTTAACAGACTTCAAAAAAGGCGGAGGTTCTATGTTCCACTGTATTCTTTTATGTATGTTCAGGTTCACCTATATGTCCGCCAACAGTTGACAGATTTTGTTCGGTAGGGCATACTTGCAATTTGGTCCCATTGTCACCAAGTCAGGATCTGATGATGGGATCCCAGAGAAATCGAGGCAACCCTCAAATTTTATAGGCACTTATTACGTTTTTCATATATTTTTGAAGTCGGTTTAAATGTGACCCACTTTTTATGTTAATGTTTTATGTGGACGAGATAAAAAAAACTACAATTTTTGAGTTCCACCTCCATCCGATAAAATGCGGAAACAAAAATTGTTTTTGTACCATTTGCAATGTTATTTTAAAATCAATGCCCAATATTATTATTTTATATACTTACTCAGTGATATTTGATTTTAAACAAGTTTAAAATGTGGGAATGAGATAGTCCGGTAATCTAAATACTGTCAAAACAAAATGACAGTCGTAAGAACAACTGAAAATTTTAAATACTAATCAATGTCATAAAAACAACGGAATACTTTCTATAAAAACAATCCAAATACAATTTGCCTTGGAAAACAACTGAATATCTATAATTATATCTATACTAATATTATAAAGAGGAAAGATTTGATTGTTTGTTTGTTTGCATCGAATAGGCTCCGAAACTACTGAACCGATTTGAATAATTCTTTCACTGTTGGGAAGCTACACTATCCTCGGGTGACATAGGCTATATTACATTTTGTAGCGAGGCCGAAGGCCGTGCTTACATCCGTGCGAAGCCGGGACGGTCGACTAGTTATGTATAAAAACCGATGTGTGTATGTATGTTCCCTATGGACTCAGAACCAGCTGGACCGATTTTGCCGGGACTTTCACTGGCAGATAACTCATATTTTAAGTAAACATCCCCGTGGGTGAAACCGTGGAGCGCAGCTAGTTGTAAATACAAACCAATGGCAAAAACAACTGAATTGTAAATACAAACCGATGTCGCAAAAACAATTCAAAAATGAAATATGCAGCAATGTATTAGAAATTTTTGCGACGATTTGGATGCACACATCCAGCGAATTTAGCATACACGCAATAACGCGGACATTTGCGACATTGCAATGTAACGAATGAAAAGGGTTCAAAAAGGGGTAAAATTTCTGAATATTTCATATTATTTTTATTACATTCTAAACTTTATTGCGTGAATAGTAAGTACTGAATCGTTTGCCTCAGTATTTATTTGTAAAGACAAAATTATCTGGTGTCAATTAGCTGTGGGCAGCATTCAGGGTAGGGCTGAGTGAGATTGCCGATTCGAAAGTAACCAAGCTGGACCTGGTCCCGGCAACTGAAAAAAAAAAACATACAGACTGGAAACTTTATTAGGAACTAGTTCTAATGCCCGCGACTTCGTACGCATAGATTTTTAATTTAAAAAAACAACTTCAAAATAAGTAAATACGCAATTTAGTTTACTTGGATGACATATTATATTCCCAAGTTATTTTAATTTAAAAAGCAAACTACTGAACTGCTTTTGATGAAATTCTATGGGATTAATCTGAATTTATATCCTTTCAAATAAAAAATATTTTCTAAATCAGTTTATAAATGACGGAGTTCGTGGGTAAGTATATTAAGAAAAAACAATCAAATTGTGAACCCCCTTTTTGAAGTCGGTTAAAAAAAGAAATAAAAATATGACTTCAAAAATATATGAAAAACGTAATAAGTGTCTATAAAATTTGAGGGTTGCCCTCAATTTTCCTGCGATCCCAACATCAGATCCTGACTTCGTGACAATGAGACCAAATTGGTAGTATACACTACCAAACAAGTTATTTTTTGAAATCGGTGTTCATACATAAAAAATATACAGTGGAAAATAGAACGGTCCTCCTTATTTGATGTCGGTTAAATATGAAGAGAACTCGTTTAGTTATCAAGAAGATCCTCAGAACCCTCAAAGCATTCCATGAACTTTTGAGTTGGATAGTCCAAAACGACAAGAAAGACGACCTCTTAATAATTATACGCCACACTGAAAGTCAGCCTTCCATTTGCATCCACTGGATGCCAGCGACTTTTAGTTATTCTAAATTCTACAAATTAATTATCTATAAGGACTAAGAATCGAAAATCACATGAACGCTAAAATGAAATAATCGACTTTCAACAGAGCAAAAACATATATAAAATATAGCCGTCCGCCCCGGCTTTGCACGGGTGTAAGCTCGGCCTTCGGCCTCGCTACAAAATATAATATAGCCTATGTTAACCGGGGATAGTGAAGCTTCCCAACAGTGAAAGAATTTTTCAAATCGGTTCAGTAGTTTCGGAGCCTATTCAATGCAAACAAACAAACAATCAAATATTTCCTCTTTATAATATTAGTATAGATACACTTTTTCTGCAGGACCAGTCGTGTATATTTTCTTTTTTTTTTTTTTCCAATGTGACTTATTGCTGTTGGCCTTGCGGCCTCTACAGCTTGACCGGACTAGTTGGTGAACGCAGAGGGCGTTGGGCCAACATGGTTTAGATTTTGGGCGACAAGCGCAAGGGCACCTCGGAGGTACGAGCCTCGGCTTGGACCGTCGCCGGGAGTGGGAGATTAGACTTGCCCTGGCACCCCAGAAGGGGTGTGCCCTGTGGCCCTAGTAGGTTGTTGAACTGAATGATTATTTGGAGAGAATCTAACCGATCTTCTAACAGATCCTGGGGGTCTCCGATCCCGCCGGCGGGATCGTTGTGTGTGTGTGTGCCTGTGGTAACCGGCGCCTATACCAAAAACTGAATATTTCCTGTTGCCAGGAGCAGTCGGATCGGACGAGCCCAACGCCGCCGAGGTGACGACGGCGATGGGGTCGTCCGGGTCGCCTAAGATATTTCTGGGGCGTCTACGGAGGGGTGGAGTGTTTGTCGTGTCTGTCGAGTAGTTCGAGGCCTGGACTACGAGAGGGTTGGGATGGTGGGGCGCCGCTTCAAAGTAGCGGCGGGAAGTGTGCTTCATATATTGAAGAATGGACGGGAGTTCGAGATCGCAGTGCAAATCGGCGTTTCGCATGTACCAGCTAGCGCCGACCGCTCTGCGTATGAAACGGTTTTGGATGACCTGAAGCTTGTCCAGGTCAACGCGGGATGCGTGGGCGAACGCCACGGAGGCATAAGTCATGACGGGACGGATGCAAGTTTTGTAAATTGTCAGCTTATTCCTAAGTGACAATTTACTACGCTCGCCAAGGATGGGGCTGAGACGGCCTAGGAAGAAAGCCGCTCGGTTGCGGACTATCTGGATATGTTTTGAGAAAGTGAGGTGACGATCGAGGGTCACGCCGAGATATTTGGTGGAGTGTGTCCAAGGGATGGGCTTCCCGTGAAGCGTGATGGGTTTAGCGGGGGGATTTTTGGATGGGTGGAAGTACATTGCTGCACTTTTGTCAGGATTGACCGTGATGGCCCACTTCTTGAACCAGTCACCTAGGTGAGTGAGGGCTCGTTGAAGGTGGGCCCGCTGGATGATCTTGTTCCACCCTCTGGTGTAGAGGGCGGTGTCGTCAGCGAAGAGAGCTATGTTCACGTTGGGAGATCGGGGAATATCGCTTGTGAAAATCGTGAAGAGAACAGGTGCCATGACGGAGCCTTGGGGGACACCGCCACCAATGGAGTGAGGTGAGGAGCGAACTCCCTCGACGCGATAGCGAAAGCTTCGAGCCGTGAGGTAGTCTTGTATGATGAGTACAAGACGGTCTGGCATTCCGAATTGATATAGCTTGTATATCAACCCGTTATGCCAGACTTTGTCGAACGCTTTTGCGACGTCGAGGAAGACCGCAACTGTGCCCTGATAGATGGGCTTGTGGGTGAAGCCGTGGGATGGTTTCTTATTGAAACCTTCAAGAATGTACTCCGTGATGCGGTGCACTTGTTGGACGCAGGAGTGTTTGGCTCTAAAGCCAAACTGCTCGTCGGGGAGGAGGTTGTTGTCCCTGATGTGGGACCAGATGCGCTTCAGAAGGATGCGCTCATAAATCTTCCCCAGAGTACTGAGGAGACTAATGGGACGGTAGCTGGAGGGCTCAGAAGCCTTTTTACCTGGTTTGTGAATGCCGATTACGTCGGCAGACTTCCAGGCATCGGGAAAGATAGAATTGTTGATGGCAGCATTGAAGATGCTGACTAGAAGGTACACAAGCGAGACTGAGAAGTGCTTGAGCACTTTATTTGAGATGCCATCGGCACCAGGGGCTTTCCTGACTTGGAGGCCCTTGATGATCGACTCGACCTCAGAAGCCGTGACTGGCTCGAGGGTATCAACGGGCGGGGTGGAGGATTTGTGTTCGACTTCGCTGTCCACCGCTTCGCGGTGGGCAGGGTCGACCTGAGCTAAAGAGGGGCAGCATTGCTGCTCGAGGCTTTCGGCTAGACATTCGGCCTTTTCCTCGTCTTCGAAAGCGGGGGGGAGATCAGGTCGGGTGAGGGGGGGCATAGCAGTCACGGTGTCAGATTTCAGAGATCTAGCCAACCGCCAGTATGCCTGGTGGGTTGGCTGAATCCCTGAAAGTAGGTCATCCCACCTCTGATTACGGAGCTCACTGATGCGGTTTTTTACGGCACGCTCGTAATACCGCAGAGCGGCTCTGTTATCTTCGGTGCGATACCAGTCAAAGGCCCTAGCGGCAGCGTGTTTCGCTCTCAGAAGCTCCTTCACGTCCTCCGGCAGGACCCAGCGTTGGTCTTCCTCGGCTGGGACCTGCTTGGAGGATGTACCTATAGCGGTGCGAAGATGGCTAGTGAGAGCGTCGATTGAGGTGGTGACGTCGTCAGGGGTCACGATGTCGTCGGGGATTTTGTCCAAGTCTGGAGAATTGATCGCCTTTAGGGCTTCGCCTAATTGCTTCCAATTCACCACGGTCTTGGTTTCAGGAGGTCTGTCAGTCGGGTCGGGGCCTAGTCGCATAAGGACGGGTCGGTGGTCAGATTCGAGTTCGTGTAGCACCTCTAACGAGCGTAAACGAAGTGTTACGCCTTTAAGAAGTGCTATGTCGAGTACATCAGGTCTTAGGTCCAGGTTGGAGGGAAAGATTGTAGGGGTGCTGGGAGGGAGGATATCAAAGTTGAGTTCGTCAGAGAGGGAGTTCAGGAGGTTACCCTTCACATTGGACACGTTGCATCCCCACATGAGGTGCTTGCTGTTGAAATCGCCAGCCAGAATGACGGCGCTTCCTAGAGACAGGAGGGCCTCGAGGTCGCTCCTGTGGAGGGTCTTGTTACCGGAGAGGTAACAAGATACAAGTGTGATGGACTGATGACCGGTCATCGAGAGACGGCAACAGGACGCTTCCATAGCTATGAGGGGAGGAGTAGGGATAGGAATGCAGTGAAGAGACCTTTTGTAATAGATAAGAGTCCCGCCTTTCATGGCGGTAGTCCTATCATTACGTACCAGCAAGTAGTTTGCGATCCTAGGATCCCTCTTGCTTGGTTTTAGAAAAGTCTCGTTCACAAGCATAACATCGACCTGATGGGTCGAGAGGAATTGGTGAATCAGGGGGCGTTGGTCCCTTGATTCTGTGGAGAGGCCGTTGGCATTGAACCATGCCAACGATAAAGAACGAGGTCTCAGTCTTTTAGGTGTACTATCCATGATAGTTACCAGAATTAAGACGAGGGGACAGACGCTTGATTGAATCAAGAAGAGTGGAGTGCTCTGCCAGGACGTCGAAGACGTCGGTGATGTCAGCATTCCGAATTTTGCGGGCTACCAGCCGTACTTCCTCACAGTCTAGGGTCGTGGCAATTTCTACCAGGAAGGCGAGGTCCGACTTTAGACCAGAATGGCCTGAAGAGGGAGGGGCCGAATGGGGCGCGAGAGAGGGACGGACTTTGTTCTGGACGCGAGCAGATGTGGTGGCCGGAGTTGCAGTGGGCGGCTGGGAGGCCTGAGGGGCATGCAGGGGCTTGGTCCATGCATTGGTTGACGGTGCAGGGGCGTCCACGTATTTGGGAGCCTGCGTGACGGGGAGTTTTGACTTAGAGCCGGCTCCTTTGGAGTGAGAAAGCTGGTGGGGACGAGGGGTTTTGCCCTGCCCCTTTGCGGCCTTCGGGGCCTTGGGGCAACCACGATAGTTCGCGGTGTGTCCCGTGGTCCCGCAGAGCACACAACTGGGCGGGGTTTGGTCGCCCTTTTCCCGCGAGCATTCGGAAGTGCTGTGCTCGCCGGCGCACTTGACGCAGCGAGGAGCAGCATGACAAAAGCGGGCAGCATGCCCGTAGAGCTGGCAGCGGTGGCACTGCCCGGGAACACCTTTGCGGTGCGGGGTCTCGACCTTGAGGCCGGAGAGGCTAAGAACCGCCTTCAGATTGAAGATGGTTTTCCCCTCTGGTGTTTTGTCTAAGATGACCAACACGAGGTCAAGAGGGGTTTTGGCCCTACCGCGGTACATGCGGTGGACCTCTCGGGCGGGGAAACCCTGGTCCTTGAGATCTTCGCGGATCGAATCCACGGGGATCTCTTTGGGAAGGCCGCGTATGACGACGCGGAGGACCTTTTCTTCCTCAAGCGGGTGGTTGTGGAAGGCTAGGCTCTCTTCCCGGAGGACTCTGGTCAGGAGACGGTAGTTGTCAGAGGTGGTAACCCTGATGCTAATTCCGTCACTGACGGATTTTGCGACGAACTTTATGTCATTGTCGGACATAATCTGGGAGACGCGCTCCCAGTCTTCTCTTCGTCGTAAGACAAGAGGAGGGGGGGGTTTGGAGGATGTTGTCGCGGGCGTTGGAGGAGCGGCGGCAGCATCGGTGGGAGGCATAGCTCCAGAAGATGGGCACTGGGCCTTGGACGGAGGAGGGGGGGATGCAGAAGAAGCAGGGCGCTTCTTGCCCTTGCCAACGACTGTGAAGCCGTCGTTGCAGGCGGTGTCCATCTCCTCTTGCGGAGGGATGGGATCGAGAGAGGCCGTGACCTTGAGTGAGGCGCGCGAGTGGCTCCTCTGGTAGGATTTCTCCCGAGGGGCTACAGAGCGCGAGCGCGACCGAATGCGCCTGGGAGAGCGCGAGCGAGAGCGGCTCGTTGAGGGAGCCCGGGACTTGGGAGCAGAGGCTGGGCCTTTAAAGGAAGGCGTCAGCTTGGCCGCCGCGGTACGGTCATGCCCAGGCTTGGGCTTGGGTGGAGCCTTACGGGTAAGGGAGGAGGACGGGGAGGGGGAGGCTTTGGAAGCTTTCCCGGTAAAAAAGGAGGCCGCGAACGTCGCTGGGGAGCGGAGAAAGTTCTCCGCGTCTGCCGGATTGGCAATAAGCTGAGCCAGGAAGGGGCCTGAGAACGCTTCGAGGGCGGTCTCGAGATCCTTCCTGGTCGCCATATTAGCAGAAGGCTTAATTAAACAAAGTTAAAAACAGAGTCAAAACAAAGTCAATATTGGGTTGGGGGGAAGGGTCCCCCCAACAGGCTAAGGTGAATGTAGTCTCCCTACCGGGGCAGGGAGATGAGTACCGGGTGAGTGAGTAACAACAATGTGAGATGAGTACACGAGTCGTGTATACCGTTGTGTGTCGTATATATACATGGATTGAAACCCCCTCCAATTTGAGCAGGTAACTACATTTTTAATAATCTATAAATTTTATCTGTTTCTACAAACTTGTTTGAAAATCTAATTTGGACCCTTCTTCTAATTGATAAAGTTACCCTCGAAAAGTAAGGCACAAAAAACCAAGATAAAGTTCAATAAAAGGGTCGCAACAAATGTAGCTCAGTCGCAACTATGGATCGACATGATTAGGCTTAAAATATGGTTTGAAACTTACGGCTAACAAGTCTATTTCTTTAAAAAAACCGACTGACACGACGATATTTTTGGTGATGTTTCGTACACAGTAAATCTGGTTAAAAATTATATATCAAACATCACTTTTATTTTAAAAGATCGATGCAATGATATTTTTGAAGTGAATACTTCTTTAGGCGCGTTGAGCACTCTTTGGGTGAATTAACAAAGCAGCGCCATCTATTGTAGAAATATGTGAATTACTACTTAAGTTTTCACTTCTGACGTGCAGTCCTTTAACTGATGTGTTTTTTTAATCCTCGCTTTTAAATAAATGTATAGGAGTAGCACAGAAGAGTTTTTTCTTTTAGATGTTAATTGTCACCTTGTATTTATGATAACGTCACCTATCCAATGACTATCTCTAAACTTAAAGAAATCTCATTTATCATAATCGATTGAGGGGTTTTAGCTGTAAGTGTGAACATACGTACGGATCTGCGTTAAAACATCCTTTTGACTTTGAGTTGCCGGGTGAAACCTGGCTGAATTTAGGCATCTTTATGTCGCAGGGAGATGATAAATTCATTATTTCACTAAAACAGTTAAGGAATTTGACAAAATCACTTACTTTCTTTTTTTCCTCACAGAGTTTTAACATCTTTCGTGAATTGATCACCTTGTTTGATCAAATCTCCGTTTTCATCATTTCCCTGCGACATAATATACCTATACCAACCGTATTTTCGATTCAAGAATTCTACCAATTTTGTTCACATTGTCCCCAGTTTTAATTACAAAATAACCTTCTATGAGAATGCAAGCTTTAATAATTTCTATGGTGTTGCTTCAAATCTGCGATACGTCGTAAGAGGCGCATTCCAATATCTTTTTACAAGATTTGTCATCTTTTTTTAAAGTTTTTTCCCGTCACATTTTATTTGTCAATATTTTTGAAGGTTAGTGTTACAATTCTTTGGAACTCAAAAATTTTCTATATTTTACTTTGTTGAGACTCGAGAGTATTATTATTTAGATATTTTTGAAAATAGCTAGTTTTGGCGTACTTCTTGCTATATATAGATAAACTCTTTATTATTCACACCACAAATTACATATGATAATTTATTTTTTTTGTCATTTTTACCCGCCTGCCCAGAAAAAGAGCATGTTTTATTATCACCTAAATAATACAGAGCGAAAAATAATGACATCGGCCACATTGGTGCGATAGACGATATAAACACATTGTAACGTATTTGCTTACTACATAATCTTCTACAAAAATATTATACTTACGTCACTCTTTCAAGGTAAGTTTCATATTCTTCTGGTTCAGTTACATTCTCTTGTGGCATATTTTCGGCAGCAAATCTTTTATTTCTATTCAATTGACTGTTTAAATTGTCAATATTCATTAATTTTCCAACCTTATCTAACTTTATCTTCTTCCTCAATGGGAAAGCTTTCAGTAGCCTAGATGTATCAATATCTGCTCTAATATCTTTTAAAACTTCTATAGGTACAGGTTCAGTTTTCCAATTTGATATCATTTGTCCTTTTAGCAATGCATCTAATGGATCTCTATCTTTGATTGCTTTTTCTTTTTTAATTTCTACAGGCTGGTCAACAGTCTGTTGCTCTACACCTTGAACTTCGTTATTTAAATGTGGATTTATCAAAACTGCTTTCTGAACAGGGCTTATGTACGGATTATAATTAGGTTGATAATATTTATACCTATTGTAGTAGTCTATCAACCATGGGTTGCCATAATAAGCGTTTCTAGACTCTGTTAAATTGTACGGATGGATATTGGCGAACGGATATGGCAAATAATGAGATGGTTGGATCAACTTCCTAGAATCAGCTTTGTTGTTTTCAACTGCGTTTTTAATTTGAACTTCTTCTCTGGGTACCTCAAACTTTCTGGTGACATCAGCGTTTTGTGTTGTTTGTTTGTACGAATTTGTAGGATGAGTATAAGAAGATATTCTTTGGAACTGTGTCACGGGATAGTAAAATGGTGTTTTCCCAATATCGTTGGTAAGTAATCTTCCATTGAAATAATTGGGTCGTATTTGCTTAGGTTTTTCTGTAGTCATCACATTAAGTGTGTTTAGCAGATCCATATCATATTTTTCACCCATTCTTTCTTTGTTCGCTAAGGGATCATACCAGTATGAAGGAGCTTTTACCTCGTGACTTCTATGAATTTCTTCGTCATTCATTATATTCATAGCTTCATTTTTTATTTCCTCGTTTGTCGCTTCATCCATTTCTTTGTAAATATCTTGAGCTAAGTTATAAATGTCAACAATAGCATCCAAGTCACTTTTTTTGATAGTATGCAGCAAATCTGCTATGCCATCGATTTCCTTTTCTGTTAAATATCTATCGCTTTCTTCGGATACTTCTTGAACTTTGTGTTTTTTGCAGTTGTGTCCGATCGATCTATGATTGTCTAGTGCATTATAGTAATTTGAAGGAACAACGCCGTTTATTTCATTTGCTGATTTAGTATTAGCATGAATCTTATATTTATATTTTGGATCAGGCGTAACAATTATGTGCAAAAGAGGTTGTACGTCTGGTTCATATTTTTTTTCTATAGTTACTGCCACACGTTCTGTTACATTAGGCTTTTGCTCTGAAATATTAGTCACGTTGAACTCTCGGATAGGAGCGGCAGCTGCCAGGGTGACATTTCGTTTCCTTAAATTGCAAGTGTAGTTCCCGCAGAACGATGCTGCTGTCCAGGTTGTGTTGACGGCATGAAGCTTCCCCGTATCAGGGTCTCGGCAGTAAAACGCTGTAACAGTAAACATAAATACAGATTAGATACGCAGTTACTTGAATTTTCAATTTTGATAATATTTGAGTCAAATTCATAGCTGCATTTTCAGTTTCACCCGTTCGTATTTTTCTGGGAGGAACAGTATAATATAAGCGAAACGCACGTCGATCTGTTACTTTATTTGCAGCATGAAGAGGAACACACAAACAAACTCACTTTCGTATTATATTAGAATGATTCGATGGGGAACAGAGAGATTGAAAAAAGGCCTCGTATTTTATTTTTCTCCCGCCGAGAGTATCGTTCCCTAAAGGCTACTGAAATCACTGAGCATTGTATTGAGGTCCTCCAGCGACTCTGCCATGATAACTATATCATCGGAAAAACGTGATTTTTGTCTTGTCCGTGTTCATTTTAAGACCCACTGTTGGGAAACGCTACTTGACTATTGGAGTTGTTTATGTCACTGATACTTTATTATAATACTAATTGATTCCCAGGAGCGAGCAGAGTGAACGTGGGAATATCTACAAAAATTTCGCAAGCATTCTTTAGTAATATCGTTTATTCAATTTGCCTTATGGAAATGTTATATGAGCTTCGCATTATTGACTTTGATTTGACGTGAATGTAATACGAGTAGAGAATTTGTGTAAACAAAGGAATTCTCCAAATTAAATCAAATTGAAATAAAAATCATGTTTGAATGGTTTCATTTTGTATTTGTGTTGTTGTTTATAGATACCCTTATTTTATCATAATTTTGACCCGACATGAAGATTTTTTTTTATTATACTTTTATTTTCTCAGTTAATAACGATATGACGTCAAATAGACACAAAAATGTTTTGAAATAATAATCCTCGCAGTTTAAAAAATTAAAAAAGACGCTTTAAAATCGCTAATCTTGAAGGTTCTGGTAAGGATAATGGGACAAACTATTTAAATTATTGCATTGTCATCGGTCCTTGATAAGTGTGCAAATTTTTCAAATAAATCTATCGTTTTGATAAGGGTGAAAATCATGTTCAAAGTTTCCGTTGCAAAGATACGTACCAAGCTAATAAAGGCGTGTTAAAAATGAAGTTAGTCAAGCAAATTTTGTCGTTTTAAATCCATGTCATGATTTAGAAATGTGGTAGAGCATTGGAATTTTTACACAAAAAACTCAATTCACAACATTCTAAAAGATACAAACCTTTTGCTTTTAGCACTGCACAGTTTATATACACGACACCCAACACCAGAAAAACCAAAATTCTTTCCGCCATCGTTATTTCACAACATAAAGAAATAAAAACCACACTGCCCTAAAAAATCTCAATCACACTAACTTTTATCAAGACTAATAGGTATTAGTTCCGAATTAGTTAAGATATTTAGTCCTTCGATAATTATTTGTAGTGTTCAAGTTTGAAAACAATAATTATCATAATATTAATTGTTATTAAATAATGGTTTCAATAGGACGCTATTGTGAAATCCGGTGGAGGCATGGACTCATACTGGCACTGTGTGCGTTTGGCTGTAATTGTTATTGATTTGACGACGGTAGCTGTTTTGGTGCGGTTTTCAAACTTTTGCTAATTAGGTTTATACTTTTCTTGAATCATTCCTAAAACTTAACATTGCTTTGACAAACTTATTCTATATTTTTAGACCAAATCTGGTCGAATCTTTCATCTTTGGAGACCGAGACCTTAGCCCAGAGGCTTTACGGCTAACTCTTAACACGGGCTTGAATTAGCGCTAAAACAGTGCAGTTCGGTAAATCACGCGAACGTAAACCTTTTTTTGTTTTTGGTCGTGCAACTTTTCTCATGGCCTAAACAGAATCACTTATATAATCTCACTTATATAATAATCACTTATAGCTGTTAGGATCATGGAGTGAGAAAACATGTACACCTTAATAGTTTTAAAAAAATCATCCTTGATGATACTCAATTACTAAAAAATTAAGATCCTAAATATTTAATAAAATATAAGCAAATAAAAAAAAGAAACGAAAAAAAATGGGCATTTTTGGACAGCTTCTCCTACACATTTTTCTCTCGGACTGCTAGAATGGGCACAAAAAAATCGTCACCGCTTTATGGTTGATATTCCTATTTGATATATTGATATGATATATTTTGGTTCCACTTTTACTATGCGCTACTATGCGCCCTGCTAGTCTGTGGAATGTGCTGCCTGAATGAGTGTTCCCCGATAGTTACAATTTGGGTATCTTCAAATCACGAGTCAATCGGCTTCTAAGGAAGCGTGCTCTATCGTAGATCGCATCATTCCTTAACATCAGCAGTCACGTACAAGTACAGAATATTTACTCAGAAAAAATATTTAAATAATTAGCGACTCTTGCTACTACACAATAAAGTGCAATTCTGGACGTGCGAGCGCTAACTACCTACAGCTATATTAACCTACAAGTTGCCTCTCTGTCTATCGCATAACTCTTGTCGCGTTATCTCTGTCTATCGCGCGGCAAGGGGCACGGCAAGTCCAACCTGTCGACTACTTGTAGCTTTATACCTAAAGTACGGAGTGCGCCAGGCCTGACAAGGCCAGGACAAACGCAATCAATTATAGAAGAAAGAAAAAAATCAGTCATAGGACTGCATGTCAGAAGTGAAAACTTAGGTAGTAATTCACCTACAGTTTTATGATTATTTACGGGATATTTACCGTGGTAGGGTTGTATAAGGAGCTCCCGATATTTCGGCGCAGTTACATGCATCATGTTCACGGGAAGACAATTTGTCTTCCCGTGAACATGATGCATGTTACTGCGCCGAAATATCGCAAATTGTCTTCCCGTGAACATGGTGCATGTAACTGCGCTGAAATATCGGGAGCTTTATAAAACCCTACCACGGTAAATATCCCGTAAATAATCATATAACTGTAGTTAACAACCGTGATAGTTTAAATCAGTAATTCACCTATTCTACAAGAGATGGCGCTGTTTTAAAATACACTGTACAGCGTGACTAGCGAGTTCCATGATTATTGTTCACCTAAAAAGTGCTTAACGCGCCTAAACAAGTTTTCACTTCAAAACTATAAATCTAAAATGTAAGTCACAAAAGGTTGAGAGCCACTTAGTTTAGAATTTTGCGAACGTGTTCCACCTGAGTCAGAGCTATCACGTTCGTTGTGTTCTAATCCATTCAGTTTCGTTATCTAGTTTTATGTCAGTAGATATATGTATAGGCGAGTAATGAGTATCATCATCATCAGCCAGAACACGTCCACTGCTGAGCATATGCATCCCCCTTTAACCGCCACACTGAACGACATCCTGCCATCTGCATCTACTGGATGCCCGCGACTCTCACAATGTCGTCGGTCCATCTAGTGGGAGGCCTACCTACGCTGCGTCTTCCGGTTCGTTGTCTCCACTCAAGGACCTTTCTTCCCCATCGGTCAACAGTTCTTCCAGCGAAGTGGCCTGCCCATTGCCACTTCAACTTGCAGATTTTAATAGCTATGTCGGTGACTCTGGTTCTTTGGCGAATAATATAGTAGGTAATGAGTATAAGTAGTTATTATTTTTCAAGTACGTCATAATACTGTAGTACCTACTCGTACTATTAAAAAAGCACATGAATAGTAGCTTTACCTAGTCTGTGTTATTAAATGACTGCCCAAATAAGAAGTTTTATGGTATTTTTATGAGGTTTCGTACCCATAGGGTAAAACGGGACCCTATTAGTAAGACTCCGCTGTCCGTCCGTCTGTCTGTCTGTCCGTCTGTCACCAGGCTGTACCTCATGAACCGTGATAGTGAGACAGTTGAAATTTTTACAGATGATGTATTTATGTTGCCGCTATAACAACAAATACAAAAAAAAAAGACTAACATAAATATTTAAGGGGGCTCCCATACAACAAACGTTGGACTTGGTGACATTGGGACCAAATTGGAAGTATAAAATATATATATTTTTTTAATCGATTTACACTTAGCGGTAAAATCGGTGAACATACATAAAAAATTATACATAGTGGAACATAGAACCGTCCTTCTTTTTCGTTGGTTGTTAACACAATAATTATCAATTTCAGACCTGACTTCAAAATTTGTAAAATTGTATATTTAACAATATTTTTTTTTTTTTTTAATTGTTTTTTTTATTTTATTTTTTACTTTAGTGAACAACCGTGATAGTTTAAAACAGTGTTTAATTGTATATTTGTATTCGGTGAAAGAATGATGAGGTCGTCCAGGGTAACGAAATTACCAGTTATAACGGGTAATCAACAAAATTTGGCACCGACTCGCACTTGGCCATTATTTATTATTTGTTATATGTATTTTATAGTGTGTACTATAATCATGCCAACTTTGACGCTTGTACGTATTACCGTTTTTACATTAAAGCAATTAAAAAAATACGTTTGTTGTATGGGGACCCCCTTTTGTTTTTACTTTTTGACTTTTTAATCCGCCGTAACATTATATATTCTATGAAAATTTCAACTGGTTATGTATTATGGTTCGAAAGATAAGCCGTTTAAAGGCAGGACGGATGGACAGACAGACAGCGTAGGCTCAGTAATAGGGTCCCGTTTTTACTCTTCGGGTACGGAATCCTATAAGCTATTCATAATAAAGAGTAACCGCGAATTTGGTTGTAAAAAAATCAAAGTATGCTGTAAGAATTTTTCCCATAGAATATCATTAAAACAATCTTCACAATAAAAGAAGTATCGTTAAATGCAATTACAAGCCATTTGCCGAGTTTCATCTGAGGGGTAATACGTTTTTTCGACAAGTGAGGGTGAGATACCCCGCTGGGAGGTTTAACGAAGTGGGGTCGCCGCGCACTACACTGACGAACAAATTTTCACATAATTTTTTAACGATTTCTTATTTTCGTACGGGGTGTAATAGAAAAGTGTAGGTGTTAATCTACTGATCAAAGTTAATAATTTGTGGAACACAAGAACGCTAAATTCGAGAAAAAAAAGCGTAAAAGAACTTGTTTTTTACAAGTTGTTCACTTTGGTGGGTAGATTAACAGATTAACACCCTTAAATATTACTATCTATACATTTCTGTTACACATTATAGACAATTTTTGTATCATTTTTACATTAAAATAAATCTCTAAACGCGTCTCATTTTAAATTTAACTTTAAGAGCTTGATAATTAATTAATTTTTTTATAATAATATATAGGTAATTTATAAAGTAAGTACAACTAACTTAAGACAAAATTTGCAACGAAATGATCTAAGTATGAGAGGTAAAAATCAAAAATACTTACATAGCCCACAGAATCAGTACTTATTTCTAAGATAGGAAGGAATCGCAGTAGTGTGCTGACCGCATTTTCCGAAAAACTGACAACTACTAGCATATAGATCTGACCGGTCTACAGTAGCGCAAAAAACTGAATATAGCTAAAACCTGAGCTAAATGTACACTAGGAGAAAGGCTAGATTAGGAGAAGTCTTATATCCAGAAATTGACAAGAATATGCTATTGATGTTGTTTCATCATCATCAGCCAGAAGACGTCCACTGCTGAACATAGGCCCCCCTTTAACCTCCACACTGAACGACATCCTGCCATCTGCATCCACTGGATGCCCGCGACTGGATGCGCGATGATTGATGTTGTTTGCGCCTTATCAATCAAGACGTCTACCTAGTTCATCCTAGTTCACCCAGTTCTAGATGGCACATTGCATCAGATTCAGATTTTATTAATAACAGCAAAAGTTACAAGTCAGATTTGCATGAAATAAATTAAATAATCTACAAACCGGGTGACTATTAGTAGACTCGATTGGAATGTGTTTGCTGCTTTGAGTTTTACAGTTGGGTGAAAATTAAACCATATGGTCCCGGATAATAGCATTCATTATTCCCCAGGGAAGTGCCAACAAGTTTATTGGACTCATAGGACCTGTCACCATGCTGAACAGGATGTCAAGCAGTTTAGCCAGAGGCATCATCAGGCGGCCCGTCAGCATGTTTGCCACCTTCGGCATAAAAAAAAGCATGCCCGTGGTGCAACTGAGTGGTGATACTTTTTTTAAACCGACTTCCAAAAAGGAGGAGATTCTCAATTCAACTGTTTTTTTTAAATGTTTGTTACCTCATAACTTTTGAATGGGTGAACCGATTTTAATGATTTTTTTTATTCGAAAGCTAGTACTTCCCCTGGGGTCCCATTTCAATTTGGTTCAGTTCTGAATTATATGCGAGTTTATTTATGACAGAATCAAAACAACACAAGTCCGCCAGGTGCACGTAGACCCCAACATATCACATTTACCTCACGCTGATACCTCGAACAGGTAGGTAATCCTTTCTCCGTCTTTTTTAGGATTGTTTTGACGTTTCTTAATGTTCTTCACACTTAATTTATGTCTGAGCTCATGCGGTTCCGATTGTTTCTTTGGAATTGTGTATCTGTTTCAATGTGATAAGGTTTGAAATTGATTATGATATAGGTGTTAAAATATTTTTTTCTAGTTTTAATTTCATTTATTTTATAAAATAATTGCAGTGAGTATAGCTAATCAAGCTTATTTATGAAACTTTTTTTTAAACTAACTACTAATCACACTAATGTGAAAGTTTGGATGGATGAATGGATGTATGTATGGATGGATGGAAGTTTGTTTCTCAATCACGCAAAAACGGCAAGATGGTTTGGATGAAATTTGGAATATATATTGCTTATGTCCTGGATTAACACATAGGCTACTTTTCATCATCATCATCACCGATTTTCATCACCATGTGGGTGAAACTGCGGGGCGCAGCTAGTTTAAAATAAAATTATGCTACAGTATCATGATTATTTACGGGGATATTTACTGTGGGAAAAGGTTGTCATATAACTAGTGAACAACCGTTATAGTTAAAAACAGTGTTTTAAAATCATGCTGTTAATTTTTATTTAGAAGTGTTTATTTTTATTTTGGCATCCATTTTAAAAATATAACAAACATTCATATTATTATATAGTACGTTCCATTCCGTGCCGTGTCTTTTCCACCCCCTGCTTGGTGACGCACAAAAACTTTCCCCGAATGTCATGTTGACGAAACGTTGTATGTGCATGTTCAGAAGCATTTGTTGTATCGATTGATTAGATGTGACTGTAGAAATATATGTGCCATGACCTGCAGACCTTCTTTAAAAATATACATTTAACATTTGTATTAATGGCTAGATGCAACGACGACATTGTGAGAGTCGCGGGCATCCAGTGGAGGCAGATGGCAGGATGTCGTTCAGTGTGGAGGTTAAAAGGGGAGGCCTATGTTCAGCAGGGGACGTCTTCTGGCTGATAATAATTATGAATAATGGTTGCCTGGAGTAACTTCAGGTCGCATTCAGTGCAACAAAACCATATCAAATTCAAATTCCAAGTCAAATTTCTCGAAAAGTATAGCTGTAATGTTAAATGTACCTAGTTCTTTCAATAACCATGATTTCTGTATATAAAGATATCGTAGACATCATTTAATAAATAAGTATTTGAATGAATAAAAAAAAAACATGGAGAAAAGCTCAAATCAGTGTTACTTCAACTTGTATGTTTTATTTGTAGTGGTAGGACTCTTTTGCAGAGTCCGCCCGGGGAAGTACCACATCTTTGCCAATTATTCAATCGCCAGCGAAATTACAGGGCACACAGAGATTTGACATCTTATATCTCGGGGTGACGAGCGCAGTGCATTGCCATCCAGGGTTTTGAACTGTTGAAATTCAAAATTCTGAGTGATGTTGAGCTGTTATGGGCAAGCGTGAGGGCCATTAGGCGAGCGACTTCGCTCGTCTCATCAGTATCATTTTTAAATAAAAGCTACTGCCCGGCCACCAGCTCTCTTTTTTCTATTTGCTTGATACCAACCTCATATCTTGAAGAGTACAAACAAGTAAATTTAGCCCCGCGATGTGAGAATTCTCGTGCTAACTGTACGAATGTGTCTTCATCACGCAATGCAATCATTTTGTTCAGACTGCTTGTATGGATCGAGTCTATGTTGTTTATTTTCTTCGTGGAGGATTAGAAATAATCATCATTCACATACACGCTTTTACGGATTCTATCGCGTTTATTTCACATTATTTTAATTCCTGGCATTTCGAATCACAGTGGATGCCTATGGAACATAATACTCTCGATTCATATTAATATTCATATTTATTCATAAAATGTTATTTTACATGTCAAATTATTCATCAAATTAAAACTCTCCACTTCTCCACTCTCAACTCCACACTCTTTTCCACTCTTCTCCACACTCTTCTTCCATTTATTTTTATCGTGGACTTATAGTTTAAACTACGCTATAATTCTGCAACTATCAGGATGGCTATCACAACCTCAAAAACATTCTGATTTCAATCTTACATTGGGTTTTGCTGTTACTATAGCTGCCTCAGTATCTTTTGTGACTTCGCTAGGCTTCGTCATCCTGCCCGAAATGTTTGGAGTGATGACTCCATAATGACTCCCAGCCTCGGGTGAGATAATACCTAAATAATGACGTACACTATTCAGAGGTTGTTTTGTGTTCTCTTTCATAATATTTTGTTTCGTCAAGGCTTTTATTTCAATGGAAGAAAGTTGATTTGTTGTTAGGTAGATAATATTTTACATTTTCTAGTTGCGCCCTGTGATTCGTCCGCGTGGACAAACCATTTGGAACAGTATATTTTCAACAGGCTTCAAAAGAATGTCTGCTTCGGTGGCTCAGTTGGTAGTGATCCTATTTTCTGTGCTTGGGTTAGATTCCCATCTAGGACAAACATTTGTGTGATGAACATTTGTGTTTGTTCTATGTCTGGGTGTTAATATCTATTTAAGTATGCATTTAAAAATATATATGTATGTATATTAGTCTCTGGCAGCCATATTACAAGCTTTGCTTAGTTTGGGGTCAGATGACCATGTGTGCAATAGTGTCCCAGATGTCCCAGAATGTTCTATTTTATATATTGAACTCGTATTTTGACCCCCCATTGTATGACTCTGAGTTTTTCCAAATGAAGGACCACGTCTCAGTACCATAATTATGTCATCACTAATAACATATACTGGTTAAAGATTCTTGTCTTTATGCACTTAGGCAGTTTTAAGGTCTTTAGTTATTGACCATTATACCTATCTTAGACAAATTAGTCAGCTCCAACTTAGGAAAAGAGGTTGCCTGAAGAATTCACTTCGATGGGCAGCGTTTAAGAAATTACGTGATATTTTCTCGTCCAAAATACCACAGTGCCTAAAGACAGGGACATGGAACATGGAATAAATTAAAAACATACTATCGACAAAAATATTTTAAAAACGTTTTGTGCGAACTGCTAGTCCATAGAATGCGCTGTATGGATGGGTGTTCCCTGATAGTTAGGTACAATCTGGGCGTCTTCAAATCACGAGTGAATCGGTTTCTTCTAGGCAAGCGTGCTCCATCGTAGACCGCATCATCGCTTAACATCAGGCAATAGGCAGTCAACCGCAAGCCTATTACTATTTAAAAACGCTTTTCAAATCATCTTTAAAATGCCCAGATTACTCATACTTAAATGTACCTACTTAACAGATAACTCATAATACATTTATGTAAGTTGAAAAAAGTTTTACAATGCTAAAGCCCCAAAAGTTTTCTAATCAAATTAAATATCAGTAATAATCAACTTATACCCTTATACCCAATTAGACCACTTTATATTATACTCACGCTTTCGGCTTTTCAATGTTGTTATTTAGATAATACCGTAACGGTAGTGTGATAAGCTGAATTTTGGGGATCAGTTTCGGGAAACAGTGGAATTTTGTTAGAATAAATGTTGTGAAAAGTTCACAAAAGCTATTGCCTTACTTGCGCATTAAAAGTTAAAAAACAAAGTTTTCAATTAAAAACTTGCTTTGTTTAATTCTTTAATTTCTTTATAAACCTAAATCTAATCTAAATTCAGCATTATAATGCCGCCAGCATGCTGGGTACGCTGCCAACTGATAGTGGGCTTGGGCATTTGGATTGTCTTTAGACCTTCAACGGTCTGGACAGTCTAACTGTTTATGTACCTAGTGTCAGTGTTAGCTAGTATTTTGGTTTTATTTACTTAATAAAGACAATGAATTTTGATGTGAAAAAAGCTTATGAGACTAAATCCAAAACATTATTATTATTTGTAGCGTAGAATACTGAAATAATGTTTAAATAGTTTTTTCAGAGGCCAAGTGCTGTTATTAACAAGAAGTGGTATTCCAACCTACTTATCTTTAGAAGACGCCAACTGAAATTAAAATGTTACATAAGAAAGTTATCAGTTTTGTTCAAAAATACGATTCTGGCTCCCTCACTGCCTCTACAGGCAGTTGATGGTACTGCACAATTGAGATGGTACCTATAACGAAGGCGTTTGGTATCTATCGATGAATCTTCCAATTAAATCGAAAGGGTAACGATGGCATAGACTTACTGTTGTGTAGACAGGGTTTTAGTAAAAGGTGAAGGTTCAGTGAACTTTATTGTGGTAGGACTCTTGCAGAGTCCGCCTGGGTTCCATACCATTGTAATTCCACCACCATCCTGTGATGTGCACATTATTATGTTCTGATTGATGAGCAATGTTTTCGGTGAAATTACAGCGTAACACATCTAATATTTCAGAGTGAGAGCAGTGCAGCACCGCACATGCAGTGTTGAAATGTCGAAGTTCAGGACTTGTGGGATATCCAAAACTTTGAACGGCATTAGTTATGGTCAAGCGTGAAGTTTACTATCAGGTAAATGACTCGTCTTGTCATAGATATAAAAGAAACTAGTAATAAAAACACATGTTAAATATTTGAGTTGTGAAATTATTTCGTATGTTGTCGAGTGCCCGCAGAATTTTAGATTTTGATGTATAAAAATCTGAATTGTTACCACTGTATAAAAGCAAACCATCGTGGCGTCGGACTATCGGAAAAATTACCAGCTCATTTTAGTATTTACTGTTGAATTTTTTTACTCCTTAAACAAACAATCCTCTTTATTCCGTCCTTCTCCAAAACACGCCAGAACGACTGAAAGGGTTTTTTAATTTTAACATTACATGACAATAATAATACAACAAATAAAAGAAAACAAAAATATTCTCATGTCCTGTCTAAAAATTCCACCCTCAACGACCTTTCATATATCTCTCCAAAGACTAATTAAAATAGATGCGCCATTTACATACTTATAGAGATTTAGTGCCTCCCTTTGTTGCCAGGAAATAACTCTACCGTATTTATAGGAGAAAATTATTGTTACGTATATTTTATTGTGTACAATTGATGCAGTAACGGGGCTTGAATGGTACTTATTAAGGTTAGACTGTTCGTTATTATGTTGCATTAAAATTATGGAGAAAAAAAACTATAGGAGTATTCCAACCAGGTGGGCTTGAGCAGCTTGATCGTCTCTAGATCTTTAAAAGTCTATGGGCAATGCAACTGTTTTAATAACTAACCTAATTAATTTTTAACTTGTGTAGTTACTTTAAGATACATTTCCACCTTGTACAAAATCGTCCTTGCCTTTGCTTTTAATTAATATTTTTTCTCTTACAGTTTTATTTACAACATTTTGATTTAAATCAAACTTAGATACTAGTGAGTACATTTTTTAAAATAATTATTATATATCTTAGGGTTAAAGACCCTTGTCTTTACGCAATGGCTAGTATAAGTGTAAATTCTATTTGAGCTCATTGCAAAATCGCAGAGTTGACAGAATGACATTTGACACTATGCCTAGATGCTACATAAGCAGAAATAACTTAGCACTTAATGCGAAAATAGATTGTCAGAATCAAGTATCAAAGTAACACTTTTTATAACGACCAGCGTTTTTCATTGTACTTCTATAACATCTTTTTCGTATTTCGTGTTTCTTACATAAATGAAAATGCTCCGTCGAAGTGTTATTTTGGAAAGGTACTTGTAATGTGAGAATATTATTAGGGACAGGTCATCACGATATGACCTCAAGGGCAGGTTGGACCAAATTATCGTTTGAAGCATTGTTGTGAAATCTATTATAATGGGCTATTAAATAGAGGATTAGGTATGTCATAGGTGCCTTAGGCTTACATTGTGTTCGCAATCTGTGTATATGGCCGTCAATTTGCCATACCGTGTCGCTGTCTCTGGGTGTCCAATGGCGGGATTTCCAACGCCTGCGCCGGTCTAAAAGTCCTAACAGACAGAACAATTTATCTTTCTCTCCCGTTGATTGGATGGTGGTCCAATCAAATCCGACACGTCTGTTAGGAGTGACACCGAGCGGCAGAAAATGGAACTACGGGTTAGCTTTGACCGCCAACCAGCGTGGCGCATCGAACAATTTAAAAGCGAAATGCAAGATGTTCAGCTCTCTCCCCGTCATGTCATGACCTACGCCTCCGTGGCTTTTTCCTAAGCCTCCCACATTGACCTGGACAAGCTCTCTTAATGTGGTACAATAAATATAATAAAAAAAAAAAAAACACATCAGTGATAGGACTGCATGTCAGAATTAAAAACTTTTGTAGTAATTCACCTATCTTAGACAAATTTGACTACAAGAGATTTTTTTAATACACTGGATGCGAGTGGTGCATGATTTTTGTTCACCCAAAATGTGCTCACTCAACGCGCCTAAGAAGTTTTCATTAAAAAAAAATTGGTAAAAATTTCATGGTAAGTGTAAAATTATTACTATTAGGACGCTGCTGCCCATCCTTCGGTGGTCCTGGTCGCAGTTTTAGGACATACCCGGGTCCACGGTAAACGTCCTGCGATCCCCAAGCCGCCTGCCAAGCGTGGGGATTATGGCAACACCCATATGAGGGAGGCCTTTGTCCAACAGTGGACGTTAATTGGCTGACGATGTGATGTGTGTAAAATTATTTTCCTTGAAACTTTTCGATGGATTTTTACAGGAAGGATCTTTCATCTTTTTGTCAACGACAGAAAACGTAAATGTATCTATCGTAAGTATTCCGTGGAAGCAGCAACTAACATCAATAAACAAGAGATACAAACCCACATACACTATTTCAGAAGTCTCTATATCATTAGCATGTCAAAGCGCGAGGGGAGCCGCGGGCGGTAACGTACACGTATCTCTCCTATTCAACTATACATCGCGGAAATAGAATGAAGCGATATGCCTTCATCATCATCGTAATCACCATAGTAGTAGTTAAAGTTAAGGTTTGTGACAAATTTGACATTAACAATAACGTATTACTATTTTTAACCAATACTGTCCCACTGTTGGGCAAAGGTCTCCTCCATTTCCTTCTATAAATCTCGGTTCTCCACCACCTCTTGCCAACCTCTCTGGAATGAGTCAAGATCGTCACGGCAGCGTTTCCTAGGCCTTCCTTGACTGCGTCGTCCATCAGGCACCCACTGTGTGACGATCCTGGCCCATAGGTCGGAGTTCATACGCGCCACATGTCCCGCCCAATCCCATTTTTACTACTATTTTTTACTATTATCCGTTTTTACACTATAATAGTATTGTGCAATACCATTGTAACGTGACTGCATGTTGTATTATCAAACTTCACGTGTATTCGTTGACAGATTACAGCTGACAACTGTCAACGAACACAGTATATAAGTTGCGATTGCGTTGTAACTGCTCTCACCGGACGACCCCATCGCCGTCGTCACCTCGGCGGCGTTGGGCTCGTCCGATCCGACTGCTCCTGGCAACAGGAAATATTCAGTTTTTGGTATAGGCGCCGGTTACCACAGGCACACATACACACAACGATCCCGCCGGCGGGATCGGAGACCCCCAGGATCTGTTAGAAGATCGGTTAGATTCTCTCCAAATAATCATTCAGTTCAACAACCCACTAGGGCCCCAGGGCACACCCCTTCTGGGATGCCAGGGCAAGTCTAATCCACCACTCCCGGCGACGGTCCAAGCCGAGGCTCGTACCTCCGAGGTGCCCTTGCGCTTGTCGCCCAAAATCTAAACCATGTTGGCCCAACGCCCTCTGCGTTCACCAACTAGTCCGGTCAAGCTGTAGAGGCCGCAAGGCCAACAGCAATAAGTCACATTAGAAAAAAAAAAAAAAATTTAACTGCTCTCAGTTTGTGCTCGAACCTCGAAGCGGGATTTAGTGTCAACGAATTTTGTATCTATTGTGGAAAATAGTATAAGTGGTGATCACGGAACACTATTACTCCTAGCGCAGAAGAAAGCCAACTGTACAAAAAAAAGGCGGTATCGAAATATGACTATTAGCGCCGCTTGTGGGACCCCTTTGGAACTAATAAAATATGGATTTGACATAACATAGATACTTAAGTATTCATAGGTAGGCTGTACTGAAATGTAAACATTGCTGATTTATTTTTTAACTATTATTAAATTCCAGAAGTGCACAGAGTTGTTATTTATAACAAAAAAAGTCACAAAGAAGTAAGTAAGTCACGTTGGAAGATGTTTGTTTTGGGAATCAGTGCAAGGTCACATTTGCGATTATTATCATTAATTTTTACAAAATAAACAGAATTTTTTCGTATTCGATGGAATTAATTTCTCTTTCAGCTCTTTTGACGTTGACATCAACAACTTCAGTTCTGACATATTAAAAAAAAAAAAAGCTGGTATCTCTATAGCAAACCCACCTACTACGTCAACCAGTGAGAGAACAGTTGACCGGGCCTGGTGGTAATGATGCTGTAAAAAGCGGTGAAAAGGAACAATTAAAAGTAATTTCTGTAACCTAAAGTGTTTTTTTGGCAGAAAGGCTAACACTTTGGTAGCTCCTGGCTCAACTCTACACATAAGATGGTTCATTTATAAAAACCATTTCAGTAAACAATATTACCCATTCCAATAAAGTACCGCGGAACATCCACGAGTTCCACGCTCTTCGATATTTACCTTCAATTTGCCGTAACATAATACGAAACGGAATAATAAATAATGATCGGTGGAAGATTAATGGAGATTCGTACGGATACTATTTGCAAAGGTGTATGTGAGAGGGCGAAGTGAAAAGCGGGAGCGAGAGCGGGTAAGCTCAAACGTCAAACATGCAGCTAGGAACTAACTTTATTATCGTTCCTCATCTCAACACGGAGAGACCTTGGTAAATCCCTTAAGAATTACAAAAAACCCCCCTTTATTAAAAAAATTAAAAATATTTATTTCACGGAACATGGTTTGTTACAATTGCAATAATTGTGACTGTGGGAAGATATTACGGTTCACCATGTTCCAACCGAATAGTGTGCGAAATAGAAGACAATCATCCACATATCATAGATTGGTGGAAATCGCACACTGTGCGTTTTAGGCGTTACTTTTTTGCCTCACACCTGCAATTTGTGGAATGAGCGACATTTCCGAGTAGCTTTAATATGGGGTTCTTCAAAAAGGCTCTTAATAAAGTCTAGGGTCGGCAACGTATCTGTAATGCCCCTGGTGTTTCAGGTATCCATAGGTGACGGTGATCGCTTACCAACAGACGGCCCATCTGCTTGTTTGCTACCTATGGCATAATAAAAATCATCTCCTAAACCACTGGACGTATTTTATTGCGGTTTTCACGAATATGCTTAGCTATGACCAGATTGAAGACTATATTAGTTTGCGCAAGGGTCGTATTAAAGGAGGAAAAAAAGGGTTGAAAGTTTATATGAAAATCTACGCGTACGAAGTCGCGGGCAACAGCACTAGTAAATAAGTAAAAGTAGTTGCTACCTAACATCTTAAAACAAACGATACGGCTCATTTATTACCGCTCGCTCTTGTGATGAACCACCTACCTTATATCCTTGTTAGCGCGCGCCAAGTCACGCTTACATCATAAACTGTTGAAGTCGGAGCGGCGCCAATTTCGCGTCAGCGCCACTTTGGTACGGTATACCTACTTACCCCTACTTACCCTGCGGTCTACTGTTCCATATTGGAGAGTGATTCTGCAAAATTTACTTTGATAATTTGATTACCTATACTTAGATTGTTTTTATTCATCACTGGCAGCGTCCTGCGGTTTCACCCGCTGTCTTACAGGTTTTTTTTTTTAAATTTATGTATTTACAAATCAATTGATGTTGTTTGTCTCGCTAAATCTCGAGAATGACTGGACCGATTTGGCTAATTTTGATTTTGAAATATTTGTGCAAGTTCAAGGAAGGTTAAAACGGTGATTAAATGACTGGACCGATTTGGATGAAATTCCGTGGGTCATATTAGCGAGGCTGAAGGCCGAGCTTTACTAATACGAAGTAGCGGGTATCAGCTAGTTATAAATAAAAAGTAGATTATAATTGAGATTCAAAACATTTTATTGCTATCTCTGGATCTGGCTTTGGCTCTGGCTGTTCCTTTGGCTTTGGCTTTCATTTTCAGTTTGGCGTGGCTAGACTAGACTTAGCATGGTTACAGAACGTTTATAGGACTTTTTTTAGTTTTTAACATAGTGCTTTCTATTCACTTGAAAGCACATATTGGATCGTCCAACTCTGAATAACGCGAGGGCAGATAATAGCAATCAATAGCCAGATCTGGGCAATTGTTCAACGTTGGCTGCGAGCCAACTGCGGCGCCGGCTGTAATGCGGCCCGTGATTGACACAGTTTAACCTCTCCTTTGTGGGGGGGGGGGGGGAGCTAAAAGTTTACTAAGTGATATGTACTGGTACACTGTACATCATCATAACCAGCCAAAAGACTTCCAATGCTTAACATAGATCTCCCCCTTTAACCTCCACATTGTACATAACTAGCCATAATTAAGAGTAGATGTAAAATAAAATATTTAAGAATTAAATAAAAAGAATAGAAAAGCAAATGCTTTTTTACACATTACATTTAACACATACATTTTTGTATTAAATAATAGCTGCAACGAACACAGTGAATTAGTGTGTCCTACCCGCGTAGACACTCTCGTTCAAGGTACTCCACGAGTTCAAATTTGCCCAGCGAGCTATCATATAGAATGAGTTATGTTTGGAGTTTCTATACGGGATATAATTCGAAAAGTGATGCGACATAATATATATTATCAAAGTTACCGATATACAGCTTCAGCATATCATATTTCCACTGATAGGTCTTCTCTCAGAGAGAGAGAGGATGGACTTTAATCCACCGTGCTGACTCATTGCATGCTGGTGAATATCATTAGGAATGTTTTTTAACTTGTGAAGTTTCTTAGACATACCGGTATCCACACGACGATTGCCTTCACCGTTATTGAAGTTTTCGTTCACGATGGTATCGAATACATAATTAATTTAAATACTTAATAAGTGATCAGTGCAGAACCGAGGATCGAAACGGGTGCCGTTAGATGGTAAAGCGCAGTTACTGATAGCTCAAAAACTCAGTAAACTGAAGCAGGCCAGCTATATTGATCGAAGAACTGATAACCGATGGGATAGACGAGTTCTAGAGTGGAGACCACGCTTAGACAAACGAAGTGTATGTCACCCTGTGGTCAGGTGAAGTGGTGACCTGCGTAAAACGGCGGGTATAAACTGGATGCAAAGGACTGCAGACCGAGCTCGAAGCGTATGATGAGGAGGCCTATGTGTAACAATAGACAATCGAAGACTGATGAAGATGAACAAAGAAAATATCTAAAGTTATAAGTGAAAGTTTCCTTCTAAATTCTGATTAGCAAGAGCTGTGGAGTGTTTAACTATTGAGAAACTACCAGGCGCACTCGTCCAGAAATCACACTTCCTATACTATACTTGGTCCAAGCATTTATTTTAGTATTTTTTTAGCGATGAAAAGAATCAAATTTCTGTTAAATCTTGCGACTTTGATTTTATTTACTTCTTTTAATTTCATCGTTGAGTGTTTGAGTTATTGTTAGTCGGAGAAAAGGTGGGTTTATCATAAAGGTGTGTTTCTTTGATTTCTTTACTGTTATTCTTTCAGGATTTTTCTAGAAAAAATATTTTTTGCGTATTAAATTGTAGACAAATTTGAATGGCTCTGACGCTAGTACAAAAGTAGAGTTTTTTAGTTAACATGGTATCTGTATAATCTTTGTATGTTATTCTTGAAACATTTTTCAATGTAGAAGTCATTTTTATGTTTGTAAATAAGTTTTGATACCTAAAAGCACATCTATCTAAACTTGTCTAAACATTAAAGTGTACATTCATGGTTTTTACACTGGTGGTTTCCAACAACGCAAATCCAAAAGGAAGGTTTCCGCCTAAATCTAAACTTCTAGATGCCAACAGATTTGTGTAGATTGAGATGAGATGGTCATTGGGTAGGACGTGGAGTCATCATAATTACAAAAAAACTAACTTTTATTTAAATGATACTTTTATTTTTATTTAAATGTTTTAATTTTTATTTTCTTATTTTACTGCATATTGTATTGTCAGCGGATTTAAAGGTGTATGCAAAATTCCAGAAAAGAACTGTTTTTTATAGAGCTATTTCAGATTCCAATATTTGACCTCAATAAACTAAAATAAACACACATTACAAAATAAATAAAAGCTTGTAAAAATACATTTGATTACACAACGTCACGTGACGTATATCATTGAATAGGTCTTTCAAAATAAAAGTGAGGCTTGGTAAATCATTTTGTTTGTTCAAGGGCAACCCTTTGTAAAATATATGATCGGCCGAAAATATCTTTGTCGGGGTTTTCACTTTGCTAGATATAAGGCTACGAGACCGGTAGACCATTTCAAGAATAAGGAAAAGAAGAAAATGTAAGGGATGTTTACAAAAACAATAAAAAAGAAAAATGGAACTGGACCGGACACATTATAAGGACAAACAGAGAAAAATTGACGAAAGACATTATTCAATGGCACCCTAGAAATGGAAATGACGAAGAAGACGTCAAATAAAGACATAGGAATATGATTTGCTAATGAGACGGAGAATAAGAGAAGAAAAGTACGATGAAAAGAACTAGGGGGGATTGTTACACCTAGTAATTTTTCCGGGAACAATGCCCTTAAATCCAGAACTCAGTACAGTTTGCACACTACTAGCGGCTGAATGACTGGCAATAGTTTGGTATTTCCCCAGGTGGAATCTACAAAACTCATACCAGTTCAAAACTCCGCATGACTGAAAAACGCAGGTAAAGCCGCGGACAAATAGCGGGCAATTGTGATGTGCCAGGTGTCTAAGAATTTTTAAAGTTCCCTCTTGAACCTCTCTTGAAAACTTTTAAGAACAAAAGCGGACAGTTGACGAAAACAAAATCCGAGTAATTCAATTTAAAAGGCGCCAACGGAAAATAATTAATTGAGAGGGACAACTTTAAAACGTTAAAACAAAGGAAGCTTTTGTGTCACGCATAAATCGGTTTCTTCTGGGCAAGCGTGCTTCATCGTAGACAGCATCATCGCTTAACATCAGGCAAGATGACGGCCAAACGCAACCCTATTCCTAAATAATAATAAAAAAACTGTTATTCGTAACTGGCCACGCTTAGCTGGTTAAATGTTATTGTTTATGTTACGAGTAAATATCTGTCAGATGCATAAAATATAATTCCAGCTATGCATCTGGGGTAAATAAGGTCTCATTTGACTTGCAACGGTAACTTTAACTATGCTAGTGACGTTGGTGCAACGCATTTCACAGTAACTGCTAAAGTCAGCGTTACTGTTATTGTCAAATTTGTCATAAACGTTTACTTTAACTACTACTATGGTGCAACCAAGCCTTATACAACCAATGTTGTAACATTACATGCTTCTCTCCTATCGATGCGTGCCTTTTAGTAAACACGTATCAATCGACTGCGTGCGTAAAACAACCAAAATCAAATCGAGATCTCTATCAAATAGTAACATCACTACGAACGTACTAAACAACCTTGCGAAGGTACCCAATATACTTTTTATTATTATAGATAAACAGTCGTGATTGCTAAAACTAACACGCGATCGTAACGTGTGCCGTTTTGCCCCGTCCTACCCTCGCGGTCGCGCGGTGAATATTTTATTGGGAAAAATCGATGGTACGGAGAAATGGATGGTACACAATTATAATATATCTGTGCACATTTTTAGGTAAAAATATGTGTGAGTTTTTTTCTTCTTTTTAGGATTCCGTACCCAAAGGGTAAAACGGGTCCCTGTTACTATGACTCCGCTGTTTGTCTGTTTGTCTGTTACCAGGCTGTATCTCTTGAACCGTGATAGTTAGGCAGTTGAAATTTTTACAGATGATGTATTTCTGATGCCGCTATAACAATAAATACTAAAAAATGGGATAAAATAAATATTTAAGGGGGCTCCCATACAACAAACGTGATTTTATTTGCTCGTTTTTGCTCGATATTGATAACGGCAACAAGCAGACGCTTGAAATATTCACAGAATATTAAGTTATATATTCACTTTAAGAATAGCTAGTTAAATTAAAATAAAACAAATATTTAAAGGGAGATCCCACACAACAGACGTGATTTTTGCATTTATTTTTTATAGTATTTGTTAGTTATAGTAGACAAACAATCAACAGGCCATCAGTGATCACCTCCGCCTATGGACACCTACAATTCAAATTATTTAATTCTCAAGTAACCATGGACTCAGTCATAACATTTAGACAATGCCCGGAGCATTGGCGGTGCGTTTCCTACCTTTCAGGACTCTATTCACTCTTCGTTTGAAGTAATTTAGGTAATATTTCGAGGAGAAAACCGAAGGTGGTATGCCATTCCACAAATTATAGGTGCGTAGCAGAAACAATCAATTAAAACAAACAGTGCATGACTTCCACGCAAACGAAAAAAAGATGCGTACCTTTAATAAAACTAGCCGACGATGATCAGACACTTTCCTTAGCCCGATCAATTGATTAATAGGACGCATTCTTCTAATCAATAAAATTGGTCGATGAATTGATTAGTAAGGTATTAATTAGTAGAATAAGCGATGGTGGCCGGGCGATAGCATGTGTGCTTTACGAAATGACGGTACCCGGTTCGATCCTCGGCGTTGCACCAATGACTCATTTTGTACTTAAATATATTATTTGGTAAAGAAAATGTTCCATCGCTCGCCGCTGGCGCATGGCGCCGCGCCTACTAGTTTTGTGACGGGTATATGCATCTCTTTCCGTCACACAGATTTTTACGGCAGCTGTACGTTTCTTGAAATAGTTGATAGTTTTTCTGCCGGGTGTGGGAACAACTATCGAAGAGCTACAAACGTCTGTGGTGGTTTTAATATCCCAGGAATATTTGAGAAACTGCGTTTTTAACCAGCCTACAGCAGGGCTCAATCATGCAGCCTCTTAGGTTTACGCCCTCTTAGTTCCTTCACTATTTTCCGTTGACAGTTTTCAAATCTCTCTGAAGGCTTTTGGGCTATATGTTCGAAATGTTAAAGTGTACTGATAGCCTACAAAAAGAGTTGGCAGAAATTGGATTCAGAAAACTGAACACACACAGACTGATTGATGTAGTAGCCCTCCTTTTTTAGTTGTTTTGAATTTTATGAATCTACATTTGACTACCAACTCCTAGTTGGTAAGGAACAATTTAATTATAAATCGAGTACGCAGATTTAAAAGATATTTACTCTGACCTAGAAATACCTAGATTATATCTCTTATAATTATAGGGAACAAGGAAGCCAGTAGAAGGATATTGGCTGATGGTGTTTGAATTACTCTTGTAGCATGGGCGTAGGGGGAGAGGTAGTTTCAACCCCTCTTCCTGAAAAAAGGAGAGGCGAGGCAGCATTTCATGCAAATTTTTGTTGTTTAATTTCTTTGAATTTTGTCTTTTGTAATGCTGATTCTCTGATATTTTTTTACTCAATGATTCATGTTAAAAATACTCCGCCCTGTCGGACAAAGCAAACTGATAAATACGATAAACCAACGATAACATCTGAGTGATAAATAATATCGATAAATTATCATAATTGTGCGTAGTGACAAGCTTTTAAGCTAATGATAGCATGTTATTTAACGCTATTTATTTAACAAATAGCACTTGTAATTAATAGCTTTTGAAATCTATGAACTATAAATTGGATATTAACCCTTTATTTCGCAACGTGTTTGAGCTGATACACTTTAAACAAAAAAATGTTTTGCGAAAACTACAAATTTATTGTTATAAATAACTTCACTATATTATTAGGAATACTATTGCCACCTAGTGATAAAATAATGAACCCACTCCTGCGCACCGTCTCTTTCTAAATTGCAAAATGGCACCGCCACGTCATGGAGCTCAACGACGCTCGGTAAGTTTTTATTCCAAATAATGATAATAGTAAATATTTCAACAAAATACCACTATAAATTGTTTTTTAGTAACTGCCTTCAACTAAAACATGTGTAAATAGCATTTGATTATGTTTTGTTTTGATGCAATCTATGGAAATTTTTGTATGTATCACCGATAATACATCGCGCAACATACGGTAAACTAGCTCTAGTTTTATTTGTATTACCGGTGATACCTTGCGCAACAACTAACAAAATAGGTTTTATGATTTAGAAACTTATTTTAACCTTTTTATAGGCTGCTACAGGAATATAAAGTATAATAATAATCTTTTCATATTGTGTTGGTATGACGGACATCTGTGCTTATGTATTTTTCTGGTTTTTAATATATGGCAATGTTCTCGTGTTGTGTGAGCTGGTGCGCTTATCGTGTCTATAAGCTTTTTGTACGTTACACCTACCGTTGACTTGGCATGCGATACATATTACGCAATTATACATCATACTATACACTAACAAGCTACCTACTACGAGCTTTTGGGTAATGCACCTAACACTTTTTTGGTTTTGAGGGAATGCTGCATGTTTTCCTGTTTGCTTTTAACAGAGGATACAGTGGGAGAGAACCAAGAAGATCCTGGCATTAGTTCCTCCCGAAGGTGCATCATCTACGGATTCGTCAGCTTCAGATGATGAAGTCATCATTGAAGATACCTCAGTTCGTCGTCGTCGTCTTTCTGAGGACGATAATTCAGATTTCAGCTCCGAATCACGATCCATTCCATCTTCACTTGAACAAATGAACATTCTTGATAGTTCAACATCAGAACAGGAGCATGATAATTCATTTTCCCTTCTTGCCCAGGAAGAAGCAGCTCCTTATAGACCAAATGATGTATTTAATCATTTTGACGAGGAAACGGTTCCCCTTACTCCAGTGGTAAACGAAATGTTCCCACCAGAAAAGCAGTATGATCAACTACCAGTTTTAAACTCAGTGTCATCTGTTTTGTCTCCAACAATTACACCTGTCATCCAGAAAACACGATCCAAACGGAATACAAATCAACAACCTAGACTTGTAGTGAAGAGAATAAAAAAATACCAAAAGCCACCTATTATTTTTCAATGGAAAACGGGAAAATTCAAACATAGAGCAACAATTGAAGAACAATATTTTATCCCTGCCGCTGAAACAACTAAATCGGCATTAGATTACTTCTTCAACTTCTTATCTGAAGACATAATAGACTACATAACAGAACAAACCAACTTGTATTCCGTTCAAAGTGATCCTACTAGATGCATCAATGTCACTAACACAGACATGCGTGATTTCCTGGCTGTGACAATACTGATGGGTATTATAAAAATGCCATCATATCGGGATTACTGGAGCAAAGATTTCAGATACGGACCGATTGCAGATGTTTGCCTCTTAAGAAATACGAACAAATCAGGCGCTTCCTACACTTTGTTGATAACACACAAGTAACAGATGATCGCTACTTCAAACTGAGACCTTTACTAGAGAAAGTCAGAAGAAACTGTTTGCAGCTTGAAGAAGAATGCAAATATAGCATTGAAGAAATGATGGTCGCTTACAAGGGCACCAGAGCTGGCAACAGACGCCAGTATATGCCGAAGAAACCGAAGAAGTGGGGCATCAAGCTTTTTGTTCGAGCTGGAGTTTCAGGACTGGTGTATGACTTTCTCCCTTATGGTGGAGAGGATACTTTTCGATTTTGTTCTTTTACAGAGTATGAGAACAGTCTTGGGCTTGGAGCCAAGGTAGTTTTGGCTCTTTGCAAAACAATAAAGAAAAAGCTTGCCAATGTCTATTTTGACAACTTTTTTACATCGCTAGAGCTTATCCACTTCTTGCGCGAGGAGTATGTGTGAAATGTGACCTGCGTCTGACTGCGTCTCTGTTTTATGCCGAAAAGGAACTGTTTTACAAACTTTCATTTAAAGTATATTTTGTCTGTTTTTGTAATTTGAGTAAATAATATTTTTTTGATAATTTTGCTATTATTTAAACTCTTTACTCGTGGACAATGTAACAAATATGATACACTCCTTTCCCCTGTTACTTCTCTGTACATTGCGCAACGTAACATATTTGATACATACAATATCCAAAAAAATACAACAGCTGGATTTTTTATTTTTTATTTCTTGACATATTTATGAGCCATATTAACGTAATATTTCCAAAGAATACTAAAAATAAGGAAAAAAAAACTTGGGCTTTAAAGGGTTAATAAAGTTGAATCACACAAATATTGCAAATGTGATAGTTTATGTGTAAGTGGGTATTTGACTGCACTCGACCCCGTAACAGCTGATAGTACGAGATCCGGCTGCAGAATTACTTCGGTCATCGAGTTTTTGCTTAAAATCAAATTTTAGAATTCTGCAGCCGGATCTTAGACAATGAATGGATTTGAACGTAGTTGGGCTTAGAGGTAGCTCATAACCAAAAAAAAAAAAAAAATGACAATTATGCTTTTGTTTTATTTATGCTCATAAATTATGTCTATGTGTATACCCTGGTCAGATCCTATTCCTTGGACGATTGAATGTCTGAAACAAATCATTACCATATCAGTGAAGGAATGTAGCCGGCTTTATTCCCGGCTCGGAAACTTACGAACTTGGGCCAGAGTTAGCGAGAACTTAGAGATTGTCAAACAACTAAGTCTGAAGTCTCCGGCTTAGATGTTGCTTTGATTATTTTGGCCGGAGGGCCGGAATGTAGTTCTTAAGGACAAAATAGTCTGAGCATGATTTAAACGCTCCTATTTAAAATATATTTTTTATTTTGAATTCAACATTGGTCAACCAAATATATTTTTTTATGATACTGAGTGACGAGACGAGTGAAGTCGCTCGCCTGATGGCTCTTCACGCTTGCCCATAACAGCTCAACGCCACTCAAAATTTTGAACTTCAACAGTTCAAAACCCTGGATGGCAATGCACTGCGCTCGTCACCCTGAGATATAAGATGTCAAATCTCTGTGTGGCCTGTAATTTCGCTGGAAACATTGCCCTTCAATCCGGAACACAGTAGTGTTTGCACACTACTGCTTGGCGGTTGAATAACTGGCAAATAAACGAAAAACAAAAAAAAAACACTAAAAAACGTACCTATTATAATACATTATTTTATATGTACAAACACACACATATTTTATATAAATATACATAATTAGTATCTATGTAGATACAATTGCAGTAGAATCTTTTTTTGTTCATTTTTTCCCTTTGTTAATTTTTTTTCTCTTTTTCTATTTTATATTTATTATTATTGGCCTATAATATTCAACAGTGGACGTCTGCTGTCTGATAATGATTATATTTGCCTGGGGTTAACACCAAAGCTACGCTAGGCTACTACCATCCGTAAAAGCTTTCCGGCCAACTCCATCGAAGCCGGATTAACATGCCGGGAACTCAACCCTACAAAGGATTTAGAGGACCTGCCTATTGAATCTGTCCGGAATACCGTATGAGAGATTACTAGTTGTTAAAAAGTTGTTTTGGTTAAGTAAGAATCGATAGTATTGTTGCGACCGGGGACGGGTAACGACAGAAACTATATTTTATTCAACAGGAGCATACATGAATTTTACAATTACCATATTTATATTACACGGGAACTACTCACTTGTTATTTATATTACACGGGAAATACTCACGTAAGATTAAGCCGGTTACTTCGACTATAGTTTGAACCACATTCGGCGTACTTTTTCAAGGTGAATGCGCGTGCGCGGCTGAGTCTCGCTTTGCAATGCGGGCCGCCGCGCAGTCGAAAGTTCTGAGGTAACAAACATAAAAAAAAAATAGTCAAATTGATAACCCTTCTTTCCAAATCCTCCTTTTTGGAAGTCGGTTAAAAAGGTGGCATATTTCACTAAAAACCTTGGGGTGTTCGAACTCTACTACGGGCACGCATGAGCACCGTTTCCCGTCATAATGATGAGGTCTTGAAACACCAGGCACATTCTGCATCCTCCTCCTGAACTGAGCCAGCAAGTGGGCATCAGACAGCCCTTTACCTGGACCTCTCATGCGACGGGCCAGTCCCCCCCCCCCACCCCCTTTCCCAACTGCCACTTCGGGACGACAATTCCTGACATACTTATCTGCATACACGCAATGTGCGTCGATAATACTAATGCTAGAACGATGTAGTACAAAAAGCTTTTTCTTTATTGACAGTTCACAAATGACTGATATGAAGAAAAAAAACTGTTTGTTAGTTTGTACACAATTTTTTTCGACTGTATTTTCGATTCAATGTTGGTCCGGTAGTAGAGTTGTTGATAATGATGAGTATAATGACCTCCTTTTGGCTTTGGACAGTCAATATGCGTAACCCGGTTTATAATAATATACATGTATATTGTAGGAAGGTGTGTTGTATCAAATTTAAGATATGTACATAAAAATATAATAAGAAGAAGCAAGTAAGTAAGGAGGTTTGTTCGTTATCACAGATCATCTTCGCATTGAATTATTGGTAAAATTATAATGATATAAAAGGCAAAAGGTAGGTTAAATATATAGGCAAAAGTAATAATGATATAATAGTATGCACTAAGGGAATAAAGCAGTGTCTTACGTCGCGGGCGGCATATTGAACCCTGAGTGTTACAAGGGACTCTAGAGTTATAGAGTCCTGAGTAAAGTGAGGGGTTCAAGCTGCCCAAGACGAAGACAGGCTTTATTCCAGAGGAGCATACTCTACTTTTCACACCTTCTGCGAGACAGTAAAAAGCCATGGCTCTTTTCGTATATGTGTTTTGATATTTCCGGTAGTAGATTATTAATAATCTCTAAAGCGTCTCTGTTGATAAACTCTGGAGTAGAATCACCACTGCAGTGACAATTTTTCTTATCCTTCTTTTTTCTGTGAGAATCACTATCGCTTGACATTTTTAATTACCATAAATCTATCTATCTATATCTATCTATTCTATACATATAATAAAAACGTAGAGATAAAAAAATCTGTAATTGCGAGATAACAAAAAATAAATCACACAGGGCGTCTTAAAATAAGCAGCTGAACACGATAGGACAGTTTTTAGAATTTTTGTCTGTTTGTTTGTTTGTTTGTTTGTTTGTTTGTTTTTCCGCGCACATCTCCTAAACCACTGGACGGATTTAAATGCGGTTTTCACGAATATGCTTAGAATTTACCAGATTAAAACATAGGCTATCTTATATCATTTATTTTAATTCTTTATTTTTACATAAACGAAAATAAAAATCAATGATTTATTTCTTCGTTACCCGAAACGTAATATGAGGATCGTCACATAGCCTCAAGCAAGGAGATCCAAAGTAAAGAGAATGTTATTGACATAGCCATTAAAATTTTGAAACTGTCAACTGTCATTCGGTTAATCAGTTTAAATTTAAAGAAGGTTCCTTAACCTTCTTAGATGAATGAACGTGTAAATCAAGCATGTTATAGGCCTTACAACCTCTTTGGTGATTCATTCCAGTGCATGGAGTAGGAGTGTGGCGTACTCGTACTCCTTGCGCCAACCTTCGTGAATTTCATTCCAATTTTCCACGACGTGTGGCGCTGGGGCGCGAAAAGAAAAAAAAAAAAAAGAACACCGATTTTCAAATGGAATTGTCATTCGCTTTTTCTAAGATTTGTCTAAGATTTTTCTTTGCATTAAATTTATAATTTCTTTCGGACTCAGCTATTTTCTTCCATTGTCGGTAGCTTAACCCTCTCCTTCTATATAAATAGTACAAATCCACTATAATTGGTGACCACTGTATGGACCGTACACCACCGACAAAGGTCAGAATGCCGCTAGATCGTACTGATAGCACTGCGGCTGACACGAAGAATAAAGATGATGACAATGTATTCCGAGTTGGCGTGCGAATTCCACCGTTTTGACCCGAGAAGCCGGCGATTTGGTTCGCCCAGATCGAAGGCCAATTCGCGATTTCCAACATCACTGCAGATAGCACCAAGTTCTACTATGTGATTGGACAACTTGACCCGCAATACGCAGCTGAAGTCGAAGACATCATCGTCAACCCGCCTGTGACCGAGAAGTACGAAAAACTCAAGCTGGAGCTAATTAAACGTTTGTCCGCATCAAGAGAAAAAAAGGTACAGCAACTTTTAACACACGAGGAGATAGGTGATCGTAAGCCTTCTCAATTCTTACGTCATCTACGACACCTAGCAGGCCCCGGAGTTCCAGAAGACTTTTTACGCATGATTTGGACCAGCCGCCTACCGAACAGCACGCAGACCATCATTGCTTCGCAGCAGATGACGTCATCACTCGATGTGCTGGCAGACCTAGCCGACCGCATACATGACGTTGTCCCTATAGCCCAGGTCGCATCTACATCCAGTACCACACCGGGAAGCTCCAAGCTCCATATTACATTCTCATGGTTTTATTCTATGTTAGCATTTAAAACACAAAATATACCGCATCCTATTTTAATACAGTCCCGCGAATAGAAATATTCAAAAAAGGCCCTTTGTACATGAAAATAAACCTATACAACAAAATTCCGGACGCAATAAAGAAAGAAATAAATAATAACATTTTTCCAGAACCAACTTTGTAAGTTTCTAACCCAAAAATGTTATTACGAGATAAAAGATTTTTTCGACGATAAATTTTAGAAAATTATAATTAGAAAATAAATATCGATATATAAATAGTTAAGAAAGTAGCGTCATAAGTTTTGTATCATCTCATATATAATTAAGTAACATATCACACTAAGTATGTTTTTTTTTTGTTTTGTAAAATTACTTCACCCTAGGTTAAGTTTGAATAGTATATATAATATTTATGTAATAGATTTAACTATACTTAAATTTATATGTTTGTCTGTGGTCTGGTTTTGTGAACAGCCACTACATAATTCATTGCTGCACCCTTTATGCAGGGTATATAAACTTAGCTTTTAGAAGAATACAGTGTATATTTGCAATAAGAATAAGAATATAGAAATAATTTTATTTTACTGTGATATTTTAACAGATAAATAGAGTAGTTCCATTTCATGGCTTTTTAATCAAGGTATACATACAAATGCACGCGAAATAAGAAATAACTATCCAAGAGCGTGTTAAGACAAGCATTATGTCAGGGTTCCGTGGCCAGCGAAACTGGCCGGAAATATACTTTTAATGGTTTAGACAAAAAGAAAATTTCAAAACATGCTCTGCACTGTGGTCACATTATCTTTTTGATTTAAAAACTTATTTATTACTTTATTTTTATTTATTACTTTTATGATTCTATCAATACTTCACACATGGCGACTCAAAATAAGCAGCTGAACATGTTAAGGCAGTTTTTAGAATTTCTGTTTGTTTGTTCACGCACATCTCCTACACCCCTGGAAGAAAATGCGGACGGATTTAAATGCGGTTTTCACGAATATGCTTAGCTATGACCAGATTGAAGTATATGCTATGTTATTTTGCGCAAGGCCGGATTAAGGGAAGAAAAAAGAATTGAAGGTTTATATGAAAATCTACGCGTACGAAGTCGCGGGCAAAAAAGCTAGTATTGTAATAAAATTCACAAAAAATGACCAAACACCGTCTTTTGTTTCACATTCTTTGTAAACGCACCTTTTTCTTTTTTAGTTCTGCTTATGGTGGCCAGTTCGATTTTCGTACAAACCTCTTTACAATGCCATATGGGCTTTTTTTTACTTTTTTTACTTACTTTCCAAATTGAAAACACTTTATTCCCTAGGGAGTTTCATACAACTTTATATCCCTTAAGAGATAATGCTTTACTTTACGTTGAGGTTACATGATAATATGTAATTGGACATTGTCGAGAAGGTGGTGTGAAAAAAATCATAACGCATTCTAAATTTACAATCGCAAATACTAAGTGAAGCCACAGAATAAAGTTCTAGTGTTTTCGAGATAGCGAAATCCTAGTTCTCTCCGGATAGTAGTTCAAAAACCTTATTAGAACGTGGTTCGTTCCATAATGAATGTTTTTGCCGTTGTTTTTACGCTGTTAATATTCATTCTCGTTTGCTATTCACTTTATTTGGAAATGTTTTTGATAAACTAGTAGGTATTTAGCAAACTATTTTGTGTTATTTCGATACAAATTAAAAAAAATGGATTGCAATAATTTAAAATGGGCAAGGTAAGCAATTTAATAATTTTTTGTCTTGGTTATTTAACTTGGTACTTATCTATTTTACCCAAGGGAGGGTAAACGTAGCCCCGAAGTTCAGTCCAATGATGGTGGAAAAACAACCCCTTTTCCGATTTTTAGGGTTCCGTACCCAAAGGATAAAAACGGGACCCTATTACTGAGCCTACGCTGTCTGTCTGTCCATCCTACCTATAAACGGCTGTATCTTTGGAACAGTAATAGATAGCCAGTTTTTTTTACAGAATATGTATGTTACGGCGGATTAACTAAAAAATAATAAAAAGCCAAGAAGTAAAACCAAAAGTTCTCCATACAACAAACGTATTTTTTACGTATAATTGTAATTGCTCTTATGTTGTTGTTGTTGTTAAATGGTAACACTTACAAGCGTCATATATGGTATGATTTTAGTAACACACTAAAGCATAAAAACAAATAATAAATAATGGCCAAGTGTGAGTCGGCGACAAACTCGTATTCATTACCAAGTTATAACTGGTAATTTCGTTACTTGGATGACCTTACATTCTTTTACCGAACCCCAAATGAAATATTTTACTTATTTTGATGTCGGTTTTTTAAATTGATAAATTATTGTATTTTGTGGTGGTACGGAAATCAAATCAAATCAATTTATTTGCTAGAATCACATCACATCATCAGTCAATTAACGTCCACTGTTGGACAAGGCCTCCCTCATAGAGAGGGGTGTTGCCATAATCCCCACGCTTGGCAGGCGGCTTGGGGATCGCAGTACGTTCACCGTGTACTATTAGGACGCTGCTGCCCATCCTCCGGTGGTTCTGGTCTGCAGTTTTAGGACATACCCGGGTCCCGGGGATTTGCTAGAATACATTACAATAAAGAGGTCTTAAAATTATTTTTGGTGTCATAGTATTCAGTCTGCAAGCACACGTGCAAATATTCTTAAACTAAATAAATTTATTATTATATTAAATTAGGTATTATTATTATTAAATTATATTATATTAAAAAAATCGACAAATTCCTTAATAGTATAAAAACAATGCTTAAGTAGCCACTCCGTTAACGATTTTTTAAATTTGAAACCGTCCAATAATTTTATTTCATTTGGTAGTTTATTATAAATGTATATGGACATATTATATACATATTTTTCGTACAAGTTTTTTCTGAAAGGAGGTTGGTACAATATAACAATAGGTTAGTGAACTTGGCTCTTTTCTGGCGGGTAATAACTTGACTTCTTTTTTGGAAATATACTGGGTGTTCTTTGGTAAAAATACAAATGTCCCTAATATACATACATGGCAAAGGAAGTATGTTGCATGTTTTAAATAGAGGTCTGCAACTGTCCATAAACCAAGCTCTGTTTATCACTCTAATACATCGCTTCTGTATCTTGAATACTCTGTCTATGTTGACTGAGTTTCCCCACATTATCAGGCCATATCTGAGAAGAGATGAGACGTGACCATGATATTCCATCAACGCAGCCTCCATAGACACAGTATGTCTAACTTTTTTAAGAGCAAATACGAAGCGATCAAGTTTTTTACACAATGTATCAATATGCATTTTCCAGGTAAGATGTATGTCAAGATATATTCCTAAAAATTTATAATTGTCAACGTTATCTACTCTCTCTCTCTTCCCGACTATGAATCCCACATGGTGGTGGGGTCAGCCTTCCTTACTTTTCTCCTTCACTTCGCTCTATTCTCGACATCGTCTTCGGAAGCCTTGCACTCGCTCATAATCATATAATTAATGTCAATTTGCAATGGATTAGAGTTATAAGAGTTAAATTGAATTAATTTAGTTTTATTTATGTTAACATTCAAATTATTAGATTCCATCCAACCCTCAGTACGCGAGCTCGACTTGCACTTGGCCGGTTTATTAGTAATATTGGCCATTCTAGTTTAAGATTGTCCCCTTTTATGGATAGCTTAAAATTATAAAAATGGTTTCATAACAAAATTGAATATTTTAATCTAGGAAACCCTAAAGATCAAAACATGATGACATTTCGCTGAATAGAAACAATAATTAAAGTTATACTTATTTGAGCTTTTCTTCCTGTTTTTAGACTTATTTATTCCAATTCAAGATAGAAAAATACATTACAAGCATACATTATATGAAATAAGTTATTAAAGATGAGTTTTTTAATTATCTTTACGTTTTTTTTACAATATGTGAGTTACAAAATCTTAATTTGTCAAACTAGGATTTTTCTTTTTGCTGCGGTTGGGTGAATTGAGATAGACCACTGAAGTAAGATTTTTTTCGAGATAGACAGAACACAAAACAGAATAGTAAGCTTCTTTTCTTTCCGTCTCGATAAAGGACCATTTTTGAAAAGCTTTTCCCCTCCACAAATACACTGAACTATGTAATTTCGTATCCGTTCGTAAGATGAGTGTAGAAGGGAATTGGCTCTTACATCCGCACTGAATATTATTGAGTTATCTCATCCCATGCCCGGGAGATTTAATATAATAAATAAGAAATAAGGCCCCAGAAATAAGGGCAACGAATAAGCCCTGAGGCCGCAGACCCTAATTTTTCCTGTCACGACTTCAACTCAGCGTATTTTCGAACATATCAGTCCCGCAGTCACCAAATACTTTTACAAGAGACGACACGATTTGTATTTTTCATTACTCATACTCGGAAAGTAGGTCTGAAGTTGCCTGAGGAGCGGGTTGAAAGCAACACATTTCAGCCCTGGGGAGAATTACTTTCAACTGACAGTGACAGTTGACAACTGACAGACACACAAATAATAATAATAAAACTAGTTATATTTTCATATTTATTGTATTGGACCACATTCCAACTTTTTTTTTTCCCAGAGGATTATGGTTCCGTACTTCTCGTGCATTTGCCAGTGTCAGTTCATGTTTTAATTTTTAGTTTCCTTGTATTCGTAATGAAAAGCAGTGTTTACCTTGGGGTTAAATACTTATTTAGTTCCTTGAACTATTAGCGCCCTCGCTGTGCTCGGGCGCCAAACCCCGTCTCAGGATTGTATTTTTTTTATGAAAAGAGCCGCAAAGAATCATGCGGTTTTATATATAAAAAACGTACAGTATCATTGGAATAGTTACTCCGTCTTTTGTCTTTGTCGATCGAGTTCAAAATTTGGAAGAGAACAAAACACGGCGTAACTATTCCAAGACTATGTCATGTTTATTGATAAGAGGGTAATAGTGCTAACAAACGTGTGAATTCGGTTGACCTCTGGCCTTCTTTGTTTGGTCGGTGACCAACGGGAGAGAAAGAGAGGGAAATATGTTATTTTCACTCTTTCTCTCTTGTTGGTTGGACGGCGGTCCGTCAACCAAATCTACAAGCCTGTTAGCTGCTTAAACTACAAAATTTATTGAGCAATATCGGCCGAGTGGTAGCTTGTGCACTTTCTAATCTGACGGCACCCAATTCGATCCTCGACGCTGTACCAATGACTTTTTACTACCTAGAAAAATTATGTACACCTTGACTTTGATAATATATAGTTTGGATCTGCCTTTAAACTCAAGCTAGTACCGAAAAAAGCCAAATACTGAAGGGGGCGAGGTAAACACGTATTGCATACACTGACATATTCTTACTAGTTCTACAAATGCACACTTCAATATTGAGCGCACACAACTGCAAACGATATGATTAAGTAAACGAAACTTCTTTGTGGTCGTATCGTAGTATGTAAAAGTCCGCGCCCCATACGGCCGTCACGTGAAACTAGGTTAGAGGGGCGTAATATTTTATTGCCTCCAAATGTATGGATTGAACGGGACTGTTCAGGAAAGTTTATATTTATTGTTGGCTGGCGACGCCGAGACCGCCTTGTACGTATGAAGTAAGCGAATGTCTACACGCTAATGTAACCATTTTATAGCAGTGGATTTGTCAATCTAAGTGCCTTACTTCTCTTTACTTAGATTCATCTGACCTTCAACTTGACTGATCATAAGCAACGATTTTTATGACTACAACAAATGGGATTAAGTAACAGTTTCCAATTATTCAGGTCATATATTTCATGTCTGGATGATATATTTAATTGGTATTAACATTATGTTTGTTTGTTTCAGATAAAATGCCGTAGCTAAATATCATGATATTGAAGAAGACCCTGACAAGATGTCGAGTTGGAATTCCCTGATATTTGTCCTACTCTGCGTCACCGGGGTAAGTAAACTTTTACCATAAGTTAATTTTAAATTCAAATAAGCAAAAAAATATCGAAACTTTGAAACAAAACGTCCAAGAAACAAACGGCATTATTAAGAAACATTAGTTAAAAACTAGGTATATCTCATACAAACAAGTTTTTTACTGAAAAGTTGTACATTGTTATCCTAGGTGTGAAAATAACTTATTTAGGCCCGAGACGGGGTTTGGACTCGAGGGACTAAATAAGTCCTTAACCCCGAGGTAAACACTGTGCTTTTCATTACGAATACAGGGAAACTAAAAATAAAAACATAAACTGACACTGGCAAATGCACGAGAAGTGCGAGACCATAATCCTCTGAGAAAAAAAAATTGGACATGGTTCAATACAAATGTAAATGTGTGTGAAAAAAAAACTAGTTTTTTTAATAATTTTAGTGGCAGTTGTCAACTGTCACTGTCAGTTGAAAGTGATTCTCTCTCGGGCTGAAATGTATTACTTACTTTCAACCCGCTCCTCAGGCAACTTCAGACCTACTTTCCGAGTATGAGTGATGAAAAATATTTTTTAAACCAAGCTTTTATGAAATTAGTGATCGAAACGGTGTACTGAAAGTACGGTATAAAATAAGACCAAACACTGCCAGTATACTATTATCTATCGAGGAGAGCATTTATCCACCGTCTCCATCATCAAATCAGCTCGCTGTTACCATAATATTGTATTGCCATCAAAACTTAACAAGTATGCCAAATTTCAGCTCAATCGAACACCGGAAAAGGGGTCAAATTTAACTTGCAATATTTGTTTACAGACAGACAGACACTGGTACAGATGAAACTAAATAAAAGCTTGTATAAATAAAACCAACTACTACGACACACGAAGCAATTAAACTCTAGATACGGTTTATTCCTCTAATTTCAACTTCTAGTTTGTAATATAACCTCCACAAATAACCTGGAGAATATAATTTTCTGGTATTCAGCAATAACATGAAACAACATGCCACGCGAACATCGCCGGGTAGGAAATCAACAGAGAAACAGCTAGAGATCTTTCATTCTAAATGTACACGTCTCTCCACCAAACAACGCATACAAAATACTACAAACAAGTGTGACTGATAATGGCAACGTATAACGTAGAGGAATTTATTTCTAAACTGGATTAAATATTTAATACTTATTATAATGATTTTTTAGCCCTATTGATGCCGAGTAAAGCAAAGTTTTTCACCCTTGACCCGGGTATGTCCTAAAACTGCGACCAGAACCACCGAAGGATGGGCAGCAGCGTTCTAAATAGTACACGGTGAACGTTCTGCGATCCCCAAGCCACCTGCCAAGCGAGGGATTATGGCAACAACCCTCTCTATGAGGGATGCCTTTGTCCAACAGTGGACGTTAATTGGCTGATGATGATGTGATAATGAAATTATTAGAATGACATATTTTTTAAGATTTATTTTTAACTGTTGACGTGTAATTATTATTATGAATAAGGTTATCATTATCATGACTTCGATTTGAACGTGACTTACTCGAAGGCCACTGTTTAGTCTGCCAAAAGTACGATATAAATCTACTTTTGCGCATTTTCTCGTAACATTACACGCTTTTTGTTTGTATATTTGTCTTTCAATATCAAATTTCAGTAACTTACCAATGATATAGAGAATTAATTTTAAAAAATTAAAATAAATAATTAACTTAGAATAAAAATAATAAATACACTGGCTTACTATAATTTTATTTATAACTAGCCGTCCACCCCGGCTTCGCACGAGTGTAAGCTCGGCCTTCGGCCTCGCTACAAAATATAATATAGCCTATGTCACCCGGGGATAGTGTAGCTTCCCAACAGTGAAAGAATTTTTCAAATCAGTTCAGTAGTTTCGGAGCCTATTCATTACAAACATACAAACATACAAAAATAGATACAAATCTTTCCTCTTTATAATATTAGTGTAGATGTAGATTTAAAGTCAATAGTAAATACATAAATCAACAAACAACCGTATATACAGGTACCGGAGAGCTGTGTATAACTTTTGGTATGGATATATCCGGTGGATATTTACTAGACTAGACAGCTATACATCTCTAATTTGCTACTCTGTGCATGCTACGTTACTGCATGTTATAATTAAGCGGTAGTAACACTATTCTGTTGGAAATAATAATTATGCAAATTGTTCATTACGGCATGAAGCCGTCCCGCTCACGGCCCATACACTTCTAAGACAGTACTTGTGATTTAGACGTCAGTTTATAAAGATATAATGTTCTAGAAATTACATAACCTAATAATCAAAATTTAAAAATGCGAAGGTTTGTGAGTGTGTATACATTTGTTTCCGATCAACTCTGTAACAACAGATTTTTGTTTTGATGAAATTTAGTATGGAGGTTGTCAATAACTTGGATTAACATATAAAAAAAACTAAAATATAACGGTTCCTCTGGTAACCTGCAGGAACCGTATATTTAGCTTTTGCAAGAGTAACCACGGAACGCAGCTAGTAAAAACCAAATGTTTGACATTGTCATCAGCCAGAGTTCTCTTTTACACATTTTCAACATTGAAAAAAGCTAAAATTCGTTATAAAGTATTTTTTTATTTCGCTGTGTTTTATTTTGGTGGAAATGATCGAAAAAAAAACGATTAATCGAGTTTTTTTCGAACTCTTCCACCATCTTATAAAATATCAACATGAAAATTGCTTTATAGTGTTAGCGATGTTATTATAAAGTAAATTTTAACGTTTTTTTTTTTTCAAATACACGCACAGTGATTTTTAATCGTATTTTTTTTGGAAAATGTGTGATAGTGTTAGGTATGCCCAGTGGGTGCGGCATTATTAGAGAGTGCTCGTATTTCACCATGACAGGAGATTGGTTACTGTTTACACGTCTATGGTGAAGATTCGTAATGCAACATTCCAGTTAGAAGTTAGAAGGAATTATTGTCCAGTCAACCTAACAGCCTAATTTTAACACAACTTTGTCCCTTAAAATTTTGAATACCTACCTTTATTATCTTAGTTTTGATGACTAAGCATGTTTTATTATTATTAATATTTTTGTTTTGGTATTTAATATTTTAAAATGCAATTAATTAATTAATATATTTTTATATTAATCTTCAATTATTATGTTCTATTTTCTCACTTAAGAAAAATTCCAATGACTTGTAATTTGCCATTTTACCAATAAACTACCAATGACTTACGTGGGAAGCCTTTGCGAAATCTCGCGGTTCGAATATTTTTGAACGCTGACCATTTATGCGTAGTATTAAATATCTTCCCAACACCAAGATCCTAGTGCTTCCGGGTCCTGTAGCAAGAGCATATCGTACTAAAAAGGGACCGATAGTATAACCATTAAAATTTTAGACTCGTGACTGGTCGCACCGTCATCAGTGTTTTGCGACAATTTAGTAACGAAAATCATTTATTATTGTATTTTTTATCACGAATATTTCTGCGTTTGACCACCAACTCGCCTGTTGGTAAGCGACAATGTGGTGGAAGATGAAACACGCAGACTTATAAGATACCTATTCATTCTCGCCTTGAAAACGCCCAGATTATATCTCTCAGGAAATAAGCAAGCCGGCAGGTTGTTCCAATCCTTGGCCGTACGGATTAGAAACGTAGAATCGAAACGTTACGTTTGGTACGTATCCAAGGAAAGTCCACAATGTTTTTTTTTTTTTATGATACTGGGTGACGAGACGAGCGAAGTCGCTCGCCTGATGGCTCTTCACGCTTGCCCATAACAGCACAACGCCACTCAGAATTTTGAACTTCAACAGTTCAAAACTCTGGATGGCAATGCACTGCGCTCGTCACCCCGAGATATAAGATGTCAAATCTCTGTGTGCCCTGTAATTTCGCTGTATGGGTGGTAATGGTGAATGGTTTTTTAACGGAAATAGTGTTTTTTTGTTATAATTTTTTTATATTACAGATATTCCTTATCAAATAAAATCTTTGATTAGGAAGGTTGACATTGGGGTTCCCCAAGGTTCAGTGTTGGGATCCTTCTTATTCCTAATATACATCAACGATCACGCTAATTGACTCTCTTATTAGTCATCAGTCTTCCTGTTTGCAGATGGTTGGTAAGCATGTGGGCATTAAATATAAAATAAGGAGCATCTTGACAGAAATAAACGTTTGCTATGATTACGAGACTAGACTGATAGCGTGGTCACTACATGAAAACCCTCCCATAACAAGTAAAAGTTACTTTGCACAGCAGGTAATGCTACCTATGTCTAGCAGTGGACTAACATTTACAGGCTGATTATGATGATGAATATCTCGAGACACTCTCCTCGTTACATATATGACTAAAGTAAAACAATCGTGAAGCTAATACTATAAATGTGTGGATAAATGAACGCAACTATTAATTTCAGCCTCATGAAATGATCTCCGCAACTATGTAGATAGATAGAAACTCTTTATTGTGTACACTAGACATAAAAATTACAAACAGAAAACACGTACGAGCTAATGCCACAAGTGGCGGCCTTATCGCTAAAAGCGATAATCTCTTTCAGGCACTATATGTTAGTTTTGACAAGTAATGTTTGGTACAGGCTAAACTGAACTCGACAGCGCACAGACATAAGCGGCGTCAAGTGGGCATGCAAGCTTTTTATACTTAAATAATTATAAATAAACAGACTTCATAAAAATTTCAGAACTGGACCTAATTTAAATGAAACCACACGGGAAGCACCAACTTTGAAATAAAAAAGAATCATCAAAATTGGTTCACCCAGTCGCAAGTTCTGAGGTAACAAACATAAAAAAAAACAATTGAATTGAGAACCTCCTCCTTTTTGGAAGTTGGTTAAAATACAGCAAGTTCCTTCAAGTAACATCATTTATTTATCGCAAGATCCTACAATACAGCTAAGGTGGACGCTCCAGACACAATAATCAAGTAACCTGCCTAGAACAGACTCAGTCCCACAGAGCCTGTAAGCGATCTATCACGGTCACTCGTCACTCGTATAATAGGCCATTGTGGGAGTATCAGGCTGCCGCCGCCGATACCTCCATTGTGACCATCACTGTATGTTATGTGGACACTTTGCATCTATAGCACGGATTTTTTCTTATACATTCCTAGACGTATCTTCCTAATGATTTCACGATTATTACACATTGAACACACTTTTAATTACTACTTTCTTTTTAGGATTCTGTACTCAAAGGGTGTAAACGGCACCTTATTACTTAACCTACGCTGTCTGTCCATCCTAATTTTTACCGACTGTATCTTTCGTGAACGTATTTTTCAATTAGCTCTCTATTACTATAGCTGGTTGAAATTTTCACAGAATGTACCGTTACAGCGGATTAACAAAGGAATTATAATAAAGTCAGCACGTGGTTTCTCACTATGGACCTCATAAGCGAGCTCAAAGTTGCACAACGAGCTATGGAGAGGGCTATGCTCGGGGTTTCTCTACGAAATCGAATCAGAAATGAGATCAGTAGACGAACGAAACTTACCGACATAGCCTACTGGATAAGCAAGTAGAAATGGAATTGCCACTTCAACAGGGCACATAGCACGTAGAATAGATGGCCGAGGGGGCCGAAAGGTTCACAAATAGAGACCACGGACCGGTAAACGCAGCGTAGGACGTCCACCCACAAGATGGACAGACGACCTAAAAAAGACCGCAGGGAAACACTGGATGCAAGCCGCTTCCAACCGGCATTCGTAGAGATCGATGAAGGAGGCCAACGCCAAGCAGTGGACTAAGTTTCCTTCAATTTTGATTATGCGTAAAATAATTTATCTAGGTAACATTTGAAACTAATGTAAATTATGAACTCAAAGATCAACTTATACGTATCAATGGGTATAGGTACCCTGGTAGGTGTGAACGCCTCCAAATCAACTAATAACCAATTATTAGTGACATCAGTCACTATCACTACAGACTCGTAGTATAAAACAAAGTAGCTTCCGTCTGTCTGTCCCTATATATGCTTAGATCTTTAAAACTGCGCAACGGATTTCGATGCGGTTTTCACTATCAGTTAAATAATTTTTCACGAAAGGTTTATGCACATAATAAAAAATATACCCGTGCTTAACCCGGGCAGGTCGGTAGTTTGATATAATATAGCGTCCCCAAAATACAATAAGTATCTGAAAATATTCATTTAGACGTAAAACTGTATTTATAGCGAAGTATTCATGTCAACAAAACTGTACATAATTAAATACAGATTATTAGGACGCAGATTGGGAACACCAAAAAAATAATTTTTTTTGCTATTTAATACCCCTCCCGATCATAAAGCCTAAAAAGCAAAACGACCAACAGCACTTGTACCAAAATGACCAACTATCAGGTGGTCTGTAAAGCAGATCGTCTATACATACTAATGTTCAGCTGTTTTTTTTCATATGTTAGTAAGAACATCATAGAACAGGTGTAGAAAATCTCGTAGCCACATTAACCACAATCCATTTTAATAATTAAGGCTATTTATTAGTAATTTCACCAAGTAATAAAAAAGTAAGTTTGTATATAGGCTAAGTGGCCACCCCTAACGTCAGTTTAACGGCCACCCGAGGCGGTTCCCTAGCTATTTAAAATTAAGTCCAATGTCTCTTTCATATAAACTACAAAACATAATTATCAATAAAACTGACTCTAAAATTAGTAAATACGTAATTTGGTTTATTTATTAGTATATTGGCACACAACAAAATATGGTCAAAACAATTTAAAACTAGTACATGACTTGTACAATTTTGAACTAAACCATATTCCTAAATGTATACACAACATGATTATGGTTTTTTTCAGTACACATTTGGTAACAATAAAAAAAATATTAGAAACATATTTTTAAATATAAATATTAAATAATTTTAATTAAATTTAGCTACATTTATGAGCCGTAAAAACAATATCAAAAACCAAACTACTATACTTATTTTGATGCCATTTCTATGGGACCAATCTAAAATGATATCCTTACATATAAAAAAATATAATTATTTTACCAAATCAGTTTATAAATGACGGAGTTCTGAGGTAAGAAACATAAAAAACCCACCAAATTAAGAAACCCATCCTTTTTTGAAGTCAGTAAAAAAAACTACTGTAATAATGTATATGATATTATAATATAAACAAAGATACCTACACAACGAAATATATTTACAATTACTTTTAGCAGTTTTATGCTTACAAATTAATTTTAACGTCAATATCTTCGTTTCATTCTATTGTATTTTCTATCTCTTCTGTATATTTATAGTGAAATTGTGCCTCTGTACTTTAATTATCATCGCAGTCGTTTCAATAAATTGAAGTCATAAAAATTTAATATCACAAATAATGCTAGTCTCATTTCATTACCCAGGGTTGTCCATCAAGTAGAAATACAATAAACATTGAGAGCAGAGCGGCGCAATAAAGAGGAAAACGAGAGGCAAACAATTTCGCAAAATCGACACCCCTAGTCCGCGGGGACTGAGGATGGTTACATGCAAGATGGAAGTATCTAAAGCGGTTACCCTAGTCCGATGTAAAAAAAGCGAATTAATCCACGGTTGTTAACATCTTAATTATATGTCTGACATTGATCTGAAGCCGTTAAGATGATACTAACTGATTACCAGTTACCAAGGAAACGCGTCTTAAAAACGAACTAAAAGTGGCAACCAGTTCGCCGCCGTCGTGGTGATCGGCTGAATTCGGGTTTGGTTGTGCTGCGATCTCTATCACTCTCTCACACAAGACGATCTATACATCTCGCTCATACACTACGTAGAGTCAACGGCCGTGTAAGATAAAACAATTTATATAATTTTTTTGTTTTGCTAAAAATACAGTAATTACGCGTAAAATGAAACATTTTTCTTGTCTCTCACAGAGCGTGGGTAGTTTGTGCAGTTTATAAAGACACATGAAGGCCTTTTATTACAATTATTTTTGCTACAACTCTCAATAGCTGCGATGTGTTGCCGGACACTCGGAGTGCGTGACTGAGAGACGGCTGTAACGAGTATGATAATGTGCCTTGCATTCGTCTAGTCAATATGGTGGCGGGCACAACCTATCTACAGGTAAAAATATCTTAGGTCGGCCACATAGAAACATACAAAAACATTACCCCGATGCAGATGGGTAAAAAGGTTTTTTTTATGTGATGCATGAATCCGTCCCTAACCCGTTTACGGCCAGTAATATGATGAGATCCTCAGGACGATTCCCTGGACATGATGGTTATATCCGTTGCGCGTTCAAATAACCTTACAACGTAAATATTAGATTGACATCGAGCAATCTACTCGTAACATTAAGGTTTTCAGTGTTTATTGCTCATCCGGGAAGGATCGTGGTATGGGGCAGTGAAAAATCAAGATTTGTTTTGGAAAAGTTACCTTTATATTTAAGGCCCCCTTTCCCACTTTTGGCAATTTTGCTCTCCTAGTTTTTTTATTTAATAGGCTTGCGTTTGACCGCCAACTCGCCTGGTGTTAAGCGCGATGCGATCTACGATGGAGCACGCTTGCGCCCAGAAGGAACCGATTCACTCGAGATTTGAAGACACCCTGATTGTAACCATCGGGGTCTTTGTTTCATGGTTAGCTTAAATTTATGAAAATGGTGTCATATCAAAATTGAATATTTTATCTAAGAAACCGTAAAGACCGATTTCGCTTAATAGAAAAAATATACATATATATGAAATTCACACTGATTAATTTTTCTCCCTGTTTTTGGATTCATTCAAATACCTATTTACCAAATTATTTCTACGATATCTTAATATACTGATTTCATAATTATGGAAGGAACCGTAAAGGTCCATATCCATTTACAGCTAAGTAGGTATACTTTGGGCCCGGGTATGTCCTAAAACTGCGACCAGAACCACCGGAGGATGGGCAGCAGCATCCTAATAGTACACGGTGAACGTACTGCGATCCCTGCCAAGCGTGGGGATTATGGCAACACCCCTCTGCCTTGTCCAACAGTGGACGTTAATTGGCTGATGATGTGATGTATACTTATCGAAAAATATGAGGCAAACCTCAAAATTAGAAGTAACGAAACGCACGACTGTGTAAGCTCCATGGTTTTGCTCCGCTAAATGCGACTTTAATACAATATATTAAGCTTTATGGTCATCTGTAGTAACAAGCTTAGCTCAAAAGTGGAAAAACTTCGCCTTACGACTAGCTGATGCTCGCGACTCCGTCCTCTAGTTCCCCATTTATTTCCCTTTCGCAAAAGCCTTGTAAGTGGACGGACCTTTACGGCTCAAAGGGTAACCTGCCAAATTTCTGCTTCGTGGGTCAACTAGCTTTTTAAATTTTATAATGATTCAGTTAGTAAGTAGTATTTTGCTTTTTTTATGATACTGGGTGACGAGACGAGCGAAGTCGCTCGCCTGACGGCTCTTCACGCTTGCCCATAACAGCTCAACGCCTGCAATGCACTGCGCTCGTCACCCCGAGATATAAGATGTCAAATCTCTGTGTGCCCTGTAATTTCGCTGGAAACATTGCCCTTCAATCCGGAACGGGACAAAGTAGTGTTTGCACACTACTGCTTGGCGGTTGAATAACTGGCACAGGTGTGGTACTTCCCCAGGCGGACCCCTGCAAAAGAGTAACTACCACTACAGTGACACTACAGTGGTTATAATATATTATACTAGCTGCGCCCCGCGGTTTCACCGGCGTGGTGATGAAAATCGGTGATGATGATAATGGAAAATAGCTTATGTGTTAATACAGGACATAAGAAATGTATATTCCATATTTCATCCAAATCCATCCAACCGTTTCTGCGTTATTGAGTAACAACCATCCATCCATCCATCCAAACTTTCACATATATGATATTCACATATTTTTTATATATATATATATATGTATTGACAGGGTTTTGTAGAACAACAAATAATCTTTATAAGAAAGACCCCTGTATTCTATCCGCCTATTTCTCCGTCTATTCATCTCAGATCACAATATCTACGAAATTATTTTATAAACTTGTTATTTTCCTACCGACAACAATGATTACCTCTCAGTGTTACCAATTGTCCCCAAAGTAGGTCGCGCAAATTATCAATATCTGGAGAGAAAGGGGAAAAATCCAGAAGAGCTACGTGCTGGCAATCACTGAGATTGGGTACCGTTTGAATGGGATAGTTGATGTACCAGTTTAGAGAAACGCGTAGAAAATTGTAGTCAATAAACGTCCACAGTTTCATATATAAATATAATATATACTTGTATACAATTTATATCGAAACAAAAGTTTTTTACCAAAACCAATACATTTACGGCTCAGTTCCCTAATGTTTGTTCGATTTGCACAACACAACATCGTCAAAACTCGTGAACCGTCGTTGAGTAAGCGAGACGATGGTTCGTCAGCCAAGTTGACGTGTCTGTTGGCTCTTACGGTGTGTTACGGCTTGTGCATTGTGCAACTATCGCGTGACTGTGGATCCAATCAATGAGGTTATATTACTAGAGCCGGCAACGCGAGTTCACTGTTTGTAACACGAGTTTGAGCCGGCCGGCTCAACCTTGGTTAGTCTGAGCCGGGCGCTTGTCGCGACGTGCCGCGTCGAGAAGTTTCAGTTAATTCTCAAAATACCTTCGTGTGTGCTGAGATACTGCACCAATAACTCAGAAAAAGTAAAGAAAACACACGGAGTGACTTTTCACGGGTAAGTTACCTATTTATCAGTCAATCATACGCACGAGTTACAATATTTTCTTTTATTTTGCAACGAACTCCCGCGCGCTCGGAGTCGGTGGCCATACTTCGGCGAAATTCATAGACTAACAGCATTTTATGTACGTACAGATGTGACACTTTAAAAATGGGTAGTATTTTGTTGTGGTGCGGGATGATGATATCTGTAGTTAAATTTTATTTGAACTTTTCTAAAGGTTTCCGCGGCCGGGCCATGAAAAAAGAGAATAATGGATTAAATTTGTTCAAAAGGAACGAAGCGAAGAATTTTGGTTGCCTTCGGACTATTCCCGCATATGTTCCAAAAATAGTTCGGACTAATTTTTTTAAGGCCGTCACACACTAGGCTATAATATATATTTCTATCTTAAGATACGTTACCCCTGGTTACCATACATTTTGTACTAAAATAGAGGCCAGAATTGATGGTGGCCTACGATTGGTGGTTCTTCTGGTGACTCCTGCTCACATAAATTTTGTATGAAAGTAGAGGCCAGTTAGACAAAATACAGAGTAGGCAAAATACACAATATGTCGCATCTGCGCGCGATACTCGTTATCTATAAGAACAGAACCCCCACTCCGCGCGTCCCGCGCCCTGCCCCGCCGCACGCCCGCGTGCAATGATTTTACTGGGAATAGCTCCTCTATGTACGCAGTACAATATAACCTCATTGGATCCAATCTGGCTGCGTATTGAGTCCAGCCATATTGAGTATAGCCGCGATTAGTACGTCATTGGGGCAATTTTGTAGTTTTTATATGCGTACGGGTATCACAGACACATTAATGTTAAAATGAAAAGGTTTCTAATTTGTATGTGTGCATTTTTGTTCACTCGGCTTGCAAATAGTTAAATGGATTTGGACGAAATATAAGGTTTTTTCTAGATTCTCACTTTCCACATTCTCTTCGCGATCACGCCTTCTTTGTTTATTTTATAGATGAGGGGTTTTCCGACTTCTATGGTTTTTGAACTGGCAAAACACGTAATTTATCGATGTTTTTTTTAGTTTTGTTTTGTTTAGCCATCGTTAAAAGAAATGTGAATATATTTTTTGTTCCTTAAAATCTGACCAAATGTTCTAAAATCTTTAAGCATATAAAAAAATCACAACACTGCAATAGTTTAGCTTCACAACGGCTGAACCAATTCTGCTTTAATAATATTTTTTACATGGAATTTGATCGAGTGTTCAGAAAATCTGTTCAGCCGTTTAATAGTTTAAAGATTAATAGCTATTTAATCGGACTTATAATCAACCGATTTCAAAAAAGGAGGAGGTTCTCATTCGACTATATGTTTTTTGTACGTTTGTTCCGTGATTACTCTGACAATTATTAATTTTTATTTGCCAATTATGTTTTGATGACTATTTTTTTGTTTGGTAGGTCATACTTTAGGGGGGTCCCATTTATATTTTAATGTAATTGATTGAGCACTTAAAAAATACAAGAAAAAATATACACAAATGACGTTTTGGTTTATGGTTCCCTTCAGCAAAAGCTTTCATGAGAACTTTTAATCTGTTAATTTAGATTTTTCTACTTTTTAGATGTACATGTAGATATAGCCTTGAATTCGGTTTATTTTTTTATTAAAAAAATAATAACTTTATTTGTAAACGCGGGTAGTTACCTATCCAGCTACTATCCCCAACTAAACGCTAGTTCTTCTTGTCACGTCCGCTCGGCCACGTAGACTCACTTACCCGATATAATTATTCCTCGGACCGGATCTACTGTTCTGGTTTATATTCTATTTTATATTATAACTATTTTACGTTTGCTACATTTCAATATACTTGAGTATCAGTCCTGGAACCTAATGGACCGATGCGAAACGACGGCAAAAGACCTGATGGGATGACCCTCATACCATGGAAGATATATAAACTAAAAGCAAAGCTGAAAAAGGCTAGAAGGTGGGGTAGTCATCAACAAATGCCATATAATCGATCATAGCGAGTACTGATCAAATGCCATTTATCGAATTGGTCAATTTAACTGTCAAATTTGTAGATCGATAAATAACGGTACTTGCACTGTAGGAAGCACTGAAATGAGAATTTTTTTCGTTTTTTTCTGTGGTAGGAAGCACTGAAATTAGTTTTTTTTCGTTTAGATGTAGGAAGTATTAAATATTGCCAATGAAAAAAGAAGTCTATTTATAGTAAACGCATCATCAACTGAGTCGTCGAGTAATAAACTTCATACCATGAGACCTGTATGTGCGAGTGAGACAGACAGATAAATGACTTATGACCTGATGACTCAAAATGATAATGCGTTTACTATAGCTAGTAGAGAGACTAAAAGCGGCAAGATGTGGCCACCTGCTACGCTATGAAAAATTTATGAAAACTATTATAGAGGGAAAGGTAGAAGTGAAGAAAGGACTGGCCGATCAAGAAGAGTATTCCAAGACCAAATAAAAGAGAAGGCAAATGTCATGTCGTACAGTGTCATGTGATAAAAAAGATTTATTTTAATGTTAAATAGAAAAGGAGGGGTTGCAAACGGTATATTTGCAATGTAAAGTGTTTGTGATGGAAAGATCCCTATAAAATCATGACAATTAAGTTATGTTGGTTAAAACTTTGTCTGGATATGAATCAGTCCAGAACCATTGGACTCCTGGAGTACAAGGGTTCTCTTGTGGAAGCTAAATGAGTCTACTGAACCTATCTTGTGCTAAGGGAATGTGGAAAATAAACTAATGCAAATATTTGAGGTTACAATGCATTTAATTTCTTAAATTGCCTAATATAAATTGTTATAAAGTAACTAAAATCCAGAGAGGGCTCATGGCGGTTATTTAAGGGAAAGCTGGCATACTACTGTGCCTCAGCATCAAAAATTGGGAAAATACTAAGTGAAAAAATGAAGGTGATGATAAAAAGTGGTTATCTGTTGAAATCCTGCGTGCGCGGTGGCTTCACAGGATCATCTCCACTTGAAACTGGAATATTCTTGGAGTTCTGCGTTCCTGATGCATGATCAAGTCTTTATTTCCAGGAAATAAGAAAATTTGATCGAGCGCGTGGCGTGCCCGAACATGTTGATCCAAAATCAATCCAATGTTGTGCTCGTGTAGGTTTCGAGCCGGAAATCTGACTCCAACGTTTCCACAAGGAAACTGCAGTATTTTTCTTCAAGTCATCTTGTTAAAATTGGATGAAAATTAAAAATTGTGATTCGCACGAAACCTGCTCGTCGCGCGGTGCCCGTGTGAATAAATCCATTCCAAAATGGTGTCCTGCAATGGAGAAAGGAGTTTCTCTTTCTTGTTTACGGAAGCATTCTTTGAGTGCGAGCGAGTCCATTTATGGCGATGCCGCGTTCAACAGATAACAAATATTATATTGTATTTAGATCTTTGATTAATTCTAAATTATTTTATTATTTGTTTACAATTCCAAAATAAATTCTTGAATGTAAATCTAAGTACATTGTTTTGTTTATAATCTGAAAATAATGACATTCTACCATCTTAAAATGGTTCCTAGCCTTTCTGTTAGAGCAATGTCCCCAGCGCCAATTTGCTGCCAGGAATAAAATATATATTATATGACAACAGGGAGGTAAAAACGCTGGCAGAAAACCGTCAAGCCTGAAGTTTCTTCACCGACAAGAACTGCGCTCTTAAATATTGAATGTATGATAAAATTTGGTCTTAGAATAAAAAAAAAAAAAATATAAAAAAATGTGGGACATTATTGCACACATGGTCATCTGACCCCAAACTAAGCAAAGCTTGTAATATGGCTGCCAGAGACTGATATACATACATCATCATCATCATAATCAGCCTATACTAGTCCACTGCTGGACATAGGCCTCTCCCAAGGCACGCCACTCAGCCCGATCTTCGGCTTTTATTTTCCAGCCACTGCCAGCCGTCTTACGTATATCGTCACTCCACCGAGTCTCAGGGCGTCCTACGCTACGTTTGCCGATTCGCGGTCTCCACTCTAGAACACGTCTACCCCAACATACATATATATTTTTAAATACTTACTTAAATAGATATTAACACCCAGACATAGAACTGTGGCGGAACTCTTTTTCACCAGTGCGACCTTCGCGGTCGCCTTTATTATTTTATTTCAATAGAGTTGTGTTTTGTTTGATAAGAGATCGGTAAAGAGGTAAAAAATAGATGTTTTCGATTCCGCAAAAATAAATTGTTTTAATAATAGGAGTAATAATATCCTAAATTGGTGACCCCGATACGAACACAACATAAATTAAGACGATTCGAACACAAGAAGAGCAAAGGTACGCAAATAGGTACGAGTACTTTCTTTGGTGGTACGAGTGAAGCGACCACGGTCGTCTGATTGTTCGTCGACGAGAATACGAAAACGTAGAAAAAGAAGTGGTGAATTCGACTACGAGAGCTGTGCTGCTGACTGCTGGCAACAATCGCATGGAGCGCGTCAAGACTAAAGTCGAAGTATCTTTTGGAAGAACCAGTGTGGACTAAAAAGACTAAGTGTGATTTATATTGTTGTGTGTTTTTGTGTGTGTATTTAATTTTATTTTATTTTGGTGAATTTTTGTACATATTTTTAAGTTATTTTTATACCAAAGTTTTTTGTAGGGCATTCGCACACCACACTCCCACGTTTCTTTTGTTTTCAGTTTTTGTTTTTGAATTTTGTTTTTCTCTTAGCATGGTTTTTCATGACAGCACACGTCATGAGTGACAGTGAGCAGGAAGACTTCAAACCAGCTTCCGCGGGTACGGGTGGACGTGAAATGTCAAGCAGTGACAGCAGATCTGGCACAGGCGGTACGGAGAAGGTAATGATTAACAGAGTATCTATACGTACCCCTCCATTTTGTAGAGATCGCCCGGCCCTATGGTTTGCGAGTTTAGAGGCGCAATTTTCCATCAATAATATTAGCCAAGAAATCACGAAGTTTAATTACGCAGTTGCGCACCTCGATACCAATTGTACTCGCGAAGTAGAGGATTTCATAATCCAACCTCCGAGGGAGCAACCCTACACGAAATTGCGCAATGCAATAATATCTAGGTTCTCAGATTCTCGGGAGCAGAAAATACGCCGTCTTCTAGAGAAGGAGCAGATCGGCGATCAAAAGCCGTCGTTTTTTCTGCGTCATCTGAGATCATTAGCCGGTGCAGCATTTCCGGAGGATATTCTGAAGACAATTTGGATGAGCAGGTTGCCACGATATCTTCAAACTGTCTTGGCTGCTCAACGATTAGAATCGTTGGCTGAGCTAAGCGAACTAGCGGACAATTTGGCTGAAATTAACGCTCAATCAAATTCATTGGAGGTATGTACGGTTTCGCCTAACTCGAATACTGATCTTGTACAGGAGCTGACTAAAAAAGTTGATGAATTGACCCGTTTAGTAGCGTCACTTTCCTCTGCTGGTTGCAGCTCGCATGTTGGTACGCGTAGTCGTGACTTCAATCGTAACCGTAATCGTAGTCGCAGCCGATCACGTTCACGTAACTATGATTTGTGCTTTTATCATGACCGTTTTGCGACAAAAGCACGTAAATGTGTGCCTCCATGTAAGTGGTCCGGTTCCCCGCCTAGTGATCAGGGAAACCAAAACAGCAACTGTTAAAGGCGACATCCAGTTGCTCGCCAGCTAGTCGCCGCCTTTTCGTGACCGACCGGAGATCCAACCGGAAATTTTTGGTGGACACTGGTTCGGATATTTGTTGCGTTCCTCGTAGCTTTATAAAAGGACGTACGCTTCAGCCATTATCATATAGTTTAGTTGCAGCTAATGGCAGTAAGATTATCACATATGGACTGGTACAGTTGAACTTAAATTTAGGGCTACGACGGGATTTCACCTGGAACTTTGTCGTGGCGGATGTGGAAAGTGGTATTATTGGCGTTGATTTTTTGTCGCATTACCAGCTTTTACCCGATTGCTCAAAAGGTAAGCTGTGCGATAGTAAAACTGGGCTTATTTCGTCCGCGGACCTTTATACCGCGGAACAGCAAAGTGTGAAGGTAGTATCTCTTCCTGACTCGCCATTCACAGCGATCTTGGAGAAATACCCAAGTATAACGCGACCACCTGGTGCACCTAGAATTATTAAACACAGCACCGTACATTATATAAACACTACCGACGGTCCCCCTGTGACATCTAGACCGCGTCGGTTGGCACCATTAAAACTGGGCATTGCAAAGAAAGAGTTCGAAGATATGGTCCGAGCTGGTACTTGCCGACCATCTGATAGCTCTTGGTCATCGCCTCTGCATCTCGCACCTAAAAAGGACTCAACGTGGCGTCCTTGCGGTGATTATCGTGCATTAAACGCCCGAACGATTCCTGATCGCTACCCTGTCCGATACATAGGTGATTATGCGCACAACTTGTCTGGCTGTACCGTTTTTAGTACTATAGACTTGGTCAAGGCCTATCAACAGATACCGGTGAATCCAGGCGACGTGTGCAAGACAGCGATAACTACTCCATTTGGATTATATGAATTTCTGTATATGACTTTTGGTTTGCGTAATGCTGGGCAGACTTTTCAGAGATTTATCGATGAAGTAGTCCGTGGCTTAGATTTTTGCTATGTCTATGTTGATGACATTTTGGTTTACTCAAAAGACCAAATAGCGCATGCGCAGCATCTGGAAATCTTGTTCCAGCGATTGCACGACTATGGCGTTGTGATTAATACAGCCAAGTCCGTATTTGGTGCCGCAGAAGTATCTTTCCTTGGGCATCGAGTCAATGCTGCGGGCACGCGTCCTCCTGAGGACAGAATTCGTTCTCTGGTGGATTACCCGCCCCCAAAGACAGTTCAGGGTATGCGCAGATTCATAGGCATGGTCAATTACTACCGCCGGTTTTTGCCAAGTACGGCTAAGTACCAAGCGCCGTTAATTGAAGCAATCACTGCTATTCAAGGCAAAGGCAATAAACCTTTTGTGTGGACTCCTGAGCTAGAAAAGTGCTTTGAAGAATGCAAGAAAAGCTTGACGTCCGCTACAATTTTAGCACACCCAAATAACAGTGCTGAGGTTGGGTTGTTTACTGACGCTTCAGGAACGCACGTTGGTTCTTGCCTACAACAGCGCGTCGATAATGATGATTGGCAGCCACTAGCCTATTTTAGTAAAAAGCTGACTGCTAAACAGGCTCAGTGGCCGGCGTACTATCGGGAACTCCTTGCGGTGTACGAGAGTGTTCAACACTTCAGGCACCTGTTGGAGGTACAACACGTCACTATCTACACTGACCATAAGCCGCTAATATACGTTTTTGTACAACGACGTGAGAAATTGCCGCCTATCCAATTAAACCAGCTGTCTTTCATCAGCCAGTTTACTACTGATGTAGTGTATATTAAAGGGGTTGATAACATCGTAGCTGATGCCATGTCGCGCGTTGAGTCTATTTCTCTTGAAGAGGATTTTGCTGCACTCGCGTTATCGCAAGAATCGGATGAGGAGCTAGCTAGTATGCGTGGGAATTCGTCTTTGAAGCTCGAACCCATCCTCATCCCTGGCACAAATATCACAGTAATTTGTGATACTTCAACTGAGCGACCACGTCCATACCTGACACCAGCATTCCGTCGAGCTGCATTCGACAGGTGTCACAACCTCAGTCACCCTGGCGCGCGGGCAACCACTCGCTTGGTAACTGAGCGTTATGTATGGCCTCAAGTAAACGCAAATTGCCGTGAATGGGCTCGAACTTGTTTACGCTGTCAACTCAGTAAAGTAACTCGACATATTAATTCGCCACTTGGAGAGTTTAAATTACCGTCAAACAGATTTAGGTCGGTGCATTTAGACATTATTGGACCACTTCCTCACTCGAAAGGGTACAATTATTGCCTGACTGCGATTGATAGATACACACGGTGGCCTGAAGTATGGCCTATGTCATCAATCACAGCAGAAGAGGTAGCAGATACATTCGTAACTGGTTGGGTTTCCCGTTTTGGGGTACCAAACATTTTGACAACCGACCAGGGCCGGCAGTTTGAATCTGTGTTGTTTCGCCGTCTAATGGATGTATGTGGTACCAAACGGGTGCGCACGACTAGTTACCATCCTTGCGCAAATGGTATGGTGGAACGCATGCATCGGCAGCTTAAAGCATCTTTGATGTGTCATAATGACACATGGGTAAGAGCTTTGCCGTTAGTTTTATTAGGGATGCGAACGGCGCTCAAAGAAGATTTGAAGGCATCTTCTGCAGAGCTCGTTTATGGAGAGACTCTTCGCTTGCCTGGAGAACTCGTCATACCTCCAATAACATCGCAGAGCCCAAGTGACGTTGTAGATTTCGTCCGTGAGCTGCGCAAATATATGGAAGCTCTCCGTCCTGTCCTTGCTACACGCCACGCCCAGCCATCGACTTTCATATTTAAAGATTTAGTTAAGGCGTCGCATGCCATGCTACGCGATGATTCAGTGCGAAGGCCGTTGCAGCCGCCTTATTCCGGTCCTCATCGTATCATCGGGCGAAGAGACAAAACGATCACTCTCGATATTAATGGAAGGGAACGTACAGTTAGCATAGATCGCGTTAAGCCTGCCCATTTGGATTCGGCGTTTGGCAATTGTGAACCAATTGTGCCGCCTGCGCCAACTCCAGCTAGCAGTTTCACGCCTGCGTTGGTCCCTGCACCTACACCAGCTCCTGTCATCACCCGGTCCGGGAGGAGGGTGAAGTTTAGAAATATTTTAGATATGTGATTATCTTATTTATTTATAAATTTTTCAGCTTATTCTTCCTTTCTCCGTGGGGGGGTGGTGTGGCGGAACTCTTTTTCACCAGTGCGACCTTCGCGGTCGCCTTTATTATTTTATTTCAATAGAGTTGTGTTTTGTTTGATAAGAGATCGGTAAAGAGGTAAAAAATAGATGTTTTCGATTCCGCAAAAATAAATTGTTTTAATAATAGGAGTAATAATATCCTAAAGAACAAACACAAATGTTCATCACACAAATGTTTGTCCTAGATGGGAATCGAACCCACGCCCACAAGCGCAGAAAGTAGGTTCACTACCAACTGAGCCACCGGGGCAGTCAATATAATATCATATGAATGAGATATATATATTGCCAAAAACAATGAACACATAAGGTAAAACAATGTTTGGCAATAGGGCAAATTATGCTCAGCGCCGTGCTGCGAGGTCCCGAAGGGTCACGCAGGGCTGGATTTCAGCATACCCCTTTGCTCAGAAAAAAGATGGTAGGTGAGCAATAGGCGACGGCGGTTATTACAATACCAACTAATTGTTTCTAGTAACTAATTCACTGGAAACATATTATATTGCTATAACTATTATTAGAGTACTTAGAAAGGTTTGTTTTATACGGCTGAGTAACTGTGAAGAAGTGTATGAGATGTGAGATATCTACACTAATATTATAAAGAGGAAAGATTTGTACCTATTTTTGTATGTTTGTAATGAATAGGCTCCGAAACTACTGAACCGATTTGAAAAATTCTTTCACTGTTGGGAAGCTACACTATCCCCGGGTGACTATATTAGGCTATATTATATTTTGTAGCGAGGCCGAAGGCCGAGCTTACACTCGTGCGAAGCCGAGGCGGACGGCTAGTTAGGTATATTATCACGTCACTTGGCATGATAGCTGTATTTAGAATCACAATGAATAAATGAATGAAAATTATTGTCTAAAACTGTGTACAAATTACGTACATAATGTTTAATATTGCAAGTTGCATATGCCATCTCCTCTTTGTATATTCTCCGTACTCTATCAAATAACAAAATACTATAGGTAAATACTTCGACCAAAATAAAATGAATGGACGGGTCCTAACCATTGAACTTGATCAGTAAAAACGAGCCAAAACCGTCGGAAATATACTTCAACACCTAATTATTAAAATGTACAGTATATTTGTTACAAAAAATAGATATCGTTTTTATTTGTTTTAAACTTCGGTAAAGCATACGAATTCATAATTTTGTCAGATGTATCGTTATCGCGTAACAATAGACTCGTGTTTCACTTCCTACGGCTAGAGACCGACTGAAACGAAGTGAGCGCTGGCGCTCATTTTGTAATCTTCAAAAATGCGTTTCTAGTGGGCCCGTCCATACATTTCATTTTGGTCGAAGGGTAAATAGTCTGAATTTACAGCAATAGTTGAATATTTCGCTACAAATGAGATTAGGTTTAAATCGTTTTAGTTTGACGTAAGTGAATTTACGTTACTGACGTTGAAGAGGAAATTCACTAGCTACGTTTCTAATCCGTTCAGCACAAGTTCAGCCGCAGAATGGAACAATTTGACGGCGTCCTTGTTTCCAGAGAGATATCTGGCCTCGGCAACGCTCATTGTGCTAGACCTGCATGCCTATTAAGCGCGCCGCGACAAAATTTCTCGACTCTTTTTATTGTATCAAAGCGTGACAGGTGTATACGAAAACGTAGGCCAACGTAGCCTTACCACGTACTTGCTCAACAAATTGACTAGTTTTTGTCGTGTTCACCCTGTTAGGCTACTTTTTCTTCAAGGCGGACGTGAGCGCCTTCTTGCGGCATTCCCGAGTAACTAAAACATGGGGTTCTTCAAAAGGGTTGTTACTAGAGTTTTTTAATGTTGGCAACGTTTCTATGATGCCCCTGGTATTACAGGTATCCATAGGCGACGGTGATTGCTTACCATCAACCAGCATATTAGCATGTTTGCCATAAAAATACAATACATATCTTATATAGATATTTTCAATTTTAGAGTGAATGGGTTTTTTAAGTCTGCGTCACAGACCAAAATTTTTTTTTCCCTTTAGTTTGCTTACTCTATCTTCGACGATATCGGCGCTTACCAACACGCAAGTTGGCGGTCAACGCGGATTTATACGCGTTAAAAAAGACATATTTTAACGCCTTACCGCATGATTTTTTTCTTACAAAATATATGAAGGGTTAAACATAAATAAATATTTAAAAAAAAAATGTTTTATTTTCTCGTTTCATTTTGTCTAAACTGAAATTCCTGACTGAAAAGTCAGGAGTTTCAGTCTTGCCTGAGTATTGCCATTCAAAACCGATTCCCTCCAAAATGTGACCTTTTTCTTCCTCAGTTTAGGAAGGAAAAGGTCTTATTTTGGAAGAATCGGTTTCTGAAAGCAAAACTCAGCAGGAAAGTCAGTTTCTTTTTCTTCAGTTTATTGCTTTTTCTTCCCCTGCTAAATTTACCTAATGCACAAATCAACCGTTTTATGTACTTTCAAAAGCCATAAAACGGAAAAACGTTCCAAAAAGCTATAAAACCGGGCCAAAAACTGCTAAAAAACGAGCCAATTTCCCATACGTTCTCCCAATCTCGAATTCCCAAATTAGCACGCACACATTCTAAATACCTTCGCACACATCTACGTAACACGCCTATCGATCATCATTAAACTCGTGTACAAGATAATCCGAAGGTGGAAAAACACGAAATTACCGCCAGAACACTTCCTTAGTCTAATCGAAAGAAGAAGGTTAGATCAGAGACTCAAGTTTATAGGATCTTAAATAAATAAAAATTAATAAATAAATATCTGGGACATTATTGCACACATGGTCATCTGACCCCAAACTAAGCAAAGCTTGTAATATTGTAGCCAGAGACTGATATACATACATATATATTTTTAAATACATACTTAAATAGATATTAACACCCAGACATAGAACAAACACAAAATGTTCATTACACAAATGTTTGTCCTAGGTGGGTATCGAACCCACGCCCCCAAGCGCAGAAGGCAGGCTAGGCTTATATAATATAGCAAACCTATCTATAGCAAACTCGGGTTGGTCACACCATTTATAACTCAAGAACGGCTGGACCAATTTTCATATTTTTTTAAATACAATAGACCTATGTTTGGCCACAAGCTCGCCTGATGGTAAGCGACGATGTAGCCGAGGATGGCTAGGATGGCCGGTGTGGTTGTGATCTTTGATTTGTATGATTTCTCTCCGCCCCGAATAACAGAATAAGTATTAAAATATCATAAAATATTACAAACTAGTGATGTTGCTCGCGGCTTCGTACGCGTAGATTTTCATATAAACTTTCAACCTTGTTTTCCTCTCTTAATCCGGCCCTTGCGCAAAATAACATAGCTTATACTTCAGTCTGGTCATAGCTAAGTATATTCGTGAAAACAGCATTTAAATCCTTCCAGTGGTTTAGAAGATGTGCGTGGAAAAACAACAGAGAAAAATTCTAAAAACTACCTTAATATTTTCAGCTGTTTATTTCCAGACGCCCTGTGTGTTTTTTTCTGATATCTCGCACACTTTTTTTTCCTCTACGTTTTTATTATATGTATATTATATAGATACATATGCAAGGTCTGTGCTTATAACCATTTCACCAATAATAACAGTTCAAAAAATACTTCATCACATTCCCGAGCGACTATGGAAGTTGAACCCTTATATTGTTATTACTATTTATAAAAGAGCGGCAAGCGAGCATGAGGTCCGCCTGATGGTAAGCAAAACCGCCGCATATGGACACCTGCAACACTAGCGGTGCAGACGGTGCTTTGCCAGCCCGGAGAGGTAGTTGTAGACACCCTTTTTGAAACGCTTCATGTTGAACCTTATTTAGCCATGTTATAGTATATAAGTATACCTGTAATGCCTTTACCCAATGAGGATGCCACTCCTGCGCCGCTTTCATCTTAAGTATAACAAACATAGGGCCTTACTTAAAAACGTTACTCAAGTTGACATCCGCTTAAATATGCTCCATCTTGTTTTCTCGTGTGACGATTGCCGTCAGCGAGAAGTTGAGAGAGCAATTTAAAACATAGAACAACTTGAGTAACGTTTTTAAGTAAGGTTCTTACAAGCTATAAGATTTAAAACACGTACTCAGTCATAAAATACGGTGTTACTACACAATGTAGCGTGTATTGTCATAATTATTATGGTCACATTTGGCAGAAGGGTACGGCTCGGCTTACCTCCTCGTATTAATGCTCGAAGGTTCCATGGCATCTCCAACACCTAGTAAAGAGTTATCGGTGAAGGAACCCCATTAGTTCCAGCAGAAACTGTCAAGACATGGTGTACTGATTGAACAACGGCTGGTTCCGGCCCTAGGGCGTAATGATATGACTCGGTTAATAAATCCACCTGACGTCGATGAATATTGATGTGGTACGGTTCGCAAAATACGGATGAATAATAAAATATACTGTCAAAAAGTAGAATATGCAAAAACACGCACTTTTTGTGGGTTATTCCGAAATAATGGATTTTTGATGTGCTTGTGATGGATTGTGGATCTTTGTCGTTTGTTTTATTAATAAGAGATTTGTTTTAGTAATATTCTTAAAAGCGCAATCCGCGCTATCAATAGGTCCGCATGGTTTTGTAAAAGCCGTAACAGACGTACGTACCACGAACCACGAACCACCGTCTGACTAACAGGAGAGCAAAAGAAAATTTTCTCTTTCGCCTGTTGGTCAGACGGCGGTCCGTGGTTCGTGTTATGTACGACTGTTACGGCTATAAGGCCAAGCCTAAGCCTTGTGTGTACGATGTACGTATGCGAGAGTGCCGCGTATTCAGCTTCGCCCTATCCGACGATAGTCGTTCTATTTCAAAGAAACCCGCGTGGTTCTATAGTAGAGATGGCTCCGGCGATCTGACAGAGCCCGTGTGACCACTGCCATGCACGTACAATCCCGCGTGAAGTTATTTGTTTACCGCAAAAACTAAGGGGACATATGACTTACAAACAATCGATTTGTATCAAGAGTACCCAGTGTTATGGGACTATATAAATTTAAGAAATGTTATCCTGTTGCTGTACAAAATTAAAAAAAAGATAAAGAGTTATCTAAGTTATCTCAGATTAAATTTAGTTCGGTATTTATTGTACGGTGTTACTTTAGTATATAGATATTACATACTTTTATTATTCATTGTGTAATAAAAATACTGATGTTCGAAAAATGTAATACAATACATCACTAAAAGTAAAAAAAAACGGAGAACATAAAAATACATTCGAACGCTGACTTTCAAACACTAGCCTCCTACTTGAGCTGGTAGGTAAAATATATAATGATAATGCTGAAATCACTGAAGTGAGAATTTTTTTCGTTTAGATTAGAAGGGCTGTCAAGGCATTTTTGTAAGAATTCCGTTGTAGCCAGTTGAACACATGCAAACGATACGTCAAAATATAACTATATAGGAAGGAATGCAGTAATTCGTCAAGATTAGTATTATTTCAAAAGGTTATGAACGCCATTTTGATAAAGTTTAAAATTGACCTTCTCGTGGTGCAATACGGTTCAGTTCCCCTTGAATTTTGTGCAATAATTTTGGTAAATGTTGCTAGTGCAAAAAAACTGCACGATTATTGTGCGGTTTATAAAACTAGTAAAGAAATATAGACCGTATCGTAAATTAACGTACGACATTATTAAAACAGTTCTACCTTAAACTGCACGAAAAGTGGTTGGTAAAAAATTTGAGTTAAAGAGTTTTTCAACAATTTTGTTTATTTTAATTAACAAAAGTTGTGTATTAACGCATGTGATTGTGTTATACTAGTGAATTATTATCCTTTAAATACTATTAAGGTAAGTTCGTAGGTTTGCATGAGTGTGGGCAAACAATAGGAAGTAAAAAAATATATTTTCGGTTTTGCCCCAAAACTCCGCACAAACTTAGCTGGATAAGTTTCCATGACCTTAATAGGTCATGCTTTGACCATGATATCGATTTAGGCTATGTTTAGAGCTCGTTTTATGTGACTTTAAATGGGTAGAAAAATAAATATTATTTGATAAGGTTAAATGCATTTTCCATGCGAAGCCATTGAAAATAAAAATATATTATAAAATTTAGAATGTGGTATCACAGCTAGTGATGGGACAGTTTTGTGTGCAGTTTTGATTTTATCGATAACCTGTTTATTGTATCCCTTATAAAATATTTTATGGTAAAACTTGCCCTAGTCGTTTAAAAAATCACAAACTCTTATTTAACTTGCATCGTTGGTATGTCTGTCAGCTTCCCGATTCAAAATTTGTAATCCATTTTTCTAAGCACGTTTCAGTTGCACTAAGTAAATTTGATGTTTGTAAAATAATATGGTGGTACTTAACTGGCCTGATGATGGAGCCAGAAAAGTAAGCCATAGTAACCTCTCTACTGCATACTTTTACTTATTACTCCGTCGTGTTTGGACTCGTTGAATTCATTTTGATAAGGACTATTAGACCAAAAAGACAAAAACAATATTTATTGTCTGTCTAATAATTCATAGATTTACTGACGACTTGCAGCGCCCCGTGGTTTCACCCGCTATCCTATAGGAACTGCCATTTTTTCAGGGTAAAAACTATGAGTCAATCGAGAATATAAGCTACCTCCATACCAAATTTTATTTTAATCCATTCACTTATTACAGAATTCAGTGAAAACAAACATATTAATACGGAGACTTTCTTATTTATAATAATAGTGTGATAATGTTATTGTCTACATCAACATAATAAGACAAATGAATAATAACACAATAAAGTTTAATCTTCAAAAAATACTCCTAAAGTAGGTATTGTAGGAAATGTTGTAAGAAAAATCAAAAATTATCGATATCGATAAAATTATGGTAACCACTATTATTGTCAACGGCTTGTCAAGGGCTTATAATTAAAACACGGTGAAATCACAAAATTATCAACAATTTAGACTTTACCGGTGATAGGAAATTCCTCCTTTAAAAAAATTTTTAATCCATTCTAGCTCTACCACACGTAATTACAGCGCAAGACGGCATTGTGGATAAATCCGATGGAGCAGCATACGAATTCGAATTCAGTTAGCAACTGCGATGCGGAGTTTGACGCGTTGACGTGGATACTAATGTTCACTCGTATGCCTCGTAACAAATGTTCCATCTCTCTTCCGTTCTATACCCTTCTCTTTTCTGTGGCTGAAATGCACCTAATTTGCTAACGGTACAGCAAATTTGGTATACATAGTGTATCAAACTCTACTGTATCGAATACTGGCATAGTTGCCGGTAACGACGTAAAAGGGCGAACGACGTTCAAATTACTGTTGGCACCAGTCGTTAGCCGGAAATATGACACGCCTTTCCTTGATATCTAGGTATTCATAAGTGACTCCCCTGAGACTATTTGGAGTGACGATATACGTAAGACGGCTGGCAGTGGCTGGAAGATAAAAGCCGAAGATCGGGTTGAGTGACGTGCCTTGGGAGAGGCCTATGTCCAGCAGTAGACGTGTATAGGCTGATTATGATGAAAATGATGATATAAGTTATGGAACGAGTAGTTAACATCCAGCTTCTCGGATACCTGAAGGAACACCAGCTGAGGTTAACGATCCCAAGCTCATCATCATAATTTCAGTCATGGAACGTCCACTGCTGGACATAGGCTTCCCCCATCGATTTCCAAAAGGGCCGGTTGGAAGCGGCCTGCATCCAGCGTTTTCCTGCGGTCTCTTTTAGGTTCTCTGTCCATCTTGTGGGTGGACGTCCTACGCTGCGCTTACCGGTCCGCGGTCTCCACTCGAGAACCTTTCGGCCATAACACATCTTTAGTAAATATAGCCACTTAAAGTTATAAAACACTGAGCTAAGCCACGATCCTGTGAATAAAGATTCTCGAGCTAGCATAAACTTAATAATGGCGAAGTTAGGAAAAAGCAGGCGTGCACTCTGCAAGCTTTTCAATATTATAATATTTCCGATAAAGCTGGGGTGTTGTTATATAAACTTTTTAGTCATCATCATCATCAGCCATACGTCCACTGCTGAACATAGGGTTCTGCGTGCTATGTGCCCTGCCCACTGCCACTTCAACTTGTTAATCCATTGGGCTATTGCGGAAACTTTCGTTCGTCTACAGATCTCCTCATTTCCCAAGCCCACTACTATTGTATTTTCTTTGCTCACTAAAAAGCTGGACCCAATTGGCCTCCGAAGAGATGTGGGTTTCCTGTGTATTTTCTATCGCTTACTTTTCGGGGAATGCTCTGAAGAGCTTTTTGATCTCATTCCAGTGTCGCACTTTCACTACCGCACATCCCGACACCGTCACAAAGCTCACATCCTCAGAGATCCTCACATCTTGCAGAGCTGGAAATCCCACACCGTCCGATTTTTAGCTCCTTTCTTCCGCATACCTGCAAGGTTTGGAATAGTCCTTCCTCCAAAGGTCTTCTGGCCGAGCTTCTACTACTTCTCCGGGCCGGTAAAGCACCGTCGACATTGTTTCGGGTTTTGGCGGTTTCTGCTTACCTGCAAACTTGTAAGCCGATCTTTTAATAAAAAAATACACTGTTTTAAATCCATTTATTTATTAATATTTTTTCTCATTATTTTCACAAGCTTTTTTGAACAGTGTTTCTAGCTTTTTCACAATACCCATGAGAGATCCTATCTCATTTCACGGTGAAAAATATAAAATTCATCCGAAAATTGCCAAAGATAATTTCGTTCCGTGCATACGGAAAAATGCAAAATAGAGAAGAGTTTTCAAAAGTGAGCTGTATTTAAAATCCGCTCGACGGTTTAATTATTACGAGCCAATATGAGAAGAGGTATTTTCGGCACATTGATACTACACTTATTATTTACGGAATATTTATCACGGTAACATACTATTGTAAATATCCCGCAAATAATCATATAACTGTAGTGAAAAAATTAAAATACTTACTTTCTAAAAAAAAATATGCTTACGTCATAAAAAAAAATGTGTGGGTGAGATAACGGTGCGCCTTATATACCCATATGGCGAGTAAATAGCGTAAAAAGCGTTAACGTAGAAGCGTTTAACGTTGCCCGTGCATGGTGAAACACGCATAACGCGCCGCTTACCACGCGTCTCCATATGCGAGGCCTCAGGAACGGAAAATCCAGGAAAATCTTATAATAAATCGCTGTTACGTAGATACAACAAAACTTTGTGAAAAACATTCATCATATCAGCAAACTTCTAAATCTTGTAAGTTAAGTAGGTACTCTCAGAGAAAGTTCCTCCTATTTTCTTCCTAGCATCGCTGTTGTGTCGGCGTTACAAAGGAAATAAATACTTTCTTCAAACTCTTACGGATACTTTTAATTTTCTTCCCATTCATTCTTAGAAAACGTATTCATTCTTAGAAATGTTTTGATAAAATAAGTTGTTGATTCCTTCTAAAAGTTGATTCAATAGAAAATTTATGAGACACGATCATTGTTCACACCATTAAATTTCATACAGAGGACAAAAAACTCTAAAAACTAGTGTGAAAACGTGCGGCCTTATCGCTAAAAGCGATGTTTTTACGGTTCCGTAGCCTAGATAGCCTAGAGAGCCTAGTTTAGATAAGTAACCCTTATAAATTCATTGTGTCCGTCTGTCCGTCCGTCCGATTTTTTTAGAACCTAGTAACTTCTATAATTATTGAGATAAGTGAATGAAACTTTGCATAATGACTGTTATTATATAGATCTTAATTTTAAGCGTATATTATATATACAATATTGCATTTTAGGGGTGGCTCTGGTACATGTGTAATGGGGATGAAAATATTTTTTTCACTCCATCTGATTGTGTGGGTATCGTTGAAAAGGTCTTTTAAAATGAAGGTAAGGTTTCATACATCACTTTTTAATAAAGTCTATACTTTGCGAAATATGGCCCGCCAAAGTGGCAAAAACTTGGACCCCCTCCCCCTGCATTTCCAAACAATAAGACATAGAAACTTGTAACTTACAACACAGATACTTCTTACAAACTATTTAGAATATTATCTGATGATGACTTTTTGAGTAACAGCGATAAAACTGTAATAAATTCAAGACGTTCTAGCTCAAAGGTCATTGACCTTTTTGTAAAATGATCTTAACAAATAATGTTTCTCAATCAGTTTTGTCTGTTTAAACCATAAAAAGTATAGTACATCTCTGAAATTTGGCTAAGTCCACAGAGCTTCGTACATGCGAATTTTTCTATAACCATCATTTTCTGAACTATGACTACAATTATATGGCTTTGGTTACGGAACACTACCATACGCGTATCTCGACACGCTCTTGGCCAGTTTTATTTTTATTTAGAATATATCTTCCTAAATCTATAAAGCGCATATGGTACCGCTCTGCCGCCATTGCTCCTCGTTATTCCATAGTATGAGGCAAAAAATACTAATTTTGGTAAAGTTACAGGAAACTCCCCAACCCCACACGATGCAATAAATCAATCCCATACAATGGCCACGTCACATCCGATCAGCCGATGACGGATGGAGTCGCCACAAAGAAACGTGACGTGACGTATGACTTCTCAGCGTTTTTATGTTATTCAAGACTAACTGCGCCCAGCGGTTGCACCCGCGGACCTCTTCCGGAAATCTGGGTGTCTTCAAATTACGAGTGAATCGGTTTCTTCTAGACAAGCGTAGAGACAGCATCACCGATTAACATCAGGAAAATTGGTGCCGAAATGCAAGCCTATATAAATGAAACAGAACCGTATTTTTTTGGGATAAAAAGTACTATCATTTTCAGGCCTTCAAACTATCTCTATGCAAAAAATCACGCGTTACGTTGCTGTGTTGTGGCGTTAAAGAAAAACAAAAAAACAAACACACATTCACACTAACAATATTAGTATGAGGATAACGGCATCCTATGGTTTCGCCCTAGGTTTTTATTTGCCCTCATTTTCCGGAAAAAACTATTCTCTCATATTGCATGATTCTATTTTTGTTTATTCATCAATAGAAAGAGACTGGAGAGTTACTATCGTACAAAGGTATCAAAACTAAGGATATACCTTTCCAAACATATGTAGTATTCGAAAATACTAAATTATAGTAAAAAAAAAATATCAAGTCGCTTTCCGCGTCTGTCTGAATATCCACTAACTCCTCCTAAACCACTCAACGGATTTTGATGTGTTTTCACCAATTAGATAGTTTTTCACGAAAGGTTTATATAAGTTTATAAAAAAAACTTACAACCGTGCGAAACCGTGGCGGGTCGCTAGTCAAGTATAAAACCCGTAAGAAGCGCTTTGACCAAAATTAACTAGAAAAAACCGATTCACTCGTGATTTGAAGACACCCTGATTGTGACTATCAAAGAACACCCAATCAGGCAGCCCATTCCACAGTCTTCGCCAATTATGAACTTTTTTGAACCGAATGATGTTTTTTTTTACTGAATAGGCTACCACCAGTGGATTAACCTTTAGATATAATCTATTCTATAGGCCACATCGCTCGAAGAACCGACAACCGTTGGGAATGAAAGGTTCTTGAGTGGAGACCACGAACCGGAAGACGCAGTGTAGGTAGGTCCTCCCAGTAGATGGACCGACGACATTGTGAGAGTCGCGGGCATCCAGTGGATGCAGATGGCAGGATGTCGTTCAGTGTGGAGGTTAAAAGGGGGGGCCTATGTTCAGCAGTGGACGACTTCTGGCTGATGATGATAACCTATTCAATTTGAAGAAAATATTCTAAGGGTGAAAAATTACGGGATGAATCCCGTTTAATGAATTTTATGTAAAGTGATTTCCATGGTTATTATTTTGTTCTAATCTTATAGTCCTGTCAAATTAATTATTAAACGCTACAACAGAAAGAACGCCCTCGCATCTAAGTTGTCAAAAGAGTACTCAAGAAAATTAAATAACACAAATTATTATCAGTTTAAAACTAAATTTACTCTCAACTAAGAACTAATAATTAAATTCATAATTAGAGTTGAAAATTCCCAAGTTCGTCTAGACGTGCCAAACCTAGTTGGAATTCTGCACTGTCATTGTAATTTCACTTACGTACTCGAATTGCCAAGAAAAGATCTAGTTAATGGATTTAGCTCAGACAAATAAAATAATATTAGACCTACACTATTTATGTGAGGCTTGTTAAGGCCAGGACTACATCATTTTCGAATAATGTAGCGAATAATATTCGCGATTAAAAAAAGAATCTACATTTATAACCATGATTATTAAAATTCATCACGCTAATCACACTAATATTATAAATGCGAAAGTAACTCTGTCTGTCTGTTTGCTACATAATCACGGCTAAACGGCTTAACCGATCTCGGTAAAATTTTGCGAGGCAGTGGTATGTATCATGAGGATGGACATGGGGTATTTTTTTCTGATGAAATCGCGGACGAAGTTGCGGGTACAGCTAGTATCATATATGTGAAAGTTTGGATGGATGGATGTTTGTTACTCAATCACGCAGAAACGGCTGGATGGATTTGGATGAAATTTTGAACAAACCTGGATTAACACAGGTTACTTATAATTAGGTTTGATCATCACGCGGGTGAAACCGCGGGGCGCAGCTAGTTTAGTTATATGTTTTAAAACTAAGATGTATAGATATAGATTATAATAATGATGTAAGATGAGGTGGTGAATAAACAGAAACTACGATACATCTACTTCCTAACAAGACTAGGCTTCCAAGAGATATTATCCAGTCCATGGAACTGCCTCTTCATGGTCTGATTGTCCGCCCACTGGGAGTTTAGGAAACTGTCGTCATCATCCTGCTCCAGCTTCTTCCATTCTTCTTGTTTTCTGAAGAAAATAATAAGAAAATCATCAGCCAGTAAACGTTCACTGCTGAACAAAAACCTCCCTCTTAGAGACTGGCGTTGCCATAATCCCCACGCTTGGCAGGCGGCTTGGGGATTGCAGTACGTTCACCGTGTACTAATAGGACGCTGCTGCCCATCCTTTGGTGGTTCTGGTTGCAGTTTTAGGACATACCTTAGTCCTGGTCCAGGAATATTTATCTCTTCAGAATTATAAGAGCTGATAATCTTCAAATGGATGCACAAACTTCGACTAAAGAAAAACTAAATCAAAATCGATTAGCCGTTTCGGATCTACGATGCCACAGACACACACGTTAAACTTATAACACTTTTCTTTTTGTGTTCAGTTAAAAATGACTTATCGTGTCCTAACCTGTAAGCATGAAGCATCAATTGTTTTTTCTCGTCTTCAGTCATGACGGGCTCTCGTCCTGGTGCTCCGTCGGCGCTGGAACATAGCTTGATGGTCACTTTCGATTTGTTGTTCTTACCTAAAAATGGTAAAAGGGTAGTGATTCAGAAATGTTCCCAATGATCGAATACACGCCTAAAACATTAGGCAATCAAGCAAGCAAAACACCTTTCGTTTTGCTTGCATGACTGCCTTGAAAAGCGGCAGATTTATCAGGCATGTTTAAACAGACATTGCACAACAACTACATTGTTATTTCTAAGTTAAACTGTTTAACACACAAATTTGTAAACACGCAAATTAACTACATGACAAAAAAAAATGAAATTAATCTAAATGTCGTTAAAAACACCATAAAATACAATCATATCATATCAGTCTCAATGCCTTCCACTTTCATCATAATTGTATATTTCTGCCTCGATTAAGAACCATAATGGACACTATCAAATCTAAAACTAATTCTCAAAATAAGATAAGTAGGCACTAAATAATTTACAAACTGCTGGTGAATCCTTATTTTTTTTTTACTCATTCTAATAATAAAATACAAAATGACTTGCAAACTGCTGGTGAATCCTTAATTTTTTCAAAAACAGCATAAGAACTTACCCAAGTGATCACTCAGCTTGTTCCCAGAAAGTAACTTCTTTCCACAAGCCCACATGCAAGCCCTCAACGGATCGATGACTTCAGTAGAAGCTTGTGTTCCCGACAGGTCTTCCACGTTATCTAACTCCATCCTCACAGGGTCATGTGGTGGCAGGCCACCGGGGAAGACGATCTTGCTGGCTCCACGAAGTTCGTCTAAGGCTCTGGCGATGTCTTTCTGGGTTAGGTTCTTGCGGAGATCCACCTTGGAAGTAGAATGACATCAGTCAGTATATGATGCCTAGTCAGAAAACAGTCTTCTAAAATATTGCGATATTGCAATTTCTTTAGACTGTCTTCATCTTCATGGCGTTTTGACAAGAGTAACGGACATTAACTAAAATATTGTTTCATTAATTTGCAACATAATAGCAACTTTAAAATTAAGTAGTAGGTATGTACCTTAGTAAACCTATTAGTTTTAGCTTAGTTAGTGAGACTTACATGCTTCTTACTGACAAATTCTTTAGCAGCCTCCATAGCTTTCTTCAGCACCTCCTGCAAGTTGGCTGGCGGAGCAAGCCCGCAGCGGCGCCCCATGTCATCCTTACAGAACTCGGCGTTTTGGGGGGCGCAGCGCTTCGCCCACGGGTCCTCGAGCTTCAGCTCTTTTATCTGTAAATTTGGGAAAGCTATAGAAATATCCGCCGATGTCTTGAGGGTAACAAGCCGTTCTCACAAGTTTTTGAAGAGACAAAATGAGCTTATGGCTGTGGTGCTTATACTTAGATCTATTTCTTTTTACCCGCCTTCGAAAAAGGTTATCATTCCAACTGTATTTTTTTTTATGTGTGTACACAGAACTTTTGACTGGGTGAACCGATTTTGATGATTCAATTTTTTATTTGAAAGATGTTGCTTCTCGTGTGGTCCCATTTCAATTTGGTCCAGTTCTGACATTTTATAAAGTCGTTTTTTTTTTAGTCTTGCATTTGTCCACGTCAGGGAGTAGAATGGACACGCTTGCCTAGAAAGAACCTGTTTACTTTCAATATAAAATAAATTCAACTCGCGGTCCACAAGGCTCCAGTGTATATCGTATCGACTAAAAAGACGCTATGTAAAGGGAAGAATTCTGTGATCGGTTTGAATAGATTTCGATCATGTCCAAGGTTTTTGAGCAACCTCAAAACTATAACACTAAGATAAAGGATGAAAAACGTCACCTGTTCATCAGTCAACCCCTGCATCTCCAGCGGCAGAAACGTTCCATGTTTCATCAGCTCCTCCATCTCGTAGCAAATCCTGGTGACCTTCAGTCTTCCATTGAAGATTGCTGTTATATCCTTCGCCACATCATCTACGTCATTCTGAACATCAGTTTCATACAGAAACTGGCTTTCATCACCTCTTTTTACGTGGAGAATCACCATTTTTCAGAAGTTTTTTTCCAACGCTACAGATGTTGTACGGAGTTTTGACTATTGACAAAACAACTAAGGTTGCCATGGTGATGGTTGCTGTCATTTGCTATGGTGACGCAAAGAGTTTGAGCATGGTAGCAAAGAGGTTAAAATCTACGATTAGTCGTAAATAACTAAGTACATGAGAGTTCAGCAATGACGAAATTAATATCAGTACCATTTAAGTCTTCTAAACCAACGAATTTAGATATTAATTCGCTGTTATTAACTCAGAGGAGTTTTGGCACCAACCCTACTAAGTATATGTATTCTGTGACCAAACTTCTTTTGACGTTGATGAGTATGAGTGATAGTAGTTCTCATAATATGTAAAAAAAACATGTCGCCTCATTGTATTATTACAAGCTTTGCTTAGTTTGGGGTCAGATGACCGTGTGTGCAATAATGTCCCACATATTTATTTATTTTATTTATTTATTTATTATTAGTTGGTCCTCAAATGTTGTGTTAAAAGTAGATGTTAAGTGAAAATTAAAGTTCACCGCACCGTTGCATGTGCGCTTTACAACGTGATGACACCCGGTTTGAACCTCGCCCTGCACAAATTACTTATTTGGTACGTACATAAATTATGTGCAGTTTTGATGCCATCGCACAATACATACGTCATAAAAATTCTTCTCCGTACGTATGCAGGCATCCTCACGATGTTTTCTTTCACCAAAAACCCAGTGGTACGAAAATCCGAACATATAAACTTATTGGTACAGGGGGCCTGGGATTTCAACCCGCGACCTCACGCTTTAAAGTCTAGAGATCTCCCAAATAGACTACCACGGCTATTATGTACGGCGGAAAGTGACTAAACTTTATCGTAATAAAATCTTGAAATAATTTCGTAAATATCGTATCGTGGATAGTATCGACGGGATCACACGAACCAGTGAGTTTCCACTACATTACCCGAACGGGCAACACTGTTTAGACACAGCGACCTTTGTGTGGTTTAAACCTCAGAAAAAATAAATAAATGGAAGAGTTTTATTATTATTATTGCTAAATAAATAATAAATATCTGGGACATTATTGCACACATGGTCATCTGACCCCAAACTAAGCATAGCTTGTAATAGGCTTGCCCTTGGCCGCCAACTCGCGTGATGTTAAGCGATGATGCGGCCTACGGTGGATCACGCTTGCCTAGAAGAAACCGATTCACTCTTGACTTGAAGACACCCAGATTGTAACTATCGGGGAACACCCATTCAAATTTCAACTGGCTATCTATTACGGTTAGAAAGATAAAGCTGTCAATAGGTAGGACGCACAGACAGACAAAGTAGGCTTAGTAATAGGGTCCCATTTACACCCTTGGGGTACGGAACCCCAAAAATACGCTCGTATATGCCTCGTTAAAACAAGAAATCAAACTCGAAGAGTCATCACACGCAAAAAAAAGACAGGGTTTTGTATATAAAGAATCATCAATATAAAAAACCCAAATTGAAATGGGACCAAATGGGAAGCACCAGCTTTCAAATAAAAAAAAAATCATCCATATCGGTTCACACAATCAAAAGTTCTGAGGTTACAAACATAAAATAAAAATATTAAAAAAATACAGTGGAATTGATAACCTCCTTTTTGGAAGGCGATTAATAAAACGATAGTTAAAGGTCAATGTTACATAAGATCTTGAATCTTTATTAATAATCTTTATTCTTATTGTGAGTCGCTATCAAGAATACAAGTTCCCGCTTGACCAATTTTCGTGAATATAACTAGAAAATCAATGCCATACGTAGGTACGGATAGAATCGAACAAAATCAACTCGCCCGATCGCACCGCACTGATAAGCTATTGAATATGGATAGTGCTGTAATCAAACAGATGGTTTCTACTTGATCGAATTCCACGGTGGTCGTTTTCCAATCTATTGAAATCTATTTCAGTGGCATTTTGACTTTTGACTCATCACACTAGGACTCTATGATTCGGTCTCTTTTCCCACTTTTAGGAATTTTGGTCATTGTTTTAGTCTGTCCATGGTTAGCTAAAATTATAAAATGGGGTCATATCACAATTGAATGTTTTAGGTAGGAAACCGTAAAGATCGAAACACGATTAGTATTTTTTACTGTAAAATAGGCTTGAGCTTGGCCGCCAACTCGCCTGATGTTAAGCGATGATGCGGCCTACAATGGATCACGCTTGCCTAGAAGAAACCGATTAACTTTTGACTTGAAAACACCCAGATTGTAACTATCGGGGAACACCAATTAGCTCAATCGAAAAAAAAAATTACTGTGAAGTAACACTGTGGCTTGCGCTTTTTTCCCTGGTTTTTTTATTCATTCAATACCTATTTATTAAATGATGTCTACGATACGATGGTGGAGATGTTGATCGTGGTCTCCTTTCAAGTACCTTTATTCCCCATCGGTTATCTGTTCTTCGCGTGATGTAGCCTGTCCATTGCCACTTCAAATTGCAAACTTTACTATATTTATATCAAATTATCCACTTGTTCCAGATAAGAGTGACGACCTCCCACAGGCATGGGCACGACATATCCACTGAGGACCCTGATATTATAGAATCACACCACGACAACACCACGCATCATGGAAAGGTAAGGATTAACTCAAGACTATATTTTATATGCTATTCGTGAAAAACAAGCAGACGGGCTCCCTGATGGTAAGCTGTCGCCTATGGATATTTGTAACTTCAGAGGCATCACAGATACGTTTCAGACCCTTAAATACTCTATTAACTCGTCTTTTGTAGAACCCCCAAACGGAGCAAGTATCAACTTGAGCCGCTTGATTTGTACAGCGTAGAGCTGTCAGAATTGTCAACAATCCTAAGCTCACTGAACACATAGCCGCTTAACATACGCAGAGACATTGGATCTCACTGTATCGCATATACAACGGGGAGTGTTCTGAAAAACTGTTAGATCTGATGCCAACATCATGGTTTTATCATCGCACTAGCCGCCACCGCCTGAAAGCTCATCTACATATCATAGATCAGTGGAAATTGCACACTGTGCTATTCACACGATCTTTCTTGCCTCACGCCTGCAAAATGTGGAATGAGCTACCTTCCGCGGTGTTTCTGAGATGCTACAACATTGGGCTCTTCAAAAGGTGAGTTAATAGAGTATTAAAGGGTCGGCAACGTATTTGTGATGCCTCTGATGTTACAAGTATTCATAGGCGACTGTGACTGTTTACCATCAGGCAGACCGTCTGCTTGTTTACCTATGGAATTAAAAAAACCTACAAAGTATTTTTTAGCAGCTTACATTATTTCACCATTCCACTGTTGTATCAGAAACAGTATTCCCAACAAAAATAGAAAATTAGACTCTAGTTAGAGAAACTAATGAAACGTACAAACAGAAAAAGCAACACTCGAAATTAAAACCATTCAAAACACGTATCTCTGTATCTTTTTCAGAAAATCCTTGTATTAGCAGCTAGCTATACGACTATTAACCTTATGCCGTTGTGATAGGATCGTGTGGTAATAAAGGTGGTAAAAAATGGGAACATACCGCGGTTCGCTTGACAAATTGAAGTTGAGCCCTCGGGACGTCAAATTTGCATATGTGGCTGTTGTTTTGAGTGCCGATTGAGGGTTGAGAGACGAGCGATGAAGCATTCCTGTTCTGTGCACTCTTGGCGACAAAGTCTGAGACCGTATAGGTCCCTCTTCTTCTATCAGGTGGCCAGAAGCACGAAAGAATATCACCGTTTTCATCATAGACCTAAATATTTTTTTCCTAAATCTATGGTTTTCATGGTTTTGCAAATATAAAAAAGTTCAACATTCAAATTTCAAAGTATTTATTTCAGGGTAACCAAATCCATTGTGTTAGTATAAAAAACACATGTTTAAATCTGTCCCCACGCTTGGCAGACGACTTGGAGATCGCAGAGCGGTCCACCGTGCAGTAGGAGGATGCTGCTGTCAATCCTCTGGTGGTTCCAGTCGCAGTTCTAGGACACACCCAGGTCTAGGGGTAGGAAGGCCTCCTAGATGTACCGACGACATCCTGAAAGTCGCGGGCATCCAGTGGATGTAGATGGTAGGCTGTCGTTCAGTGTGGAGACCTATGTTCAGCTGTGGACGTCTTCGGGCTAATAACGATGATGTTAAAATTAATCCTTTATAATTATTATAGGGGAATTACTCATGTTAGATGTAAAGCAAAGCAAGACGAAATCACGCGCGAGTACTCCAAATACACCCAAATGTGGTTGATACTCCAAAGTCGGAGTAACCGTCTTATTCTTACGTGAGTAATTCGCGTAAAATATTCACAAAATGTATAATAACTACGTCAGTTTCCATTATAAAACTAGCATGATAGTTTCCCAGATGTACTGCGCAAGAGTCCGTTACAAAGAGTGCATGTTTGTGTTCATTCATTGACTCGGGTATGACCTAAAACTGCGACCAGAACCACCAGATGATGGACAGCAGCGTCCTATTAGTACATGGTGAACGTACTGTGTACCCCAGGCCACCTGCCGAACGTGGGGATTATAGCTACACCCCTTTCTAAAAGGGAGGCCTTTCAGCTGTGGACGATTACTGGCTGGTGATGATGTGTGTTCATTCAGCTAAAATCTTATCCCATAGACCGCCATGCAGAGCTTTGACGCGAACGTAACATTTTGATTGTAAATTCCAGTGCGCTGCATCGGACGGGGTATTTTTACAGCTGTCTTGTTACTTGGGCTGCTGCATACCAAAACATTCTGAGCGTAATTATGTTACATAGGTGCATCATCATCAGCCTTCCTTAGTCCACCACTGGACTCTCTCACGTATATAGTATACGTCTCACGTGTACGTGTTATCCTTGTTTTTGTGGTTTTTAATAAAGAGTTATTGTATTGTATATAATATACTAGCCGTCCGCCCGGCTTTGCACGGGTGTAAGCTCGGCCTTCGGCCTCACTACAAAATATACTATAGCCTATCTCACTCGGGGATAGTGTAGCTTTCCAACAGTGACAGAATTTTTAAAATCGGTTCAGTAGTTTTTGAGTTATTTCATTACAAACATCCAAAAATACAAATCTTTCCTCATTATAATATTATAGTATAGATATGCCTCTCCCACGGTACAACACTCAACCCGATCTGAGGCTTATCGCCTCCAGCTACTGCTAACTCCTTATATTACAAGTTTACACAAAAAAGATGTACTAAGCTTACAGAAGTCCATAGTACCCATCATTATAAACAATTTTTACTATGGAATCTAAACTGAAATCACAAAAAAAAAAAATACAGTTGTTCCATACGTCATATCATCGAGTGTGCATGATTGTTTTCTAAGGAAAAGCTGATATTTTTTTATAGGCCTCCCCCTTTAACCTCCATACTAAACGACATCCTGCCATCTGCATCCACTGGACGCCTGCGACTCTCACGATGTCGTCTATCCATCTAGTGGGCGGCCTACCTACGCTGCGTCTTCCGGTTCATGGTCTCCACTCAAGAACCTTTCTTCTCATTAATTGTTATTGAGGGTGGATTGCACCACGGATTTCACCATCTTACATTAGCTTTAACAAACATCGACATTTCAGTTAAAGTACCGGTTAGATAAAAAAGTTGTTGCACCATCTAACAATTGATAAATGACGTCATAACTTTAATTGTTAACCGTAACTGCCCACTTTCTTTTAAACTGCTTCGACTGCTATTTATTTTCTTGATAAAAACCCTTTCAATAATAATACAAAACAAATAATGCTATGAACGAGTCTAGCATCAAACATTGCAGACACATGAGTGAAATCAAACATGTATGGGGAAGGCATGTGCATTTGTGTTTTACTTATATTTACTGTGAAGCGATGTATGGAAAGGTCGGAGATAGACTTGCGACTTTTTTTCTCTTTCTCTCTCTCTCTCTCTCTTTCTGTCTCTGTGTGTGGTGTTTATTGACTTGTCCAAGTGTTCGTATTAAGTTTTTATGGAAATAATCATTATTTACTTTTGTGTGTGGGGCGTGTGTGGCAGTCTTGGATTTGCAATAGGCCATATAGGCCGCGGCCTAGAGGCTGCAGCGTCCTAGGGGCGGCATATTTTAGAGGAAGCTCTTTAGTTCCTTTCTTGTTACATATGGAAAATTATTATTTTAGAAAGGTACATGGGGCGGCGTAAATAAAGTGGCTTACACTCGTAAAAGATGTAAATCCGGCACTGGTGTGTGGGGCTGTGTGTAGGAGTATATGTGTGTGCATTTGATTAATAACTAATCTTAATAAATAAATAAATAAATTATTGGGACATTATTGCACACATGGTCATCTGACCCCAAACTAAGCAAAGCTTGTAATATGGCTGCCTGAGACTGATATACATACACATATATTTTTAAATACATACCTAAATATATATTAACACCCAGACATAGAACAAACACAAAATGTTCATCACACAAATGTTTGTCCTAGATGGGAATCGAACCCACGCCCCCAAGCGCAGAATGCAGGTTCACTACCAACTGCTAACGGGGCTGTCTTAGTTACGTTATTTTAATTTAAAAAATCTTTCCTTCCTTACCTTTAACTGGCAAATATCTATACCAAGAAACGGCGTATAGTGGGGAAAAGTTGGCGTATACTTCAGATTGAATGAGAGATAAATACCTAATACAATTATAGTTTGTGTCCATTTTTCATACATTTTCACTATACCGCTAAACCGCACAGCAAAAACTATAAGTACGGCGTACTTAATAATTTTTCACGCACACTAAGAACTTGTATAGACACCAATGAACTAACTAATAGTCCACATATAAAAAAGGGCGTATTTTTTTAATGGTGAAATGGGCTAGCGTTTGACCACAACTCACCTGATGGTAAGCGACGATGTGGTCTAAGATGGGGCACGCTTGCCCATGAGGTACCTATTCACTCTTGTCTTGAAGAGACCCACCCAGGTTGTATTTTATAGGGAACACCGAGGTAGGGAGCGCATTTCATTCCTGTGCAGTTCGTATGAACAAGGAATTTTGGAAACGCTGTGTACGGACTTTACCAAAGTTCACGATGTAAGGATGGAATGACCGCCTCAATGATCTATGGCGGAAATTGGATGACTGGACCGTTTGTAGACCTCTCACTAGATGGACCGACGACATTGTGAGAGTCGCGGGCATCCAGTGGATGCAGATGGCAGGATGTCGTTCAGTGTGGAGATTGAAGGGGGAGGCCTATGTTTAGCAGTGGACGTCATCTGATGATGATGAAAAGATCGTCAGCTGGGTAACTTCGACAAAAAAAATACAGCCTGATTTAGGCCAGATGCGCGCGTTCGCTTGTCTGATCTTGGGTCCATACGTCTACTTGTTTCCAGCGATTCTGTTTAGGTGATTGCGAAAAGGTACACGACCGCAAACCGAGCTGTTCACGTTCGCATGATTTTATGTGCTGCGTTGTTTCAGCGCTGTTTAGAACCCACGTTATGATGTAGCCGTAAAGCCCTGAAGAAGTACATCGTGTATCTTATATTGGAAGTCGAGTGGTTACCCTCACTTGCTCAAATTTCAACCACATTTTTTTCTGCTACTTCAAATTACAAGTCGCAGGTTTACGCAGCCCCTTCCAACCATGACAGTACGAATTATTACATGATTTCGTTCGCATAAAAACTCTACGAATACGTGACATAAACATACCTACTGTCACGACATAACGGCGTTACAGCGTAACGGGGTAGCGGCCGAAGGTTTGTTTAGAGGATTATTCTTTTGATTTATTCGCTGTGACATAAAACAGTTTTATGTATGCGGTAAAATGGAAATAGATGGTAATTCGTAGGTGGTGCTACGGCGTAGATGGCTGAGCTGCTACGTTTTTACGTAGAGATTTGTTACAAATCAAATAAAATTATAACACCTGGATTTTACTGCGTAGTTTTCAGCTCTGTAATTGGATGCTTAATTTTCAAAGAATGTTTGAACGTTGACATGAAAAATTAAAGATTTTATTAATATACCATGTTTTTAATATTGAGTATATATTGTATTGTCTGCAGTTCTGAACTTTATTTAAAGTTTCAAGACTAGCTCATTGAAAAATAGTTTACAATCGATTTTAAAATTTGTACCGAACAAACAAACAGACAACAAAATTCAGTTAATAAATACGTTGAATTTTTAATAAGAACAATATCAATAAAATTAACATTATCAACAAATATTTACCAGGTAAATTTATCACAAATTTCTTATTGTTCTTGAAGCTACGTAGAAGCGGAAATACACTAGAAATTCATCGGTAAAACAGTTTTTTATTAAAAATTCCGCCCAAAAACATAGGTGGTAGGTGTGAGTTGGTGGTCAAAGGCAGGCATATTATTCAATAAATTCAATATAAAAACCGACTTTATCAAAATGACAGAACTGGACCAGCTTTTAAATAAAACAAAGAATCATCAAGATCGGTTCACCCAGTCGAAAGTTCTGAGGTAACAATTATAAAAATTGACTCCGCTTTATGGTTGATATTCCGGAAACCCGTACGAAGCGCTTTGATTGCACTTTTATTGTTAGTACTGCTGGTCTGTGGAATGCGCTGCCTGAATGGGTGTTCCCCGATAGTTACAATCTGGGAATCTTCAAATCACGAGTGAATCGGCTTCTTCTAGGCAAGCGTGCTCCATCGTAGACCGCATTATCGCTTAACATCAGGCGAGTTGGCGGTCAAACGCAAGCCTATTTAAGCATTAAAAAATAATTATATATATATACAGTCGAATTGAGAACCTCCTCCTTTTTGGAAGTCAATTAAAAAGTGAGATATGATCACAGTGTAAAATGTCAACAGACCAGTCGTGAAACCAGTCGACAAACCACTCCAACTCGACACCGTATAAGGAAGAGATTCGGAGCGCGTGATGTTTTTGCATAGGTATGACCGGAATATGTAATTGCGCTCGCAAATTGAGCGGAAACAACGGAAATTGAGTGCGCACTGATCTGTTTTTCGGCTGAAGTGTTAGAATAAATAATCCAGTTTCCTCATTATCATTTTCTGTTACCAACATTTTCTCGCAAAACAAATACGAATTGTTTTAAACTATCACGGTTGTTCACTACAGTTATATGATTATTTACGGGATATTTACCGCGGTAAGGTTGTGGAAGGAGCTCTCGATATATCGACGCAGTTACATGCGCCATGTTCACGGGCTTCCCGTGAACTGTTGTCAAATACGAATTGTTCCATAGTTTTCTCGAGTGTCGATGACCGTTTTCTATAAATTTCAATTTAATATAAGTTTGGGAACAATTGACTGCCCCGGTGGCTCAGTTGGTAGTGAACCTAACTTCTGTGCTTGGGGGCGTGGGTTCGATTCCCATCTATAACAAACATTTGTGTGATGAACATTTGTGTTTGTTCTGTGTCTGGGTGTTAATATCTAATTAAGTATGTATTTAAAATATATATGTACGTATATCAGTCTATGGCAGCCATATTACAAGCTTTGCTTAGTTTGGGGTCAGATGACCGTGTGTGCAAAAATATCCCAGATATTTATTTATATTATTTAATTATTTATGGTGATTTATGAAAAGAATTGTATGTGAAAATCAAGCAAAACCTTGATAATGGTAAGAGATAACTTTAAAACTTTCGTGATTTGAACACATGTCATGTTTTAAATACTCATCGGGACTAATCATGCATTATATTATTTAGGTAAAAATAGGTGCCCTTTTTTCGGGGTTTCTCTAAGAGATCGAATCAGAAATAAGGAGATACGTAGACGAATGAAAGTTACTAACAAAGCCCACCGGATTAACAAGTTGAAATGGCAGTGGGCAGGGCACATAGTACGCAAAACAGATGGCTGATGGGCCGAAAGGTTCTCGAGTGGAGACCACGGACTGGTAAGCGCAGCGTAGGACGTCCACCCACAATATGGACAGACAACCTAAAAGAGACCACAGGAAAACGCTGGATGCAGGCCGCTTTCAACCGATCCTTTTGGAAATCGATGGGGGAGGCCTATGCCCAGCAGTGGACGTCCTATGGCTGAAATGATGATGAGGTGCCCATCTCTCGACGTTTCGACCATGTAATAATGGCCGAGGTCACGAGCTCACTGAACACTTCGGCAGTAAAGAAAATACTGAAAAAAAAAACATATTTCACAGCTAACCTACCGCATGAATAAGTTTTTTTTTTCTCAGATTATTGCGTCCCACTGCTGGGAAAAGCCTCCGCCGTTTCATTCCACACGAATAAGATAAACAATATACACATTAAAACGTGTCGCAATAACACTGGCTGCGACGAGTGAAAGCCTTTGTATCGAATTTCACAGTTGAGGAGATCCATCCACGGCATCCGTGTGCATTTTGGGAACATACGGCTAGAAATTTCGCACTGAAACACTGCCTAAATGATTATTTTGTTACTAATTTTAGCATAAGTATAACTAAGTTTACTCATTTCAATTCAATGTCATCAAAAGTAGGCTAGTAAATAATAATTTAGTGTGCACAATTTACAAAACAGAAAATTAACGAAAACTTTAAATCCTTACCAACTAAAAATAACTATAATTATAAAAACTTAAACTATAAGACCATTAGTGGAGGGAAAGATCCCCAGAATGCAGGCGGCATTGCCACGTTTAATGGCAATGCTCAATTTCTGTCAATGTTTCAACACTGCATAATATTTTTATTTTTAACCGTCTTCCAAAAGTGAGGAGGGTAGGTCGCTAGTTATCGCTGTAGGATTCCCTGTGTCGCGATAACTAGTGCTCTTTTAGGGACAACTTATTTAGTGATAATAATTTAGAATAATTACGTTTAGAATTATAATTTTATATTATTAGTTACATTACTACGCCACGGCTTAATTCTGATTGGTACACTATTAATGTCAATACTACGACTTCTTTTTTAATGGGACCACACGGGAAGCCCAAGCTTTCAAATAAAATAAAAAACATCAAAATTGGTTCACCCTGTCGAAAGTTCTGAGGTAATAAACATAAAATTAAAAAAACATTCGAATTGATCACCTCCTCCTTCTTGGAAGTGGGTTCAAAATGAAACATTTTATCTCAATTTATTTCTCGCAATACTTCCCCGTATGTTTACCATTCGCAAGCGTTTCATCCGAGTAATCCAGAGCTTGTAATTGGCGCGCTGCGATTGAACACTCGCCGCGTTGTTCAATTCGGAAAAATGGCGAGAAATTCTGTATGGCACTTTGTTTATAATTTAAGCTTAATCACAGAATACATATAGTAAAAGTACAGAAGATTCACTCCGCAAAAGCATTTAAATAAGTAGCGACTCTAACTACCACACAATAAAGTCCAATTCAGGACGTGCGAGCGCTAACTACCTTCTGCTATATTAACCTACAAGTTGCCTCTCTGTCTATCGCGCGGCAGCGGCCACGACAAGTCCGACAAGTCGGCTACTTGTAGCTTCGTACCTAAAGTGTAGAGTGAACTAGGCCTCGCTTAATAAATTAGTTACTAGCTGCGCCCCGCAGTTTCACCCGCATTACATACCTCCTTGAAGCAACCTTTTTTCTATGATGTAATACGATATGTCAATGTATAGACTTCAGTAAAGTTATATGATTATTTACGGGATATTTACCGTGGTAAGGTTGTGGAAGGAGCTCCCGATATTTCGGCGCAGTTACATGCACCATGTTCACGGGAAGACACGGCGTCTTGGGGCCGGGCTCTATGGGGCGGTCGACCCATACCACCGAACCATAAGACCGAACGAAGACGAAGGCAGGCATTCCACTAGATAGACTGATCGTGAGAGTCGCGGGCATCCAGTGGATGCAGATGGCACGTTGTCGGTCAGTGTGGAGGTCAATGGGGGAGGCCTATGTTCAGCAGTGGACGTCTTCTGGCTGATGATGGTATACTTTTGTTACCCAGGGATAAAAAAGCAACCGTAAAACCATTTTCGTTGTTCCCAGGAGCGTGGCGGCTGGTCGCAGTGGAGCGAGTGGTCACTGTGCTCCAGGACCTGCGATGGTGGCGTGTCACGTCAGCTCAGGACCTGCTCCTCTCCAGCTGGCTGCCGTGGCGAGCCTGTGCGCTATAAGATCTGTAATATGCAGGTAAGGACAAATCTTTCTTCATCTTCATAACCTATCAGCATAAGCCGGTTCCGACAACAAATGGGGAAGAAAGGTTCTTGAGTGGAGACCACGAACCGGAAGACGCAGCGTAGGTAGGCCTCCCACTAGATGGACCGACGACATTGTGAGAGTTGCGGGCATCCAGTGGATGCAGATGGCAGGGTATCTTTCAGTGTGGAGGTTAAAGGGGCCTATGTTCAGCACGTCGGAACAGTTGCTTACACTGTACCAAGCACAAGTTCGGTCGTGCATGGAGTACTGCTCTCACCTTTGGGATGGATCAGCTAAGTACCAGCTTTGACTGCCTCGGTGGCTCAGTTGGTAGTGATCCTACTTTCTGTGCTTGGGGGCGTGGGTTCGATTCCCATCTAGGACAAACATTTGTGTGATGAACATTTGTGTTTGTTCTATGTCTGGGTGTTAATATCTATTTAAGTATGTATTTAAAAATATATATGTACGTATATCAGTCTATGGCAGCCATATTACAAGCTTTGCTTAGTTTGGGGTCAGATGACCATGTGTGCAATAATGTCCCAGATATTTATTATTATTATTATTTATAGCTTAGGGCGTTAGAGTCTATTGAGAGACGCGCCAAGAGACTCATCGGCAACGAATCCCTGGTTCAGACTAAGCTCCTTAGTCTTGAGCATCGGCGCAAAGTTGCCAGTCTATCAGTTTTTTATCGGATACATTTCGGAGAGTGTGCATCGGATCTGCATGATCTAATTCCCTCTTGCCCATTTTTCTATCGGACTGCCAGAGCGGGCACGAAGAATCGGCACCGCTTTATGGTTGATATTCCGAAAACCCGTACGAAGCGCTTTGATTCCACTTTTATTGTGCGTACTGCTGGTCTGTGGAATGCGCTGCCTGAGTGGGTGTTCCCCGATAGTTACAATCTTGGTGTCTTCAAATCACGAGTGAATCGGCTTCTTTTAGGCAAGCGTGCTCCATAGTAGACCGCATCATCGCTTAACATCAGGCGTGTTGGCGGTCAAACGCAAGCCTATTTACGCATCAAATAAAAACCAGTGGACGTGATCTGGCTGATGATGATAAGCCAGTAAGTTTAGCGTACGACGTCCACCCACAAGATGAATAGACGACCTAAAAAAGACCGCAGGGAAACGCTGGATGAGTACCGCTTCCAACCGGCCCTTTTGAAAATCGATGGGGGAGGACTTTGTCCAGCAGTGGACATCCTATGGCGGAAATGATGCTGATGATGATCACTTCGTTGAGGGTTTATGTTGTTTTTATAGAACAAATATAATTTTTTTTACGATATCGGTGTTGGTCCCAGAATAAAAGTACTTTATAATGATAAATCATCGAGATACAATAGGAATAGAGTCACAATAATGCCAAAAAATATCCTAACCAAAACTCGGCGCACGCTACGAATTGCCCCGAATTTTGATTAGTTGTAAGGTAACCACGATCCGACTACATCACCCAATGCCAGTGTTACGATGCCATAGCGGACAAGTGACTTTGAACACTATGCCAGCGAAATAACGTCAAAATTGAAGTAAATGTGGCATTGTGAACTATATAATTGATGTCTAGGTATGTACAATGACGTTCGGATGTTTTTTTGACTGTTTCGCATAGATATTGTGACTCTAAACGTTTTATATCTCCATGTGATAAATACAATATCCTTGAATATATCCGTCGAAAAACACTCGGTGTATTTGAAGACCCCGGCTTCGGGGTTAAGGGGCTATAGGGAATTCGATTCCGCCATTCGTCTTAGATTGTTAGGCAGCAAACATCATAAGCAGCAGTCCAAAAACGTCCACCGCTGAACATAGGCCTCCCCTTTAACTTTCACGCCAAACGACATCCTTCCATCTACATCCACTGGATAGTAATTTTTAAACTTTCGCGATTCGAACACATGTTTTCATATTTATCGGGACTTATCGCGCACTATTAAATATAGGTAAAAATAGATACATTTCGCTCGACGTTTCGACCATGATGCCCGCGACTCACGATGTCGTCAGCCCTCCTAATAGGAGGCTTACATACGCTGCGTCTTCCAGTTCGTGGTCTCCATTCAAGAATTTTTCTTTCCCATCGGTCTTTTGTCGATGTATGGGGCCTGCCCATTGCCAGTTGCAAATCTAAGCAGCTATATCACTGACTGTGGTTCTTCGTTGAATATCCTAGTTCAAGGTTTTATCGCGGAAAAACTCCAAGCACAGCTCTCTCACATGTCCACTGTGTAATTTTGAGTTTTTCCAAAAGGCCAGGCAACAAACTTACATCTACTCATTCATTCAATTTCAAACAAACTACCATATTTTAAAAGCAGTAGTTGATTTATCAAAACAAACTTTATAAGGTTAATTAGCAACTTTGAAACAATCTTCGCGAACACCGAATTACAATCCCCGACATTAAAAGCTCTCGAACTTTGCCACATTTAAAATAATTATACGGAACCACTGAACTAATTTACACGTCGTCCTTAACCGTCCTCTTGGCAGAAATCCTAGGGCAGAATAGTGTAAAGAGATGCTTCACTTTGAAAGAACGTCGAAAATCAAATGCTAATATATATATATATATAAGTAATTCGAATAGCGATTCGAAATCTTTTTCCGTATTTGAGTAAAGCAACTTATACGAACGAGAGCTGGTCGGAGTTTCTTTGCACGATAGAATCCGGAACGTGGATATTCGCCAATGAACCAGAGTCACCGACATACATAGCTATTAAAATTTGTAATGTGCAAGTGGCAATGGACAGGCTACATCGCTCGAAGAAACGATAACCGATTATCAATGGGGAAGAAAGTTTCTTGAGTGGAGACCACGAACTGAAAGACGCAACGTAGGCCTCCCATTGAGGGACTAACCTAACCCATATATTTAAAAAAATATCAGCTATTCCATACATTTAGTTGAGTGTGATTGACGTTTTCTATGGAACAGCTGATATATTTATTGCTATTTCAGGGTTGGTTTGATAGTAAAAAATGTTCATAATGAAGGGTACTATGGGCCTCTAGCCGCTTTGTACACCCTTTCTGCCCAATCCAGCAGAATGTTGACTTTGACTACCAGGCTGGCAGTATTTTATTTTTATTTGGTACACAACTTGGAATATACACTTTTATGTGGAATGCTCTGCCTGAATGGGTGTTACCCGATAGTTACAATCTGGTTGTCTTCAAGTCAAGAGTGAATCGGTTTCTTCTAGGCAAGCGTGATCCACCGTAGGCCGCATCATCGCTTAAAATCAGGCGAGTTGGCGGCCAAGCGCAAGCCTATTTTGCAGTAAAAAAATCTTATTCTAAAAAACTTACACAACAAAAAGTACGGTGTAATTCCTAATACTAGAATGGCTAGATTTATCGCTTTTTTTAATCCTTTACAATTAGGTTTAGGCTGATTATGATGACGATTGATAAACTTATACAAATTTAATTGTATATCCAAAGTTGTTAATCTGTATCATCGTAATCTGTGTCTCGACTGCATTTATTTAATAAACTTTAGACGACAAGTTGACAGAGGAGGGAGACTCAACGTTACTGTACACTGGGGGACAGAAATAATGTACTGGCACATTATTTTTGTATTTTTATCATGCTTTTTATTATTATGTCCTAGGTTCGGTTGGGGAACTGCTGGGAATTTATGAGTTATGGAAAGGAACATTGCGGGGAAATCTCTGAAACGTGTTATCTGTTGAAGGGGGAATTGTAACTTTCTGCTGTCTGCTCACAGTTTTTGTTTTGTTGTATCTTGTGAACGCGCTACTAAGGTAATAAATAACTTTTTCATTGCTCATACTCGGAAAGTAGGTCTGAAGATGCCTGCGGAGCGGGTTGAAAGTAAAACATTTCAGCCCTCGGGATAATCACTTTTAACTGATAGTGACAGTTGACAAATGACACATTCAAATTATAAAAAAAAAAACTAGTTCTATTTTCACATAAATTTGTATTGAACCATGTTCCAACTTTTTTTTCCTCTCCTCAGAGAATTATGGCCCCGCACTTTTCGTGCATTTGCCAGTGTCAGTTCATGTATTTTTTTTTCCTAGTATTCGTAATGAAAAGCACAGTGTTTACCTCGGGGTTAAAGACTTATTTAGTCCCTCGAACTACCAGCCGAACTCCGTCTCAAGACTAAATAAGTTGCTTTCACCCCTAGGATAACAATATGTACTATTTGTGCAAGTTACAGACGAAAGTCAAAAATCGCAGATAGTAAAAAATTTAGTCATACCGCATCGCGTCTATATCAATAAACTTGCAACGGCGGAATACCAAAAAACTGTCATCCGCCAGGTTATTGAAAATAAGTATAATAAACTAGCGAAGCCGGGGCGGGTGCCCCGGCTTCGCACAGGTGTTAGCTCGGCCTTTGGCCTCACTACTATGACCCGCTCCAGAAACACAAAATTTCATCCAAATCGGTCTAGCCGTTTTAAAAGTTGATTATTATAGTATTTCAGACTATAATCTATCACTGTGCCAAATTTCATCCAGATCCGTTCAGCCGTTCTGGCGTGATTGAGGAACAAACGTCCATCCATCCAAACTTTCACATTTATAATATTAGTGGGATATTAGTAGGATTATTTTGTGTAAGGTTTTGGATCACTCTTTGTAAAGAGTAGTTATAGAGGAGTATTTAATTCTGTCGTGCACTACATGCCACTGAACCAATTACTGCGCGGCCGCGAGACAGTTTGATTGCTGCAAGTTACATTGTTTGCTGTTTGCGTCGGGTGCGCCGCTTGTTTCGCTTGTTAGTTTTACGTTTGTTACAGTTCCATGGTTTTTGAAATAGTGGGAAATTGGTAAAGTAAATATGTTATTGCGTAACGATGGCCGGTCGTCAACATATGCGTGGTTTTGAACAAACTCATGGAAAGTGTCAACAATAAAAAGCTGAAATTCAGGCTGAAAGGCGTACTTTGGGAGAGGTGATTGTACCAATTTACCAATGATTGTAAACCAATATGTTTTTTTTTAATATATATAGAATAGATCTACGTTTGGCCACCAACTCTCCTGATGGTAAGCAACGGTGTGGTCGAGGATGGAGCACGTTGATCTAGAAGAAATCTATTCAATCTAGCCTTGATGTTGATAAATAAATAAATTTGAATATTCCACTAGACCATTAAACCGTTTAATAAACTAAGAGAAAATTTGCAGCAACACCAATGAACTTCCACATGGAAATAAATAAACCGGCCAAGTGCGAGTCGGGCTCGCGCACTGAGGGATCTTTACAACCACAAAACACAATTATAAAAATTAAAAAACAGACTTCAAAATTAGTATAATGTGTCATTTGGATCCGGTGAAAGAAATGATGACGTCGTCCAAGTAACGAAATTATCGGTTACAACTTGGTAATGAACAGAAGTTTGTCACCGACTCGCACTTGGCCATGATATTTATAATTTTTTTTTACTTTAGAGTGTGTTCTTTAATCATGCCAAGTTTGACACTTGTACGTATTACCGTTTTGACATTAGAGCAATTGCAAAAATACGTAAAAAATACGTTTGTTGTATGGGGATCCCCTTTTGTTTTAACTTTTGACTTTTTTATAATTTTTTTTTGCTAATTCGCTATAACATTTCATATTCTGTGAATAATGGCCCATCTTTTTTCTCTGAGTGAGTACAGAATGATGATGAGTAGAGTATAGGAGACAACAGCCATTTACATCGTTTTTCATTCACGATCCATTATCTAATCTAATGGAAAATCCAGTTCAAACAAGTAAGATCCGACTCAAAGCTGTTTATGACGACTTCTTGTTCTGAAAGCGTGTAAATAAAACAGACGTACCTAATTACGTCATATAGAATTCTGTGAAACAAAGAAAATGTCGTATCTAATAACATTAGAAAAGTTGCGAGAATTGTCGTAATACGAAACTTTTGCGCGTTTGTAATTATTAAATTTGTCTCGCAATTTATTTTTAACTAACAGTGCGCTGTGACTTCACCCGCCATCATTCTGGAACCTATTTATTGCTTACTAGCTGTTGCCTGTGATTTAGTACAAACTTTTTTCAGGTTTTGCTCTATTTCGATAGCACTGACTGACTTCCTCATCACAAAATATCGAAACTATTTAACCTACGAATCTTAAATTTGGCAAGTAAATTGCTGATGAGGTGTAGTGGTCTGCTAATAAAGAATTGTACGGAAAGGCCCCATTAAAGAGGTTCAAAGGGGATTGAAAATATATATGGAGTCTACGCGTATGAATTCACAAAATTATGACCACCGAAAATTTAAAAAAAAATAACTAGGACATTATTACACACACGGTCATCTGACCCCAAACTAAGCTTGTAATATGGCTGCCAGAGACTGATATATATTTTTAAATACATACTTAAATAGATATTAACACCCAGACATAGAACAAACACAAATGTTCACCACATAGATGTTTGCCCTAGATGAGAATCGAACCCACGTCCCCAAGCGCAGAAGGTAGGTTCACTAACAACTAAGCCACCAACGCAGTCAAGCCTCAAGCAAAGCAAAAAAGAGCCGATTATCTTCTAATCTACTCACTTTTCAAACCAAAAAAACTTAATCAAATAGTTTTAGCCATTTGGCCTTCGAAAAATTACACATAGAAGTCACAACGCGTAGAAAATTATAGTCAATAAACGTCCGCAGTTTCAAAACAACAATTGATTCATAAACAACTAACTTCAATACTTCCTCACACAATGATAGTAGACGGTGTTCGACTTCTAATTGCTAACGAGAGTCCAAACAAAACCATGAATTTATTACTCTAGAAGTTTGACATCACCGAAAAGGGAATGTACAGAAATATTGCTTCTATAAGCTAAATGTACACATGGTGATGTGTACAGCAGATGCTTATCCCCACTAAAACACACCAAATCACTAACACACCACCACCACACTATACAGAACAACAAAAAAATGTGCCACAGAATAAATTTTAATAATAGTAAGTACAACTACAAAAACTTATTCGGAAATGTCATTTCTATAAATATAGACTCTGCTATGTCGCAATAAAACTATATTTAGCATGCACATCATTATGTGATAACCGCACTCTGACATCACATAATACCTCTGGCACTTCCTGACTATTTAGAGTAAAAAGAAGACTTTTACAAAAGGCTCAAGATTAAAAATTATATGTGTATAGGTTTCACTATTCGGTTGCAAAGTGAGACAGGCTTGTTTGTACGGTCTTTCAGAAACATCTGGTACGTCAAGACAGTGTTGTCTCGTTTCCGCGTTTGAAACTACTGTTAAATACGCTTTATAAAAGACTTATTGTCTCTCTCGCACGACTTCGCCCTGATAAGATAGAGTGAAGAAAGAAACAAATGAATAGGTAACTTTAGTGATATCGAAGAGAATTTACATTTAAATTACACACAATTTTTTACATATTTAATTTATATTTTTTTATTTATTTATTTAGACGGAGTAACCGGCCTAATCTTACGTGAGTAATTCCCGTGTAATATAAATAAAATGAGTGAAAACCACGTCAGTTTCCATAATAAAATTTACATTTAATTTTGTGTTATCAACAGTGACTAGTTTTGCATGGTCGGAAGTTAGTACTCTGTAAATACTCTACTCTACTAAGGAACTTCTAACTGGTCAACTAACTTCATATAATAGGGGCTGAAGCTAAACTCTAGGTTAAGGGTAGTTGCATGAATGGTTTAGCGGTTTTGAATAAATTATAAATAACCTTATATTACTGTATTAATGAGCTTTAGCTAAGTTTTAGCAGTTAGTTAACTTTAAGAGGGGCGTTAGAAGTAACATTTTACTTTTTACCCGAGGACGTAATGCTAAAAATAAGTATTTGTGTCGATACTTTGGCGCCGTCATATCTTCCTAAGACAGAAGGTGCGTATGGCTGGTGCGCTACCGATTCGTCAGAGAAGCACAAACGGCGCAAATATGCTAACCTTGGCATTTATTATATAATTATTTGAGCCGTTTGAGGTAGAGACATTGGGTTATTGCAGACCGGGCGCTCACCTCATTTTCAAAAATCTTTCAGAGCGCCTGTTTAATGTAAAATGCTGGTGTAAATGATGGAATTTTCTGGCTCAACGCATAGGCATTGTGCATTCAGGCGCAATTATATTACCCAGCATGGCTAGCATGCGGATCGCGACAACATCTTGTCGTCACTTTGTTGAGAGAGAATGCGACAATGTGTCCACGGTTTTATATACGGTTTTGTTTTATGTCTCGCTTTGGCACGATAAAAGGGTCGACAAATTTTTTTCGCGGTGCGCATGCGAACCCTGAAGGATAGTGAGTACATTTTTTAATCTTTTGCGGTAGAAACTATGGACCCCTGGAGATTGGGAGCCAAAACAGCTTTTTAAAGATTTGTCTGGTCGATACAACACGTGAAGAAAATGCTGAACTCTGCTCATGGCTATACAACGTGGTAACGGGGCCAGCATTTTGGGAACAATTGCCACTGATAGCGGTATATATTAGTAGCTACGAATTAATTTGTTTTTCTCTACACAAACTTTTGTTTTTTATCTATTTAATTCAGGTACCTATTTACTATTAAAAAGAAGTTATTGTGGTATGTAAGCTTGTATGTTTTCCTACAGCCTAAACGCCACCACCGATTTTGATAAAGGACTAGCCGCCCGCCCCAGCTTCGCAGGGGTGTAAGCTCGGCCTTCGGCCTCGTTACAAGATATAATATAGCCTTTGTCACCCGGGGATAGTGTAGGTACCCAACAGTGCAAGAATTTTTCAAATCGGTTCAGTAGTTTCGGAGCCTATTCATTACAAACAAACAAACAATCAAATCTTTCCTCTTTATATATTGGTATAGAAGACGTGTGAATAGATTCATGCAAGTGCAGAGATGGTCGCGAGGTAGTTGACGTCATCATACATCCAAAATGGTGGCTTGTAAAGTGAAGAAATAAATTACTGCCCTCATGCGAGGTGTCATTGAATAAATCTTACCTCATACGAAAAAACAAAGTCGTTTTTATATCAATACATAAATAAATAATATAAATACCAAAGGTGTTATTAAACACACACATGAATACCCTCCCATACACAAACATCACACCTCCCCATCTCCAATGCATATGAACCATTGATGCAAAGGTCCAATATCTTAAAATCTACTATTGATGAAATGTTCTCCAAAGACAATAGACAATTTTAGACAATAAAAGATATGTCTTAAAACGTATTTTTTTTTATTTGTCATCATCACCATTTTAGCCATAGGACGACCACCGCTGGATATAGGCATCCCCCATCGATTTCCAAAAGGGCCGGTTGGAAGCGGCCTGCATCCAGCGTTTTCCTGCGGTCTCTTTTAGGTCGTCTGTCCATCTTGTTGTGCGTGGACTTTTTTATTACGAAAAGTAAATCATTTGTGTGACTCCCTCTTAACCGCGTTCTAACACACAATTAAAACTAAAACTATAACGAACCGGTAAACAAATTACGGACGATATCGGAGGAGGTGGAAACTTGCCTCTTAGCGTATGAAAACTGCGGCCAGGGCCACACCGAAGGAATCTAGGTTTATTCGACCATTAGACATTTTCATCAGATTTATTCGCAAAGCCAACAATTCAAGCGCAAAATCACTTTGCTAATAGCGGTTAAGCGCAAATCTAAGTATAACAAAGATAAAAACAATTGATTTACAAATAATTATCAATATAAAAACCAAACACTGTTTTAAACTATCACGGTTGTTCACTAAAGTTATATGATTATTTACGGGATATTTACCGTGGTAAGGTTGTGGAAGGAGCTCCCGATATTTCGGCGCAGTTACATGAACCATGTTCGCGGGAAGACTGAAACCAACACTTCTTCTTTTCTACACTAATATTATAAAGAGGAAAGATTTGTACCTATTTTTGTATGTTTGTAATGAATAGGCTCCGAAACTACTGAACCGATTTGAAAAAATCTTTCACTGTTGGGAAGCTACACTATCCCCGGTGACATAGGCTATATTATATTTTGTAGCGAGGCCGAAGGCCGAGCTTACACTCGTGCGAAGCCGGGGCGGACGGCTAGTCTTTTATAAAAAACCAACTTCATAAAAATGTCAGAATTAGACCAATATGAAATGACCACACGGGAAGCACCAGCTTTCAAATAAAAAAAAGAATCATCAAAATCTGTTCACCCAGCAGAAAGTTCTGAGGTAACAAACAAAAAAATAATACAGTCGAATTGAGAACCTTCTCCTTTTTGGAAGTCGGTTAAAAACACGAGTAAACCATACACACAGTTAAAAACACATACACAATAGGTGTACAAACAGTATTAGTCACTGTAAATCATGTTTTTCTTTGTTAATAGGCGTACAAATCTAGAAAACTCAGATAACTATCTGTAAAATGCAAGAGCACAAAATACTAAACGCTAATTGGTCCGCTCGAGTTCATGACATGTCATAGTTCCATGAATGGCACAGTTTAATAAAAATCTAACTTTTTCGTATCTAATGCCGTACTTAGCGAACGCGACTTTGCAGCGGTCTTTTATTTCCATTCAAATAAAATTAAAGGTAGCGCGTTCGGTCGACTTGGCGAACGCGAGCTTGGCAAGTATTAGTAATCCCCCACTGAATGATTAGTGAAAGGAGAACCAGGCCCCCATCAGTCCCCGGCAGAACCGCTATTCCTGGCTACGATAGCGGTCACAAGGACACAAGCAGACTCCCGGCGTGCTTTCGGCTATCACCCCCAAAGATGACGACCTAAAAGTGACCGCAGGAAAACGCTGGACGCAGGTCGCTTCCACCCGGCCCTTTTGGAAATCGATGGGGAAGGTCTATGTCCATGATTGAAATGATGAATAGTTATTTGACGCCGTGAAGTAAATTCCAATGAGGTATTAGTTTAAGCGATTAGCTAGTCTCTTGTCACTAAACGTGGTGCCTGTGGTGTGCCCCTGGCCTGTGTGATTAATAGTTAGACGGGAGTTTGCAGTTGGAATCCATATCGAGTGCCCCCGTGTGTATGGAGATGATAGTTCGAAGTTCGGAGCTGCTCAATTTGCTCTCGTTGTTGGACTTGGTTGGACTGTATTGTCGGGTAGATTCATAAAGATAGATATAACAGATATGGCCATCAGAACATTTACGTTTCAGATTTCTAGTACGAGATGCAGTTTTTAGGGTTCCGTATTACTTCCATAGTACGTCTGTCTGTCCGAATATTTAGATCCTTCTAACTTCTATAATTATTAGTACAAATTCATGAAACTTGTAATATAGATCTCAGTTTCAAAAGTATAAAAAATACATAATATTGCATTTTAGTTCTCGCACATGTGAAAAGGGGATTAAAAAAAACACTGCACTTCCTCGTGTGCGCGGTATCTTAGAAAAAGCCATTTAATATGAAGGTAAGGTTTGATACATGACTTTTTTATAGTCTATATCCTTTGCGAAATATGGCCCGCCAAAGTGGCAAATAGTTGGACCCGCCCCTGCATTTCTAAACTAAAACACATAGAAACTTGTAACTTACAATACAGATAGTTCATATTTAAAACCTGCATACAAAATTATTACAAACATTATCTGATTATGACTTTTTGAGTAACAGCGATAAAACTGTAATAAATTCAAGGCGTTCTAGCTCATAGGTCAATGATCTTTTTGTAAAATGATCTTAACAAATAATGTTTCTCAGTCAGTTTTCTCTCTGGTTAAACCATAAAAATATATGCCATGTCGGGATGATACATCTCTGAAATTTGGCAAGTCCACAGAGCTTCGTTCGTTCGATTTATTTTCTACAATTATATGGCTTTGGTCACGGAACCCTATATGCGTGTCTCGACACGCTCTTGGCCAGTTATTTTATACACCGGAGGATTTCGGAAGAAAGCCGATTTTTATCGACTACGCTATAGGCTTTTATTCAATGCCACACTCAAATTTTTCCGTTGCGGTAAAAAATTCGGCCTGGATTGAAACCGCAAACGCCTTGAATTATAAATCAGTCTATTTGCAAGCGAGAATAACATTAGGTATATTGGACAAAAACAGAACAGAGCAAGCAGATTTAAAAGCTAGCTCGTCGATAAACTCTGAATATCAGCGTACAGCACAGAATATAAAATGAACAGAGAAATGCATACTGTCGATACGTTAGTACATGCTCAAAAATGTATACGTGCAGATTCAACCACCAATAAACATACGAGGAGAGACCATGTAGTGGAAGAAGGTATCGATTGAAGGTTTTGATCTACCTACTAGACTCAAATGAGAGTTCTTAAATTTTTTAAATTTTATTATTCTTTTATCTCATCACGTTCTCGTGTAAATATTATTATTATTACTTAGTATATCATATAACATAGGTTACAAAATATAGTGTTTTTTAAGTTTTTTGGAAATAAATGTATTGTATTGATTATAAGGCAAGCACTGCATGAGTTAACGCACACATTGCTCTTGACGCTCATTTTATTTTGGACTTATTTAATTTTGAGTGGCGCCCGAATTAACTCTTAAGCAAAAAACGGCGTAGTGGGAGAAAGATAAAACGTTATAAACGTTGTGATGGGCAAATCTTTTTGACAATAAGCGTAGTAGTGGGGGAAAGTTGGTGCATTTACGTTTAGTGACCGGCAATCGTTTTGGGGAAAGCCGCGTAGTAAGGGAAATTTGGTGCATGTACTAGTGACCGTTAAATATTTTGGGATAAAAGCGGCGTATTAGGGGAAAGTTGATGCTCTAACACGCAGGCAAATATTTTTATGACAATAAACGGCGTAGTAGGGGAATGTTGATACTCTTACACGTAGGCAAATATTTTTGACAAAAAGCAGCGTAGTAGGGGAAAGTTGCCGCTCTAACACGTTGGCAGATATTTTTGACAAAAACGGGATAGTAGAGGAAACTGACCGGCAAACGTCTTCAGCAAAAAGTCACTTATTGGGTTAAAAGATGGCGCACGTGCATATACACATATTACAACCAATTGCGCTGACTCGAGGGATCGAAATGACTCAAAATTCAATTATACTTCTTTGGTTCGCCAAAAAACGAAAAATTACTCTTGCGCATTTTTCAAGATGTTTTACGGTTACTATAAGGTAGTTAAAGTTATGATTTCGGTGGCTTATGCGACCAAGTTTAGAATAGCACTTTTATAGTATCATAGATAGATTCTTTCTTGCTTCTTTCTTTAAAGTTTTTCTGTACATTTTCTACTTCGCACTCAATATAACTAAACATACTAGAATGACTTCAAAGTGGGTATAACTTATTGTTATTCGGCAGGGTTGGCGCGAGCAGACAAACTAAATATTGGTTGTAAACGAAATGTTAAGGAAAACATTTAGTGATAATGGATTGGGTGCAGATGTTGCTTATTGGAGACGCGTGGAGCGGAGACAAAGTTGAACTTCTACCATTTTTGTTTTGTATCGATGAAACTACTTTATATTTAGCTACTTATTTCATATTTTCCCCCGTTGTTATGTGTGTTAAATGCTGAGGTTTTACCTCAATACTATCTTGAGTCTATTTTATAATGAGGTTGTGTTACTGTTTTGTAACACAATTCTTGAACTTCAATAATTTAACCTTAATATTCTTTTCCGTATTAATTTTCACAAAAATAACTTTAAAAACAGCGAAGAAGTTATCTAACTTCGCTGTTTAAAAACGAAAGAAAAAAACATTGCTAACCTTTTTGATTTTTGACAGCCCTACGATTTTCCACTTTCTCACTTCTCACACCCTCACCCCCTTTTAAGAACGTCACGGAGACGATTAAACTCATAAGTACGAGTAGATCGGACGACAATATACTTTCTATGCAAATACGGTTTGAGCAGTAATGCTCTTTCTAAAAAGATTTTTCCTTTTGTTTCATATAAACTATCTTTTATTATCATCAGTGTTTGTAGAATTGGCTTCAAAACATATTAATTTTAATTTCTTTGTGTTTTTTTTTTCTTCTTGTTGTCTATGCATACTCTTTTATGCCATATATACAAACTAATGAGCCACCTGATGGTAAGCGATCATCGTCACCTATGGATATTTGTACCACCGGGGCATCATAGATACGTTGCCGACTTTTAAAATATAAACTAGGGTAACGTCGGTAGAACTGCTTGAGTGAGCAACCTCCTGAAATGCACACCATATCCAGGATGACTACCTTCAGCATCCGATCCTTGCCTCAGTCATCTAGTAAGTTCTTTTTAATGTATTGGTCGAGACTTTTCGATAACAAGGCCATTCACTGACGGCTATCGGGACAATGATCGTCCACAAAGCGGTAACCCAATGAGCCATGTCAAAATACTTGCTGAGTATTTCCTTCTCGGCTTTCACGAGGTTATTGTAATGTGGGATGGTGATATCGACGAGCACTGCCCGGCGCTGGGACCGGTCGACCATCACGATATCAGGCTTATTGGCGACAATAGTCCTGTCCGTGATAATAAAGCGGTCCCGGTAGAGTAAAGCAGTACCATTCTCGAGAACTGGTGCTGGTGCTTATGATACGGCACCTTGGACTTGATAAGGCATTATTGAAGGGCAAGTTGCTGGTGAATGATCGTGGCCTGATGTAGTTACATCATCATATTACATCTCATTATTTGAATGAGAACTATCCTCAAGCAAGGCTGACGAAAATTCTGGACAAACCATTTGGGACTCAGCTACAGGTTTTCTATCAACACTTGAAACTGAATTACCTTCTTGCCTTCAAGTTCACAGTGTTTGTAGAATGCTCAACTTCTGTCTAAATAAATACTGCGTTGCTATCGACAATGCAAACAAGCCAGTGTGAGTGTCCATGGATTCACTCACAAGGACGAATGGTTTTTTGCTCTGCGTCTGGGGAGGAATATCTGATGAAGCCGTTCTCTGTTTGCAAATCTGTAGATATTTGGCTGAGATTTCTTGGATAAATGGTTTTGAAATTTTGGATGGAGCTATTTATATTACTTACAAGCTTCACCGCACGATGTAGTTATCCCTAAACAAATGAATTTGTATCTACTGACTGTTGCCGGCAACTCTGTATGCGTAGACTTTCATTTATAAAGTTTAACCCCCCTTTCTCCCTAACTTTAATTCATCTCTATCGTAAAATAATTTCTTAGCACTTCATAAAGCCAAATTTCAGCTTCGTAATTCAATAAGTTTTCGATATTTTGCGATGAGTCAGTAAGTGAGTGAGTGAATGCGTAGTATTTTTCCTTTATATAATTATATAGATAGATAAAGGCAAGGAGAAACGATGTTTAATCTAGAAATGATTCCGTATCCAATATTTTATAAGTTGATGTTTTCTTCCTCATAAATTTAATTATGTTTGTGTTCAAACACTTCAAACGCACGACGGAGCCAATTTTCTAGATGTTTACTGAATATGATTATTTCGTGAATTGATAATGGAGAAACATGATTGTTATAATAATGAAGGTTAATAGACTTGTATCATTCTCATTGTACCTACATTAAAACAGAGGAAAATGTAAAATAAAAAACGAAGTCTAGATTGAAGTTTTTCGATTATTTCCTTCCTAGGGGAGAGACGAGGGTAGATGGAACAGGCCGTATTGTCAGAGATCGGATCAGATAGAGTATTGAACTATAAGAAGTATCAGATGAAGTAATTAAGTATCAGAAGTATAAGAAACATCACATGAAGTATCTAAGGATCACACACCTATCAGATCAGATATTTATATGAAGTTTTAAAAGTATTAAATGAAGGATAAGGAGAATAATAAGCATCAGATAAAGGATCTAAGTATCAAACCTATCAGAGATATAAGTATAAGAAGTATTAAATGAAGTGTCTAAGTATCAAAAATATAAGTAGTATCAGAATATCAGAACGAGTATCTAAGGTAGAATAAGTATTAGATGAAGTATCTAAGTATCAGAAGTATCAGATGAAGTCATGGGCGTGGCCAGGTTTTAATTTAGGGTGGGGCAAAAAATTAAAATCTAGAAAAGTCAGACTGAAACATTCATGCTTTAAGGCTCGATTAAAACAAAGAATATGAGCGAAAGAAAAAAAACACCTATGAGTATGAAGTGCCGTAAATTTGAAAAAATTGGTTTCCCTAGAGGTTATGCCAGGGCCATCTAGGCCAGCCAGGGAGGGCCAAGGTGATAGTAAACTTCTGAAATTAGATAAGCTCCTATAGTAGGCATACAAAACATATTTTTTTTGTGTGTTTAGTTTTTTTTTTTGTTGGTTTAGTAGAGAAATATTTAATAATTGAGTGAGAGATATATAAATCTAGACCTTTTTCAATGTTAGAGTGAATAGGTATCTTCTAAGATTTCGTGCTCTATCTTCGACCAAATCGACGTTTGGAAGACGAGTTAGCGATCAAACGCTGCATTAAATGCAATAAAAGAAAACAATCGAGTTTATCTACGTCATTATTTTAATTTAAGTTATAAAAGCCAATTTGTTGTTAATTCAAATAAACGGGCCTATTTATCATAAATTATCGAGACAGAGACAATATTTCCTCGTTCATTCCTTTTGATGTTTGAATCCTCACAAGCTTCCTTTGAGTTTCCTTGTAAGAGATATCGTAGACTTTGTGAGAATTGATACGAATGTATTTGTATTCGTTGAGATGATTTTCACCATAATGATGGTGTTTTTGATGTTTCGTTGAAGATAAAGTTTCAAAATATAGTTTGTAGTACTTTGTTACTTCCATAAAACAATACATAGCTTAGTTTTGAGTAGGTAAATTGACTTCAAAATTAGTAAAGGTGTCATTTGGATCCAGGGAAAGAAATGATTAGGTTGCCCAAGTAAAAAAATACAGGAGTAAGGAGTCAGCTCGTGACCACGGCCATTGTAACATGGTCGAAACGTCGAGCGAAAGGTATCTATTTTTACCTATATTTAATAGTGCGCGATAAGTCCCGATAAATATGAAAACATAAAAAAATACCACTTATAACTTGGTAATTGGTTATGTTTTATTTAATTCGCCGTAACATTACACATTCTGTGAACATTTCTACTGGCTATCTACTACGGTTCCAAAGTTATACCTACGGACTGACAAACAGACAGACAGCGTAGGCTCAGTAATAGGGTCCCGTTTTTACCCTTTGGATATGGAATCTTAAAAACCTAATTGACAACCGCCTCCTATCTCAAATGATTTTTTTACAGTTTTTAAATATTATTTTTAGTAACAAAAACCTTTTCTTTCTTTCTAGCCTTGCCGTGGCAACGTATCCCTTCTAGAAGAAGACATATGGCGTGAGCAACAGTGCAGTGCTCACGATAACACCCCGTATGGCGGAGAGCTGTTCCACTGGAGAGCGCATCGGGATGACGCAGAGCCATGTGCTCTCACTTGCAGGGGTACTCCGCATCATTCCGTGCAGATTCCAGATGCGGTAGGTATTGGAAGAATATGATGGAACGTTAAAGTGAGCAGTGAGCTAGAAAGCCCGATAACCGATGGGGAAGAAAGGTTCTTGAGTGGAGACCACAAACCGGAAGACGCAGCGTAGGTAAACCTCACACTAGATGGACCGACGACATCGAGAGAGTTGCAAGCATTCAGTGGATACAGATGGCAGGCTGTCGTTAAATGTGGAGGTATATTCGGCAGTGGACATCTTCGGCTGATGATGATGATTATTATTATTTCTTGGGTTCCAGAAAAAGAGAAAAAAAAGTGTGTGTGTGTCAGCTACGACGCACGATTGGAGTTTACTCGGCAGCAGAAGAATGAGATGGAATACATGTGTTGCGCGCAGGCGCGCAACACATGTATTCCATCTCATTCTTTTACACGTTCAATCCTACAGATATATATGTTTGTCTCTTTCTACGTAACGCCTCAACTTTTCATGTTACACTTGATTTTACTCCTCATAAAATTTCCGTACCGGGCCTTATAACTCAAATCGTTTCTTAAGGAGTAAACTCCAAAAATTAAAGAAGGAAGGAATAGGCTGACAACGCAATATGGGATTTATAGTCGGGAAGATAGAGATAGTCTAAAATCCGACTGCAGAATTACTTTAGTCATCGAGTTTTAGCTTAAAACCGAAGTGTTACGCATATTTATGATTTTGAATATATATATCAACCAGGGTGCCAATGAAAATGTGGCTGCTAGTATTTTTTAATTAAATTATTGTTAATTAATTTATGGGAAAAAAATTAATTCACTTGGTTTTTAAATAAAATATCGTGCACTTCACGGCAATATATATAAAGACTCTTAAAAACTAATTGGTGGGTATTAATGTCAATAAATCAAATGAAGTTTCCGATGCAATCGTTACTGTAATTTGTCACAATAAGAATTATGTTTCCATGTGACAGACAGCAGCGATGGACGAAGACGAACGCGTGGTGGTGGCAGTCCTAGCAGCGAGGGTGTCTGACGGCACCAGGTGTCGTGCGGGCAGCCTCGACATGTGCATCGATGGCAGGTGTCAGGTCAGTATGTTTTAAAAAATTACACGTCAAAATAATGTCACAACTATCTTTTATGTACTCATATAACTAGAGACCCGGCTTGGCTTCGCACGGGTGTAAGGTTTATTATATACTAGTGTTATTGCCCGTGACTTCGTACGCATACATTTTCGTATAAACTCTCAACCCTTTTTTTCGGCTAATCCGGCCCTTGCGCAAAATAACAACCATACTTCAATCTGGTCATAGGTAAACATATTCGTAAAATCGTTAATACCGCTGATTAATTCATTGTTTACTTATGCTTTTAGTAACTATTGTATTTCTCAATTTCTAGATCCAGACGTTTTGCTACTAGGGAATTTAGCGTTTATTTCTATTTAGTAACTATGGAATTTTCAGTTTCAGACGTTTATCTACTAGGAAATTTTGAATTATGGCATTTAAATCCATACTTTTGGAAGATTTCGTCGATTTGGCATGTACCCATTCTGTTACATATTCGATTTATGAAAGTTATTTCTGATAATGAAATGATTGTGGCCACAAGAAGTAACTGGTTACCTATTGATCCTATTTAAACCAAAACGCTACCATCAACTTCCACTAAATAACCAATACTCAATCAAAATTTAATCAAACCAAATCAATGGGAAATTGTGGCAATATCAATATTTGCTAACTAAAACAGTCTGAAAAGCAGCGCTTTGCAGCAATAACTTGCAGAGATTATGTGTGTTCATAATTTGCGAAAACGGACAGTGGACCAAATACAAATTGCAGCAGAAATTTATACAGATTTATTTGTTTGACAATTATGATATTATAACTCTAACAGTGCACTTTAAGAGTGGGTTGCGCCATATTACTTTAACTTTATCAAAACATCGACATTTCAGTTAAAGTACTGGTTAGGCAAAAAACTCGTTGCACCATCTGAAAAATTGTTAAATGAGGTCATGACTTTAACTGCCCACGCTTCACTGGTTAGTATCATTGTTTATATCAAATATCTGTTAGATGCATAAAATATAATTCCAGCTATGCATCTGGGGTAAATAAGGTCTCATTTGACTTGCAACCCTGGTAACTTTAACTATGCTAATGAATACGCTGGTGCAACGCATTTCACAGTAAGTGCTAAAGTCAGCGTTATTGTTATTGTCAAATTTGTCATAAACCTTAACTTTAACTACTACTTTGGTGCAACCAAGCCTTAGTGTACTTAGATAATTATTATTAAGATATTGAGAGTGGAGGAATTCTCCCCCTAAAAAAAAAACATAGCAGGCATACTAAAAGATCATTATATAAGCAAATAAAAATTTGATTTCGATAGTCGGTCAAGGATTACAGGGCTCACAGAGATTTGACATCTTATATCTGGGGGTGACGAGCGCAGTGCATTGCCTCGTGCATCCAGGGTTATGAACTGTTGAAGTTCAAAATCCTGAGTGGCGTTGAGCTGTTATGGGCAAGCGTGAAGAGCCATCAGGCGAGTGACTTCGCTCGTCTCGGTATCATAAAAAATTAAAAAGGATGCAATGAAGCACCTTTGGAATACTACTTCCAGTAACACAACGTATTGCATAGATTACAAAAACGCAGATTAGCTAAGAACTGCCGTTTTCAGCGGTAATGAATTTTATGACTTTGTACAAAACTGCTTTTTTATCAGTGCCCGAATAGTCAGTGAAAAAAATATTAAAATTAAAATTGACAGTTCGGACAGAGTGTCCGTATATATTGTGTCCAAAACGACAGTTACTCATATTATTTATGATACCCATTGATGTAAGGAAATAGTGGGAAGATAGGGGACGAACTCCTTGACGTGGACCGCACAAATTAGGGCCACGGGCCTAATCGACTTCAGTCACAATCGAACTGGCGTTTGTGATAGCACGTTAAGTACTTGTCAAAATTTTGTTTGAACCAAGCCATATTTAATGGGTACAATGTTTCGATGTCACGCGTCTTCCCCTTTTTTGAAACAGTCATTTATGATACCCCATGTTTTTACCCCAAATTTAACATCTTTGTGATACTCACTCTTTTTATTACACAATTGTCCAATTCATATGCACATTGCAACTAATACTTCAATGAATTCACATAAAACTGAAACTTTCCAATGAAATTTCTCTTAATACAGCTACTCAAATTGTAAATTCTAACTACACCATACATTTACAAGTTCATGTCGGTATTTAGTCGGTACTCACTCTAACTCCCAAAATTAATTAATTTATGCGATTCGGGTACCATCTGTACGGCAGACATGGACGACTGAGCTAATAGACTTCCTTAAAATATGAGGTATAAAAAAACAGTAACTGGTGTTAAAACCAATTTAACTTTATTGTATTATTTTGCATCCGCTACTGACCCACTGCTGCTACTACTTCTACTTTTCTCTATCTTGTACTATGGTGGCCCAATCCTTTTTATTCCCATACAAAGGTGAATTTCGTCACGCTCTCTTCGCCTCGGTCTGCGGTCAGGTGGTTGCATGACTTGTGGGAGCCATTCGGTCGTTGTTTTTGCCCTCGGGTCATCCGACATTCGTTTAACGTGGCCGGCCAAGTCCAACTTCAGTTTGCCGGCTATTTGCCAACCGTCGTGGATTTGTGTCTTGGAGTACTGTATGATGTTCTATATGTCATCTGTCCGCTTGACACCTAACATACTGCACTTCATCGCTCGCTGAAAAACTCTGGCAGCGGTCTTCTGCTTTACTATCAAAGACTAAGTCTGAGCACCATCGTTTATGAAATTTCACTTTTGACCTATTGGAAAGTTTTCCGAATACAAAATGCTTACTTACCAGGTGCACTGTTAAAACGGTCCAAACTAAAAGTAAATTTGTTGCAAACTAAACAATTAGACATTGACAACGACATTTGAACAATATTTTTGTTGTTTTGTCGATTTTTTTAATGCAGCAACAGGGCAGCAACGTAAGATACCTTTTAACCCAAAACAATGTTATCTTGAAGGAATATTGACGCGTGTAAAACCTGGGAGCTCAACTAGTAGATGTAATGAGGGCAGTCCATTAAAACGTTGATCGTTTCCACTGCACCAGAGATAGCTATCTGTCTCTACTCCGAGTACTTATTTCCTAGAAGCGTGTTTTACTCAGTTCTGTTAAATTCATATGTTATAACTGTGAAATTGAGATGAAATTACTGCGGCAACTCTCGCTACTCAAATAGTTCCTTACTACATCGGAACAGTGATGAATAATAAAGGTGGAATCAAATTGAATATAACCTTTGCTTTGTGAGTAGAATATTATTTGAACTATGAATGTGTGTCATGTGTATATTGCACATTACTTGTCTTATTATTATTATGTATGTAAAACAAATAAGTACCTCTCGCAGTGACATATTCATTCGCATAATGTTATCCACACTAATATTATAAATGCGAAAGTAACTCTCTCCGACTGTCAGTTTGCTACATAATCACGGCTAAACGGCCTAGCCAATCTCGATGAAATTTTAGGAGGTAATAGTATGTGTCATGAGGACGGACATAGGCTATTTTTTTTCTGAAGAAATTGTAGACGAAGTCGCGGGTACATCTAGTTTGTCATAAAGTCATTCATCATTGTTTAGTTCCAAAACCGGTTTGGACGCCCCGCCCGGGGTGGGGCGAGCGGCTGCGGGAAGTGCATTAGGCACGAGGGGGCGGGCGGTGCGCGGTGCGGCGTCCGCGCTCCCGTGTTAGTCATACATATAGCTCGGCGCGTACGCACGTCTTGACCGGGGCCGGCTAGGACTCGGCGAGATTTGAAGTCCGTGTGTTTTGAGAAAACCGGAGTCACCGTTGGATTCTGCGAATTGAACTTCGTTAAAAGACGTGCGCGAATTTCACTCTGTTACGGCGCGATCGGATATTTTCTTTGAGTTGAAGGTATCAACGGAAACCGCGAATTCGGCTGTGTTTTGTATAGCCCGCGAGTGTTAAATTCAGTGTTAGGACACTTTAAACATTATTTGTGAAGTGTTGGGATCCAAGGACGGCCACTGGACGAGGAAAGCCGCAGCTCAGGTTTGGGCCCAAACAGGTGACAGGATCATCAGCCGTCCTCTGGTAGGAATTCCAACCCTCTTTTTTTTTGTTTCGTAACTCTGCGTATCGCGGATGTGCACGGACCGATTTGGGTTCGTACAATCATACTTATCTTGTAATAGTAGTCATAATATTTGATTCCCATATTTTGTTATAGTCATACTTTTTTGGTGTCTAGGGCCGTCTTTAACCTATTGCAGGCCCTGGGTACATTAGGATAATGGGGCTCTATGACCTTGACAGACCACTATTTTGTTTGAATACCTAGACAATAAAGTTGATAAGCTGATTTTTGGGCCAGAGTAGAGTAGCTTTGCGCATGCAAAAGCAAGTAGGTAGAGTCAGAAATAAATATGTTTTTCGGTAATAAATATCTATCGGTTATCATTTGGTGATTTGGCAGCATCTAGAGGGGCACCTATCGATCGTGGGGCCCTGGGAAAGTGCCCAGAGTGCCCAATGGGAAATAGGGGCCTGTTGTTGTTCTAATATTTTTGTAATATAATTATAATGTGTATAATGGTTACTATTTTACTGCTTAGACTTAATATTAGTAATGGTAGGAGTAGTGGCGCCGCGGAGGATGTGAGCACCATCTCAAACCAACTGTGGTTTTTTGGTGCAACATTAATTTAAAATTGTATTGTTATGTATAAAGAAAATAAATTAAAAAAAAAAAAAAAAAAAGTGATATTATGAGTATAAATCATAACAAACATAAATAATTATATTATGTATATGACTAACTAGCATTAACTAATATTATGTCGTTAAACAGTATGATTTCAGGAAGTTATGACGTTTAATTTTATGCGAATCAATAGTAGTTTTTTTTTTTTTTATATATACACCAAGTATATCTAATTTTGTCCCAAAATTTTACTTGCTTACAATAAAAGAACTATTTGTAAATTTTTTTGGGATAAAAAAGATCTACTATTTCTCATTACGTCTTTATCTATTTAGTAAAGTGACGGACACTCAACTAGAGAATGAGAGGCTTTTTATACAACTGCGACGATGGTAAGCGCCGTTTAACTATAAAAGCTTTAACTTTGTAGTTCAATAATTGTCTATATAATTTCAGTTGAATTGTGCTAAATTAAATTTGAAAAATGAAACACGAAATGCTACTTATATGTACCTACATTTAAGGTTACTTATGCAAATTTTAATACTGAAAATTGTACGGTGTCTGTGGTATTGCGGTGAAAACTGTGGACTGCAACTTATAATTTTATCATACTTAAACAGAATAATAAACGCGTAGGTGTTTGTTATTTTACAATACCCTAGAACTGGACAACACATAAAGCCGTGTACAGACTGACGCAAACGAGCGCACACGAGCTCCTTCATTTGTTCGCTAAGTCTGTAAACGGCACAATGTGTCATTAAATAATCCAAGCCATAACCATTAACTAGAGTAGTTCATTAAATTATTACAGAAGCTTTTACCGTATACCATACATGATGATGATGATGTCGTCCGCGTCGTGTCCGACGATGGCGACTCTGGCTATTTCCTGGCGTGTGCTCGTATGTGGCTGGCAAGTCCAAACTTCGTCTTAAACACCCGGTCACAAGTTGTGCAGTACAGCTGACCCGCGCTGTTGTATGTGTAGTTGTAGGATGGTTTTGGTCGGTTTTTACGAGTTTGGCGTTTGAGATCTAATGAGGAAAGGCGAGCGCTTTCAAAATTTGTGACGCCTTTTTTGACCTTCGAACGCCAAACTGATCTCGTGCGGGCAGCCTCCTCCCACTGTTCGGGGGGCAAACCACACGCAGCTACATACACGGTGTACATAACGTAGGTGTACGTAACCTTTCAGAGAATTGAAACTACATGCAATGTTTTCCTAAAAATAAGGCAATGAAATCAAATTATTACAGCCGAATTTGATTAAAACCAACAGTTTTTTTATGGTTGTCAATTAGCTGTAACAATTAGCCAAAAAGAGTGTTATATTTTTTACACGCTTTTATTAGCTCGGTATGAATCTATGTAACGGAATCTTTGAACGTGATTTTCACCCCTTTCAAAACGACGGATTGATTTGAAACTTTGCACACTTATCGAGGACCGATGACAATACAATAATTTAAATAGTTTGTTCCATTATCCTCACCAGGATCTTCACGATTAGCAATTTTATAGCGTGTTTTTTAGTTTTTCAGCTACGAGAATTAATGATGTTCATTTATGTATGTCAGTTTGTTAATTCTACTATAACTCCTAAATACTTGGACCAATTTTAATGTCTCAGATAAACAGAGGAGATATGGTAAGGTGGTATCTATAGACGAACGAAAGTTACCGACATAGCACACCGGATTAGCAAGTGGAAGTGGCAGTGGGCAGGGACATAGCACGCAGAACAGATGGCCGATGGGGCCGAAAAGTTCTCGAATGGAGACCACTGCTCGGTAAGCGCGTAGGATGTCCACACACAAGATGGACAGATGACCTAAAAGAGACCGCAGGGAAACGCTGGATGCAGGCCGCTTCCAACCGGTCCTGTAAGAGATCAATGGGGGAGGCCTATGTCCAGCTCTGGACGTCCTATGACTGAAATTAAGATGATGATGATAAAGCGGCGTAGCAGGTGCAAACGCATCTGGCCTAAATCAGGCTTAAGTTAATATTTTTTTCGCGAATTCAGTGTTTATCCCATAGTAAAAATTATAAAATAAATAAATAAATATCTGAGACATTATTGCACACATGGTCATCTGACCCCAAACTAAGCAAATCTTGTAATATGGCTGCCAGAGACTGATATACATATATATATTTTTAAATACGTACGTAAATAGATATTAACAGTTGTTCTTAATTATGTTTTACTATGGACCCTTTTCAACTTAGTACACTCTTTCCGCGTAACCTTGTATTATTCGGACTACAATTCAACATGTATTTTTTTATAAAACACTGTTTTCTAACTACCACGATTGTTCACTACAATTATATGATTATTTGCGGGATATTTACTGTGGTAAGATTGTGGAAGGAGCTCCCGATATTTCGGCGCAGTCACATGCACCATGTTCTGATGTCCTACGGATGTCTTCCCGTGAACATGGTGGAACCTTACCACGGTAAATATTCCGTAAATAATCATATATTTTTTTATCATTAAAATATTCAGTCTTCAGTTTTCCCCACGAAAGTATGAAAGGGTTGTCTTAAAAATTCCATTCCCTGTTAATCCTACCGAGTGTTTGCACACAACACGACACGTGTGAACACGTGTTTGTGTAGAGTTGTGTATCAACACGTGGCGTGTGTACTGTTTACCAACACCCTACCTACATACGGACCACTAAGTACTGCTATGTATTTACACGAGGCTCCTGCGTTTTTCATTTACTTTTCAAAAAGATCAGTCGTGCATGACCGTACATCAGCTCGAGAGATCGGAATCTACTAATAAATGTGCCAAGAAACTCATCACATCATCAGCACAGGTAAAGCTAGAAAGTCTCGGAAATTGGCATAAAGTTCTGTTGCTTATTTGTCAGGTTAAGGTGATACGTTTCACGTATGGCGGAAAATACAAATTTCAAACAGTTTTTTTTGTTCTTGTAGCTAGGCCGAGTAATTATTGTAAACGATCATGACGTTTGCGAAAATTGATTATTATTCTTTACAAACTCACGTAAAGCTATTTATCTCTAATGCACATTATTACATACATTTGTCAATAAATACATTTTTGCTGTTTCAAACGGTTTATTGACAAATATAAGTAACTAGCCGTCCGCCCCAGCTTCGCACGGGTGTAAGCTCGGCCTTCGGCCTCGCTACAAAATATAATATAGCCTATGTCACCCGGGGATAGTGTAGCTTCCCAACAGTGAAAGAATTTTTCAAATCGGTTCAGTAGTTTCGGAGCCTATTCATTACAAACATACAAACATACAAAAATAGGTACAAATCTTTCCTCTTTATAATATTAGTGTAGACTAGCCGTCCGCCCCGGCTTCGCACGAGTGTAAGCTCGGCCTTCGGCCTCGCTACCAAATATAATATAGCCTATGTCACCCGGGGATAGTGTAGCTTCCCAACAGTGAAAGAATTTTTCAAATCGGTTCAGTAGTTCGGAGCCTATTCATTACAAACATACAAAAATAGGTACAAATCTTTCCTCTTTATAATATTAGTGTAGATATAGTGAGTTACTGATTAATAGCTGTAAGTACATGATAATTTAAAGAACGACCAACAATTTTCGCAAACACTGTGTCATTTCACAATAATTACCCGGCCTAGTTAAAAGGATAAAAAAACTGTTTGAAATTTGAACTTCCCGCCAAACATGAAACGTATCACCTTAATCTGATACATTTTAAAGAGCATCGGATCTGCATGATCTAATTCCCTCCTGCCACTTTTCGGATGGCCAGGGCGCACAAGAAAAGGCAACAGCGTTTCATAGTTGATATTTCGAAAACCCGTACGAAGCGTTTTCATTCTACTTTTACTGTGCAAACAGCTACATCTTGGAATGCACTGCCTGAATGTGTGTAGAAAGTTATAATCTGGGTGTCTTCAAGTAGCGAGTGATCCGTCTTCTTCCAGGCAAGCGTGCTCCGTAAACCGTATCATCGGTTAACAAGAGACGAGGTTGCAGTCAAACGCAAGTCCATTAAACAAATAAAAAAACCGGCCAAGTGCGAGTCGGACTCGCGCACGAAGGGTTCAGTACCATTTCAGTACCAGCAAAAAATCATGTCTTTTGTATGGGAGCATGCGCAAAGCTACTCTATTCTCGCCCAAAAATCAGCTTATTAATTTTTTTTTGTCTAGGTATTCTTACAAAATAGTGCTCTGTCAAGATTATAGAGGCCCCATTATCCTAAATATTTGTTTTATTTTAATTTAATTATTTATTTTTAAAGTGAGTATAGCTAAATATTCTGTGAATATTTCAAGTGTCTACCTGTTGCTGTTATAATATCGAGCGAAAACGAGCAAAAAAATCACGTTTGTTGTATGGGAGCCCACTTAAATATTTAGTTTATTCTATTTTTTGTATTTGTTGTTATAGCGGCAACAGAAATACATCATCTGTGAAAATTTCAACTGTCTCACTATCTCGGTTCATGAGATACGGCCTGGTGACAGATGGTCAGACAGACAGACAGACAGAGGAGTCTTAGTAATAGACATGGTAATAGGGTCCCGTTTTACCCATTGGGTACGGAACCCTAAAAAGAGCGATAAAATTAGTAAATCTAAAAACGAATTCACAAATTTCCAATAAGGACCAAAAGGGGTTTTAAGGCCCAAAAAGGCAACTCGACCATGGTGACCCATAAAACCACATTATCCTGAATGCGTCCACAATAATTAACTCTTTTTGTCACGGCGTTTTAACATTGTTTTTGCAAAAATACCCTGTTTATTTTGGTCGCTGTCCACAAAGCATAACTAACTGAATTACTGCACTGTTATACTATAACATTAGATGGTATAAAATACGAGCAATAGCGACATTATTTAAATAATATTTTTAAAAAAACTCTGTCCAAGCTCTTTTAGCTCTGACTGTAATAACATTTTCTGTAGTGGTAGGACTCTTTTGCAGGGGTTCGCCTGGGGAAGTACCACACCTTTGCCAGTTATTCAACCGCCATGCAGTAGTGTGCAAACACTTCTGTGTTCCGGATTGAAGGACAATGTTTCCAGCGAAATTACAGGGCACACAGAGATTTGATATTTATAATATTTCGGGGTGAAGAGCGAAGTGCATTGCCATCCAGGGTTTTGAACTGTTGAAGTTCAAAATTATGAGTGGCGTTGTGCTGTTATGGGCAAGCGTGAAGGAAGAGCCATCAGGCGAGCAACTTCGCTAGTCTCGTCACAAAGTATTATAAAAAAAAATTACACGCTAATTAAAAACATTTTTTTTTAATATTTTACTTTGGCATAGAATACTTTATAAGTAGGTATAAGCACAGAAGATTCACTCCGCAAATTAATTTAAATAAGTAGCGACTCTTACAACTACACAATAAAATGCAATTCAGGACGTGCGAGCGCTAACTACTTACTACCTACTGCTATATTAACCTAAAATATGCTTCTCTGTCTGTCGCGTAACTCTCGTCAAGTTATCTCTGTCTACCGCACGGCAGCGGGCACGGCAAGTCCGACGAGACGACTACTTGTAGCTTCATAACTAAAGTGCGGAGTGCGCCAGCCCTGGCTGTGGAATATCGGAAAAAGCTCTAACTTTATATCCATACCTAGAAAAAGATTTTTTTTTTATATAGAATAGATCGACGTTTGGCTACCAACTCGCCTGATGGTAAGCGACGGTGTGGCTGAGGGTGTGCGAGTGATCAGAATTTATGGTTATGTTTTAGATTTATATAATTAACTGTAGTTGTGAATACAAAACCCGGACCCAGGTATGCCCTACAACTGTGACCAGAACCACCGGAGGATAAGTAACAGCGTCCTATTAGTACACGATACACGTTGAACGTACTGCGATCTTCAAGCCGCCTACCAAGCGTGGGGATTATGGCAACACCTCTCTCTAAGAGGGAGGCTTTTATTTAGCAGTGGAAGTTTACTGGCAGATAATGTAATGTGTATGAGAAAACGAAAAACTTAGAGTAGGTGTACGAAAACGTTACTTAGCTCTTAGAATACAAACAAAGTTGTCGATAATGAGGATAGAAAACAAAGTCATTAAGGTCAAGGTTGTTTTCTGATGGCGTCTTCCACTACAGTAACAAATGTTTATTGTTCTTGTCAGCTAATGTACTGCTTGACAGGTATTTAAACATGGCCGATGTACTGCAAAAAGATTCTAAATTATATTAAATTGTAGTGCGTTCTCTCAGTGGATCTTGATGCGGATAAAATGAGCCTTGCCGAAGTTCAGAGTGCGGTCTCTAGTCTCTAATTCTTTATCTTACGCTACCTAGAAGCAAATTTATTCGCTAAATCTTGTACCTTGAACCACAAAGTCGCCATGCTCATTAAGTATTCACAACACGAGAGCGTGGAGCCGGCATATAACGAGTTTATATTTAAGCAAACGCGAAAGCAAAACCATGTGAAAAATCCATTAAAACCCGGACCTTTCAGGGGCCTGTGATAAAGGTTAGAAGGGAATCCATGGATTTTTTTAAAGAAATATATAGTTATATAATATAATTATAAAGAAATATATAATTATATAGTTACCATAGTTTTCCATTCTCTCTTCTCTTACTCTTCTTTTTGATGGGCCGCCTTATGTTAAGCGATCACCGTCGCGTATGGATACCTGAGTAGTCAGGTCATGTTAGGCAGGCAGGTTATTTTCGATAATCCGAAAGTCACCGAACACCTAGGGCTGCTGAACATGCACAAAGGGGTTGTTTCTCTCTGTATCTTTTATCGCATTTACAACGGGAAGTGTTCGATCAGATGCTGGCGTCGCGGTTTTATCATCGCACCAGCCGCCACCGCCTGAAAGTGCATCCACATATCATAGATCAGTGGAAATCACACACTATGACATTCACACGATCTTTCTTACCTCACACCTGCAAAATGTGGAATGAGCTACCTTTCGCGGTGTTTCCGAGAAGCTACAACATGGGGTTCTTCAAAAGGCGAGTTAATAGAGCCTTAAAGGGTCGGCAACGTATTTGTGATGCCTCTGGTGTTACAAGTATTCGTAGGCGACGGTGACCGCTTACCATCAGGCGTCTGCTTGTTTGCTACAAAAAGGCTATTGAGCTAGATTGATTGCGACTTTGGGTTGCACACATTTTTTTTAAGTATACCTATTTTAATTATGGGCTTGCGTTTGACTCCCAACTTGCCTGATGTTAAGTGATGATACAGTCTACGATGGAGAACGCTTGCCTAAAAGAAACCGAGTGAATCGTGATTTAAAGACAACCAGATAATAACTATCGGGGGACACCCATTCCAGCAACGCATTCTACAGACTAGCAGTTCGCACAGTAAAAGTGGAATCAAAGCGTTTCGTACGGGTTTTCTGAATATTAACTATAAAGCGGCTGATCAGCAACATAATCAGGTAGGTGCCAAATGTGACAAGTAAATATTTGTATTTTTTTTTTTCGCAATCCGATAACATTTTTGATAGGAATTCCTTCCACGCACCGTAAAAGGGTTGAGAAAAACACGAGCCTTGCGACGTGGGGACAGAAGTGATTCGAATATAAAGTCGAGAATAAAACGAATCGGAAGGTGCTTTTTATTATGAGTTGACATACAGTTTCTGTTTTTGAGTGACATTTATTGATTCCTGGAGTGTTCAGTTAGTGGATATTGTTCATTTTATTTCATAATCATCATTTCAGCCATAGGACGTCCACTGCTGGACATAGGCCTTCCCATCGATTTCCAAAAGGACTTGTTAGAAGCAGCCTGCATCCAGCGTTTTCCTGCGGTCTCTTTTAGGTCGTCTGTCCATCTTGTGAGTGGACGTCCTACGCTTCGTTTACCGGTCCGTGGTCTCCACTCGAGAACCATTCGGCCATAACACATCTTTAGTAAATATAGCCACTTAAAGTTATAAAACACTGAGCTAAGCCACGATCCTGTGAATAAAGATTCTCGAGCTAGCATAAACTTAATAATGGCGAAGTTAGGGAAAAGCAGGCGTGCACTCTGCAAGCAGGCGTGCACTCTGCAAGCAGGCGTGCACTCTGCAAGCTTTTCAATATTATAATATTTTCTACAAAGCTGGGGTGTTGTTATATAAACTTTTTAGTCATCAAGATTGCTTAAGCCTTCTTAGTGTTAATAAACCGGCCAAGTGCAAGTCGGGCTTGTGCCAGTGCACAAGCCCGACTTGCACTTGGCCGGTATTGGTATTGGTTGCTTGGCCGGTTTGTATTTAGTGCTGGAACGGAACCCTCAGTAGGGTTCCGTTCCAGCACTAAATACAGAAAGTAGAGCAAAAAGGCAATATCAAACCCAAGCGGTCACCTATCCAAGTACTGACCGCGCCCTATGTTGCTTAGTAATAGGGTTCCACTTACACCTTTGGGTTCGGAACCCTAAAAACACCAGCAAAAATTAAATTATAACAAATTGTATTATGTGTCCAAAACTCGAGCACCAGGAATAATTTCTCCAAACTGCTCCACCCAAAGAACGTCTGTGCTTGAGTCTTGAAACAAAGGTTCCAAACTACCGTGTTTCGCGGCGTTATAAACGGTGGCGAATTTGATATCTTAGCTGCCCTAGCCTAATGTAAGATTGAGTCCCTTGCTCCCTGTAAAGCTGTTAGCTAGAAAACGTCTTCTGGCAGATGACTCCCTTAAAGCTAAGCTATATAGTTTAGACTACCTGTGAGACCCCTTAAAAATTACAGCAAAAAAATTGCCGCCGGGAATTTTTACAAAGTGTTTTAATGCAATCCGACTGGGCTATATTAAAACAATTTAAATTTAGGTATAGGTACGGTACTTACTCATGAATGATTCTCAATTATTTTTTTACAGCTGGGTACATAACATGGATCCTTGATCTAAGAATTTCGTGTTGGTCTTGGTTCTCGATAGCAATTTGCGTTGATTCGGAACGCGATTTGGTAGCGCACAGTATTTTTTTTAATCGTCACATTCTTTTGGCTTGACAGGATTTGTTTAAATTTCTTTCATTCATTTAAAAACATTTACACAATATGTATAAGACATACCTACCGAGCGTAGCGTATAAAAACAACCCCTTATTTGCAGTCGGTTAAAACTTTTTTTTTTGTAAGAAGACCTCTGTTCCATTTTTCATTTTCTAACAGGCCAGTAGCTTCCATAACTCTATGTTAATACACACAAGCAGTTTGTTTAGAGAACTGAACTCTTCATTTTGCCAGTAATATTCTTCCAGTTTGCCTTTCAAACGGAACATGTTCATTCATGCCATTGGGAATTCGCAAGTTGACACACGGGCCGCGAGTGTGGTGTACTGAAAGATGTGTATGTGATGTACTCGTAAGAAAGATCTGTGAGCTTTGTATGGTTTACAAAAAAACAATGGAATAATTTAAATTTATTTTACTAGATACTCTATACCTTTGTCTGTTATCTTCTTCTAATATATAAAAATTTCCTGTCACAGTGTTTGTAATCAAACTCCTCCGAAACGGGCTTGAGCGATTTTTAGGATTATGATAATAAGTCGTAAGGTATTTGTAATAATCTTCACAATTTTTTATTACCTCGCAGTTGAAACCGCGGCGCGCAGCTAGAGTTGTTATAAATGTTTTTAATAATAAAATAATAATCATAACGCAAATAATGAATAAGTTTGAGGATGTGGATAACAGGGAATAACAAAAGGGATGTTTACAAAACATCCACAAGTTTGCTTAGCCATTTCTGGCCATCATAAATAATTAAAACGATAACTTATGTAGGTAGGTAAGTTATTGTTTGAACGTGAAAGTATCGACTACTTGTAAATTCTATCATTGCGAACTAGTTAAACAATCGTTTTACTTCTATCCCCGTTACGTCAAAAGTAGTGAAAACAAAAACAAATCAAAATATACGGACCGAATTGAGAACTTTCCTCCCTCTTTGTTTTTTTTTTAATTATTTTACTATGTATTAATAGGCTTGCTTTTGACCGCCAACTCGCCTAATGTAAAGCGATGATGCGGTCTACGATGGAGCATGCTTGCCTAGAAGAAAACGATTCACTCATGATTTGAATACACCTAGATTGTCACTATCGGGGAGCACCAATTAAGGCAGCGTATTCCACAGACTAGCAGTTTACACAATAAAAATGGAATCAAAGCGCTTCGTACGGGTTTTCGGAATATCAACAATAAAGTAGTGTTTGCTTAAAAATCAAGGAATCTAGGACTACGACGCTTGTATATGCCTGATTATTTTTGTTTACTAATCTTCCAACCTGTATGTATCAGCAAGTCTCCCTTAATAAATGGTTCTCCACAATTCTGATTTTGTATATTGAAAAGGCGTATCCAAAGTGCTCCTTTGTTGGCAAACAAATCCAAAACTGAATGCTTCGGGCAATAATTAATTATCTTTGGCCCGCTTCGTAATTCTAAAATACTTGTACCTACTTTACTAATTATTGGGTTGAGTGTTTTATGAGATAAAAAGGAATTTGGATAACAACCTTCCCTTATCTAATTTGTGCCTTGGCGGCTCCACATTAGTGCCGTGAAGCTCCGTGAAAGTGTGGAGGGTTTTCGCGGTGTTCACGCGCGTTCACGCCTGTTCCCCGATCAGAGTCGGTATTTTGTCCCGCGACAAAGGGTTCGCGCCCCGTTCGCGCGGCGTTCACGCGTACACATCCACATTCACGGCCCCGCGCCAGTTTACTTCTTGTTTACTCCGGTCTATAAAGGCGTACGGACGTCGTCTACCATCTTCTTTTTTTCCAACGCTATTTAATAATTTTCTTGTTTTGGACGTCTAAATAGTAATATGTTGCCACAGCAAACAAAGGTATTGCAGCAGCAGATTCTACGTCCATTTCGCGGCGGGTTTCACGAACGACTGTGAACATCCCGTGAATGTGGAGGGCAAGACTTGTGCACTAATGTGGAGCCGCCATAAGAATACAGTGGGAACTGGATGGACCGACGACATTGTGAGAGTCGCGGGCATCCAGTGGATGTAGATGGCAGGGTGTCGTTCAGTGTGGAAGTTAAAGGGGAAGGCGTATGTTCAGCAGTGGACGTCTTCTGGCTGATGATGTTGATGAAGTAACTATAGATATACGCTGCGTCTTCCGGTTCGCGGTCTCCACTCAAGAATCTTTCTTCCCCATCGGTTATCAGTTCTTCGAGCGATGTGGCCTGCCCATTGCCACTTCAACTTGCAAATTTTAATAGCTATATCGGTAATTCTGGTTCTTTGGCGAATATCTACGCGAATGTTACCAGTTAAAACGGATGAATTACAACGTTCAAACATTTTTATTGTTGTAAACAGTGGGTACATTTTTGAGCCTTCTGGGATCGAAACCATGCGCCCGTGGGGATCAGAAGCCAAAAAAAAGATTAAAGATTTGTCATCACGTCAGTCTGCTCCAGAGTTATTTTAACTGAAAATAAAAAAGTGCCGGTTGTCCTGTTATTAGCAAAAATCAATGTAACTTATAGAATTGGCTTTAGGGGCATAAATAGATACATCGAATATCGCAACAACAAAAAACTCACTCATAAACTACTCCAGAGTTATTTTCACTGAAAATAAAAAAGTGCCGGTTTGTCCTGTTATTAGCAAAAATCAATGTAACTTATAGAATTGGCTTTAGGGGCATAAATAGATACATCGAATATCGCAACAAAAAAAACTCACTCATAACTACTCCAGAGTTATTTTCACTGAAAATAAAAAAGTGCCGGTTTGTCCTGTTATTAGCAAAAATCAATGTAACTTATGGAATTGGCTTTAGGGGCATAAATAGATACATCGAATATCGCAACAAAAAAAACTCACTCATAAACTACTCCAGAGTTATTTTCACTGAAAATAAAAAAGTGCCGGTTTGTCCTGTTATTAGCAAAAATCAATGTAACTTATAGAATTGGCTTTAGGGGCATAAATAGATACATCGAATATCGCAACAAAAAAAACTCACTCATAACTACTCCAGAGTTATTTTCACTGAAAATAAAAAAGTGCCGGTTTGTCCTGTTATTAGCAAAAATCAATGTAACTTATGGAATTGGCTTTAGGGGCATAAATAGATACATCGAATATCGCAACAAAAAAAACTCACTCATAACTACTCCAGAGTTATTTTCACTGAAAATAAAAAAGTGCCGGTTTGTCCTGTTATTAGCAAAAATCAATGTAACTTATAGAATTGGCTTAAGGGGCATACATAGATACATCGAATATCGCAACAAAAAAAACTCACTCATAACTACTCCAGAGTTATTTTCACTGAAAATAAAAAAGTGCCGGTTTGTCCTGTTATTAGCAAAAATCAATGTAACTTATGGAATTGGCTTTAGGGGCATAAATAGATACATCGAATATCGCAACAAAAAAAACTCACTCATAACTACTCCAGAGTTATTTTCACTGAAAATAAAAAAGTGCCGGTTTGTCCTGTTATTAGCAAAAATCAATGTAACTTATAGAATTGGCTTTAGGGGCATAAAAAGATACATCGAATATCGCAACAAAAAAAACTCACTCATTACTGGTCCAGAGTTATTTAAACTGAAAATAAAAAAGGGCCGGTTTGTCCTGTTATTAGCAAAAATCAATGTAACTTATAGAATTGGCTTTAGGGGCACAAATAGATACATCGAATATCGCAACAAAAAAAACTCACTCATAACTACTCCAGAGTTATTTTCACTGAAACTAAAAAAGTGCCGGTTTGTCCTGTTATTAGCAAAAATCAATGTAACTTATAGAATTGGCTTTAGGGGCATAAATAGATACAACGAATATCGCAACAAAAAAAACTCACTCATAACTACTCCAGAGTTATTTTCACTGAAAATAAAAAAGTGCCGGTTTGTCCTGTTATTAGCAAAAATCAATGTAACTTATGGACTTGGCTTTAGTAATAACTACTCCAGAGTTATTTTCACTGAAAATAAAAAAGTGCCGGTTTATCCTGTTATTAGCAAAAATCAATGTAACTTATGGAATTGGCTTTAGGGGCATAAATAGATACATCGAATATCGCAACAAAAAAAACTCACTCATAACTGGTCCAGAGTTATTTACACTGAAAATAAAAAAGTGCCGGTTTGTCCTGTTATTAGCAAAAATCAATGTAACTTATAGAATTGACTTTAGGGGCATAAATAGATACATCGAATATCGCAACAAAAAAAACTCACTCATAACTGGTCCAGAATTATTTACACTGAAAATAAAAAAGTGCCGGTTTGTCCTGTTATTAGCAAAAATCAATGTAACTTATAGAATTGGCTTTAGGGGCATAAATAGATACATCGAATATCGCAACAAAAAAAACTCACTCATAACTACTCCAGAGTTATTTTCACTGAAAATAAAAAAGTGCCGGTTTGTCCTGTTATTAGCAAAAATCAATGTCACTTATAGAATTGGCTTTAGGGGCATAAATAGATACATCGAATATTGCAACAAAAAAAACTCACTCATAACTACTCCAGAGTTATTTTCACTGAAAATAAAAAAGTGCCGGTTTGTCCTGTTATTAGCAAAAATCAATGTCACTTATAGAATTGGCTTTAGGGGCATAAATAGATACATCGAATATTGCAACAAAAAAACTCACTCATAACTACTCCAGAGTTATTTTCACTGAAAATAAAAAAGTGCCGGTTTGTCCTGTTATTAGCAAAAATCAATGTAACTTATAGAATTGGCTTTAGGGGCATAAATAGATACATCGAATATCGCAACAAAAAAAACTCACTCATAACTACTCCAGAGTTATTTTCACTGAAAATAAAAAAGTGCCGGTTTGTCCTGTTATTAGCAAAAATCAATGTAACTTATGGAATTGGCTTTAGGGGCATAAATAGATACATCGAATATCGCAACAAAAAAAACTCACTCATAACTACTCCAGAGTTATTTTCACTGAAAATAAAAAAGTGCCGGTTTGTCCTGCTATTAGCAAAAATCAATGAAACTTATAGAATTGGCTTTAGTGGCATAAATAGATACATCGAATATCGCAACAGAAAAAAACTCACTCATAACTACTCCAGAGTTATTTTCACTGAAAATAAAAAAGTGCCGGTTTGTCCTGTTATTAGCAAAAATCAATGTAACTTATAGAATTGGCTTTAGGGGCATAAATAGATACATCGAATATCGCAACAAAAAAAACTCACTCATAACTACTCCAGAGTTATTTTCACTGAAAATAAAAAAGTGCTGGTTTGTCCTGTTATTAGCAAAAATCAATGTCACTTATAGAATTGGATTTAGGGGCATAAATAGATACATCGAATATCGCAACAAAAAAAACTCACTCATAACTACTCCAGAGTTATTTTCACTGAAAATAAAAAAGTGCCGGTTTTTTCTGTTATTAGCAAAAATCAATGTAACTTATAGAATTGGCTTTAGGGGCATAAATAGATACATCGAATATCGCAACAAAAAAAACTCACTCATAACTGGTCCAGAGTTATTTACACTGAAAATAAAAAAGTGCCGGTTTGTCCTGTTATTAGCAAAAATCAATGTAACTTATAGAATTGGCTTTAGTGGCATAAATAGATACATCGAATATCGCAACAAAAAAAACTCACTCATAACTACTCCAGAGTTATTTTCACTGAAAATAAAAAAGTGCCGGTTTGTCCTGTTATTAGCAAAAATCAATGTAACTTATAGAATTGGCTTTAGTGGCATAAATAGATACATCGAATAACGCAACAAAAAAAACTCACTCATAACTACTCCAGAGTTATTTTCACTGAAAATAAAAAAGTGCCGGTTTGTCCTGTTATTAGCAAAAATCAATGTAACTTATAGAATTGGCTTTAGGGGCACAAATAGATACATCGAATATCGCAACAAAAAAAACTCACTCATAACTGGTCCAGAGTTATTTACACTGAAAATAAAAAAGTGCCGGTTTTTTCTGTTATTAGCAAAAATCAATGTAACTTATAGAATTGGCTTTAGGGGCATAAATAGATACATCGAATATCGCAACAAAATAACTCACTCATAACTACTCCAGAGTTATTTTCACTGAAAATAAAAAAGTGCCGGTTTGTCCTGTTATTAGCAAAAATCTATGTAACTTATGGAATTGGCTTTAGGGGCATAAATAGATACATCGAATATCGCAACAAAAAAAACTCACTCATAACTACTCCAGAGTTATTTTCTCTGAAAATAAAAAAGTGCCGGTTTGTCCTGTTATTAGCAAAAATCAATGTAACTTATGGAATTGGCTTTAGGGGCATAAATAGATACATCGAATATCGCAACAAAAAAAACTCACTCATAACTACTCCAGAGTTATTTTCACTGAAAATAAAAAAGTGCCGGTTTGTCCTGTTATTAGCAAAAATCAATGTAACTTATAGAATTGGCTTTAGTGGCATAAATAGATACATCGAATATCGCAACAAAAAAAACTCACTCATAACTACTCCAGAGTTATTTTCACTGAAAATAAAAAAGTGCCGGTTTGTCCTGTTATTAGCAAAAATCAATGTAACTTATAGAATTGGCTTTAGGGGCACAAATAGATACATCGAATATCGCAACAAAAAAAACTCACTCATAACTGGTCCAGAGTTATTTACACTGAAAATAAAAAAGTGCCGGTTTGTCCTGTTATTAGCAAAAATCAATGTAACTTATAGAATTGGCTTTAGGGGCATAAATAGATACATCGAATATCGCAACAAAATAACTCACTCATAACTACTCCAGAGTTATTTTCACTGAAAATAAAAAAGTGCCGGTTTGTCCTGTTATTAGCAAAAATCTATGTAACTTATGGAATTGGCTTTAGGGGCATAAATAGATACATCGAATATCGCAACAAAAAAAACTCACTCATAACTACTCCAGAGTTATTTTCTCTGAAAATAAAAAAGTGCCGGTTTGTCCTGTTATTAGCAAAAATCAATGTAACTTATGGAATTGGCTTTAGGGGCATAAATAGATACATCGAATATCGCAACAAAAAAAAACTCACTCATAACTACTCCAGAGTTATTTTCACTGAAAATAAAAAAGTGCCGGTTTGTCCTGTTATTAGCAAAAATCAATGTAACTTATAGAATTGGCTTTAGGGGCATAAAAAGATACATCGAATATCGCAACAAAAAAAACTCACTCATTACTGGTCCAGAGTTATTTACACTGAAAATAAAAAAGGGCCGGTTTGTCCTGTTATTAGCAAAAATCAATGTAACTTATAGAATTGGCTTTAGGGGCACAAATAGATACATCGAATATCGCAACAAAAAAAACTCACTCATAACTACTCCAGAGTTATTTTCACTGAAACTAAAAAAGTGCCGGTTTGTCCTGTTATTAGCAAAAATCAATGTAACTTATAGAATTGGCTTTAGGGGCATAAATAGATACAACGAATATCGCAACAAAAAAAACTCACTCATAACTACTCCAGAGTTATTTTCACTGAAAATAAAAAAGTGCCGGTTTGTCCTGTTATTAGCAAAAATCAATGTAACTTATGGACTTGGCTTTAGTAATAACTACTCCAGAGTTATTTTCACTGAAAATAAAAAAGTGCCGGTTTATCCTGTTATTAGCAAAAATCAATGTAACTTATGGAATTGGCTTTAGGGGCATAAATAGATACATCGAATATCGCAACAAAAAAAACTCACTCATAACTACTCCAGAGTTATTTTCACTGAAAATAAAAAAGTGCCGGTTTGTCCTGTTATTAGCAAAAATCAATGTAACTTATAGAATTGGCTTTAGGGGCATAAAAAGATACATCGAATATCGCAACAAAAAAAACTCACTCATTACTGGTCCAGAGTTATTTACACTGAAAATAAAAAAGGGCCGGTTTGTCCTGTTATTAGCAAAAATCAATGTAACTTATAGAATTGGCTTTAGGGGCACAAATAGATACATCGAATATCGCAACAAAAAAAACTCACTCATAACTACTCCAGAGTTATTTTCACTGAAACTAAAAAAGTGCCGGTTTGTCCTGTTATTAGCAAAAATCAATGTAACTTATAGAATTGGCTTTAGGGGCATAAATAGATACAACGAATATCGCAACAAAAAAAACTCACTCATAACTACTCCAGAGTTATTTTCACTGAAAATAAAAAAGTGCCGGTTTGTCCTGTTATTAGCAAAAATCAATGTAACTTATGGACTTGGCTTTAGTAATAACTACTCCAGAGTTATTTTCACTGAAAATAAAAAAGTGCCGGTTTATCCTGTTATTAGCAAAAATCAATGTAACTTATGGAATTGGCTTTAGGGGCATAAATAGATACATCGAATATCGCAACAAAAAAAACTCACTCATAACTACTCCAGAGTTATTTTCACTGAAAATAAAAAAGTGCCGGTTTGTCCTGTTATTAGCAAAAATCAATGTAACTTATAGAATTGGCTTTAGGGGCACAAATAGATACATCGAATATCGCAACAAAAAAAACTCACTCATAACTGGTCCAGAGTTATTTACACTGAAAATAAAAAAGTGCCGGTTTTTTCTGTTATTAGCAAAAATCAATGTAACTTATAGAATTGGCTTTAGGGGCATAAATAGATACATCGAATATTGCAACAAAATAACTCACTCATAACTACTCCAGAGTTATTTTCACTGAAAATAAAAAAGTGCCGGTTTGTCCTGTTATTAACAAAAATCAATGTAACTTATGGAATTGGCTTTAGGGGCATAAATAGATACATCGAATATCGCAACAAAAAAAACTCACTCATAACTACTCCAGAGTTATTTTCACTGAAAATAAAAAAGTGCCGGTTTGTCCTGTTATTAGCAAAAATCAATGTAACTTATGGAATTGGCTTTAGGGGCATAAATAGATACATCGAATATCGCAACAAAAAAAACTCACTCATAACTACTCCAGAGTTATTTTCACTGAAAATAAAAAAGTGCCGGTTTGTCCTGTTATTAGCAAAAATCAATGTAACTTATAGAATTGGCTTTAGGGGCATAAAAAGATACATCGAATATCGCAACAAAAAAAACTCACTCATTACTGGTCCAGAGTTATTTACACTGAAAATAAAAAAGGGCCGGTTTGTCCTGTTATTAGCAAAAATCAATGTAACTTATAGAATTGGCTTTAGGGGCACAAATAGATACATCGAATATCGCAACAAAAAAAACTCACTCATAACTACTCCAGAGTTATTTTCACTGAAACTAAAAAAGTGCCGGTTTGTCCTGTTATTAGCAAAAATCAATGTAACTTATAGAATTGGCTTTAGGGGCATAAATAGATACAACGAATATCGCAACAAAAAAAACTCACTCATAACTACTCCAGAGTTATTTTCACTGAAAATAAAAAAGTGCCGGTTTGTCCTGTTATTAGCAAAAATCAATGTAACTTATGGACTTGGCTTTAGTAATAACTACTCCAGAGTTATTTTCACTGAAAATAAAAAAGTGCCGGTTTATCCTGTTATTAGCAAAAATCAATGTAACTTATGGAATTGGCTTTAGGGGCATAAATAGATACATCGAATATCGCAACAAAAAAAACTCACTCATAACTGGTCCAGAGTTATTTACACTGAAAATAAAAAAGTGCCGGTTTGTCCTGTTATTAGCAAAAATCAATGTAACTTATAGAATTGACTTTAGGGGCATAAATAGATACATCGAATATCGCAACAAAAAAAACTCACTCATAACTGGTCCAGAGTTATTTACACTGAAAATAAAAAAGTGCCGGTTTGTCCTGTTATTAGCAAAAATCAATGTAACTTATAGAATTGGCTTTAGGGGCATAAATAGATACATCGAATATCGCAACAAAAAAAACTCACTCATAAATACTCCAGAGTTATTTTCACTGAAAATAAAAAAGTGCCGGTTTGTCCTGTTATTAGCAAAAATCAATGTAATCTATAGAATTGGCTTTAGGGGCATAAATAGATATATCGAATATCGCAACAAAAAAAACTCACTCATAACTACTCCAGAGTTATTTTCACTGAAAATAAAAAAGTGCCGGTTTGTCCTGTTATTAGCAAAAATCAATGTCACTTATAGAATTGGCTTTAGGGGCATAAATAGATACATCGAATATTGCAACAAAAAAAACTCACTCATAACTGGTCCAGAGTTATTTACACTGAAAATAAAAAAGTGCCGGTTTGTCCTGTTATTAGCAAAAATCAATGTAACTTATAGAATTGGCTTTAGGGGCACAAATAGATACATCGAATATCGCAACAAAAAAAACTCACTCATAACTGGTCCAGAGTTATTTACACTGAAAATAAAAAAGTGCCGGTTTGTCCTGTTATTAGCAAAAATCAATGTAACTTATAGAATTGGCTTTAGGGGCATAAATAGATACATCGAATATCGCAACAAAAAAAACTCACTCATAAACTACTCCAGAGTTATTTTCACTGAAAATAAAAAAGTGCCGGTTTGTCCTGTTATTAGCAAAAATCAATGTAACTTATAGAATTGGCTTTAGGGGCATAAATAGATACATCGAATATCGCAACAAAAAAAACTCACTCATAACTACTCCAGAGTTATTTTCACTGAAAATAAAAAAGTGCCGGTTTGTCCTGTTATTAGCAAAAATCAATGTAACTTATGGAATTGGCTTTAGGGGCATAAATAGATACATCGAATATCGCAACAAAAAAAACTCACTCATAACTACTCCAGAGTTATTTTCACTGAAAATAAAAAAGTGCCGGTTTGTCCTGTTATTAGCAAAAATCAATGAAACTTATAGAATTGGCTTTAGTGGCATAAATAGATACATCGAATATCGCAACAAAAAAAACTCACTCATAACTACTCCAGAGTTATTTTAACTGAAAATAAAAAAGTGCCGGTTTTTTCTGTTATTAGCAAAAATCAATGTAACTTATAGAATTGGCTTTAGGGGCATAAATAGATACATCCAATATCGCAACAAAAAAAACTCACTCATAACTGGTCCAGAGTTATTTTCACTGAAAATAAAAAAGTGCCGGTTTGTCCTGTTATTATTAAAAATCAATGTAACTTATAGAATTGGCTTTAGGGGCATAAAAAGATACATCGAATATCGCAACAAAAAAAACTCACTCATTACTGGTCCAGAGTTATTTACACTGAAAATAAAAAAGGGCCGGTTTGTCCTGTTATTAGCAAAAATCAATGTAACTTATAGAATTGGCTTTAGGGGCACAAATAGATACATCGAATATCGCAACAAAAAAAACTCACTCATAACTACTCCAGAGTTATTTTCACTGAAAATAAAAAAGTGCCGGTTTGTCCTGTTATTAGCAAAAATCAATGTCACTTATAGAATTGGCTTTAGGGGCATAAAAAGATACATCGAATATCGCAACAAAAAAAACTCACTCATTACTGGTCCAGAGTTATTTACACTGAAAATAAAAAAGGGCCGGTTTGTCCTGTTATTAGCAAAAATCAATGTAACTTATAGAATTGGCTTTAGGGGCACAATTAGATACATCGAATATCGCAACAAAAAAAACTCACTCATAACTACTCCAGAGTTATTTTCACTGAAAATAAAAAAGTGCCGGTTTGTCCTGTTATTAGCAAAAATCAATGTCACTTATAGAATTGGCTTTAGGGGCATAAATAGATACATCGAATATCGCAACAAAAAAAACTCACTCATAACTACTCCAGAGTTATTTTCACTGAAAATAAAAAAGTGCCGGTTTGTCCTGTTATTAGCAAAAATCAATGTAACTTATGGAATTGGCTTTAGTAATAACTACTCCAGAGTTATTTTCACTGAAAATAAAAAAGTGCCGGTTTATCCTGTTATTAGCAAAAATCAATGTAACTTATGGAATTGGCTTTAGGGGCATAAATAGATACATCGAATATCGCAACAAAAAAAAACTCACTCATAACTACTCCAGAGTTATTTTCACTGAAAATAAAAAAGTGCCGGTTTGTCCTGTTATTAGCAAAAATCAATGTAACTTATAGAATTGGCTTTAGGGGCATAAATAGATACATCGAATATCGCAACAAAAAAAACTCACTCATAACTACTCCAGAGTTATTTTCACTGAAAATAAAAAAGTGCCGGTTTGTCCTGTTATTAGCAAAAATCAATGTCACTTATAGAATTGGATTTAGGGGCATAAATAGATACATCGAATATCGCAACAAAAAAAACTCACTCATAACTACTCCAGAGTTATTTTCACTGAAAATAAAAAACTGCCGGTTTGTCCTGTTATTAGCAAAAATCAATGTCACTTATAGAATTGGATTTAGGGGCATAAATAGATACATCGAATATCGCAACAAAAAAAACTCACTCATAACTACTCCAGAGTTATTTTCACTGAAAATAAAAAAGTGCCGGTTTGTCCTGTTATTAGCAAAAATCAATGTCACTTATAGAATTGGCTTTAGGGGCATAAATAGATACATCGAATATCGCAACAAAAAAAACTCACTCATAACTACTCCAGAGTTATTTTCACTGAAAATAAAAAAGTGCCGGTTTGTCCTGTTATTAGCAAAAATCAATGTCACTTATAGAATTGGATTTAGGGGCATAAATAGATACATCGAATATCGCAACAAAAAAAACTCACTCATAACTACTCCAGAGTTATTTTCACTGAAAATAAAAAAGTGCCGGTTTGTCCTGTTATTAGCAAAAATCAATGTACCTTATAGAATTGGCTTTAGGGGCATAAATAGATACATCGAATATCGCAACAAAAAAAACTCACTCATAACTACTCCAGAGTTATTTTCACTGAAAATAAAAAAGTGCCGGTTTGTCCTGTTATTAGCAAAAATCAATGTAACTTATAGAATTGGCTTTAGGGGCATAAATAGATACATCGAATATCGCAACAAAAAAAACTCACTCATAACTACTCCAGAGTTATTTTCACTGAAAATAAAAAAGTGCCGGTTTGTCCTGTTATTAGCAAAAATCAATGTAACCTATAGAATTGGCTTTAGGGGCATAAATAGATATATCGAATATCGCAACAAAAAAAACTCACTCATAACTACTCCAGAGTTATTTTCACTGAAAATAAAAAAGTGCCGGTTTGTCCTGTTATTAGCAAAAATCAATGTCACTTATAGAATTGGCTTTAGGGGCATAAATAGATACATCGAATATCGCAACAAAAAAAACTCACTCATAACTGGTCCAGAGTTATTTACACTGAAAATAAAAAAGTGCCGGTTTGTCCTGTTATTAGCAAAAATCAATGTAACTTATAGAATTGGCTTTAGGGGCATAAATAGATACATCGAATATCGCAACAAAAAAAACTCACTCATAACTACTCCAGAGTTATTTTCACTGAAAATAAAAAAGTGCCGGTTTGTCCTGTTATTAGCAAAAATCAATGTCACTTATAGAATTGGATTTAGGGGCATAAAAAGATACATCGAATATCGCAACAAAAAAAACTCACTCATAACTACTCCAGAGTTATTTTCACTGAAAATAAAAAAGTGCCGGTTTGTCCTGTTATTAGCAAAAATCAATGTCACTTATAGAATTGGATTTAGGGGCATAAATAGATACATCGAATATCGCAACAAAAAAAACTCACTCATAACTACTCCAGAGTTATTTTCACTGAAAATAAAAAAGTGCCGGTTTGTCCTGTTATTAGCAAAAATCAATGTAACTTATAGAATTGGCTTTAGGGGCATAAATAGATACATCGAATATCGCAACAAAAAAAACTCACTCATAACTACTCCAGAGTTATTTTCACTGAAAATAAAAAAGTGCCGGTTTGTCCTGTTATTAGCAAAAATCAATGTACCTTATAGAATTGGCTTTAGGGGCATAAATAGATACATCGAATATCGCAACAAAAAAAACTCACTCATAACTACTCCAGAGTTATTTTCACTGAAAATAAAAAAGTGCCGGTTTGTCCTGTTATTAGCAAAAATCAATGTAACTTATAGAATTGGCTTTAGGGGCATAAATAGATACATCGAATATCGCAACAAAAAAAACTCACTCATAACTACTCCAGAGTTATTTTTACTGAAAATAAAAAAGTGCCGGTTTGTCCTGTTATTAGCAAAAATCAATGTAACTTATAGAATTGGCTTTAGTGGCATAAATAGATACATCGAATATCGCAACAAAAAAAACTCACTCATAACTACTCCAGAGTTATTTTCACTGAAAATAAAAAAGTGCCGGTTTGTCCTGTTATTAGCAAAAATCAATGTAACTTATAGAATTGGCTTTAGGGGCATAAAAAGATACATCGAATATCGCAACAAAAAAAACTCACTCATAACTGGTCCAGAGTTATTTACACTGAAAATAAAAAAGTGCCGGTTTGTCCTGTTATTAGCAAAAATCAATGTAACTTATAGAATTGGCTTTAGGGGCATAAATAGATACATCGAATATCGCAACAAAATAACTCACTCATAACTACTCCAGAGTTATTTTCACTGAAAATAAAAAAGTGCCGGTTTGTCCTGTTATTAGCAAAAATCTATGTAACTTATGGAATTGGCTTTAGGGGCATAAATAGATACATCGAATATCGCAACAAAAAAAACTCACTCATAACTACTCCAGAGTTATTTTCTCTGAAAATAAAAAAGTGCCGGTTTGTCCTGTTATTAGCAAAAATCAATGTAACTTATGGAATTGGCTTTAGGGGCATAAATAGATACATCGAATATCGCAACAAAAAAAACTCACTCATAACTACTCCAGAGTTATTTTCACTGAAAATAAAAAAGTGCCGGTTTGTCCTGTTATTAGCAAAAATCAATGTAACTTATAGAATTGGCTTTAGGGGCATAAAAAGATACATCGAATATCGCAACAAAAAAAACTCACTCATTACTGGTCCAGAGTTATTTACACTGAAAATAAAAAAGGGCCGGTTTGTCCTGTTATTAGCAAAAATCAATGTAACTTATAGAATTGGCTTTAGGGGCACAAATAGATACATCGAATATCGCAACAAAAAAAACTCACTCATAACTACTCCAGAGTTATTTTCACTGAAACTAAAAAAGTGCCGGTTTGTCCTGTTATTAGCAAAAATCAATGTAACTTATAGAATTGGCTTTAGGGGCATAAATAGATACAACGAATATCGCAACAAAAAAAACTCACTCATAACTACTCCAGAGTTATTTTCACTGAAAATAAAAAAGTGCCGGTTTGTCCTGTTATTAGCAAAAATCAATGTAACTTATGGACTTGGCTTTAGTAATAACTACTCCAGAGTTATTTTCACTGAAAATAAAAAAGTGCCGGTTTATCCTGTTATTAGCAAAAATCAATGTAACTTATGGAATTGGCTTTAGGGGCATAAATAGATACATCGAATATCGCAACAAAAAAAACTCACTCATAACTACTCCAGAGTTATTTTCACTGAAAATAAAAAAGTGCCGGTTTTTTCTGTTATTAGCAAAAATCAATGTAACTTATAGAATTGGCTTTAGGGGCATAAATAGATACATCGAATATCGCAACAAAAAAAACTCACTCATAACTGGTCCAGAGTTATTTACACTGAAAATAAAAAAGTGCCGGTTTGTCCTGTTATTAGCAAAAATCAATGTAACTTATAGAATTGGCTTTAGTGGCATAAATAGATACATCGAATATCGCAACAAAAAAAACTCACTCATAACTACTCCAGAGTTATTTTCACTGAAAATAAAAAAGTGCCGGTTTGTCCTGTTATTAGCAAAAATCAATGTAACTTATAGAATTGGCTTTAGGGGCACAAATAGATACATCGAATATCGCAACAAAAAAAACTCACTCATAACTGGTCCAGAGTTCAAAACTGTTTTGATGATGAATTTCTAGTGTAATTCCGCTTCTACGTCGCTTCAAGTACAATAAGGAATTTGTAATAAATATTTGTTGGTAATGTTAATTTTATTGAGTTTAATTTATTACTTTTTTAAATTCAATTAAAATACATGTAATTCCAATTAATATATATTTTATGTTTCAGAATTAATTAATTTTTGTTTCAGATTACTTTAATAATTTTATAATTAAAAATAATTCAGAATTAATTACTTTTTGTTTCAGGTTACGTTAATTTTCAATTTATGTAATTAATATTTTATATCAGGTTAGGCAAAATTAAACTCAATAAAATTAACATTACCAACAAATATTTATTACAAATTCCTTATTGTACTTGAAGCGACGTAGAAGCGGAATTACACTAGAAATTCATCATCAAAACAGTTTTGAAAATGGACTTCCGCAAAGTAACGCCTGATTCAATCAACTATTTATGGTCCAGAGTTATTTACACTGAAAATAAAAAGTGCCGGTTTTTTCTGTTATTAGCAAAAATCAATGTAACTTATAGAATTGGCTTTAGGGGCATAAATAGATACATCGAATATCGCAACAAAATAACTCACTCATAACTACTCCAGAGTTATTTTCACTGAAAATAAAAAAGTGCCGGTTTGTCCTGTTATTAGCAAAAATCAATGTAACTTATGGAATTGGCTTTAGGGGCATAAATAGATACATCGAATATCGCAACAAAAAAAACTCACTCATAACTACTCCAGAGTTATTTTCACTGAAAATAAAAAAGTGCCGGTTTGTCCTGTTATTAGCAAAAATCAATGTAACTTATGGAATTGGCTTTAGGGGCATAAATAGATACATCGAATATCGCAACAAAAAAAACTCACTCATAACTACTCCAGAGTTATTTTCACTGAAAATAAAAAAGTGCCGGTTTGTCCTGTTATTAGCAAAAATCAATGTAACTTATAGAATTGGCTTTAGGGGCATAAAAAGATACATCGAATATCGCAACAAAAAAAACTCACTCATTACTGGTCCAGAGTTATTTACACTGAAAATAAAAAAGGGCCGGTTTGTCCTGTTATTAGCAAAAATCAATGTAACTTATAGAATTGGCTTTAGGGGCACAAATAGATACATCGAATATCGCAACAAAAAAAACTCACTCATAACTACTCCAGAGTTATTTTCACTGAAAATAAAAAAGTGCCGGTTTTTTCTGTTATTAGCAAAAATCAATGTAACTTATAGAATTGGCTTTAGGGGCATAAATAGATACATCGAATATCGCAACAAAAAAAACTCACTCATAACTGGTCCAGAGTTATTTACACTGAAAATAAAAAAGTGCCGGTTTGTCCTGTTATTAGCAAAAATCAATGTAACTTATAGAATTGGCTTTAGTGGCATAAATAGATACATCGAATATCGCAACTAAAAAAACTCACTCATAACTACTCCAGAGTTATTTTCACTGAAAATAAAAAAGTGCCGGTTTGTCCTGTTATTAGCAAAAATCAATGTAACTTATAGAATTGGCTTTAGTGGCATAAATAGATACATCGAATATCGCAACAAAAAAAACTCACTCATAACTACTCCAGAGTTATTTTCACTGAAAATAAAAAAGTGCCGGTTTGTCCTGTTATTAGCAAAAATCAATGTAACTTATAGAATTGGCTTTAGGGGCACAAATAGATACATCGAATATCGCAACAAAAAAAACTCACTCATAACTGGTCCAGAGTTATTTACACTGAAAATAAAAAAGTGCCGGTTTTTTCTGTTATTAGCAAAAATCAATGTAACTTATAGAATTGGCTTTAGGGGCATAAATAGATACATCGAATATCGCAACAAAATAACTCACTCATAACTACTCCAGAGTTATTTTCACTGAAAATAAAAAAGTGCCGGTTTGTCCTGTTATTAGCAAAAATCAATGTAACTTATGGAATTGGCTTTAGGGGCATAAATAGATACATCGAATATCGCAACAAAAAAAACTCACTCATAACTACTCCAGAGTTATTTTCACTGAAAATAAAAAAGTGCCGGTTTGTCCTGTTATTAGCAAAAATCAATGTAACTTATGGAATTGGCTTTAGGGGCATAAATAGATACATCGAATATCGCAACAAAAAAAACTCACTCATAACTACTCCAGAGTTATTTTCACTGAAAATAAAAAAGTGCCGGTTTGTCCTGTTATTAGCAAAAATCAATGTAACTTATAGAATTGGCTTTAGGGGCATAAAAAGATACATCGAATATCGCAACAAAAAAAACTCACTCATTACTGGTCCAGAGTTAGTTACACTGAAAATAAAAAAGGGCCGGTTTGTCCTGTTATTAGCAAAAATCAATGTAACTTATAGAATTGGCTTTAGGGGCACAAATAGATACATCGAATATCGCAACAAAAAAAACTCACTCATAACTACTCCAGAGTTATTTTCACTGAAACTAAAAAAGTGCCGGTTTGTCCTGTTATTAGCAAAAATCAATGTAACTTATAGAATTGGCTTTAGGGGCATAAATAGATACAACGAATATCGCAACAAAAAAAACTCACTCATAACTACTCCAGAGTTATTTTCACTGAAAATAAAAAAGTGCCGGTTTGTCCTGTTATTAGCAAAAATCAATGTAACTTATAGAATTGGCTTTAGGGGCATAAATAGATACATCGAATATCGCAACAAAAAAAACTCACTCATAACTACTCCAGAGTTATTTTCACTGAAAATAAAAAAGTGCCGGTTTGTCCTGTTATTAGCAAAAATCAATGTAACTTATAGAATTGGCTTTAGGGGCATAAAAAGATACATCGAATATCGCAACAAAAAAAACTCACTCATTACTGGTCCAGAGTTATTTACACTGAAAATAAAAAAGGGCCGGTTTGTCCTGTTATTAGCAAAAATCAATGTAACTTATAGAATTGGCTTTAGGGGCACAAATAGATACATCGAATATCGCAACAAAATAACTCACTCATAACTACTCCAGAGTTATTTTCACTGAAAATAAAAAAGTGCCGGTTTGTCCTGTTATTAGCAAAAATCAATGTAACTTATAGAATTGGCTTTAGGGGCATAAATAGATACATCGAATATCGCAACAAAAAAAACTCACTCATAACTACTCCAGAGTTATTTTCACTGAAAATAAAAAAGTGCCGGTTTGTCCTGTTATTAGCAAAAATCAATGTCACTTATAGAATTGGATTTAGGGGCATAAAAAGATACATCGAATATCGCAACAAAAAAAACTCACTCATAACTACTCCAGAGTTATTTTCACTGAAAATAAAAAAGTGCCGGTTTGTCCTGTTATTAGCAAAAATCAATGTCACTTATAGAATTGGATTTAGGGGCATAAATAGATACATCGAATATCGCAACAAAAAAAACTCACTCATAACTACTCCAGAGTTATTTTCACTGAAAATAAAAAAGTGCCGGTTTGTCCTGTTATTAGCAAAAATCAATGTAACTTATAGAATTGGCTTTAGGGGCATAAATAGATACATCGAATATCGCAACAAAAAAAACTCACTCATAACTACTCCAGAGTTATTTTCACTGAAAATAAAAAAGTGCCGGTTTGTCCTGTTATTAGCAAAAATCAATGTACCTTATAGAATTGGCTTTAGGGGCATAAATAGATACATCGAATATCGCAACAAAAAAAACTCACTCATAACTACTCCAGAGTTATTTTCACTGAAAATAAAAAAGTGCCGGTTTGTCCTGTTATTAGCAAAAATCAATGTAACTTATAGAATTGGCTTTAGGGGCATAAATAGATACATCGAATATCGCAACAAAAAAAACTCACTCATAACTACTCCAGAGTTATTTTTACTGAAAATAAAAAAGTGCCGGTTTGTCCTGTTATTAGCAAAAATCAATGTAACTTATAGAATTGGCTTTAGTGGCATAAATAGATACATCGAATATCGCAACAAAAAAAACTCACTCATAACTACTCCAGAGTTATTTTCACTGAAAATAAAAAAGTGCCGGTTTGTCCTGTTATTAGCAAAAATCAATGTAACTTATAGAATTGGCTTTAGGGGCATAAAAAGATACATCGAATATCGCAACAAAAAAAACTCACTCATAACTGGTCCAGAGTTATTTACACTGAAAATAAAAAAGTGCCGGTTTGTCCTGTTATTAGCAAAAATCAATGTAACTTATAGAATTGGCTTTAGGGGCATAAATAGATACATCGAATATCGCAACAAAATAACTCACTCATAACTACTCCAGAGTTATTTTCACTGAAAATAAAAAAGTGCCGGTTTGTCCTGTTATTAGCAAAAATCTATGTAACTTATGGAATTGGCTTTAGGGGCATAAATAGATACATCGAATATCGCAACAAAAAAAACTCACTCATAACTACTCCAGAGTTATTTTCTCTGAAAATAAAAAAGTGCCGGTTTGTCCTGTTATTAGCAAAAATCAATGTAACTTATGGAATTGGCTTTAGGGGCATAAATAGATACATCGAATATCGCAACAAAAAAAACTCACTCATAACTACTCCAGAGTTATTTTCACTGAAAATAAAAAAGTGCCGGTTTGTCCTGTTATTAGCAAAAATCAATGTAACTTATAGAATTGGCTTTAGGGGCATAAAAAGATACATCGAATATCGCAACAAAAAAAACTCACTCATTACTGGTCCAGAGTTATTTACACTGAAAATAAAAAAGGGCCGGTTTGTCCTGTTATTAGCAAAAATCAATGTAACTTATAGAATTGGCTTTAGGGGCACAAATAGATACATCGAATATCGCAACAAAAAAAACTCACTCATAACTACTCCAGAGTTATTTTCACTGAAACTAAAAAAGTGCCGGTTTGTCCTGTTATTAGCAAAAATCAATGTAACTTATAGAATTGGCTTTAGGGGCATAAATAGATACAACGAATATCGCAACAAAAAAAACTCACTCATAACTACTCCAGAGTTATTTTCACTGAAAATAAAAAAGTGCCGGTTTGTCCTGTTATTAGCAAAAATCAATGTAACTTATGGACTTGGCTTTAGTAATAACTACTCCAGAGTTATTTTCACTGAAAATAAAAAAGTGCCGGTTTATCCTGTTATTAGCAAAAATCAATGTAACTTATGGAATTGGCTTTAGGGGCATAAATAGATACATCGAATATCGCAACAAAAAAAACTCACTCATAACTACTCCAGAGTTATTTTCACTGAAAATAAAAAAGTGCCGGTTTTTTCTGTTATTAGCAAAAATCAATGTAACTTATAGAATTGGCTTTAGGGGCATAAATAGATACATCGAATATCGCAACAAAAAAAACTCACTCATAACTGGTCCAGAGTTATTTACACTGAAAATAAAAAAGTGCCGGTTTGTCCTGTTATTAGCAAAAATCAATGTAACTTATAGAATTGGCTTTAGTGGCATAAATAGATACATCGAATATCGCAACAAAAAAAACTCACTCATAACTACTCCAGAGTTATTTTCACTGAAAATAAAAAAGTGCCGGTTTGTCCTGTTATTAGCAAAAATCAATGTAACTTATAGAATTGGCTTTAGGGGCACAAATAGATACATCGAATATCGCAACAAAAAAAACTCACTCATAACTGGTCCAGAGTTATTTACACTGAAAATAAAAAGTGCCGGTTTTTTCTGTTATTAGCAAAAATCAATGTAACTTATAGAATTGGCTTTAGGGGCATAAATAGATACATCGAATATCGCAACAAAATAACTCACTCATAACTACTCCAGAGTTATTTTCACTGAAAATAAAAAAGTGCCGGTTTGTCCTGTTATTAGCAAAAATCAATGTAACTTATGGAATTGGCTTTAGGGGCATAAATAGATACATCGAATATCGCAACAAAAAAAACTCACTCATAACTACTCCAGAGTTATTTTCACTGAAAATAAAAAAGTGCCGGTTTGTCCTGTTATTAGCAAAAATCAATGTAACTTATGGAATTGGCTTTAGGGGCATAAATAGATACATCGAATATCGCAACAAAAAAAACTCACTCATAACTACTCCAGAGTTATTTTCACTGAAAATAAAAAAGTGCCGGTTTGTCCTGTTATTAGCAAAAATCAATGTAACTTATAGAATTGGCTTTAGGGGCATAAAAAGATACATCGAATATCGCAACAAAAAAAACTCACTCATTACTGGTCCAGAGTTATTTACACTGAAAATAAAAAAGGGCCGGTTTGTCCTGTTATTAGCAAAAATCAATGTAACTTATAGAATTGGCTTTAGGGGCACAAATAGATACATCGAATATCGCAACAAAAAAAACTCACTCATAACTACTCCAGAGTTATTTTCACTGAAAATAAAAAAGTGCCGGTTTTTTCTGTTATTAGCAAAAATCAATGTAACTTATAGAATTGGCTTTAGGGGCATAAATAGATACATCGAATATCGCAACAAAAAAAACTCACTCATAACTGGTCCAGAGTTATTTACACTGAAAATAAAAAAGTGCCGGTTTGTCCTGTTATTAGCAAAAATCAATGTAACTTATAGAATTGGCTTTAGTGGCATAAATAGATACATCGAATATCGCAACTAAAAAAACTCACTCATAACTACTCCAGAGTTATTTTCACTGAAAATAAAAAAGTGCCGGTTTGTCCTGTTATTAGCAAAAATCAATGTAACTTATAGAATTGGCTTTAGTGGCATAAATAGATACATCGAATATCGCAACAAAAAAAACTCACTCATAACTACTCCAGAGTTATTTTCACTGAAAATAAAAAAGTGCCGGTTTGTCCTGTTATTAGCAAAAATCAATGTAACTTATAGAATTGGCTTTAGGGGCACAAATAGATACATCGAATATCGCAACAAAAAAAACTCACTCATAACTGGTCCAGAGTTATTTACACTGAAAATAAAAAAGTGCCGGTTTTTTCTGTTATTAGCAAAAATCAATGTAACTTATAGAATTGGCTTTAGGGGCATAAATAGATACATCGAATATCGCAACAAAATAACTCACTCATAACTACTCCAGAGTTATTTTCACTGAAAATAAAAAAGTGCCGGTTTGTCCTGTTATTAGCAAAAATCAATGTAACTTATGGAATTGGCTTTAGGGGCATAAATAGATACATCGAATATCGCAACAAAAAAAACTCACTCATAACTACTCCAGAGTTATTTTCACTGAAAATAAAAAAGTGCCGGTTTGTCCTGTTATTAGCAAAAATCAATGTAACTTATGGAATTGGCTTTAGGGGCATAAATAGATACATCGAATATCGCAACAAAAAAAACTCACTCATAACTACTCCAGAGTTATTTTCACTGAAAATAAAAAAGTGCCGGTTTGTCCTGTTATTAGCAAAAATCAATGTAACTTATAGAATTGGCTTTAGGGGCATAAAAAGATACATCGAATATCGCAACAAAAAAAACTCACTCATTACTGGTCCAGAGTTAGTTACACTGAAAATAAAAAAGGGCCGGTTTGTCCTGTTATTAGCAAAAATCAATGTAACTTATAGAATTGGCTTTAGGGGCACAAATAGATACATCGAATATCGCAACAAAAAAAACTCACTCATAACTACTCCAGAGTTATTTTCACTGAAACTAAAAAAGTGCCGGTTTGTCCTGTTATTAGCAAAAATCAATGTAACTTATAGAATTGGCTTTAGGGGCATAAATAGATACAACGAATATCGCAACAAAAAAAACTCACTCATAACTACTCCAGAGTTATTTTCACTGAAAATAAAAAAGTGCCGGTTTGTCCTGTTATTAGCAAAAATCAATGTAACTTATAGAATTGGCTTTAGGGGCATAAATAGATACATCGAATATCGCAACAAAAAAAACTCACTCATAACTACTCCAGAGTTATTTTCACTGAAAATAAAAAAGTGCCGGTTTGTCCTGTTATTAGCAAAAATCAATGTAACTTATAGAATTGGCTTTAGGGGCATAAAAAGATACATCGAATATCGCAACAAAAAAAACTCACTCATTACTGGTCCAGAGTTATTTACACTGAAAATAAAAAAGGGCCGGTTTGTCCTGTTATTAGCAAAAATCAATGTAACTTATAGAATTGGCTTTAGGGGCACAAATAGATACATCGAATATCGCAACAAAATAACTCACTCATAACTACTCCAGAGTTATTTTCACTGAAAATAAAAAAGTGCCGGTTTGTCCTGTTATTAGCAAAAATCAATGTAACTTATAGAATTGGCTTTAGGGGCATAAATAGATACATCGAATATCGCAACAAAAAAAACTCACTCATAACTACTCCAGAGTTATTTTCACTGAAAATAAAAAAGTGCCGGTTTGTCCTGTTATTAGCAAAAATCAATGTCACTTATAGAATTGGATTTAGGGGCATAAAAAGATACATCGAATATCGCAACAAAAAAAACTCACTCATAACTACTCCAGAGTTATTTTCACTGAAAATAAAAAAGTGCCGGTTTGTCCTGTTATTAGCAAAAATCAATGTCACTTATAGAATTGGATTTAGGGGCATAAATAGATACATCGAATATCGCAACAAAAAAAACTCACTCATAACTACTCCAGAGTTATTTTCACTGAAAATAAAAAAGTGCCGGTTTGTCCTGTTATTAGCAAAAATCAATGTAACTTATAGAATTGGCTTTAGGGGCATAAATAGATACATCGAATATCGCAACAAAAAAAACTCACTCATAACTACTCCAGAGTTATTTTCACTGAAAATAAAAAAGTGCCGGTTTGTCCTGTTATTAGCAAAAATCAATGTACCTTATAGAATTGGCTTTAGGGGCATAAATAGATACATCGAATATCGCAACAAAAAAAACTCACTCATAACTACTCCAGAGTTATTTTCACTGAAAATAAAAAAGTGCCGGTTTGTCCTGTTATTAGCAAAAATCAATGTAACTTATAGAATTGGCTTTAGGGGCATAAATAGATACATCGAATATCGCAACAAAAAAAACTCACTCATAACTACTCCAGAGTTATTTTTACTGAAAATAAAAAAGTGCCGGTTTGTCCTGTTATTAGCAAAAATCAATGTAACTTATAGAATTGGCTTTAGTGGCATAAATAGATACATCGAATATCGCAACAAAAAAAACTCACTCATAACTACTCCAGAGTTATTTTCACTGAAAATAAAAAAGTGCCGGTTTGTCCTGTTATTAGCAAAAATCAATGTAACTTATAGAATTGGCTTTAGGGGCATAAAAAGATACATCGAATATCGCAACAAAAAAAACTCACTCATAACTGGTCCAGAGTTATTTACACTGAAAATAAAAAAGTGCCGGTTTGTCCTGTTATTAGCAAAAATCAATGTAACTTATAGAATTGGCTTTAGGGGCATAAATAGATACATCGAATATCGCAACAAAATAACTCACTCATAACTACTCCAGAGTTATTTTCACTGAAAATAAAAAAGTGCCGGTTTGTCCTGTTATTAGCAAAAATCTATGTAACTTATGGAATTGGCTTTAGGGGCATAAATAGATACATCGAATATCGCAACAAAAAAAACTCACTCATAACTACTCCAGAGTTATTTTCTCTGAAAATAAAAAAGTGCCGGTTTGTCCTGTTATTAGCAAAAATCAATGTAACTTATGGAATTGGCTTTAGGGGCATAAATAGATACATCGAATATCGCAACAAAAAAAACTCACTCATAACTACTCCAGAGTTATTTTCACTGAAAATAAAAAAGTGCCGGTTTGTCCTGTTATTAGCAAAAATCAATGTAACTTATAGAATTGGCTTTAGGGGCATAAAAAGATACATCGAATATCGCAACAAAAAAAACTCACTCATTACTGGTCCAGAGTTATTTACACTGAAAATAAAAAAGGGCCGGTTTGTCCTGTTATTAGCAAAAATCAATGTAACTTATAGAATTGGCTTTAGGGGCACAAATAGATACATCGAATATCGCAACAAAAAAAACTCACTCATAACTACTCCAGAGTTATTTTCACTGAAACTAAAAAAGTGCCGGTTTGTCCTGTTATTAGCAAAAATCAATGTAACTTATAGAATTGGCTTTAGGGGCATAAATAGATACAACGAATATCGCAACAAAAAAAACTCACTCATAACTACTCCAGAGTTATTTTCACTGAAAATAAAAAAGTGCCGGTTTGTCCTGTTATTAGCAAAAATCAATGTAACTTATGGACTTGGCTTTAGTAATAACTACTCCAGAGTTATTTTCACTGAAAATAAAAAAGTGCCGGTTTATCCTGTTATTAGCAAAAATCAATGTAACTTATGGAATTGGCTTTAGGGGCATAAATAGATACATCGAATATCGCAACAAAAAAAACTCACTCATAACTACTCCAGAGTTATTTTCACTGAAAATAAAAAAGTGCCGGTTTTTTCTGTTATTAGCAAAAATCAATGTAACTTATAGAATTGGCTTTAGGGGCATAAATAGATACATCGAATATCGCAACAAAAAAAACTCACTCATAACTGGTCCAGAGTTATTTACACTGAAAATAAAAAAGTGCCGGTTTGTCCTGTTATTAGCAAAAATCAATGTAACTTATAGAATTGGCTTTAGTGGCATAAATAGATACATCGAATATCGCAACAAAAAAAACTCACTCATAACTACTCCAGAGTTATTTTCACTGAAAATAAAAAAGTGCCGGTTTGTCCTGTTATTAGCAAAAATCAATGTAACTTATAGAATTGGCTTTAGGGGCACAAATAGATACATCGAATATCGCAACAAAAAAAACTCACTCATAACTGGTCCAGAGTTATTTACACTGAAAATAAAAAGTGCCGGTTTTTTCTGTTATTAGCAAAAATCAATGTAACTTATAGAATTGGCTTTAGGGGCATAAATAGATACATCGAATATCGCAACAAAATAACTCACTCATAACTACTCCAGAGTTATTTTCACTGAAAATAAAAAAGTGCCGGTTTGTCCTGTTATTAGCAAAAATCAATGTAACTTATGGAATTGGCTTTAGGGGCATAAATAGATACATCGAATATCGCAACAAAAAAAACTCACTCATAACTACTCCAGAGTTATTTTCACTGAAAATAAAAAAGTGCCGGTTTGTCCTGTTATTAGCAAAAATCAATGTAACTTATGGAATTGGCTTTAGGGGCATAAATAGATACATCGAATATCGCAACAAAAAAAACTCACTCATAACTACTCCAGAGTTATTTTCACTGAAAATAAAAAAGTGCCGGTTTGTCCTGTTATTAGCAAAAATCAATGTAACTTATAGAATTGGCTTTAGGGGCATAAAAAGATACATCGAATATCGCAACAAAAAAAACTCACTCATTACTGGTCCAGAGTTATTTACACTGAAAATAAAAAAGGGCCGGTTTGTCCTGTTATTAGCAAAAATCAATGTAACTTATAGAATTGGCTTTAGGGGCACAAATAGATACATCGAATATCGCAACAAAAAAAACTCACTCATAACTACTCCAGAGTTATTTTCACTGAAAATAAAAAAGTGCCGGTTTTTTCTGTTATTAGCAAAAATCAATGTAACTTATAGAATTGGCTTTAGGGGCATAAATAGATACATCGAATATCGCAACAAAAAAAACTCACTCATAACTGGTCCAGAGTTATTTACACTGAAAATAAAAAAGTGCCGGTTTGTCCTGTTATTAGCAAAAATCAATGTAACTTATAGAATTGGCTTTAGTGGCATAAATAGATACATCGAATATCGCAACTAAAAAAACTCACTCATAACTACTCCAGAGTTATTTTCACTGAAAATAAAAAAGTGCCGGTTTGTCCTGTTATTAGCAAAAATCAATGTAACTTATAGAATTGGCTTTAGTGGCATAAATAGATACATCGAATATCGCAACAAAAAAAACTCACTCATAACTACTCCAGAGTTATTTTCACTGAAAATAAAAAAGTGCCGGTTTGTCCTGTTATTAGCAAAAATCAATGTAACTTATAGAATTGGCTTTAGGGGCACAAATAGATACATCGAATATCGCAACAAAAAAAACTCACTCATAACTGGTCCAGAGTTATTTACACTGAAAATAAAAAAGTGCCGGTTTTTTCTGTTATTAGCAAAAATCAATGTAACTTATAGAATTGGCTTTAGGGGCATAAATAGATACATCGAATATCGCAACAAAATAACTCACTCATAACTACTCCAGAGTTATTTTCACTGAAAATAAAAAAGTGCCGGTTTGTCCTGTTATTAGCAAAAATCAATGTAACTTATGGAATTGGCTTTAGGGGCATAAATAGATACATCGAATATCGCAACAAAAAAAACTCACTCATAACTACTCCAGAGTTATTTTCACTGAAAATAAAAAAGTGCCGGTTTGTCCTGTTATTAGCAAAAATCAATGTAACTTATGGAATTGGCTTTAGGGGCATAAATAGATACATCGAATATCGCAACAAAAAAAACTCACTCATAACTACTCCAGAGTTATTTTCACTGAAAATAAAAAAGTGCCGGTTTGTCCTGTTATTAGCAAAAATCAATGTAACTTATAGAATTGGCTTTAGGGGCATAAAAAGATACATCGAATATCGCAACAAAAAAAACTCACTCATTACTGGTCCAGAGTTAGTTACACTGAAAATAAAAAAGGGCCGGTTTGTCCTGTTATTAGCAAAAATCAATGTAACTTATAGAATTGGCTTTAGGGGCACAAATAGATACATCGAATATCGCAACAAAAAAAACTCACTCATAACTACTCCAGAGTTATTTTCACTGAAACTAAAAAAGTGCCGGTTTGTCCTGTTATTAGCAAAAATCAATGTAACTTATAGAATTGGCTTTAGGGGCATAAATAGATACAACGAATATCGCAACAAAAAAAACTCACTCATAACTACTCCAGAGTTATTTTCACTGAAAATAAAAAAGTGCCGGTTTGTCCTGTTATTAGCAAAAATCAATGTAACTTATAGAATTGGCTTTAGGGGCATAAATAGATACATCGAATATCGCAACAAAAAAAACTCACTCATAACTACTCCAGAGTTATTTTCACTGAAAATAAAAAAGTGCCGGTTTGTCCTGTTATTAGCAAAAATCAATGAAACTTATAGAATTGGCTTTAGTGGCATAAATAGATACATCGAATATCGCAACAAAAAAAACTCACTCATAACTACTCCAGAGTTATTTTAACTGAAAATAAAAAAGTGCCGGTTTTTTCTGTTATTAGCAAAAATCAATGTAACTTATAGAATTGGCTTTAGGGGCATAAATAGATACATCCAATATCGCAACAAAAAAAACTCACTCATAACTGGTCCAGAGTTATTTTCACTGAAAATAAAAAAGTGCCGGTTTGTCCTGTTATTAGCAAAAATCAATGTAACTTATAGAATTGGCTTTAGGGGCATAAAAAGATACATCGAATATCGCAACAAAAAAAACTCACTCATTACTGGTCCAGAGTTATTTACACTGAAAATAAAAAAGGGCCGGTTTGTCCTGTTATTAGCAAAAATCAATGTAACTTATAGAATTGGCTTTAGGGGCACAAATAGATACATCGAATATCGCAACAAAAAAAACTCACTCATAACTACTCCAGAGTTATTTTCACTGAAAATAAAAAAGTGCCGGTTTGTCCTGTTATTAGCAAAAATCAATGTCACTTATAGAATTGGCTTTAGGGGCATAAATAGATACATCGAATATCGCAACAAAAAAAACTCACTCATAACTACTCCAGAGTTATTTTCACTGAAAATAAAAAAGTGCCGGTTTGTCCTGTTATTAGCAAAAATCAATGTAACTTATGGAATTGGCTTTAGTAATAACTACTCCAGAGTTATTTTCACTGAAAATAAAAAAGTGCCGGTTTATCCTGTTATTAGCAAAAATCAATGTAACTTATGGAATTGGCTTTAGGGGCATAAATAGATACATCGAATATCGCAACAAAAAAAACTCACTCATAACTACTCCAGAGTTATTTTCACTGAAAATAAAAAAGTGCCGGTTTGTCCTGTTATTAGCAAAAATCAATGTAACTTATAGAATTGGCTTTAGGGGCATAAATAGATACATTGAATATCGCAACAAAAAAAACTCACTCATAACTACTCCAGAGTTATTTTCACTGAAAATAAAAAAGTGCCGGTTTGTCCTGTTATTAGCAAAAATCAATGTAACTTATGGAATTGGCTTTAGGGGCATAAATAGATACATCGAATATCGCAACAAAAAAAACTCACTCATAACTGGTCCAGAGTTATTTACACTGAAAATAAAAAAGTGCCGGTTTGTCCTGTTATTAGCAAAAATCAATGTAACTTATAGAATTGGCTTTAGGGGCATAAATAGATACATCGAATATCGCAACAAAAAAAACTCACTCATAACTACTCCAGAGTTATTTTCACTGAAAATAAAAAAGTGCCGGTTTGTCCTGTTATTAGCAAAAATCAATGTCACTTATAGAATTGGATTTAGGGGCATAAATAGATACATCGAATATCGCAACAAAAAAAACTCACTCATAACTACTCCAGAGTTATTTTCACTGAAAATAAAAAAGTGCCGGTTTGTCCTGTTATTAGCAAAAATCAATGTAACTTATAGAATTGGCTTTAGGGGCATAAATAGATACATCGAATATCGCAACAAAAAAAACTCACTCATAACTACTCCAGAGTTATTTTCACTGAAAATAAAAAAGTGCCGGTTTGTCCTGTTATTAGCAAAAATCAATGTACCTTATAGAATTGGCTTTAGGGGCATAAATAGATACATCGAATATCGCAACAAAAAAAACTCACTCATAACTACTCCAGAGTTATTTTCACTGAAAATAAAAAAGTGCCGGTTTGTCCTGTTATTAGCAAAAATCAATGTAACTTATAGAATTGGCTTTAGGGGCATAAATAGATACATCGAATATCGCAACAAAAAAAACTCACTCATAACTACTCCAGAGTTATTTTTACTGAAAATAAAAAAGTGCCGGTTTGTCCTGTTATTAGCAAAAATCAATGTAACTTATAGAATTGGCTTTAGTGGCATAAATAGATACATCGAATATCGCAACAAAAAAAACTCACTCATAACTACTCCAGAGTTATTTTCACTGAAAATAAAAAAGTGCCGGTTTGTCCTGTTATTAGCAAAAATCAATGTAACTTATAGAATTGGCTTTAGGGGCATAAAAAGATACATCGAATATCGCAACAAAAAAAACTCACTCATAACTGGTCCAGAGTTATTTACACTGAAAATAAAAAAGTGCCGGTTTGTCCTGTTATTAGCAAAAATCAATGTAACTTATAGAATTGGCTTTAGGGGCATAAATAGATACATCGAATATCGCAACAAAATAACTCACTCATAACTACTCCAGAGTTATTTTCACTGAAAATAAAAAAGTGCCGGTTTGTCCTGTTATTAGCAAAAATCTATGTAACTTATGGAATTGGCTTTAGGGGCATAAATAGATACATCGAATATCGCAACAAAAAAAACTCACTCATAACTACTCCAGAGTTATTTTCTCTGAAAATAAAAAAGTGCCGGTTTGTCCTGTTATTAGCAAAAATCAATGTAACTTATGGAATTGGCTTTAGGGGCATAAATAGATACATCGAATATCGCAACAAAAAAAACTCACTCATAACTACTCCAGAGTTATTTTCACTGAAAATAAAAAAGTGCCGGTTTGTCCTGTTATTAGCAAAAATCAATGTAACTTATAGAATTGGCTTTAGGGGCATAAAAAGATACATCGAATATCGCAACAAAAAAAACTCACTCATTACTGGTCCAGAGTTATTTACACTGAAAATAAAAAAGGGCCGGTTTGTCCTGTTATTAGCAAAAATCAATGTAACTTATAGAATTGGCTTTAGGGGCACAAATAGATACATCGAATATCGCAACAAAAAAAACTCACTCATAACTACTCCAGAGTTATTTTCACTGAAACTAAAAAAGTGCCGGTTTGTCCTGTTATTAGCAAAAATCAATGTAACTTATAGAATTGGCTTTAGGGGCATAAATAGATACAACGAATATCGCAACAAAAAAAACTCACTCATAACTACTCCAGAGTTATTTTCACTGAAAATAAAAAAGTGCCGGTTTGTCCTGTTATTAGCAAAAATCAATGTAACTTATGGACTTGGCTTTAGTAATAACTACTCCAGAGTTATTTTCACTGAAAATAAAAAAGTGCCGGTTTATCCTGTTATTAGCAAAAATCAATGTAACTTATGGAATTGGCTTTAGGGGCATAAATAGATACATCGAATATCGCAACAAAAAAAACTCACTCATAACTACTCCAGAGTTATTTTCACTGAAAATAAAAAAGTGCCGGTTTTTTCTGTTATTAGCAAAAATCAATGTAACTTATAGAATTGGCTTTAGGGGCATAAATAGATACATCGAATATCGCAACAAAAAAAACTCACTCATAACTGGTCCAGAGTTATTTACACTGAAAATAAAAAAGTGCCGGTTTGTCCTGTTATTAGCAAAAATCAATGTAACTTATAGAATTGGCTTTAGTGGCATAAATAGATACATCGAATATCGCAACAAAAAAAACTCACTCATAACTACTCCAGAGTTATTTTCACTGAAAATAAAAAAGTGCCGGTTTGTCCTGTTATTAGCAAAAATCAATGTAACTTATAGAATTGGCTTTAGGGGCACAAATAGATACATCGAATATCGCAACAAAAAAAACTCACTCATAACTGGTCCAGAGTTATTTACACTGAAAATAAAAAGTGCCGGTTTTTTCTGTTATTAGCAAAAATCAATGTAACTTATAGAATTGGCTTTAGGGGCATAAATAGATACATCGAATATCGCAACAAAATAACTCACTCATAACTACTCCAGAGTTATTTTCACTGAAAATAAAAAAGTGCCGGTTTGTCCTGTTATTAGCAAAAATCAATGTAACTTATGGAATTGGCTTTAGGGGCATAAATAGATACATCGAATATCGCAACAAAAAAAACTCACTCATAACTACTCCAGAGTTATTTTCACTGAAAATAAAAAAGTGCCGGTTTGTCCTGTTATTAGCAAAAATCAATGTAACTTATGGAATTGGCTTTAGGGGCATAAATAGATACATCGAATATCGCAACAAAAAAAACTCACTCATAACTACTCCAGAGTTATTTTCACTGAAAATAAAAAAGTGCCGGTTTGTCCTGTTATTAGCAAAAATCAATGTAACTTATAGAATTGGCTTTAGGGGCATAAAAAGATACATCGAATATCGCAACAAAAAAAACTCACTCATTACTGGTCCAGAGTTATTTACACTGAAAATAAAAAAGGGCCGGTTTGTCCTGTTATTAGCAAAAATCAATGTAACTTATAGAATTGGCTTTAGGGGCACAAATAGATACATCGAATATCGCAACAAAAAAAACTCACTCATAACTACTCCAGAGTTATTTTCACTGAAAATAAAAAAGTGCCGGTTTTTTCTGTTATTAGCAAAAATCAATGTAACTTATAGAATTGGCTTTAGGGGCATAAATAGATACATCGAATATCGCAACAAAAAAAACTCACTCATAACTGGTCCAGAGTTATTTACACTGAAAATAAAAAAGTGCCGGTTTGTCCTGTTATTAGCAAAAATCAATGTAACTTATAGAATTGGCTTTAGTGGCATAAATAGATACATCGAATATCGCAACTAAAAAAACTCACTCATAACTACTCCAGAGTTATTTTCACTGAAAATAAAAAAGTGCCGGTTTGTCCTGTTATTAGCAAAAATCAATGTAACTTATAGAATTGGCTTTAGTGGCATAAATAGATACATCGAATATCGCAACAAAAAAAACTCACTCATAACTACTCCAGAGTTATTTTCACTGAAAATAAAAAAGTGCCGGTTTGTCCTGTTATTAGCAAAAATCAATGTAACTTATAGAATTGGCTTTAGGGGCACAAATAGATACATCGAATATCGCAACAAAAAAAACTCACTCATAACTGGTCCAGAGTTATTTACACTGAAAATAAAAAAGTGCCGGTTTTTTCTGTTATTAGCAAAAATCAATGTAACTTATAGAATTGGCTTTAGGGGCATAAATAGATACATCGAATATCGCAACAAAATAACTCACTCATAACTACTCCAGAGTTATTTTCACTGAAAATAAAAAAGTGCCGGTTTGTCCTGTTATTAGCAAAAATCAATGTAACTTATGGAATTGGCTTTAGGGGCATAAATAGATACATCGAATATCGCAACAAAAAAAACTCACTCATAACTACTCCAGAGTTATTTTCACTGAAAATAAAAAAGTGCCGGTTTGTCCTGTTATTAGCAAAAATCAATGTAACTTATGGAATTGGCTTTAGGGGCATAAATAGATACATCGAATATCGCAACAAAAAAAACTCACTCATAACTACTCCAGAGTTATTTTCACTGAAAATAAAAAAGTGCCGGTTTGTCCTGTTATTAGCAAAAATCAATGTAACTTATAGAATTGGCTTTAGGGGCATAAAAAGATACATCGAATATCGCAACAAAAAAAACTCACTCATTACTGGTCCAGAGTTAGTTACACTGAAAATAAAAAAGGGCCGGTTTGTCCTGTTATTAGCAAAAATCAATGTAACTTATAGAATTGGCTTTAGGGGCACAAATAGATACATCGAATATCGCAACAAAAAAAACTCACTCATAACTACTCCAGAGTTATTTTCACTGAAACTAAAAAAGTGCCGGTTTGTCCTGTTATTAGCAAAAATCAATGTAACTTATAGAATTGGCTTTAGGGGCATAAATAGATACAACGAATATCGCAACAAAAAAAACTCACTCATAACTACTCCAGAGTTATTTTCACTGAAAATAAAAAAGTGCCGGTTTGTCCTGTTATTAGCAAAAATCAATGTCACTTATAGAATTGGCTTTAGGGGCATAAATAGATACATCGAATATCGCAACAAAAAAAACTCACTCATAACTACTCCAGAGTTATTTTCACTGAAAATAAAAAAGTGCCGGTTTGTCCTGTTATTAGCAAAAATCAATGTCACTTATAGAATTGGATTTAGGGGCATAAATAGATACATCGAATATCGCAACAAAAAAAACTCACTCATAACTACTCCAGAGTTATTTTCACTGAAAATAAAAAAGTGCCGGTTTGTCCTGTTATTAGCAAAAATCAATGTAACTTATAGAATTGGCTTTAGGGGCATAAATAGATACATCGAATATCGCAACAAAAAAAACTCACTCATAACTACTCCAGAGTTATTTTCACTGAAAATAAAAAAGTGCCGGTTTGTCCTGTTATTAGCAAAAATCAATGTAACTTATAGAATTGGCTTTAGGGGCATAAATAGATACATCCAATATCGCAACAAAAAAAACTCACTCATAACTGGTCCAGAGTTATTTTCACTGAAAATAAAAAAGTGCCGGTTTGTCCTGTTATTAGCAAAAATCAATGTAACTTATAGAATTGGCTTTACTGGCATAAATAGATACATCGAATATCGCAACAGAAAAAAACTCACTCATAACTACTCCAGAGTTATTTTCACTGAAAATAAAAAAGTGCCGGTTTGTCCTGTTATTAGCAAAAATCAATGTAACTTATAGAATTGGCTTTAGGGGCATAAATAGATACATCGAATATCGCAACAAAAAAAACTCACTCATAACTACTCCAGAGTTATTTTCACTGAAAATAAAAAAGTGCCGGTTTGTCCTGTTATTAGCAAAAATCAATGAAACTTATAGAATTGGCTTTAGTGGCATAAATAGATACATCGAATATCGCAACAAAAAAAACTCACTCATAACTACTCCAGAGTTATTTTAACTGAAAATAAAAAAGTGCCGGTTTTTTCTGTTATTAGCAAAAATCAATGTAACTTATAGAATTGGCTTTAGGGGCATAAATAGATACATCCAATATCGCAACAAAAAAAACTCACTCATAACTGGTCCAGAGTTATTTTCACTGAAAATAAAAAAGTGCCGGTCTGTCCTGTTATTAGCAAAAATCAATGTAACTTATAGAATTGGCTTTAGGGGCATAAAAAGATACATCGAATATCGCAACAAAAAAAACTCACTCATTACTGGTCCAGAGTTATTTACACTGAAAATAAAAAAGGGCCGGTTTGTCCTGTTATTAGCAAAAATCAATGTAACTTATAGAATTGGCTTTAGGGGCACAAATAGATACATCGAATATCGCAACAAAAAAAACTCACTCATAACTACTCCAGAGTTATTTTCACTGAAAATAAAAAAGTGCCGGTTTGTCCTGTTATTAGCAAAAATCAATGTCACTTATAGAATTGGCTTTAGGGGCATAAAAAGATACATCGAATATCGCAACAAAAAAAACTCACTCATTACTGGTCCAGAGTTATTTACACTGAAAATAAAAAAGGGCCGGTTTGTCCTGTTATTAGCAAAAATCAATGTAACTTATAGAATTGGCTTTAGGGGCACAAATAGATACATCGAATATCGCAACAAAAAAAACTCACTCATAACTACTCCAGAGTTATTTTCACTGAAAATAAAAAAGTGCCGGTTTGTCCTGTTATTAGCAAAAATCAATGTAACTTATAGAATTGGCTTTAGGGGCATAAATAGATACATCGAATATCGCAACAAAAAAAACTCACTCATAACTACTCCAGAGTTATTTTCACTGAAAATAAAAAAGTGCCGGTTTGTCCTGTTATTAGCAAAAATCAATGTAACTTATGGAATTGGCTTTAGGGGCATAAATAGATACATCGAATATCGCAACAAAAAAACTCACTCATAACTACTCCAGAGTTATTTTCACTGAAAATAAAAACATGCCGGTTTGTCCTGTTATTAGCAAAAATCAATGTAACTTATAGAATTGGCTTTAGGGGCATAAATAGATACATCGAATATCGCAACAAAAAAAACTCACTCATAACTACTCCAGAGTTATTTTCACTGAAAATAAAAAAGTGCCGGTTTGTCCTGTTATTAGCAAAAATCAATGTAACCTATAGAATTGGCTTTAGGGGCATAAATAGATATATCGAATATCGCAACAAAAAAAACTCACTCATAACTACTCCAGAGTTATTTTCACTGAAAATAAAAAAGTGCCGGTTTGTCCTGTTATTAGCAAAAATCAATGTCACTTATAGAATTGGCTTTAGGGGCATAAATAGATACATCGAATATCGCAACAAAAAAAACTCACTCATAACTACTCCAGAGTTATTTTCACTGAAAATAAAAAAGTGCCGGTTTGTCCTGTTATTAGCAAAAATCAATGTCACTTATAGAATTGGATTTAGGGGCATAAATAGATACATCGAATATCGCAACAAAAAAAACTCACTCATAACTACTCCAGAGTTATTTTCACTGAAAATAAAAAAGTGCCGGTTTGTCCTGTTATTAGCAAAAATCAATGTAACTTATAGAATTGGCTTTAGGGGCATAAATAGATACATCGAATATCGCAACAAAAAAAACTCACTCATAACTACTCCAGAGTTATTTTCACTGAAAATAAAAAAGTGCCGGTTTGTCCTGTTATTAGCAAAAATCAATGTAACTTATAGAATTGGCTTTAGGGGCATAAATAGATACATCCAATATCGCAACAAAAAAAACTCACTCATAACTGGTCCAGAGTTATTTTCACTGAAAATAAAAAAGTGCCGGTTTGTCCTGTTATTAGCAAAAATCAATGTAACTTATAGAATTGGCTTTACTGGCATAAATAGATACATCGAATATCGCAACAGAAAAAAACTCACTCATAACTACTCCAGAGTTATTTTCACTGAAAATAAAAAAGTGCCGGTTTGTCCTGTTATTAGCAAAAATCAATGTAACTTATAGAATTGGCTTTAGGGGCATAAATAGATACATCGAATATCGCAACAAAAAAAACTCACTCATAACTACTCCAGAGTTATTTTCACTGAAAATAAAAAAGTGCCGGTTTGTCCTGTTATTAGCAAAAATCAATGAAACTTATAGAATTGGCTTTAGTGGCATAAATAGATACATCGAATATCGCAACAAAAAAAACTCACTCATAACTACTCCAGAGTTATTTTAACTGAAAATAAAAAAGTGCCGGTTTTTTCTGTTATTAGCAAAAATCAATGTAACTTATAGAATTGGCTTTAGGGGCATAAATAGATACATCCAATATCGCAACAAAAAAAACTCACTCATAACTGGTCCAGAGTTATTTTCACTGAAAATAAAAAAGTGCCGGTCTGTCCTGTTATTAGCAAAAATCAATGTAACTTATAGAATTGGCTTTAGGGGCATAAAAAGATACATCGAATATCGCAACAAAAAAAACTCACTCATAACTACTCCAGAGTTATTTTCACTGAAAATAAAAAAGTGCCGGTTTGTCCTGTTATTAGCAAAAATCAATGTCACTTATAGAATTGGATTTAGGGGCATAAATAGATACATCGAATATCGCAACAAAAAAAACTCACTCATAACTACTCCAGAGTTATTTTCACTGAAAATAAAAAAGTGCCGGTTTGTCCTGTTATTAGCAAAAATCAATGTCACTTATAGAATTGGCTTTAGGGGCATAAAAAGATACATCGAATATCGCAACAAAAAAAACTCACTCATTACTGGTCCAGAGTTATTTACACTGAAAATAAAAAAGGGCCGGTTTGTCCTGTTATTAGCAAAAATCAATGTAACTTATAGAATTGGCTTTAGGGGCACAAATAGATACATCGAATATCGCAACAAAAAAAACTCACTCATAACTACTCCAGAGTTATTTTCACTGAAAATAAAAAAGTGCCGGTTTGTCCTGTTATTAGCAAAAATCAATGTAACTTATAGAATTGGCTTTAGGGGCATAAATAGATACATCGAATATCGCAACAAAAAAAACTCACTCATAACTACTCCAGAGTTATTTTCACTGAAAATAAAAAAGTGCCGGTTTGTCCTGTTATTAGCAAAAATCAATGTAACTTATGGAATTGGCTTTAGGGGCATAAATAGATACATCGAATATCGCAACAAAAAAACTCACTCATAACTACTCCAGAGTTATTTTCACTGAAAATAAAAACATGCCGGTTTGTCCTGTTATTAGCAAAAATCAATGTAACTTATAGAATTGGCTTTAGGGGCATAAATAGATACATCGAATATCGCAACAAAAAAAACTCACTCATAACTACTCCAGAGTTATTTTCACTGAAAATAAAAAAGTGCCGGTTTGTCCTGTTATTAGCAAAAATCAATGAAACTTATAGAATTGGCTTTAGTGGCATAAATAGATACATCGAATATCGCAACAAAAAAAACTCACTCATAACTACTCCAGAGTTATTTTAACTGAAAATAAAAAAGTGCCGGTTTTTTCTGTTATTAGCAAAAATCAATGTAACTTATAGAATTGGCTTTAGGGGCATAAATAGATACATCCAATATCGCAACAAAAAAAACTCACTCATAACTGGTCCAGAGTTATTTTCACTGAAAATAAAAAAGTGCCGGTTTGTCCTGTTATTAGCAAAAATCAATGTAACTTATAGAATTGGCTTTAGGGGCATAAAAAGATACATCGAATATCGCAACAAAAAAAACTCACTCATTACTGGTCCAGAGTTATTTACACTGAAAATAAAAAAGGGCCGGTTTGTCCTGTTATTAGCAAAAATCAATGTAACTTATAGAATTGGCTTTAGGGGCACAAATAGATACATCGAATATCGCAACAAAAAAAACTCACTCATAACTACTCCAGAGTTATTTTCACTGAAAATAAAAAAGTGCCGGTTTGTCCTGTTATTAGCAAAAATCAATGTCACTTATAGAATTGGCTTTAGGGGCATAAATAGATACATCGAATATCGCAACAAAAAAAACTCACTCATAACTACTCCAGAGTTATTTTCACTGAAAATAAAAAAGTGCCGGTTTGTCCTGTTATTAGCAAAAATCAATGTAACTTATGGAATTGGCTTTAGTAATAACTACTCCAGAGTTATTTTCACTGAAAATAAAAAAGTGCCGGTTTATCCTGTTATTAGCAAAAATCAATGTAACTTATGGAATTGGCTTTAGGGGCATAAATAGATACATCGAATATCGCAACAAAAAAAACTCACTCATAACTACTCCAGAGTTATTTTCACTGAAAATAAAAAAGTGCCGGTTTGTCCTGTTATTAGCAAAAATCAATGTAACTTATAGAATTGGCTTTAGGGGCATAAATAGATACATCGAATATCGCAACAAAAAAAACTCACTCATAACTACTCCAGAGTTATTTTCACTGAAAATAAAAAAGTGCCGGTTTGTCCTGTTATTAGCAAAAATCAATGTAACCTATAGAATTGGCTTTAGGGGCATAAATAGATATATCGAATATCGCAACAAAAAAAACTCACTCATAACTACTCCAGAGTTATTTTCACTGAAAATAAAAAAGTGCCGGTTTGTCCTGTTATTAGCAAAAATCAATGTCACTTATAGAATTGGCTTTAGGGGCATAAATAGATACATCGAATATCGCAACAAAAAAAACTCACTCATAACTACTCCAGAGTTATTTTCACTGAAAATAAAAAAGTGCCGGTTTGTCCTGTTATTAGCAAAAATCAATGTCACTTATAGAATTGGATTTAGGGGCATAAATAGATACATCGAATATCGCAACAAAAAAAACTCACTCATAACTACTCCAGAGTTATTTTCACTGAAAATAAAAAAGTGCCGGTTTGTCCTGTTATTAGCAAAAATCAATGTAACTTATAGAATTGGCTTTAGGGGCATAAATAGATACATCGAATATCGCAACAAAAAAAACTCACTCATAACTACTCCAGAGTTATTTTCACTGAAAATAAAAAAGTGCCGGTTTGTCCTGTTATTAGCAAAAATCAATGTACCTTATAGAATTGGCTTTAGGGGCATAAATAGATACATCGAATATCGCAACAAAAAAAACTCACTCATAACTACTCCAGAGTTATTTTCACTGAAAATAAAAAAGTGCCGGTTTGTCCTGTTATTAGCAAAAATCAATGTAACTTATAGAATTGGCTTTAGGGGCATAAATAGATACATCGAATATCGCAACAAAAAAAACTCACTCATAACTACTCCAGAGTTATTTTCACTGAAAATAAAAAAGTGCCGGTTTGTCCTGTTATTAGCAAAAATCAATGTAACTTATAGAATTGGCTTTAGGGGCATAAATAGATACATCCAATATCGCAACAAAAAAAACTCACTCATAACTGGTCCAGAGTTATTTTCACTGAAAATAAAAAAGTGCCGGTTTGTCCTGTTATTAGCAAAAATCAATGTAACTTATAGAATTGGCTTTACTGGCATAAATAGATACATCGAATATCGCAACAGAAAAAAACTCACTCATAACTACTCCAGAGTTATTTTCACTGAAAATAAAAAAGTGCCGGTTTGTCCTGTTATTAGCAAAAATCAATGTAACTTATAGAATTGGCTTTAGGGGCATAAATAGATACATCGAATATCGCAACAAAAAAAACTCACTCATAACTGGTCCAGAGTTATTTACACTGAAAATAAAAAAGTGCCGGTTTGTCCTGTTATTAGCAAAAATCAATGTAACTTATAGAATTGGCTTTAGGGGCATAAATAGATACATCGAATATCGCAACAAAAAAAACTCACTCATAACTACTCCAGAGTTATTTTCACTGAAAATAAAAAAGTGCCGGTTTGTCCTGTTATTAGCAAAAATCAATGTAACTTATGGAATTGGCTTTAGGGGCATAAATAGATACATCGAATATCGCAACAAAAAAACTCACTCATAACTACTCCAGAGTTATTTTCACTGAAAATAAAAACATGCCGGTTTGTCCTGTTATTAGCAAAAATCAATGTAACTTATAGAATTGGCTTTAGGGGCATAAATAGATACATCGAATATCGCAACAAAAAAAACTCACTCATAACTACTCCAGAGTTATTTTCACTGAAAATAAAAAAGTGCCGGTTTGTCCTGTTATTAGCAAAAATCAATGAAACTTATAGAATTGGCTTTAGTGGCATAAATAGATACATCGAATATCGCAACAAAAAAAACTCACTCATAACTACTCCAGAGTTATTTTAACTGAAAATAAAAAAGTGCCGGTTTTTTCTGTTATTAGCAAAAATCAATGTAACTTATAGAATTGGCTTTAGGGGCATAAATAGATACATCCAATATCGCAACAAAAAAAACTCACTCATAACTGGTCCAGAGTTATTTTCACTGAAAATAAAAAAGTGCCGGTTTGTCCTGTTATTAGCAAAAATCAATGTAACTTATAGAATTGGCTTTAGGGGCATAAAAAGATACATCGAATATCGCAACAAAAAAAACTCACTCATTACTGGTCCAGAGTTATTTACACTGAAAATAAAAAAGGGCCGGTTTGTCCTGTTATTAGCAAAAATCAATGTAACTTATAGAATTGGCTTTAGGGGCACAAATAGATACATCGAATATCGCAACAAAAAAAACTCACTCATAACTACTCCAGAGTTATTTTCACTGAAAATAAAAAAGTGCCGGTTTGTCCTGTTATTAGCAAAAATCAATGTCACTTATAGAATTGGCTTTAGGGGCATAAATAGATACATCGAATATCGCAACAAAAAAAACTCACTCATAACTACTCCAGAGTTATTTTCACTGAAAATAAAAAAGTGCCGGTTTGTCCTGTTATTAGCAAAAATCAATGTAACTTATGGAATTGGCTTTAGTAATAACTACTCCAGAGTTATTTTCACTGAAAATAAAAAAGTGCCGGTTTATCCTGTTATTAGCAAAAATCAATGTAACTTATGGAATTGGCTTTAGGGGCATAAATAGATACATCGAATATCGCAACAAAAAAAACTCACTCATAACTACTCCAGAGTTATTTTCACTGAAAATAAAAAAGTGCCGGTTTGTCCTGTTATTAGCAAAAATCAATGTAACTTATAGAATTGGCTTTAGGGGCATAAATAGATACATTGAATATCGCAACAAAAAAAACTCACTCATAACTACTCCAGAGTTATTTTCACTGAAAATAAAAAAGTGCCGGTTTGTCCTGTTATTAGCAAAAATCAATGTAACTTATGGAATTGGCTTTAGGGGCATAAATAGATACATCGAATATCGCAACAAAAAAAACTCACTCATAACTGGTCCAGAGTTATTTACACTGAAAATAAAAAAGTGCCGGTTTGTCCTGTTATTAGCAAAAATCAATGTAACTTATAGAATTGGCTTTAGGGGCATAAATAGATACATCGAATATCGCAACAAAAAAAACTCACTCATAACTACTCCAGAGTTATTTTCACTGAAAATAAAAAAGTGCCGGTTTGTCCTGTTATTAGCAAAAATCAATGTCACTTATAGAATTGGATTTAGGGGCATAAATAGATACATCGAATATCGCAACAAAAAAAACTCACTCATAACTACTCCAGAGTTATTTTCACTGAAAATAAAAAAGTGCCGGTTTGTCCTGTTATTAGCAAAAATCAATGTAACTTATAGAATTGGCTTTAGGGGCATAAATAGATACATCGAATATCGCAACAAAAAAAACTCACTCATAACTACTCCAGAGTTATTTTCACTGAAAATAAAAAAGTGCCGGTTTGTCCTGTTATTAGCAAAAATCAATGTACCTTATAGAATTGGCTTTAGGGGCATAAATAGATACATCGAATATCGCAACAAAAAAAACTCACTCATAACTACTCCAGAGTTATTTTCACTGAAAATAAAAAAGTGCCGGTTTGTCCTGTTATTAGCAAAAATCAATGTAACTTATAGAATTGGCTTTAGGGGCATAAATAGATACATCGAATATCGCAACAAAAAAAACTCACTCATAACTACTCCAGAGTTATTTTCACTGAAAATAAAAAAGTGCCGGTTTGTCCTGTTATTAGCAAAAATCAATGTAACTTATAGAATTGGCTTTAGGGGCATAAATAGATACATCCAATATCGCAACAAAAAAAACTCACTCATAACTGGTCCAGAGTTATTTTCACTGAAAATAAAAAAGTGCCGGTTTGTCCTGTTATTAGCAAAAATCAATGTAACTTATAGAATTGGCTTTACTGGCATAAATAGATACATCGAATATCGCAACAGTAAAAAACTCACTCATCTCTCCAGAGTTATTTTCACTGAAAATAAAAAAGTGCCGGTTTGTCCTGTTATTAGCAAAAATCAATGTAACTTATAGAATTGGCTTTAGGGGCATAAATAGATACATCGAATATCGCAACAAAAAAAACTCACTCATAACTACTCCAGAGTTATTTTCACTGAAAATAAAAAAGTGCCGGTTTGTCCTGTTATTAGCAAAAATCAATGAAACTTATAGAATTGGCTTTAGTGGCATAAATAGATACATCGAATATCGCAACAAAAAAAACTCACTCATAACTACTCCAGAGTTATTTTAACTGAAAATAAAAAAGTGCCGGTTTTTTCTGTTATTAGCAAAAATCAATGTAACTTATAGAATTGGCTTTAGGGGCATAAATAGATACATCCAATATCGCAACAAAAAAAACTCACTCATAACTGGTCCAGAGTTATTTTCACTGAAAATAAAAAAGTGCCGGTCTGTCCTGTTATTAGCAAAAATCAATGTAACTTATAGAATTGGCTTTAGGGGCATAAAAAGATACATCGAATATCGCAACAAAAAAAACTCACTCATTACTGGTCCAGAGTTATTTACACTGAAAATAAAAAAGGGCCGGTTTGTCCTGTTATTAGCAAAAATCAATGTAACTTATAGAATTGGCTTTAGGGGCACAAATAGATACATCGAATATCGCAACAAAAAAAACTCACTCATAACTACTCCAGAGTTATTTTCACTGAAAATAAAAAAGTGCCGGTTTGTCCTGTTATTAGCAAAAATCAATGTCACTTATAGAATTGGCTTTAGGGGCATAAAAAGATACATCGAATATCGCAACAAAAAAAACTCACTCATTACTGGTCCAGAGTTATTTACACTGAAAATAAAAAAGGGCCGGTTTGTCCTGTTATTAGCAAAAATCAATGTAACTTATAGAATTGGCTTTAGGGGCACAAATAGATACATCGAATATCGCAACAAAAAAAACTCACTCATAACTACTCCAGAGTTATTTTCACTCAAAATAAAAAAGTGCCGGTTTGTCCTGTTATTAGCAAAAATCAATGTCACTTATAGAATTGGCTTTAGGGGCATAAATAGATACATCGAATATCGCAACAAAAAAAACTCACTCATAACTACTCCAGAGTTATTTTCACTGAAAATAAAAAAGTGCCGGTTTGTCCTGTTATTAGCAAAAATCAATGTAACTTATGGAATTAGCTTTAGTAATAACTACTCCAGAGTTATTTTCACTGAAAATAAAAAAGTGCCGGTTTATCCTGTTATTAGCAAAAATCAATGTAACTTATGGAATTGGCTTTAGGGGCATAAATAGATACATCGAATATCGCAACAAAAAAACTCACTCATAACTACTCCAGAGTTATTTTCACTGAAAATAAAAAAGTGCCGGTTTGTCCTGTTATTAGCAAAAATCAATGTAACTTATAGAATTGGCTTTAGGGGCATAAATAGATACATTGAATATCGCAACAAAAAAAACTCACTCATAACTACTCCAGAGTTATTTTCACTGAAAATAAAAAAGTGCCGGTTTGTCCTGTTATTAGCAAAAATCAATGTAACTTATGGAATTGGCTTTAGGGGCATAAATAGATACATCCAATATCGCAACAAAAAAAACTCACTCATAACTGGTCCAGAGTTATTTTCACTGAAAATAAAAAAGTGCCGGTTTGTCCTGTTATTAGCAAAAATCAATGTAACTTATAGAATTGGCTTTACTGGCATAAATAGATACATCGAATATCGCAACAGAAAAAAACTCACTCATAACTACTCCAGAGTTATTTTCACTGAAAATAAAAAAGTGCCGGTTTGTCCTGTTATTAGCAAAAATCAATGTCACTTATAGAATTGGATTTAGGGGCATAAATAGATACATCGAATATCGCAACAAAAAAAACTCACTCATAACTACTCCAGAGTTATTTTCACTGAAAATAAAAAAGTGCCGGTTTGTCCTGTTATTAGCAAAAATCAATGTAACTTATAGAATTGGCTTAAGGGGCATAAATAGATACATCGAATATCGCAACAAAAAAAACTCACTCATAACTACTCCAGAGTTATTTTCACTGAAAATAAAAAAGTGCCGGTTTGTCCTGTTATTAGCAAAAATCAATGTACCTTATAGAATTGGCTTTAGGGGCATAAATAGATACATCGAATATCGCAACAAAAAAAACTCACTCATAACTACTCCAGAGTTATTTTCACTGAAAATAAAAAAGTGCCGGTTTGTCCTGTTATTAGCAAAAATCAATGTAACTTATAGAATTGGCTTTAGGGGCATAAATAGATACATCCAATATCGCAACAAAAAAAACTCACTCATAACTGGTCCAGAGTTATTTTCACTGAAAATAAAAAAGTGCCGGTTTGTCCTGTTATTAGCAAAAATCAATGTAACTTATAGAATTGGCTTTACTGGCATAAATAGATACATCGAATATCGCAACAGAAAAAAACTCACTCATAACTACTCCAGAGTTATTTTCACTGAAAATAAAAAAGTGCCGGTTTGTCCTGTTATTAGCAAAAATCAATGTAACTTATAGAATTGGCTTTAGGGGCATAAATAGATACATCGAATATCGCAACAAAAAAAACTCACTCATAACTACTCCAGAGTTATTTTCACTGAAAATAAAAAAGTGCCGGTTTGTCCTGTTATTAGCAAAAATCAATGTAACTTATAGAATTGGCTTTAGGGGCATAAATAGATACATCGAATATCGCAACAAAAAAAACTCACTCATAACTACTCCAGAGTTATTTTCACTGAAAATAAAAAAGTGCCGGTTTGTCCTGTTATTAGCAAAAATCAATGTCACTTATAGAATTGGATTTAGGGGCATAAATAGATACATCGAATATCGCAACAAAAAAACTCACTCATAACTACTCCAGAGTTATTTTAACTGAAAATAAAAAAGTGCCGGTTTGTCCTGTTATTAGCAAAAATCAATGTAACTTATAGAATTGGCTTTAGGGGCATAAATAGATACATCGAATATCGCAACAAAAAAAACTCACTCATAACTACTCCAGAGTTATTTTCACTGAAAATAAAAAAGTGCCGGTTTGTCCTGTTATTAGCAAAAATCAATGTCACTTATAGAATTGGATTTAGGGGCATAAATAGATACATCGAATATCGCAACAAAAAAAACTCACTCATAACTACTCCAGAGTTATTTTCACTGAAAATAAAAAAGTGCCGGTTTGTCCTGTTATTAGCAAAAATCAATGTAACTTATAGAATTGGCTTTAGGGGCATAAATAGATACATCGAATATCGCAACAAAAAAAACTCACTCATAACTACTCCAGAGTTATTTTCACTGAAAATAAAAAAGTGCCGGTTTGTCCTGTTATTAGCAAAAATCAATGTTACTTATAGAATTGGCTTTAGGGGCATAAATAGATACATCGAATATCGCAACAAAAAAAACTCACTCATAACTACTCCAGAGTTATTTTCACTGAAAATAAAAAAGTGCCGGTTTGTCCTGTTATTAGCAAAAATCAATGTAACTTATGGAATTGGCTTTAGGGGCATAAATAGATACATCGAATATCGCAACAAAAAAAACTCACTCATAACTACTCCAGAGTTATTTTCACTGAAAATAAAAAAGTGCCGGTTTGTCCTGTTATTAGCAAAAATCAATGTAACTTATAGAATTGGCTTTAGGGACATAAATAGATACATCGAATATCGCAACAAAAAAAACTCACTCATAACTGGTCCAGAGTTATTTACACTGAAAATAAAAAAGTGCCGGTTTGTCCTGTTATTAGCAAAAATCAATGTAACTTATAGAATTGGCTTTAGGGGCACAAATAGATACATCGAATATCGCAACAAAAAAAACTCACTCATAAACTACTCCAGAGTTATTTTCACTGAAAATAAAAAAGTGCCGGTTTGTCCTGTTATTAGCAAAAATCAATGTAACTTATAGAATTGGCTTTAGGGGCATAAATAGATACATCGAATATCGCAACAAAAAAAACTCACTCATAACTACTCAGAGTTATTTTCACTGAAAATAAAAAAGTGCCGGTTTGTCCTGTTATTAGCAAAAATCAATGTCACTTATAGAATTGGATTTAGGGGCATAAATAGATACATCGAATATCGCAACAAAAAAAACTCACTCATAACTACTCCAGAGTTATTTTCACTGAAAATAAAAAAGTGCCGGTTTGTCCTGTTATTAGCAAAAATCAATGTAACTTATAGAATTGACTTTAGGGGCATAAATAGATACATCGAATATCGCAACAAAAAAAACTCACTCATAACTACTCCAGAGTTATTTTCACTGAAAATAAAAAAGTGCCGGTTTGTCCTGTTATTAGCAAAAATCAATGTCACTTATAGAATTGGATTTAGGGGCATAAATAGATACATCGAATATCGCAACAAAAAAAACTCACTCATAACTACTCCAGAGTTATTTTCACTGAAAATAAAAAAGTGCCGGTTTGTCCTGTTATTAGCGAAAATCAATGTAACTTATAGAATTGGCTTTAGGGGCACAAATAGATACATCGAATATCGCAACAAAAAAAACTCACTCATAAACTACTCCAGAGTTATTTTCACTGAAAATAAAAAAGTGCCGGTTTGTCCTGTTATTAGCAAAAATCAATGTAACTTATAGAATTGGCTTTACTGGCATAAATAGATACATCGAATATCGCAACAGAAAAAAACTCACTCATAACTACTCCAGAGTTATTTTCACTGAAAATAAAAAAGTGCCGGTTTGTCCTGTTATTAGCAAAAATCAATGTAACTTATAGAATTGGCTTTAGGGGCATAAATAGATACATCGAATATCGCAACAAAAAAAACTCACTCATAACTACTCCAGAGTTATTTTCACTGAAAATAAAAAAGTGCCGGTTTGTCCTGTTATTAGCAAAAATCAATGAAACTTATAGAATTGGCTTTAGTGGCATAAATAGATACATCGAATATCGCAACAAAAAAAACTCACTCATAACTACTCCAGAGTTATTTTAACTGAAAATAAAAAAGTGCCGGTTTTTTCTGTTATTAGCAAAAATCAATGTAACTTATAGAATTGGCTTTAGGGGCATAAATAGATACATCCAATATCGCAACAAAAAAAACTCACTCATAACTGGTCCAGAGTTATTTTCACTGAAAATAAAAAAGTGCCGGTCTGTCCTGTTATTAGCAAAAATCAATGTAACTTATAGAATTGGCTTTAGGGGCATAAAAAGATACATCGAATATCGCAACAAAAAAAACTCACTCATTACTGGTCCAGAGTTATTTACACTGAAAATAAAAAAGGGCCGGTTTGTCCTGTTATTAGCAAAAATCAATGTAACTTATAGAATTGGCTTTAGGGGCACAAATAGATACATCGAATATCGCAACAAAAAAAACTCACTCATAACTACTCCAGAGTTATTTTCACTGAAAATAAAAAAGTGCCGGTTTGTCCTGTTATTAGCAAAAATCAATGTCACTTATAGAATTGGCTTTAGGGGCATAAAAAGATACATCGAATATCGCAACAAAAAAAACTCACTCATAACTGGTCCAGAGTTATTTACACTGAAAATAAAAAAGTGCTGGTTTGTCCTGTTATTAGCAAAAATCAATGTAACTTATAGAATTGGCTTTAGGGGCACAAATAGATACATCGAATATCGCAACAAAAAAAACTCACTCATAACTACTCCAGAGTTATTTTCACTCAAAATAAAAAAGTGCCGGTTTGTCCTGTTATTAGCAAAAATCAATGTCACTTATAGAATTGGCTTTAGGGGCATAAATAGATACATCGAATATCGCAACAAAAAAAACTCACTCATAACTACTCCAGAGTTATTTTCACTGAAAATAAAAAAGTGCCGGTTTGTCCTGTTATTAGCAAAAATCAATGTAACTTATGGAATTAGCTTTAGTAATAACTACTCCAGAGTTATTTTCACTGAAAATAAAAAAGTGCCGGTTTATCCTGTTATTAGCAAAAATCAATGTAACTTATGGAATTGGCTTTAGGGGCATAAATAGATACATCGAATATCGCAACAAAAAAAACTCACTCATAACTACTCCAGAGTTATTTTCACTGAAAATAAAAAAGTGCCGGTTTGTCCTGTTATTAGCAAAAATCAATGTCACTTATAGAATTGGATTTAGGGGCATAAATAGATACATCGAATATCGCAACAAAAAAAACTCACTCATAACTACTCCAGAGTTATTTTCACTGAAAATAAAAAAGTGCCGGTTTGTCCTGTTATTAGCAAAAATCAATGTAACTTATGGAATTGGCTTTAGGGGCATAAATAGATACATCGAATATCGCAACAAAAAAAAATCACTCATAACTACTCCAGAGTTATTTTCACTGAAAATAAAAAAGTGCCGGTTTGTCCTGTTATTAGCAAAAATCAATGTACCTTATAGAATTGGCTTTAGGGGCATAAATAGATACATCGAATATCGCAACAAAAAAAACTCACTCATAACTACTCCAGAGTTATTTTCACTGAAAATAAAAAAGTGCCGGTTTGTCCTGTTATTAGCAAAAATCAATGTAACTTATGGAATTGGCTTTAGGGGCATAAATAGATACATCGAATATCGCAACAAAAAAAACTCACTCATAACTACTCCAGAGTTATTTTCACTGAAAATAAAAAAGTGCCGGTTTGTCCTGTTATTAGCAAAAATCAATGTTACTTATAGAATTGGCTTTAGGGACATAAATAGATACATCGAATATCGCAACAAAAAAAACTCACTCATAACTGGTCCAGAGTTATTTACACTGAAAATAAAAAAGTGCCGGTTTGTCCTATTATTAGCAAAAATCAATGTAACTTATAGAATTGGCTTTAGGGGCACAAATAGATACATCGAATATCGCAACAAAAAAAACTCACTCATAAACTACTCCAGAGTTATTTTCACTGAAAATAAAAAAGTGCCGGTTTGTCCTGTTATTAGCAAAAATCAATGTAACTTATAGAATTGGCTTTAGGGGCATAAATAGATACATCGAATATCGCAACAAAAAAAACTCACTCATAACTACTCCAGAGTTATTTTCACTGAAAATAAAAAAGTGCCGGTTTGTCCCGTTATTAGCAAAAATCAATGTCACTTATAGAATTGGATTTAGGGGCATAAATAGATACATCGAATATCGCAACAAAAAAAACTCAGTCATAACTACTCCAGAGTTATTTTCACTGAAAATAAAAAAGTGCCGGTTTGTCCTGTTATTAGCAAAAATCAATGTAACTTATAGAATTGGCTTAAGGGGCATAAATAGATACATCGAATATCGCAACAAAAAAAACTCACTCATAACTACTCCAGAGTTATTTTCACTGAAAATAAAAAAGTGCCGGTTTGTCCTGTTATTAGCAAAAATCAATGTAACTTATAGAATTGACTTTAGGGGCATAAATAGATACATCGAATATCGCAACAAAAAAAACTCACTCATAACTACTCCAGAGTTATTTTCACTGAAAATAAAAAAGTGCCGGTTTGTCCTGTTATTAGCAAAAATCAATGTCACTTATAGAATTGGATTTAGGGGCATAAATAGATACATCGAATATCGCAACAAAAAAAACTCACTCATAACTACTCCAGAGTTATTTTCACTGAAAATAAAAAAGTGCCGGTTTGTCCTGTTATTAGCAAAAATCAATGTAACTTATAGAATTGGCTTTAGGGGCACAAATAGATACATCGAATATCGCAACAAAAAAAACTCACTCATAAACTACTCCAGAGTTATTTTCACTGAAAATAAAAAAGTGCCGGTTTGTCCTGTTATTAGCAAAAATCAATGTAACTTATGGAATTGGCTTTAGGGGCATAAATAGATACATCGAATATCGCAACAAAAAAAACTCACTCATAACTACTCCAGAGTTATTTTCACTGAAAATAAAAAAGTGCCGGTTTGTCCTGTTATTAGCAAAAATCAATGTCACTTATAGAATTGGATTTAGGGGCATAAATAGATACATCGAATATCGCAACAAAAAAAACTCACTCATAACTGGTCCAGAGTTATTTACACTGAAAATAAAAAAGTGCCGGTTTGTCCTGTTATTAGCAAAAATCAATGTAACTTATAGAATTGGCTTTAGGGGCACAAATAGATACATCGAATATCGCAACAAAAAAAACTCACTCATAAACTACTCCAGAGTTATTTTCACTGAAAATAAAAAAGTGCCGGTTTGTCCTGTTATTAGCAAAAATCAATGTAACTTATGGAATTGGCTTTAGGGGCATAAATAGATACATCGAATATCGCAACAAAAAAAACTCACTCATAACTACTCCAGAGTTATTTTCACTGAAAATAAAAAAGTGCCGGTTTGTTCTGTTATTAGCAAAAATCAATGTCACTTATAGAATTGGATTTAGGGGCATAAATAGATACATCGAATATCGCAACAAAAAAAACTCACTCATAACTGGTCCAGAGTTATTTACACTGAAAATAAAAAAGTGCCGGTTTGTCCTGTTATTAGCAAAAATCAATGTAACTTATAGAATTGGCTTTAGGGGCACAAATAGATACATCGAATATCGCAACAAAAAAAACTCACTCATAAACTACTCCAGAGTTATTTTCACTGAAAATAAAAAAGTGCCGGTTTGTCCTGTTATTAGCAAAAATCAATGTAACTTATGGAATTGGCTTTAGGGGCATAAATAGATACATCGAATATCGCAACAAAAAAAACTCACTCATAACTACTCCAGAGTTATTTTCACTGAAAATAAAAAAGTGCCGGTTTGTCCTGTTATTAGCAAAAATCAATGTCACTTATAGAATTGGATTTAGGGGCATAAATAGATACATCGAATATCGCAACAAAAAAAACTCACTCATAACTGGTCCAGAGTTATTTACACTGAAAATAAAAAAGTGCCGGTTTGTCCTGTTATTAGCAAAAATCAATGTAACTTATAGAATTGGCTTTAGGGGCACAAATAGATACATCGAATATCGCAACAAAAAAAACTCACTCATAAACTACTCCAGAGTTATTTTCACTGAAAATAAAAAAGTGCCGGTTTGTCCTGTTATTAGCAAAAATCAATGTCACTTATAGAATTGGATTTAGGGGCATAAATAGATACATCGAATATCGCAACAAAAAAAACTCACTCATAACTACTCCAGAGTTATTTTCACTGAAAATAAAAAAGTGCCGGTTTGTCCTGTTATTAGCAAAAATCAATGTAACTTATGGAATTGGCTTTAGGGGCATAAATAGATACATCGAATGTCGCAACAAAAAAAACTCACTCATAACTACTCCAGAGTTATTTTCACTGAAAATAAAAAAGTGCCGGTTTGTCCTGTTATTAGCAAAAATCAATGTAACTTATAGAATTGGCTTAAGGGGCATAAATAGATACATCGAATATCGCAACAAAAAAAACTCACTCATAACTGGTCCAGAGTTATTTACACTGAAAATAAAAAAGTGCCGGTTTGTCCTGTTATTAGCAAAAATCAATGTAACTTATAGAATTGGCTTTAGGGGCACAAATAGATACATCGAATATCGCAACAAAAAAAACTCACTCATAAACTACTCCAGAGTTATTTTCACTGAAAATAAAAAAGTGCCGGTTTGTCCTGTTATTAGCAAAAATCAATGTTACTTATAGAATTGGCTTTAGGGGCATAAATAGATACATCGAATATCGCAACAAAAAAAACTCACTCATAACTACTCAGAGTTATTTTCACTGAAAATAAAAAAGTGCCGGTTTGTCCTGTTATTAGCAAAAATCAATGTCACTTATAGAATTGGATTTAGGGGCATAAATAGATACATCGAATATCGCAACAAAAAAAACTCACTCATAACTACTCCAGAGTTATTTTCACTGAAAATAAAAAAGTGCCGGTTTGTCCTGTTATTAGCAAAAATCAATGTAACTTATAGAATTGGCTTAAGGGGCATAAATAGATACATCGAATATCGCAACAAAAAAAACTCACTCATAACTACTCCAGAGTTATTTTCACTGAAAATAAAAAAGTGCCGGTTTGTCCTGTTATTAGCAAAAATCAATGTAACTTATAGAATTGACTTTAGGGGCATAAATAGATACATCGAATATCGCAACAAAAAAAACTCACTCATAACTACTCCAGAGTTATTTTCACTGAAAATAAAAAAGTGCCGGTTTGTCCTGTTATTAGCAAAAATCAATGTCACTTATAGAATTGGATTTAGGGGCATAAATAGATACATCGAATATCGCAACAAAAAAAACTCACTCATAACTACTCCAGAGTTATTTTCACTGAAAATAAAAAAGTGCCGGTTTGTCCTGTTATTAGCAAAAATCAATGTAACTTATAGAATTGGCTTTAGGGGCATAAATAGATACATCGAATATCGCAACAAAAAAAACTCACTCATAACTACTCCAGAGTTATTTTCACTGAAAATAAAAAAGTGCCGGTTTGTCCTGTTATTAGCAAAAATCAATGTAACTTATAGAATTGGCTTTAGGGGCATAAATAGATACATCGAATATCGCAACAAAAAAAACTCACTCATAACTACTCCAGAGTTATTTTCACTGAAAATAAAAAAGTGCCGGTTTGTCCTGTTATTAGCAAAAATCAATGTACCTTATAGAATTGGCTTTAGGGGCATAAATAGATACATCGAATATCGCAACAAAAAAAACTCACTCATAACTACTCCAGAGTTATTTTCACTGAAAATAAAAAAGTGCCGGTTTGTCCTGTTATTAGCAAAAATCAATGTAACTTATGGAATTGGCTTTAGGGGCATAAATAGATACATCGAATGTCGCAACAAAAAAAACTCACTCATAACTACTCCAGAGTTATTTTCACTGAAAATAAAAAAGTGCCGGTTTGTCCTGTTATTAGCAAAAATCAATGTAACTTATAGAATTGGCTTAAGGGGCATAAATAGATACATCGAATATCGCAACAAAAAAAACTCACTCATAACTGGTCCAGAGTTATTTACACTGAAAATAAAAAAGTGCCGGTTTGTCCTGTTATTAGCAAAAATCAATGTAACTTATAGAATTGGCTTTAGGGGCACAAATAGATACATCGAATATCGCAACAAAAAAAACTCACTCATAAACTACTCCAGAGTTATTTTCACTGAAAATAAAAAAGTGCCGGTTTGTCCTGTTATTAGCAAAAATCAATGTTACTTATAGAATTGGCTTTAGGGGCATAAATAGATACATCGAATATCGCAACAAAAAAAACTCACTCATAACTACTCAGAGTTATTTTCACTGAAAATAAAAAAGTGCCGGTTTGTCCTGTTATTAGCAAAAATCAATGTCACTTATAGAATTGGATTTAGGGGCATAAATAGATACATCGAATATCGCAACAAAAAAAACTCACTCATAACTACTCCAGAGTTATTTTCACTGAAAATAAAAAAGTGCCGGTTTGTCCTGTTATTAGCAAAAATCAATGTAACTTATAGAATTGGCTTAAGGGGCATAAATAGATACATCGAATATCGCAACAAAAAAAACTCACTCATAACTACTCCAGAGTTATTTTCACTGAAAATAAAAAAGTGCCGGTTTGTCCTGTTATTAGCAAAAATCAATGTAACTTATAGAATTGACTTTAGGGGCATAAATAGATACATCGAATATCGCAACAAAAAAAACTCACTCATAACTACTCCAGAGTTATTTTCACTGAAAATAAAAAAGTGCCGGTTTGTCCTGTTATTAGCAAAAATCAATGTCACTTATAGAATTGGATTTAGGGGCATAAATAGATACATCGAATATCGCAACAAAAAAAACTCACTCATAACTACTCCAGAGTTATTTTCACTGAAAATAAAAAAGTGCCGGTTTGTCCTGTTATTAGCAAAAATCAATGTAACTTATAGAATTGGCTTTAGGGGCATAAATAGATACATCGAATATCGCAACAAAAAAAACTCACTCATAACTACTCCAGAGTTATTTTCACTGAAAATAAAAAAGTGCCGGTTTGTCCTGTTATTAGCAAAAATCAATGTAACTTATAGAATTGGCTTTAGGGGCATAAATAGATACATCGAATATCGCAACAAAAAAAACTCACTCATAACTGGTCCAGAGTTATTTACACTGAAAATAAAAAAGTGCCGGTTTGTCCTGTTATTAGCAAAAATCAATGTAACTTATAGAATTGGCTTTAGGGGCACAAATAGATACATCGAATATCGCAACAAAAAAAACTCACTCATAACTGGTCCAGAGTTATTTTCACTGAAAATAAAAAAGTGCCGGTTTGTCCTGTTATTAGCAAAAATCAATGTAACTTATAGAATTGGCTTTAGGGGCATAAATAGATACATCGAATATCGCAATAAAAGAAACTCACTCATAACTGGTCCAGAGTTATTTACACTGAAAATAAAAAAGTGCCGGTTTGTCCTGTTATTAGCAAAAATCAATGTAACTTATAGAATTGGCTTTAGGGGCATAAATAGATACATCGAATATCGCAACAAAAAAAACTCACTCATAACTACTCCAGAGTTATTTTCACTGAAAATAAAAAAGTGCCGGTTTGTCCTGTTATTAGCAAAAATCAATGTAACTTATAGAATTGGCTTTAGGGGCATAAATAGATACATCGAATATCGCAACAAAAAAAACTCACTCATAACTGGTCCAGAGTTATTTACACTGAAAATAAAAAAGTGCCGGTTTGTCCTGTTATTAGCAAAAATCAATGTAACTTATAGAATTGGCTTTAGGGGCACAAATAGATACATCGAATATCGCAACAAAAAAAACTCACTCATAAACTACTCCAGAGTTATTTTCACTGAAAATAAAAAAGTGCCGGTTTGTCCTGTTATTAGCAAAAATCAATGTAACTTATAGAATTGGCTTTAGGGGCATAAATAGATACATTGAATATCGCAACAAAAAAAACTTACTCATAACTACTCCAGAGTTATTTTCACTGAAAATAAAAAAGTGTCGGTTTGTCCTGTTATTAGCAAAAATCAATGTCACTTATAGAATTGGATTTAGGGTCATAAATAGATACATCGAATATCGCAACAAAAAAAGCTCACTCATAACTACTCCAGATTTATATTCACTGAAAATAAAAAAGTGCCGGTTTGTCCTGTTATTAGCAAAAATCAATGTAACTTATAGAATTGGCTTTAGGGGCATAAATAGATACATCGAATATCGCAACAAAAAAAACTCACTCATAACTACTCCAGAGTTATTTTCACTGAAAATAAAAAAGTGCCGGTTTGTCCTGTTATTAGCATAAATCAATGTAACTTATGGAATTGGCTTTAGGGGCATAAATAGATACATCGAATATCGCAACAAAAAAAACTCACTCATAACTGGTCCAGAGTTATTTACACTGAAAATAAAAAAGTGCCGGTTTGTCCTGTTATTAGCAAAAATCAATGTAACTTATAGAATTGGCTTTAGGGGCATAAATAGATACATCGAATATCGCAACAAAAAAAACTCACTCATAACTACTCCAGAGTTATTTTCACTGAAAATAAAAAAGTGCCGGTTTGTCCTGTTATTAGCAAAAATCAATGTCACTTATAGAATTGGATTTAGGGGCATAAATAGATACATCGAATATCGCAACAAAAAAAACTCAGTCATAACTACTCCAGAGTTATTTTCACTGAAAATAAAAAAGTGCCGGTTTGTCCTGTTATTAGCAAAAATCAATGTAACTTATAGAATTGGCTTAAGGGGCATAAATAGATACATCGAATATCGCAACAAAAAAAACTCACTCATAACTACTCCAGAGTTATTTTCACTGAAAATAAAAAAGTGCCGGTTTGTCCTGTTATTAGCAAAAATCAATGTCACTTATAGAATTGGATTTAGGGGCATAAATAGATACATCGAATATCGCAACAAAAAAAACTCACTCATACTACTCCAGAGTTATTTTCACTGAAAATAAAAAAGTGCCGGTTTGTCCTGTTATTAGCAAAAATCAATGTAACTTATAGAATTGGCTTTAGGGGCACAAATAGATACATCGAATATCGCAACAAAAAAAACTCACTCATAAACTACTCCAGAGTTATTTTCACTGAAAATAAAAAAGTGCCGGTTTGTCCTGTTATTAGCAAAAATCAATGTAACTTATGGAATTGGCTTTAGGGGCATAAATAGATACATCGAATATCGCAACAAAAAAAACTCACTCATAACTACTCCAGAGTTATTTTCACTGAAAATAAAAAAGTGCCGGTTTGTCCTGTTATTAGCAAAAATCAATGTCACTTATAGAATTGGATTTAGGGGCATAAATAGATACATCGAATATCGCAACAAAAAAAACTCACTCATAACTGGTCCAGAGTTATTTACACTGAAAATAAAAAAGTGCCGGTTTGTCCTGTTATTAGCAAAAATCAATGTAACTTATAGAATTGGCTTTAGGGGCACAAATAGATACATCGAATATCGCAACAAAAAAAACTCACTCATAAACTACTCCAGAGTTATTTTCACTGAAAATAAAAAAGTGCCGGTTTGTCCTGTTATTAGCAAAAATCAATGTCACATATAGAATTGGATTTAGGGGCATAAATAGATACATCGAATATCGCAACAAAAAAAACTCACTCATAACTACTCCAGAGTTATTTTCACTGAAAATAAAAAAGTGCCGGTTTGTCCTGTTATTAGCAAAAATCAATGTAACTTATAGAATTGGCTTTAGGGGCACAAATAGATACATCGAATATCGCAACAAAAAAAACTCACTCATAAACTACTCCAGAGTTATTTTCACTGAAAATAAAAAAGTGCCGGTTTGTCCTGTTATTAGCAAAAATCAATGTAACTTATGGAATTGGCTTTAGGGGCATAAATAGATACATCGAATATCGCAACAAAAAAAACTCACTCATAACTACTCCAGAGTTATTTTCACTGAAAATAAAAAAGTGCCGGTTTGTCCTGTTATTAGCAAAAATCAATGTCACTTATAGAATTGGATTTAGGGGCATAAATAGATACATCGAATATCGCAACAAAAAAAACTCACTCATAACTGGTCCAGAGTTATTTACACTGAAAATAAAAAAGTGCCGGTTTGTCCTGTTATTAGCAAAAATCAATGTAACTTATAGAATTGGCTTTAGGGGCACAAATAGATACATCGAATATCGCAACAAAAAAAACTCACTCATAACTGGTCCAGAGTTATTTACACTGAAAATAAAAAAGTGCCGGTTTGTCCTGTTATTAGCAAAAATCAATGTAACTTATAGAATTGGCTTTAGGGGCATAAATAGATACATCGAATATCGCAACAAAAAAAACTCACTCATAACTACTCCAGAGTTATTTTCACTGAAAATAAAAAAGTGCCGGTTTGTCCTGTTATTAGCAAAAATCAATGTCACTTATAGAATTGGATTTAGGGGCATAAATAGATACATCGAATATCGCAACAAAAAAAACTCACTCATAACTACTCCAGAGTTATTTTCACTGAAAATAAAAAAGTGCCGGTTTGTCCTGTTATTAGCAAAAATCAATGTAACTTATAGAATTGGCTTTAGGGGCATAAATAGATACATCGAATATCGCAACAAAAAAAACTCACTCATAACTACTCCAGAGTTATTTTCACTGAAAATAAAAAAGTGCCGGTTTGTCCTGTTATTAGCAAAAATCAATGTACCTTATAGAATTGGCTTTAGGGGCATAAATAGATACATCGAATATCGCAACAAAAAAAACTCACTCATAACTACTCCAGAGTTATTTTCACTGAAAATAAAAAAGTGCCGGTTTGTCCTGTTATTAGCAAAAATCAATGTAACTTATGGAATTGGCTTTAGGGGCATAAATAGATACATCGAATGTCGCAACAAAAAAAACTCACTCATAACTACTCCAGAGTTATTTTCACTGAAAATAAAAAAGTGCCGGTTTGTCCTGTTATTAGCAAAAATCAATGTAACTTATAGAATTGGCTTAAGGGGCATAAATAGATACATCGAATATCGCAACAAAAAAAACTCACTCATAACTGGTCCAGAGTTATTTACACTGAAAATAAAAAAGTGCCGGTTTGTCCTGTTATTAGCAAAAATCAATGTAACTTATAGAATTGGCTTTAGGGGCACAAATAGATACATCGAATATCGCAACAAAAAAAACTCACTCATAAACTACTCCAGAGTTATTTTCACTGAAAATAAAAAAGTGCCGGTTTGTCCTGTTATTAGCAAAAATCAATGTTACTTATAGAATTGGCTTTAGGGGCATAAATAGATACATCGAATATCGCAACAAAAAAAACTCACTCATAACTACTCAGAGTTATTTTCACTGAAAATAAAAAAGTGCCGGTTTGTCCTGTTATTAGCAAAAATCAATGTCACTTATAGAATTGGATTTAGGGGCATAAATAGATACATCGAATATCGCAACAAAAAAAACTCACTCATAACTACTCCAGAGTTATTTTCACTGAAAATAAAAAAGTGCCGGTTTGTCCTGTTATTAGCAAAAATCAATGTAACTTATAGAATTGGCTTAAGGGGCATAAATAGATACATCGAATATCGCAACAAAAAAAACTCACTCATAACTACTCCAGAGTTATTTTCACTGAAAATAAAAAAGTGCCGGTTTGTCCTGTTATTAGCAAAAATCAATGTAACTTATAGAATTGACTTTAGGGGCATAAATAGATACATCGAATATCGCAACAAAAAAAACTCACTCATAACTACTCCAGAGTTATTTTCACTGAAAATAAAAAAGTGCCGGTTTGTCCTGTTATTAGCAAAAATCAATGTCACTTATAGAATTGGATTTAGGGGCATAAATAGATACATCGAATATCGCAACAAAAAAAACTCACTCATAACTACTCCAGAGTTATTTTCACTGAAAATAAAAAAGTGCCGGTTTGTCCTGTTATTAGCAAAAATCAATGTAACTTATAGAATTGGCTTTAGGGGCATAAATAGATACATCGAATATCGCAACAAAAAAAACTCACTCATAACTACTCCAGAGTTATTTTCACTGAAAATAAAAAAGTGCCGGTTTGTCCTGTTATTAGCAAAAATCAATGTAACTTATAGAATTGGCTTTAGGGGCATAAATAGATACATCGAATATCGCAACAAAAAAAACTCACTCATAACTGGTCCAGAGTTATTTACACTGAAAATAAAAAAGTGCCGGTTTGTCCTGTTATTAGCAAAAATCAATGTAACTTATAGAATTGGCTTTAGGGGCACAAATAGATACATCGAATATCGCAACAAAAAAAACTCACTCATAACTGGTCCAGAGTTATTTTCACTGAAAATAAAAAAGTGCCGGTTTGTCCTGTTATTAGCAAAAATCAATGTAACTTATAGAATTGGCTTTAGGGGCATAAATAGATACATCGAATATCGCAATAAAAGAAACTCACTCATAACTGGTCCAGAGTTATTTACACTGAAAATAAAAAAGTGCCGGTTTGTCCTGTTATTAGCAAAAATCAATGTAACTTATAGAATTGGCTTTAGGGGCATAAATAGATACATCGAATATCGCAACAAAAAAAACTCACTCATAACTACTCCAGAGTTATTTTCACTGAAAATAAAAAAGTGCCGGTTTGTCCTGTTATTAGCAAAAATCAATGTAACTTATAGAATTGGCTTTAGGGGCATAAATAGATACATCGAATATCGCAACAAAAAAAACTCACTCATAACTGGTCCAGAGTTATTTACACTGAAAATAAAAAAGTGCCGGTTTGTCCTGTTATTAGCAAAAATCAATGTAACTTATAGAATTGGCTTTAGGGGCACAAATAGATACATCGAATATCGCAACAAAAAAAACTCACTCATAAACTACTCCAGAGTTATTTTCACTGAAAATAAAAAAGTGCCGGTTTGTCCTGTTATTAGCAAAAATCAATGTAACTTATAGAATTGGCTTTAGGGGCATAAATAGATACATTGAATATCGCAACAAAAAAAACTTACTCATAACTACTCCAGAGTTATTTTCACTGAAAATAAAAAAGTGTCGGTTTGTCCTGTTATTAGCAAAAATCAATGTCACTTATAGAATTGGATTTAGGGTCATAAATAGATACATCGAATATCGCAACAAAAAAAGCTCACTCATAACTACTCCAGATTTATATTCACTGAAAATAAAAAAGTGCCGGTTTGTCCTGTTATTAGCAAAAATCAATGTAACTTATAGAATTGGCTTTAGGGGCATAAATAGATACATCGAATATCGCAACAAAAAAAACTCACTCATAACTACTCCAGAGTTATTTTCACTGAAAATAAAAAAGTGCCGGTTTGTCCTGTTATTAGCATAAATCAATGTAACTTATGGAATTGGCTTTAGGGGCATAAATAGATACATCGAATATCGCAACAAAAAAAACTCACTCATAACTGGTCCAGAGTTATTTACACTGAAAATAAAAAAGTGCCGGTTTGTCCTGTTATTAGCAAAAATCAATGTAACTTATAGAATTGGCTTTAGGGGCATAAATAGATACATCGAATATCGCAACAAAAAAAACTCACTCATAACTACTCCAGAGTTATTTTCACTGAAAATAAAAAAGTGCCGGTTTGTCCTGTTATTAGCAAAAATCAATGTCACTTATAGAATTGGATTTAGGGGCATAAATAGATACATCGAATATCGCAACAAAAAAAACTCAGTCATAACTACTCCAGAGTTATTTTCACTGAAAATAAAAAAGTGCCGGTTTGTCCTGTTATTAGCAAAAATCAATGTAACTTATAGAATTGGCTTAAGGGGCATAAATAGATACATCGAATATCGCAACAAAAAAAACTCACTCATAACTACTCCAGAGTTATTTTCACTGAAAATAAAAAAGTGCCGGTTTGTCCTGTTATTAGCAAAAATCAATGTCACTTATAGAATTGGATTTAGGGGCATAAATAGATACATCGAATATCGCAACAAAAAAAACTCACTCATAACTACTCCAGAGTTATTTTCACTGAAAATAAAAAAGTGCCGGTTTGTCCTGTTATTAGCAAAAATCAATGTAACTTATAGAATTGGCTTTAGGGGCACAAATAGATACATCGAATATCGCAACAAAAAAAACTCACTCATAAACTACTCCAGAGTTATTTTCACTGAAAATAAAAAAGTGCCGGTTTGTCCTGTTATTAGCAAAAATCAATGTAACTTATGGAATTGGCTTTAGGGGCATAAATAGATACATCGAATATCGCAACAAAAAAAACTCACTCATAACTACTCCAGAGTTATTTTCACTGAAAATAAAAAAGTGCCGGTTTGTCCTGTTATTAGCAAAAATCAATGTCACTTATAGAATTGGATTTAGGGGCATAAATAGATACATCGAATATCGCAACAAAAAAAACTCACTCATAACTGGTCCAGAGTTATTTACACTGAAAATAAAAAAGTGCCGGTTTGTCCTGTTATTAGCAAAAATCAATGTAACTTATAGAATTGGCTTTAGGGGCACAAATAGATACATCGAATATCGCAACAAAAAAAACTCACTCATAAACTACTCCAGAGTTATTTTCACTGAAAATAAAAAAGTGCCGGTTTGTCCTGTTATTAGCAAAAATCAATGTCACATATAGAATTGGATTTAGGGGCATAAATAGATACATCGAATATCGCAACAAAAAAAACTCACTCATAACTACTCCAGAGTTATTTTCACTGAAAATAAAAAAGTGCCGGTTTGTCCTGTTATTAGCAAAAATCAATGTAACTTATAGAATTGGCTTTAGGGGCACAAATAGATACATCGAATATCGCAACAAAAAAAACTCACTCATAAACTACTCCAGAGTTATTTTCACTGAAAATAAAAAAGTGCCGGTTTGTCCTGTTATTAGCAAAAATCAATGTAACTTATGGAATTGGCTTTAGGGGCATAAATAGATACATCGAATATCGCAACAAAAAAAACTCACTCATAACTACTCCAGAGTTATTTTCACTGAAAATAAAAAAGTGCCGGTTTGTCCTGTTATTAGCAAAAATCAATGTCACTTATAGAATTGGATTTAGGGGCATAAATAGATACATCGAATATCGCAACAAAAAAAACTCACTCATAACTGGTCCAGAGTTATTTACACTGAAAATAAAAAAGTGCCGGTTTGTCCTGTTATTAGCAAAAATCAATGTAACTTATAGAATTGGCTTTAGGGGCACAAATAGATACATCGAATATCGCAACAAAAAAAACTCACTCATAACTGGTCCAGAGTTATTTACACTGAAAATAAAAAAGTGCCGGTTTGTCCTGTTATTAGCAAAAATCAATGTAACTTATAGAATTGGCTTTAGGGGCATAAATAGATACATCGAATATCGCAACAAAAAAAACTCACTCATAACTACTCCAGAGTTATTTTCACTGAAAATAAAAAAGTGCCGGTTTGTCCTGTTATTAGCAAAAATCAATGTCACTTATAGAATTGGATTTAGGGGCATAAATAGATACATCGAATATCGCAACAAAAAAAACTCAGTCATAACTACTCCAGAGTTATTTTCACTGAAAATAAAAAAGTGCCGGTTTGTCCTGTTATTAGCAAAAATCAATGTAACTTATAGAATTGACTTTAGGGGCATAAATAGATACATCGAATATCGCAACAAAAAAAACTCACTCATAACTACTCCAGAGTTATTTTCACTGAAAATAAAAAAGTGCCGGTTTGTCCTGTTATTAGCAAAAATCAATGTCACTTATAGAATTGGATTTAGGGGCATAAATAGATACATCGAATATCGCAACAAAAAAAACTCACTCATAACTACCTACTCCAGAGTTATTTTCACTGAAAATAAAAAAGTGCCGGTTTGTCCTGTTATTAGCAAAAATCAATGTAACTTATAGAATTGGCTTTAGGGGCACAAATAGATACATCGAATATCGCAACAAAAAAAACTCACTCATAACTGGTCCAGAGTTATTTACACTGAAAATAAAAAAGTGCCGGTTTGTCCTGTTATTAGCAAAAATCAATGTAACTTATAGAATTGGCTTTAGGGGCATAAATAGATACATCGAATATCGCAACAAAAAAAACTCACTCATAACTACTCCAGAGTTATTTTCACTGAAAATAAAAAAGTGCCGGTTTGTCCTGTTATTAGCAAAAATCAATGTCACTTATAGAATTGGATTTAGGGGCATAAATAGATACATCGAATATCGCAACAAAAAAAACTCAGTCATAACTACTCCAGAGTTATTTTCACTGAAAATAAAAAAGTGCCGGTTTGTCCTGTTATTAGCAAAAATCAATGTAACTTATAGAATTGACTTTAGGGGCATAAATAGATACATCGAATATCGCAACAAAAAAAACTCACTCATAACTACTCCAGAGTTATTTTCACTGAAAATAAAAAAGTGCCGGTTTGTCCTGTTATTAGCAAAAATCAATGTCACTTATAGAATTGGATTTAGGGGCATAAATAGATACATCGAATATCGCAACAAAAAAAACTCACTCATAACTACCTACTCCAGAGTTATTTTCACTGAAAATAAAAAAGTGCCGGTTTGTCCTGTTATTAGCAAAAATCAATGTAACTTATAGAATTGGCTTTAGGGGCACAAATAGATACATCGAATATCGCAACAAAAAAAACTCACTCATAAACTACTCCAGAGTTATTTTCACTGAAAATAAAAAAGTGCCGGTTTGTCCTGTTATTAGCAAAAATCAATGTAACTTATGGAATTGGCTTTAGGGGCATAAATAGATACATCGAATATCGCAACAAAAAAAACTCACTCATAACTACTCCAGAGTTATTTTCACTGAAAATAAAAAAGTGCCGGTTTGTCCTGTTATTAGCAAAAATCAATGTCACTTATAGAATTGGATTTAGGGGCATAAATAGATACATCGAATATCGCAACAAAAAAAACTCACTCATAACTGGTCCAGAGTTATTTACACTGAAAATAAAAAAGTGCCGGTTTGTCCTGTTATTAGCAAAAATCAATGTAACTTATAGAATTGGCTTTAGGGGCACAAATAGATACATCGAATATCGCAACAAAAAAAACTCACTCATAAACTACTCCAGAGTTATTTTCACTGAAAATAAAAAAGTGCCGGTTTGTCCTGTTATTAGCAAAAATCAATGTCACATATAGAATTGGATTTAGGGGCATAAATAGATACATCGAATATCGCAACAAAAAAAACTCACTCATAACTACTCCAGAGTTATTTTCACTGAAAATAAAAAAGTGCCGGTTTGTCCTGTTATTAGCAAAAATCAATGTAACTTATAGAATTGGCTTTAGGGGCACAAATAGATACATCGAATATCACAACAAAAAAAACTCACTCATAAACTACTCCAGAGTTATTTTCACTGAAAATAAAAAAGTGCCGGTTTGTCCTGTTATTAGCAAAAATCAATGTAACTTATGGAATTGGCTTTAGGGGCATAAATAGATACATCGAATATCGCAACAAAAAAAACTCACTCATAACTACTCCAGAGTTATTTTCACTGAAAATAAAAAAGTGCCGGTTTGTCCTGTTATTAGCAAAAATCAATGTCACTTATAGAATTGGATTTAGGGGCATAAATAGATACATCGAATATCGCAACAAAAAAAACTCACTCATAACTGGTCCAGAGTTATTTACACTGAAAATAAAAAAGTGCCGGTTTGTCCTGTTATTAGCAAAAATCAATGTAACTTATAGAATTGGCTTTAGGGGCACAAATAGATACATCGAATATCGCAACAAAAAAAACTCACTCATAAACTACTCCAGAGTTATTTTCACTGAAAATAAAAAAGTGCCGGTTTGTCCTGTTATTAGCAAAAATCAATGTAACTTATGGAATTGGCTTTAGGGGCATAAATAGATACATCGAATATCGCAACAAAAAAAACTCACTCATAACTACTCCAGAGTTATTTTCACTGAAAATAAAAAAGTGCCGGTTTGTCCTGTTATTAGCAAAAATCAATGTCACTTATAGAATTGGATTTAGGGGCATAAATAGATACATCGAATATCGCAACAAAAAAAACTCACTCATAACTACTCCAGAGTTATTTTCACTGAAAATAAAAAAGTGCCGGTTTGTCCTGTTATTAGCAAAAATCAATGTAACTTATAGAATTGGCTTAAGGGGCATAAATAGATACATCGAATATCGCAACAAAAAAAACTCACTCATAACTACTCCAGAGTTATTTTCACTGAAAATAAAAAAGTGCCGGTTTGTCCTGTTATTAGCAAAAATCAATGTAACTTATGGAATTGGCTTTAGGGGCATAAATAGATACATCGAATATCGCAACAAAAAAAACTCACTCATAACTACTCCAGAGTTATTTTCACTGAAAATAAAAAAGTGCCGGTTTGTCCTGTTATTAGCAAAAATCAATGTAACTTATAGAATTGGCTTAAGGGGCATAAATAGATACATCGAATATCGCAACAAAAAAAACTCACTCATAACTACTCCAGAGTTATTTTCACTGAAAATAAAAAAGTGCCGGTTTGTCCTGTTATTAGCAAAAATCAATGTAACTTATAGAATTGGCTTTAGGGGCATAAATAGATACATCGAATATCGCAACAAAAAAAACTCACTCATAACTACTCCAGAGTTATTTTCACTGAAAATAAAAAAGTGCCGGTTTGTCCTGTTATTAGCAAAAATCAATGTCACTTATAGAATTGGATTTAGGGGCATAAATAGATACATCGAATATCGCAACAAAAAAAACTCACTCATAACTACTCCAGAGTTATTTTCACTGAAAATAAAAAAGTGCCGGTTTGTCCTGTTATTAGCAAAAATCAATGTAACTTATAGAATTGGCTTAAGGGGCATAAATAGATACATCGAATATCGCAACAAAAAAAACTCACTCATAACTACTCCAGAGTTATTTTCACTGAAAATAAAAAAGTGCCGGTTTGTCCTGTTATTAGCAAAAATCAATGTAACTTATAGAATTGACTTTAGGGGCATAAATAGATACATCGAATATCGCAACAAAAAAAACTCACTCATAACTACTCCAGAGTTATTTTCACTGAAAATAAAAAAGTGCCGGTTTGTCCTGTTATTAGCAAAAATCAATGTAACTTATAGAATTGGCTTTAGGGGCATAAATAGATACATCGAATATCGCAACAAAAAAAACTCACTCATAACTACTCCAGAGTTATTTTCACTGAAAATAAAAAAGTGCCGGTTTGTCCTGTTATTAGCAAAAATCAATGTCACTTATAGAATTGGATTTAGGGGCATAAATAGATACATCGAATATCGCAACAAAAAAAACTCACTCATAACTACTCCAGAGTTATTTTAACTGAAAATAAAAAAGTGCCGGTTTGTCCTGTTATTAGCAAAAATCAATGTAACTTATAGAATTGGCTTTAGGGGCATAAATAGATACATCGAATATCGCAACAAAAAAAACTCACTCATAACTACTCCAGAGTTATTTTCACTGAAAATAAAAAAGTGCCGGTTTGTCCTGTTATTAGCAAAAATCAATGTCACTTATAGAATTGGATTTAGGGGCATAAATAGATACATCGAATATCGCAACAAAAAAAACTCACTCATAACTACTCCAGAGTTATTTTCACTGAAAATAAAAAAGTGCCGGTTTGTCCTGTTATTAGCAAAAATCAATGTAACTTATAGAATTGGCTTTAGGGGCATAAATAGATACATCGAATATCGCAACAAAAAAAACTCACTCATAACTACTCCAGAGTTATTTTCACTGAAAATAAAAAAGTGCCGGTTTGTCCTGTTATTAGCAAAAATTAATGTCACTTATAGAATTGGATTTAGGGGCATAAATAGATACATCGAATATCGCAACAAAAAAAACTCACTCATAACTACTCCAGAGTTATTTTCACTGAAAATAAAAAAGTGCCGGTTTGTCCTGTTATTAGCAAAAATCAATGTAACTTATAGAATTGGCTTAAGGGGCATAAATAGATACATCGAATATCGCAACAAAAAAAACTCACTCATAACTACTCCAGAGTTATTTTCACTGAAAATAAAAAAGTGCCGGTTTGTCCTGTTATTAGCAAAAATCAATGTTACTTATAGAATTGACTTTAGGGGCATAAATAGATACATCGAATATCGCAACAAAAAAAACTCACTCATAACTACTCCAGAGTTATTTTCACTGAAAATAAAAAAGTGCCGGTTTGTCCTGTTATTAGCAAAAATCAATGTCACTTATAGAATTGGATTTAGGGGCATAAATAGATACATCGAATATCGCAACAAAAAAAACTCACTCATAACTACTCCAGAGTTATTTTCACTGAAAATAAAAAAGTGCCGGTTTGTCCTGTTATTAGCAAAAATCAATGTAACTTATAGAATTGGCTTTAGGGGCATAAATAGATACATCGAATATCGCAACAAAAAAAACTCACTCATAACTACTCCAGAGTTATTTTCACTGAAAATAAAAAAGTGCCGGTTTGTCCTGTTATTAGCAAAAATCAATGTAACTTATAGAATTGGCTTTAGGGGCATAAATAGATACATCGAATATCGCAACAAAAAAAAACTCACTCATAACTGGTCCAGAGTTATTTACACTGAAAATAAAAAAGTGCCGGTTTGTCCTGTTATTAGCAAAAATCAATGTAACTTATAGAATTGGCTTTAGGGGCACAAATAGATACATCGAATATCGCAACAAAAAAAACTCACTCATAACTGGTCCAGAGTTATTTTCACTGAAAATAAAAAAGTGCCGGTTTGTCCTGTTATTAGCAAAAATCAATGTCACTTATAGAATTGGCTTTAGGGGCATAAATAGATACATCGAATATCGCAATAAAAGAAACTCACTCATAACTGGTCCAGAGTTATTTACACTGAAAATAAAAAAGTGCCGGTTTGTCCTGTTATTAGCAAAAATCAATGTAACTTATAGAATTGGCTTTAGGGGCATAAATAGATACATCGAATATCGCAACAAAAAAAACTCACTCATAACTACTCCAGAGTTATTTTCACTGAAAATAAAAAAGTGCCGGTTTGTCCTGTTATTAGCAAAAATCAATGTAACTTATAGAATTGGCTTTAGGGGCATAAATAGATACATCGAATATCGCAACAAAAAAAACTCACTCATAACTGGTCCAGAGTTATTTACACTGAAAATAAAAAAGTGCCGGTTTGTCCTGTTATTAGCAAAAATCAATGTAACTTATAGAATTGGCTTTAGGGGCACAAATAGATACATCGAATATCGCAACAAAAAAAACTCACTCATAAACTACTCCAGAGTTATTTTCACTGAAAATAAAAAAGTGCCGGTTTGTCCTGTTATTAGCAAAAATCAATGTAACTTATAGAATTGGCTTTAGGGGCATAAATAGATACATTGAATATCGCAACAAAAAAAACTTACTCATAACTACTCCAGAGTTATTTTCACTGAAAATAAAAAAGTGTCGGTTTGTCCTGTTATTAACAAAAATCAATGTCACTTATAGAATTGGATTTAGGGGCATAAATAGATACATCGAATATCGCAACAAAAAAAACTCACTCATAACTACTCCAGATTTATTTTCACTGAAAATAAAAAAGTGCCGGTTTGTCCTGTTATTAGCAAAAATCAATGTAACTTATAGAATTGGCTTTAGGGGCATAAATAGATACATCGAATATCGCAACAAAAAAAACTCACTCATAACTACTCCAGAGTTATTTTCACTGAAAATAAAAAAGTGCCGGTTTGTCCTGTTATTAGCATAAATCAATGTAACTTATGGAATTGGCTTTAGGGGCATAAATAGATACATCGAATATCGCAACAAAAAAAACTCACTCATAACTGGTCCAGAGTTATTTACACTGAAAATAAAAAAGTGCCGGTTTGTCCTGTTATTAGCAAAAATCAATGTATTTTATAGAATTGGCTTTAGGGGCATAAATAGATACATCGAATATCGCAACAAAAGAAACTCACTCATAACTGGTCCAGAGTTATTTACACTGAAAATAAAAAAGTGCCGGTTTGTCCTGTTATTAGCAATAATCAATGTAACTTATAGAATTGGCTTTAGTGGCATAAAAAGATACATCGAATATCGCAACAAAAAAAACTCACTCATAACTACTCCAGAGTTATTTTCACTGAAAATAAAAAAGTGCCGGTTTGTCCTGTTATTAGCAAAAATCAATGTAACTTATGGAATTGGCTTTAGGGGCATAAATAGATACATCGAATATCGCAACAAAAAAAACTCACTCATAACTACTCCAGAGTTATTTTCACTGAAAATAAAAAAGTGCCGGTTTGTCCTGTTATTAGCAAAAATCAATGTAACTTATGGAATTGGCTTTAGGGGCATAAATAGATACATCGAATATCGCAACAAAAAAAACTCACTCATAACTACTCCAGAGTTATTTTCACTGAAAATAAAAAAGTGCCGGTTTGTCCTGTTATTAGCAAAAATCAATGTAACTTATAGAATTGACTTTAGGGGCATAAATAGATACATCGAATATCGCAACAAAAAAAACTCACTCATAACTACTCCAGAGTTATTTTCACTGAAAATAAAAAAGTGCCGGTTTGTCCTGTTATTAGCAAAAATCAATGTCACTTATAGAATTGGATTTAGGGGCATAAATAGATACATCGAATATCGCAACAAAAAAAACTCACTCATAACTACTCCAGAGTTATTTTCACTGAAAATAAAAAAGTGCCGGTTTGTCCTGTTATTAGCAAAAATCAATGTAACTTATAGAATTGGCTTTAGGGGCATAAATAGATACATCGAATATCGCAACAAAAAAAACTCACTCATAACTACTCCAGAGTTATTTTCACTGAAAATAAAAAAGTGCCGGTTTGTCCTGTTATTAGCAAAAATCAATGTAACTTATAGAATTGGCTTTAGGGGCATAAATAGATACATCGAATATCGCAACAAAAAAAACTCACTCATAACTGGTCCAGAGTTATTTACACTGAAAATAAAAAAGTGCCGGTTTGTCCTGTTATTAGCAAAAATCAATGTAACTTATAGAATTGGCTTTAGGGGCACAAATAGATACATCGAATATCGCAACAAAAAAAACTCACTCATAACTGGTCCAGAGTTATTTTCACTGAAAATAAAAAAGTGCCGGTTTGTCCTGTTATTAGCAAAAATCAATGTAACTTATAGAATTGGCTTTAGGGGCATAAATAGATACATCGAATATCGCAATAAAAGAAACTCACTCATAACTGGTCCAGAGTTATTTACACTGAAAATAAAAAAGTGCCGGTTTGTCCTGTTATTAGCAAAAATCAATGTAACTTATAGAATTGGCTTTAGGGGCATAAATAGATACATCGAATATCGCAACAAAAAAAACTCACTCATAACTACTCCAGAGTTATTTTCACTGAAAATAAAAAAGTGCCGGTTTGTCCTGTTATTAGCAAAAATCAATGTAACTTATAGAATTGGCTTTAGGGGCATAAATAGATACATCGAATATCGCAACAAAAAAAACTCACTCATAACTGGTCCAGAGTTATTTACACTGAAAATAAAAAAGTGCCGGTTTGTCCTGTTATTAGCAAAAATCAATGTAACTTATAGAATTGGCTTTAGGGGCACAAATAGATACATTGAATATCGCAACAAAAAAAACTCACTCATAAACTACTCCAGAGTTATTTTCACTGAAAATAAAAAAGTGCCGGTTTGTCCTGTTATTAGCAAAAATCAATGTAACTTATAGAATTGGCTTTAGGGGCATAAATAGATACATTGAATATCGCAACAAAAAAAACTTACTCATAACTACTCCAGAGTTATTTTCACTGAAAATAAAAAAGTGTCGGTTTGTCCTGTTATTAGCAAAAATCAATGTCACTTATAGAATTGGATTTAGGGGCATAAATAGATACATCGAATATCGCAACAAAAAAAACTCACTCATAACTACTCCAGATTTATATTCACTGAAAATAAAAAAGTGCCGGTTTGTCCTGTTATTAGCAAAAATCAATGTAACTTATAGAATTGGCTTTAGGGGCATAAATAGATACATCGAATATCGCAACAAAAAAAACTCACTCATAACTACTCCAGAGTTATTTTCACTGAAAATAAAAAAGTGCCGGTTTGTCCTGTTATTAGCATAAATCAATGTAACTTATGGAATTGGCTTTAGGGGCATAAATAGATACATCGAATATCGCAACAAAAAAAACTCACTCATAACTGGTCCAGAGTTATTTACACTGAAAATAAAAAAGTGCCGGTTTGTCCTGTTATTAGCAAAAATCAATGTAACTTATAGAATTGGCTTTAGGGGCATAAATAGATACATCGAATATCGCAACAAAAAAAACTCACTCATAACTACTCCAGAGTTATTTTCACTGAAAATAAAAAAGTGCCGGTTTGTCCTGTTATTAGCAAAAATCAATGTCACTTATAGAATTGGATTTAGGGGCATAAATAGATACATCGAATATCGCAACAAAAAAAACTCAGTCATAACTACTCCAGAGTTATTTTCACTGAAAATAAAAAAGTGCCGGTTTGTCCTGTTATTAGCAAAAATCAATGTAACTTATAGAATTGGCTTAAGGGGCATAAATAGATACATCGAATATCGCAACAAAAAAAACTCACTCATAACTACTCCAGAGTTATTTTCACTGAAAATAAAAAAGTGCCGGTTTGTCCTGTTATTAGCAAAAATCAATGTAACTTATAGAATTGACTTTAGGGGCATAAATAGATACATCGAATATCGCAACAAAAAAAACTCACTCATAACTACTCCAGAGTTATTTTCACTGAAAATAAAAAAGTGCCGGTTTGTCCTGTTATTAGCAAAAATCAATGTAACTTATGGAATTGGCTTTAGGGGCATAAATAGATACATCGAATATCGCAACAAAAAAAACTCACTCATAACTACTCCAGAGTTATTTTCACTGAAAATAAAAAAGTGCCGGTTTGTCCTGTTATTAGCAAAAATCAATGTAACTTATAGAATTGGCTTAAGGGGCATAAATAGATACATCGAATATCGCAACAAAAAAAACTCACTCATAACTACTCCAGAGTTATTTTCACTGAAAATAAAAAAGTGCCGGTTTGTCCTGTTATTAGCAAAAATCAATGTAACTTATAGAATTGGCTTTAGGGGCATAAATAGATACATCGAATATCGCAACAAAAAAAACTCACTCATAACTACTCCAGAGTTATTTTCACTGAAAATAAAAAAGTGCCGGTTTGTCCTGTTATTAGCAAAAATCAATGTCACTTATAGAATTGGATTTAGGGGCATAAATAGATACATCGAATATCGCAACAAAAAAAACTCACTCATAACTACTCCAGAGTTATTTTCACTGAAAATAAAAAAGTGCCGGTTTGTCCTGTTATTAGCAAAAATCAATGTAACTTATAGAATTGGCTTAAGGGGCATAAATAGATACATCGAATATCGCAACAAAAAAAACTCACTCATAACTACTCCAGAGTTATTTTCACTGAAAATAAAAAAGTGCCGGTTTGTCCTGTTATTAGCAAAAATCAATGTAACTTATAGAATTGGCTTTAGGGGCACAAATAGATACATCGAATATCGCAACAAAAAAAACTCACTCATAAACTACTCCAGAGTTATTTTCACTGAAAATAAAAAAGTGCCGGTTTGTCCTGTTATTAGCAAAAATCAATGTAACTTATGGAATTGGCTTTAGGGGCATAAATAGATACATCGAATATCGCAACAAAAAAAACTCACTCATAACTACTCCAGAGTTATTTTCACTGAAAATAAAAAAGTGCCGGTTTGTCCTGTTATTAGCAAAAATCAATGTCACTTATAGAATTGGATTTAGGGGCATAAATAGATACATCGAATATCGCAACAAAAAAAACTCACTCATAACTGGTCCAGAGTTATTTACACTGAAAATAAAAAAGTGCCGGTTTGTCCTGTTATTAGCAAAAATCAATGTAACTTATAGAATTGGCTTTAGGGGCACAAATAGATACATCGAATATCGCAACAAAAAAAACTCACTCATAACTGGTCCAGAGTTATTTACACTGAAAATAAAAAAGTGCCGGTTTGTCCTGTTATTAGCAAAAATCAATGTAACTTATGGAATTGGCTTTAGGGGCATAAATAGATACATCGAATATCGCAACAAAAAAAACTCACTCATAACTACTCCAGAGTTATTTTCACTGAAAATAAAAAAGTGCCGGTTTGTCCTGTTATTAGCAAAAATCAATGTCACTTATAGAATTGGATTTAGGGGCATAAATAGATACATCGAATATCGCAACAAAAAAAACTCACTCATAACTACTCCAGAGTTATTTTCACTGAAAATAAAAAAGTGCCGGTTTGTCCTGTTATTAGCAAAAATCAATGTAACTTATAGAATTGGCTTAAGGGGCATAAATAGATACATCGAATATCGCAACAAAAAAAACTCACTCATAACTACTCCAGAGTTATTTTCACTGAAAATAAAAAAGTGCCGGTTTGTCCTGTTATTAGCAAAAATCAATGTAACTTATGGAATTGGCTTTAGGGGCATAAATAGATACATCGAATATCGCAACAAAAAAAACTCACTCATAACTACTCCAGAGTTATTTTCACTGAAAATAAAAAAGTGCCGGTTTGTCCTGTTATTAGCAAAAATCAATGTAACTTATAGAATTGGCTTAAGGGGCATAAATAGATACATCGAATATCGCAACAAAAAAAACTCACTCATAACTACTCCAGAGTTATTTTCACTGAAAATAAAAAAGTGCCGGTTTGTCCTGTTATTAGCAAAAATCAATGTAACTTATAGAATTGGCTTTAGGGGCATAAATAGATACATCGAATATCGCAACAAAAAAAACTCACTCATAACTACTCCAGAGTTATTTTCACTGAAAATAAAAAAGTGCCGGTTTGTCCTGTTATTAGCAAAAATCAATGTCACTTATAGAATTGGATTTAGGGGCATAAATAGATACATCGAATATCGCAACAAAAAAAACTCACTGTCGCGGCTTGAAATTACCGCTTCATCAACAAAGCAGTGAAAATCAAATGTCAAACCTTTTTACGGCTACCGACATAATGTACCCTCCATTAACCATTTTATTATTATATAAAATCACTTCACGTCATTCACGACTTCAACGAACAACCTTTTCGGAACCACACACCTCTGTGCTAACAATCCAAAATATAAGAAATACAACAGTTCACAAGTATTCTCGGGTTTCTTTTCACAACGGAAACTCGCAGTGTCTCGGCGAAGACATAAGTTTTTTTCTTTTGGCGACCTCAACATCACGTTTTTCACGGACTTCGTCGACGTGCCATGTTGCATCAAGACAACGGCGTTGCAACCGAAGCATCCACGTGAAATAAATCAATCCTGTAACCTGAAGCAAAGAAGGATTCAACAACAAGCACCGGCAGCATCTGGCAGTGTAGCAACATTGATAAGACTTCACACGGATCACGGAAAATCACTCACAAAAGATAAGTGTCCTTCCTTTGTCGTTCAGCCATACCCAACCTAACATCAAAATCACTTGTTATTGCCTCCACAGTGTGTCTAAGTCATCAAATCAGTTCACAAAGGCAATATACATTCATTTCATGCGATATTTTGTACATTAAGGTGCAAAATTAACATATTCACATTCAAACCGCGCAGAGGTTATACCTACCTACAAATTTAAAGTTCATGTTCAAAAAATTATAACAACCAATCTACATAATTATAGCTTAATTGTCAATAATACATAACTATTCTAGTAAGTACTTAGTTATTATGTGATTAGAAAGTCATTTCATCCCATAATCAATCAATTTTCAAACTTTTTCAACAAACATTTTGCTTGACCTACCTACTTACAGTGATAGTGAGTGACCTACTTATTATCACAATCTCCACATATTTTCCATAACAAACAAAACAATAGCAAGTAAATCCTTGTCATAGTCCTAATATTCAACACAAACAGTATTTTTTTCTCGCTATTCACCCGATTTGCCGACTATTTCAGATATAACCGGTACGCCCCGGTCACAATACAAATTCGAGCGATCAGCTGTTCGCGTTCACCTGGCGGGCGTCTCCGGAACCCAGATTCCTGCAGTATCTTCTCATCACGTCGGGGAGAGTGAGACCTTACCCTACTGCAGCTAAGTCAAAAAGATTTTCACATTTAAAATCAATATTCAAAGAGAATCATAGCAAAATAAGTTTCACACAGTAAATGTAAATTTAGCCATTGCTTGTTTACACTCTTATCACAGGTTCATGTAACTTAAAACAAACGCAACTGTTTACAACATAATTAAGTCCCGATTTTACCATTTATAATCATGGCTACTGAATCATCAAAATCTAGTAATAAACTAAAAGATTTAAATACAAAACGCAGTTCAATTAAAGGCCAAATCACAAAGTTTAAAAATTTTCTTGCATTATTTGAATCAGCTGAGATAAATAGCTTAGAATTAGCCGAACTCAACCTAAAATTAAACAAATTTGAGTCATTAGCCAGTAACTTTGATAATTTACAAACAGAAATTGAGGTTTTAAATTCTGATTCTTTGGATTCTGAGATAGAGGAGAGGGAAGGCATTGAACAAGACATTATCACATGCATTGCAAGAGCCAAGGTAATGGTCGAAGATGCAAACATTCAAATAGCAACCCGCCGCAAGTCAGAGGTGGGAGAAACTCCTTGCCATCACTCTCGCTATCATGATCAGAATTCAAGGTTCAAATTACCGAAAATTGAAATAGCGAAATTTGACGGATCTTATTTCCGCTGGGCTCAATTTCGAGATGCATTTCTAGCTCTCGTCGATGACAACACTAATATAACCAATATTCACAAGTTTCATTATCTTATCAGCTATCTCGAAGGGGATGCTGCTCGTGTCATATGCAATCTCGAAGTGTCGTCATTAAATTACGCTCACGCCTGGTCACTGCTCTGCTCAAGGTACGATAACAAACGAGTTCTTATCAGTCAGCATCTTAATGCTATTTTTAACATGCAATCGATCACTCGCGAGTCGGAACGTTCCTTACGATTTCTCGTTGACCACGTAATGAAGAACTTACGCGCATTGTCTAGTTTAGGTCAGCCCACAGACAAGTGGGACACGCTACTCATTTACATGTTATCGTCCAAACTAGACAGCAACACTCTAATAAAATGGGAAGAACTTCGTAACACGTTCAACGATGTTCCAACCCTAGATCAGTTCAACCACTTCTTGACTGATCGCGCTGATGTTCTTGAAGCTATAAGCCGTAATAAATCAAACACAATGACACCCGCTACTTCGCGACCTAATCACAGTTTTTATAAACAAAACACAAACACACACAGTAATCAGAACTTTAATAATAAACACAACCGAAATCAGTATGTAAAAACATTTACAAGTACAAGTCAATCACAAAAGAAGCTGTCGTGCATCATTTGCAAGGATGCACACCGCATTTACCACTGTTCCACATTCAAGAATAAAAACACTAATGAGAAGTTAAGTGACATAAAAAAATATAATTTATGCATCAACTGTTTAAGACAAGGTCATCAGACTTCAGATTGTCGTTCAGGAACTTGCAGAATTTGCAATTTGAGACACGCCACAATCATTCATCCAGGTGTTGTGGCTCCAACGCCCTCCACTAATACGGAGTCATTTGTAAACTTTTCCGAGCAGGCTCCTAGCGAAGTCATTTTGTCAACAGCAGTCATAGAAGTATCCAATCCGGTGACTCACGCGACGAAGACAGTGCGCGCTCTTTTGGACTGTGGCAGCCAATCCTCGTTCATCTCTGAAAACTTAAAACAGAAATTACAGTTAAGTACACAATCAATAGATGCAATAAAGGTCATTGGAATAGGTAACAACTCATGCAACAAAGTAGTTCAAAGTTCTACTATACAAATACATTCAAAACACCATCCATACAAAGCTACCTTATCTTGTCTAGTACTCGAGGAGCTAACAGGTGAACTGCCGAAGGTTCCCATCAACATACAAAACTTAAAGTTACCAAGTAACATAAAGTTAGCTGATCCTAACTTTAACATACCATCACGAATCGACGTCCTACTTGGAGCGGACGTATTCTGGGACGTTCTGCGTCATGAAACACAATCATTAGGGCCTAGAAGTCCTAAACTTATCAACTCTAAACTAGGCTGGCTCATAGCTGGTCTTATCCATGCAAGCTCTGCAAAATACATACAATGCAATCATTCATTCAACAATTCATACAATCAAGCACACGATGAAGTAAACAATCATACAAACAACCACGTTCATGCAAACAAACGTGTAAGCAAACATGCTAACACACACACAAACATTCATACAATTAATAATCACGTTCATACAAGCAGACGTGTAAGCAAACATGCAACCACACATACAAACAATCATACACCCTATTGTATAGGCGATCATGCAGACAAACATACAGATAATACATCTAATTATTCACATAATCAATCAAGCGATCAATCGTACAACCAATCGAGCGATCCAACACATAATCAGTCAAGTGATAAATCGTACCACCAGTCAAACGATCAATCACACAACCAGTCATACAATCAATCTCACAACCATTCAATTGATCAGTCTCACGATAAATCATACAACATACAAGCAAACATCGACAAGATTCTAACAAAATTTTGGGAAATTGAAGAAATCCCACAAAAATCTATTCTAAGCAGTGAAGAAAAACTGTGCGAAGAGCATTTCGTCAACAACACTACTAGGTTGAGCACAGGTAGATTTTGCGTAAAGCTTCCATTGAAGCACAGCCCTGATACTTTAGGTGATTCATACAATATGGCTAAAAAACGCCTACTCAATCTAGAAAAACGATTTCGTAATAATCCTGATTTAAAATCGCAATATACAGAATTTATTCGCGAATATGCCGAATTAGGCCATTTATCTGTATCTGCAGATCCTCACCCTGTTCCAGGATATTTTTGTGTCATCACGCCGTGTTCCGCGAAGACAGTGAATCAACTAAAATCAGAGTTGTCTTCGACGGTTCAGCACCTACTTCCTCCGGGTTTTCACTCAACGACATTCTTATGGTAGGCCCGAATGTCCAAGACTCACTTTTTTCCATCTTGATTAGATCAAGGCAGTACAAATTTTTACTTTGCGCAGATATTGAAAAGTCATATCGACAATCGCAAGTACATCCTGACGACAGGAATTTACAGCTGATCTTGTGGAGAGACGATGAGTCACTCCCTATACAAACCTTATGCTTAGATGTCCTCACTTATGGTACAGCAAGCGCGGCATATTTGAGCACTAGGTGTTTGTGGCAAGTCGGAGAGGAATGTAGGGACAGTCAAATCAAATCAATAATTCAAAACGACTTTTATGTTGATGATCTGATCACAGGCGCGAATAGTGAGGAAGAACTACGTCATATACAAAAGTCAGTATCTGAAGCATTGCAATCAGCATGTCTTCCACTGCGTAAATATAAAAGCAACTCACCTAATCTTGTCGAAAACATTGAGCACCGATCAAATAAAGATAAGCTAATTATAAGCGAATCCTCGAGCACTCTCGGATTGGGGTGGAGCCCTACCGAAGATTACTTACACTTTCCATTCAAACCTATACACATTCATACTGAAAATGTTACTAAACGAACGATAATGTCCAACGCATTCAGGATTTATGATCCTTTGGGATTATTAAGTGCGTGCATTATTCAACCAAAGATGATTCTTCAGAAATTATGGCTCCTGAAGATTGACTGGAATACACCCGTTCCCCAAGACATTATAAAATCTTGGGACGAATTTGCTAGCAACACGCATCATCTCTCTAATCTTAAGATACCTAGAAACGTTATCTGCGATAATCCAAAGACTATAGAAATTCATTCATTCAGCGATGCAGCACAAGGTGCCTATGGGGCCTGTGTGTATCTGAAATCAACAAATAACAATAATGAAGTTACCATTAACTTACTGTGCGCCAAATCAAAAGTTTCGCCTCTGAAACCCACGACAATTCCTAGGTTGGAGTTGTGCGCCGCTCTACTCTCAGCCAGGTTGACTAAATATGTACTCGAATCAATCAAATACAAACCTGCACGTGTAGTCTATTGGTGCGACTCCAGCGTGGTTCTCGCGTGGATACGCAGCCCACCTAGAAATTTAAAGACATTCGTTGCTAATCGTGTTGGCGAAATCGTTGATATTACAAATCCATTAGCATGGCGGTACACTTCCACAAATCAAAACCCAGCTGATCTGATCTCTAGAGGCATCAATCCTAGTCAGTTACAAGGTTCAGATCTCTGGTGGCATGGTCCAGCTTTTCTCGCCAAAGATGAAAGTGAATGGCCATATCTCAAACTAAATAAAAATCAAAATGACTTACCTGAAGTGAAGATCATCCAATCCAGTCCAGCTGTCATCGCAGAACCTGTAATAAAATACGAAAATTATTCAAGTTTTATTAAATTACAAAGATCATTTGCATATGTAAAGAGATTCATATTCAATTTAAAGCATCCATCTAACAAGCAATTTGGTATTTTGACTGCCAATGAGCTGCAAGACTCATTCAATCAGCTTTGTTTCATGGCTCAACTAGAATCGTTTCCTAACGAATACAAAATGTTAAAACAAAACTCACCTTTAAATGCGAAATCCAAGCTATTGTCATTGTCACCTTTTCTAGAAAACGATGTAATACGAGTAGGTGGCAGGATAGACGCTTCCAACTGTTCATACACGAGAAAGCATCCCATAGTTCTTGACTCATCACATCACTTCACAAATATATATTTTGCTCGCGAACACATCCGACAAATGCACGCTGGCCCTCAACTGTTATTGGCCACTGTCAAGGAAACCATTTGGCCTATAAACGGGCGACGCTTAACTCGCAATACAGTACACAACTGCGTAAAGTGCAGCCGCTTTCAAGGCAAAACACTTTGTCCGAAGATGGGAAACCTACCAGCTCAACGCATCACGCCAGACTTTCCTAATCTCTCGGTCGGCATAGACTTTGCGGGTCCCTTTTACATAATAAATCGTAAAGGACGTGGCGCTAGATTAATTAAATGCTATTTGTGTATATTTGTAGATACCCGTTATAAGTGTCTACATTTGGAGGCAGTGAGCAGTCTGTCCATGCAAGACTTCATAATGACACTTCGCAGATTCATTTCGCGTCGCGGTAAACCAGCGGAGATAATCTCTGACAACGGTCGAAACTTCACCGCGGCGGCCAAGGAATTAAGGTCCTTTTAAGGGCAAATCATGATTCTCTTTCTGACTTTGCTGCACAGGAAGGGATCAGATTCTCAAACATCCCAGTTTTTTCACCTCATTTTAGAGGCCTGTAGGAATCTGGGGTTAAATCCGCTAAACATCACATAACTAGAGCCATAGGCGACAGCCATTTAACTTTTGAGGAAATTCAAACTTTATTCACACAAGTGGAAGCAATACTTAACAGCCGTCCCTTGTGTCCCATGTCTTCCAATCCTTCCGACCTTCTACCCCTCACTCCAGGACACTTTCTTATTGGAAGACCGTTGACGACGTTCCCATCTCCTGCACTACAAGATGTCAATCCGAACAAGCTACAACGGTATCAAAGACTGGAACAGATACGCCAACACTTTTGGCTCCGCTGGCAGAAGGAATACATATCGGAGCTCCAGCAAAGACAAAAATGGACCAAGGAGACTGCACACCTAGACGTGGGCGATCTAGTGCTAATCAAAGAAGACAATCTGGCTCCTTTATGTTGGAGACTTGGGAGAGTTACGAAGCTATACATGGGACCTGACAACATAAGCCGAGTCGCAGATGTACTCACATCGAGAGGCACCGTTCGGCGCTCATTTGTTCGATTGTGCCCTCTCCCGAAGCCAGAAGAAATTCAACAAATTCAAGGTTGAAGACCGATAGTCTGTCAACGGGGCGGAATATGTCGCGGCTTGAAATTACCGCTTCATCAACAAAGCAGTGAAAATCAAATGTCAAACCTTTTTACGGCTACCGACATAATGTACCCTCCATTAACCATTTTATTATTATATAAAATCACTTCACGTCATTCACGACTTCAACGAACAACCTTTTCGGAACCACACACCTCTGTGCTAACAATCCAAAATATAAGAAATACAACAGTTCACAAGTATTCTCGGGTTTCTTTTCACAACGGAAACTCGCAGTGTCTCGGCGAAGACACTCACTCATAACTACTCCAGAGTTATTTTCACTGAAAATAAAAAAGTGCCGGTTTGTCCTGTTATTAGCAAAAATCAATGTAACTTATAGAATTGGCTTAAGGGGCATAAATAGATACATCGAATATCGCAACAAAAAAAACTCACTCATAACTACTCCAGAGTTATTTTCACTGAAAATAAAAAAGTGCCGGTTTGTCCTGTTATTAGCAAAAATCAATGTAACTTATAGAATTGACTTTAGGGGCATAAATAGATACATCGAATATCGCAACAAAAAAAACTCACTCATAACTACTCCAGAGTTATTTTCACTGAAAATAAAAAAGTGCCGGTTTGTCCTGTTATTAGCAAAAATCAATGTAACTTATAGAATTGGCTTTAGGGGCATAAATAGATACATCGAATATCGCAACAAAAAAAACTCACTCATAACTACTCCAGAGTTATTTTCACTGAAAATAAAAAAGTGCCGGTTTGTCCTGTTATTAGCAAAAATCAATGTCACTTATAGAATTGGATTTAGGGGCATAAATAGATACATCGAATATCGCAACAAAAAAAACTCACTCATAACTACTCCAGAGTTATTTTAACTGAAAATAAAAAAGTGCCGGTTTGTCCTGTTATTAGCAAAAATCAATGTAACTTATAGAATTGGCTTTAGGGGCATAAATAGATACATCGAATATCGCAACAAAAAAAACTCACTCATAACTACTCCAGAGTTATTTTCACTGAAAATAAAAAAGTGCCGGTTTGTCCTGTTATTAGCAAAAATCAATGTCACTTATAGAATTGGATTTAGGGGCATAAATAGATACATCGAATATCGCAACAAAAAAAACTCACTCATAACTACTCCAGAGTTATTTTCACTGAAAATAAAAAAGTGCCGGTTTGTCCTGTTATTAGCAAAAATCAATGTAACTTATAGAATTGGCTTTAGGGGCATAAATAGATACATCGAATATCGCAACAAAAAAAACTCACTCATAACTACTCCAGAGTTATTTTCACTGAAAATAAAAAAGTGCCGGTTTGTCCTGTTATTAGCAAAAATCAATGTACCTTATAGAATTGGCTTTAGGGGCATAAATAGATACATCGAATATCGCAACAAAAAAAACTCACTCATAACTACTCCAGAGTTATTTTCACTGAAAATAAAAAAGTGCCGGTTTGTCCTGTTATTAGCAAAAATCAATGTAACTTATGGAATTGGCTTTAGGGGCATAAATAGATACATCGAATGTCGCAACAAAAAAAACTCACTCATAACTACTCCAGAGTTATTTTCACTGAAAATAAAAAAGTGCCGGTTTGTCCTGTTATTAGCAAAAATCAATGTAACTTATAGAATTGGCTTAAGGGGCATAAATAGATACATCGAATATCGCAACAAAAAAAACTCACTCATAACTGGTCCAGAGTTATTTACACTGAAAATAAAAAAGTGCCGGTTTGTCCTGTTATTAGCAAAAATCAATGTAACTTATAGAATTGGCTTTAGGGGCACAAATAGATACATCGAATATCGCAACAAAAAAAACTCACTCATAAACTACTCCAGAGTTATTTTCACTGAAAATAAAAAAGTGCCGGTTTGTCCTGTTATTAGCAAAAATCAATGTTACTTATAGAATTGGCTTTAGGGGCATAAATAGATACATCGAATATCGCAACAAAAAAAACTCACTCATAACTACTCAGAGTTATTTTCACTGAAAATAAAAAAGTGCCGGTTTGTCCTGTTATTAGCAAAAATCAATGTCACTTATAGAATTGGATTTAGGGGCATAAATAGATACATCGAATATCGCAACAAAAAAAACTCACTCATAACTACTCCAGAGTTATTTTCACTGAAAATAAAAAAGTGCCGGTTTGTCCTGTTATTAGCAAAAATCAATGTAACTTATAGAATTGGCTTAAGGGGCATAAATAGATACATCGAATATCGCAACAAAAAAAACTCACTCATAACTACTCCAGAGTTATTTTCACTGAAAATAAAAAAGTGCCGGTTTGTCCTGTTATTAGCAAAAATCAATGTTACTTATAGAATTGACTTTAGGGGCATAAATAGATACATCGAATATCGCAACAAAAAAAACTCACTCATAACTACTCCAGAGTTATTTTCACTGAAAATAAAAAAGTGCCGGTTTGTCCTGTTATTAGCAAAAATCAATGTCACTTATAGAATTGGATTTAGGGGCATAAATAGATACATCGAATATCGCAACAAAAAAAACTCACTCATAACTACTCCAGAGTTATTTTCACTGAAAATAAAAAAGTGCCGGTTTGTCCTGTTATTAGCAAAAATCAATGTAACTTATAGAATTGGCTTTAGGGGCATAAATAGATACATCGAATATCGCAACAAAAAAAACTCACTCATAACTACTCCAGAGTTATTTTCACTGAAAATAAAAAAGTGCCGGTTTGTCCTGTTATTAGCAAAAATCAATGTAACTTATAGAATTGGCTTTAGGGGCATAAATAGATACATCGAATATCGCAACAAAAAAAAACTCACTCATAACTGGTCCAGAGTTATTTACACTGAAAATAAAAAAGTGCCGGTTTGTCCTGTTATTAGCAAAAATCAATGTAACTTATAGAATTGGCTTTAGGGGCACAAATAGATACATCGAATATCGCAACAAAAAAAACTCACTCATAACTGGTCCAGAGTTATTTTCACTGAAAATAAAAAAGTGCCGGTTTGTCCTGTTATTAGCAAAAATCAATGTCACTTATAGAATTGGCTTTAGGGGCATAAATAGATACATCGAATATCGCAACAAAAAAAACTCACTCATAACTACTCCAGAGTTATTTTCACTGAAAATAAAAAAGTGCCGGTTTGTCCTGTTATTAGCAAAAATTAATGTCACTTATAGAATTGGATTTAGGGGCATAAATAGATACATCGAATATCGCAACAAAAAAAACTCACTCATAACTACTCCAGAGTTATTTTCACTGAAAATAAAAAAGTGCCGGTTTGTCCTGTTATTAGCAAAAATCAATGTAACTTATAGAATTGGCTTAAGGGGCATAAATAGATACATCGAATATCGCAACAAAAAAAACTCACTCATAACTACTCCAGAGTTATTTTCACTGAAAATAAAAAAGTGCCGGTTTGTCCTGTTATTAGCAAAAATCAATGTTACTTATAGAATTGACTTTAGGGGCATAAATAGATACATCGAATATCGCAACAAAAAAAACTCACTCATAACTACTCCAGAGTTATTTTCACTGAAAATAAAAAAGTGCCGGTTTGTCCTGTTATTAGCAAAAATCAATGTCACTTATAGAATTGGATTTAGGGGCATAAATAGATACATCGAATATCGCAACAAAAAAAACTCACTCATAACTACTCCAGAGTTATTTTCACTGAAAATAAAAAAGTGCCGGTTTGTCCTGTTATTAGCAAAAATCAATGTAACTTATAGAATTGGCTTTAGGGGCATAAATAGATACATCGAATATCGCAACAAAAAAAACTCACTCATAACTACTCCAGAGTTATTTTCACTGAAAATAAAAAAGTGCCGGTTTGTCCTGTTATTAGCAAAAATCAATGTAACTTATAGAATTGGCTTTAGGGGCATAAATAGATACATCGAATATCGCAACAAAAAAAAACTCACTCATAACTGGTCCAGAGTTATTTACACTGAAAATAAAAAAGTGCCGGTTTGTCCTGTTATTAGCAAAAATCAATGTAACTTATAGAATTGGCTTTAGGGGCACAAATAGATACATCGAATATCGCAACAAAAAAAACTCACTCATAACTGGTCCAGAGTTATTTTCACTGAAAATAAAAAAGTGCCGGTTTGTCCTGTTATTAGCAAAAATCAATGTCACTTATAGAATTGGCTTTAGGGGCATAAATAGATACATCGAATATCGCAATAAAAGAAACTCACTCATAACTGGTCCAGAGTTATTTACACTGAAAATAAAAAAGTGCCGGTTTGTCCTGTTATTAGCAAAAATCAATGTAACTTATAGAATTGGCTTTAGGGGCATAAATAGATACATCGAATATCGCAACAAAAAAAACTCACTCATAACTACTCCAGAGTTATTTTCACTGAAAATAAAAAAGTGCCGGTTTGTCCTGTTATTAGCAAAAATCAATGTAACTTATAGAATTGGCTTTAGGGGCATAAATAGATACATCGAATATCGCAACAAAAAAAACTCACTCATAACTGGTCCAGAGTTATTTACACTGAAAATAAAAAAGTGCCGGTTTGTCCTGTTATTAGCAAAAATCAATGTAACTTATAGAATTGGCTTTAGGGGCACAAATAGATACATCGAATATCGCAACAAAAAAAACTCACTCATAAACTACTCCAGAGTTATTTTCACTGAAAATAAAAAAGTGCCGGTTTGTCCTGTTATTAGCAAAAATCAATGTAACTTATAGAATTGGCTTTAGGGGCATAAATAGATACATTGAATATCGCAACAAAAAAAACTTACTCATAACTACTCCAGAGTTATTTTCACTGAAAATAAAAAAGTGTCGGTTTGTCCTGTTATTAACAAAAATCAATGTCACTTATAGAATTGGATTTAGGGGCATAAATAGATACATCGAATATCGCAACAAAAAAAACTCACTCATAACTACTCCAGATTTATTTTCACTGAAAATAAAAAAGTGCCGGTTTGTCCTGTTATTAGCAAAAATCAATGTAACTTATAGAATTGGCTTTAGGGGCATAAATAGATACATCGAATATCGCAACAAAAAAAACTCACTCATAACTACTCCAGAGTTATTTTCACTGAAAATAAAAAAGTGCCGGTTTGTCCTGTTATTAGCATAAATCAATGTAACTTATGGAATTGGCTTTAGGGGCATAAATAGATACATCGAATATCGCAACAAAAAAAACTCACTCATAACTGGTCCAGAGTTATTTACACTGAAAATAAAAAAGTGCCGGTTTGTCCTGTTATTAGCAAAAATCAATGTATTTTATAGAATTGGCTTTAGGGGCATAAATAGATACATCGAATATCGCAACAAAAGAAACTCACTCATAACTGGTCCAGAGTTATTTACACTGAAAATAAAAAAGTGCCGGTTTGTCCTGTTATTAGCAATAATCAATGTAACTTATAGAATTGGCTTTAGTGGCATAAAAAGATACATCGAATATCGCAACAAAAAAAACTCACTCATAACTACTCCAGAGTTATTTTCACTGAAAATAAAAAAGTGCCGGTTTGTCCTGTTATTAGCAAAAATCAATGTAACTTATGGAATTGGCTTTAGGGGCATAAATAGATACATCGAATATCGCAACAAAAAAAACTCACTCATAACTACTCCAGAGTTATTTTCACTGAAAATAAAAAAGTGCCGGTTTGTCCTGTTATTAGCAAAAATCAATGTAACTTATGGAATTGGCTTTAGGGGCATAAATAGATACATCGAATATCGCAACAAAAAAAACTCACTCATAACTACTCCAGAGTTATTTTCACTGAAAATAAAAAAGTGCCGGTTTGTCCTGTTATTAGCAAAAATCAATGTAACTTATAGAATTGACTTTAGGGGCATAAATAGATACATCGAATATCGCAACAAAAAAAACTCACTCATAACTACTCCAGAGTTATTTTCACTGAAAATAAAAAAGTGCCGGTTTGTCCTGTTATTAGCAAAAATCAATGTCACTTATAGAATTGGATTTAGGGGCATAAATAGATACATCGAATATCGCAACAAAAAAAACTCACTCATAACTACTCCAGAGTTATTTTCACTGAAAATAAAAAAGTGCCGGTTTGTCCTGTTATTAGCAAAAATCAATGTAACTTATAGAATTGGCTTTAGGGGCATAAATAGATACATCGAATATCGCAACAAAAAAAACTCACTCATAACTACTCCAGAGTTATTTTCACTGAAAATAAAAAAGTGCCGGTTTGTCCTGTTATTAGCAAAAATCAATGTAACTTATAGAATTGGCTTTAGGGGCATAAATAGATACATCGAATATCGCAACAAAAAAAACTCACTCATAACTGGTCCAGAGTTATTTACACTGAAAATAAAAAAGTGCCGGTTTGTCCTGTTATTAGCAAAAATCAATGTAACTTATAGAATTGGCTTTAGGGGCACAAATAGATACATCGAATATCGCAACAAAAAAAACTCACTCATAACTGGTCCAGAGTTATTTTCACTGAAAATAAAAAAGTGCCGGTTTGTCCTGTTATTAGCAAAAATCAATGTAACTTATAGAATTGGCTTTAGGGGCATAAATAGATACATCGAATATCGCAATAAAAGAAACTCACTCATAACTGGTCCAGAGTTATTTACACTGAAAATAAAAAAGTGCCGGTTTGTCCTGTTATTAGCAAAAATCAATGTAACTTATAGAATTGGCTTTAGGGGCATAAATAGATACATCGAATATCGCAACAAAAAAAACTCACTCATAACTACTCCAGAGTTATTTTCACTGAAAATAAAAAAGTGCCGGTTTGTCCTGTTATTAGCAAAAATCAATGTAACTTATGGAATTGGCTTTAGGGGCATAAATAGATACATCGAATATCGCAACAAAAAAAACTCACTCATAACTACTCCAGAGTTATTTTCACTGAAAATAAAAAAGTGCCGGTTTGTCCTGTTATTAGCAAAAATCAATGTCACTTATAGAATTGGATTTAGGGGCATAAATAGATACATCGAATATCGCAACAAAAAAAACTCACTCATAACTACTCCAGAGTTATTTTCACTGAAAATAAAAAAGTGCCGGTTTGTCCTGTTATTAGCAAAAATCAATGTAACTTATAGAATTGGCTTAAGGGGCATAAATAGATACATCGAATATCGCAACAAAAAAAACTCACTCATAACTACTCCAGAGTTATTTTCACTGAAAATAAAAAAGTGCCGGTTTGTCCTGTTATTAGCAAAAATCAATGTAACTTATGGAATTGGCTTTAGGGGCATAAATAGATACATCGAATATCGCAACAAAAAAAACTCACTCATAACTACTCCAGAGTTATTTTCACTGAAAATAAAAAAGTGCCGGTTTGTCCTGTTATTAGCAAAAATCAATGTAACTTATAGAATTGGCTTAAGGGGCATAAATAGATACATCGAATATCGCAACAAAAAAAACTCACTCATAACTACTCCAGAGTTATTTTCACTGAAAATAAAAAAGTGCCGGTTTGTCCTGTTATTAGCAAAAATCAATGTAACTTATAGAATTGGCTTTAGGGGCATAAATAGATACATCGAATATCGCAACAAAAAAAACTCACTCATAACTACTCCAGAGTTATTTTCACTGAAAATAAAAAAGTGCCGGTTTGTCCTGTTATTAGCAAAAATCAATGTCACTTATAGAATTGGATTTAGGGGCATAAATAGATACATCGAATATCGCAACAAAAAAAACTCACTCATAACTACTCCAGAGTTATTTTCACTGAAAATAAAAAAGTGCCGGTTTGTCCTGTTATTAGCAAAAATCAATGTAACTTATAGAATTGGCTTAAGGGGCATAAATAGATACATCGAATATCGCAACAAAAAAAACTCACTCATAACTACTCCAGAGTTATTTTCACTGAAAATAAAAAAGTGCCGGTTTGTCCTGTTATTAGCAAAAATCAATGTAACTTATAGAATTGACTTTAGGGGCATAAATAGATACATCGAATATCGCAACAAAAAAAACTCACTCATAACTACTCCAGAGTTATTTTCACTGAAAATAAAAAAGTGCCGGTTTGTCCTGTTATTAGCAAAAATCAATGTAACTTATAGAATTGGCTTTAGGGGCATAAATAGATACATCGAATATCGCAACAAAAAAAACTCACTCATAACTACTCCAGAGTTATTTTCACTGAAAATAAAAAAGTGCCGGTTTGTCCTGTTATTAGCAAAAATCAATGTCACTTATAGAATTGGATTTAGGGGCATAAATAGATACATCGAATATCGCAACAAAAAAAACTCACTCATAACTACTCCAGAGTTATTTTAACTGAAAATAAAAAAGTGCCGGTTTGTCCTGTTATTAGCAAAAATCAATGTAACTTATAGAATTGGCTTTAGGGGCATAAATAGATACATCGAATATCGCAACAAAAAAAACTCACTCATAACTACTCCAGAGTTATTTTCACTGAAAATAAAAAAGTGCCGGTTTGTCCTGTTATTAGCAAAAATCAATGTCACTTATAGAATTGGATTTAGGGGCATAAATAGATACATCGAATATCGCAACAAAAAAAACTCACTCATAACTACTCCAGAGTTATTTTCACTGAAAATAAAAAAGTGCCGGTTTGTCCTGTTATTAGCAAAAATCAATGTAACTTATAGAATTGGCTTTAGGGGCATAAATAGATACATCGAATATCGCAACAAAAAAAACTCACTCATAACTACTCCAGAGTTATTTTCACTGAAAATAAAAAAGTGCCGGTTTGTCCTGTTATTAGCAAAAATCAATGTAACTTATAGAATTGGCTTTAGGGGCATAAATAGATACATCGAATATCGCAACAAAAAAAACTCACTCATAACTACTCCAGAGTTATTTTCACTGAAAATAAAAAAGTGCCGGTTTGTCCTGTTATTAGCAAAAATCAATGTAACTTATGGAATTGGCTTTAGGGGCATAAATAGATACATCGAATGTCGCAACAAAAAAAACTCACTCATAACTACTCCAGAGTTATTTTCACTGAAAATAAAAAAGTGCCGGTTTGTCCTGTTATTAGCAAAAATCAATGTAACTTATAGAATTGGCTTAAGGGGCATAAATAGATACATCGAATATCGCAACAAAAAAAACTCACTCATAACTGGTCCAGAGTTATTTACACTGAAAATAAAAAAGTGCCGGTTTGTCCTGTTATTAGCAAAAATCAATGTAACTAATAGAATTGGCTTTAGGGGCACAAATAGATACATCGAATATCGCAACAAAAAAAACTCACTCATAAACTACTCCAGAGTTATTTTCACTGAAAATAAAAAAGTGCCGGTTTGTCCTGTTATTAGCAAAAATCAATGTTACTTATAGAATTGGCTTTAGGGGCATAAATAGATACATCGAATATCGCAACAAAAAAAACTCACTCATAACTACTCAGAGTTATTTTCACTGAAAATAAAAAAGTGCCGGTTTGTCCTGTTATTAGCAAAAATCAATGTCACTTATAGAATTGGATTTAGGGGCATAAATAGATACATCGAATATCGCAACAAAAAAAACTCACTCATAACTACTCCAGAGTTATTTTCACTGAAAATAAAAAAGTGCCGGTTTGTCCTGTTATTAGCAAAAATCAATGTAACTTATAGAATTGGCTTAAGGGGCATAAATAGATACATCGAATATCGCAACAAAAAAAACTCACTCATAACTACTCCAGAGTTATTTTCACTGAAAATAAAAAAGTGCCGGTTTGTCCTGTTATTAGCAAAAATCAATGTTACTTATAGAATTGACTTTAGGGGCATAAATAGATACATCGAATATCGCAACAAAAAAAACTCACTCATAACTACTCCAGAGTTATTTTCACTGAAAATAAAAAAGTGCCGGTTTGTCCTGTTATTAGCAAAAATCAATGTCACTTATAGAATTGGATTTAGGGGCATAAATAGATACATCGAATATCGCAACAAAAAAAACTCACTCATAACTACTCCAGAGTTATTTTCACTGAAAATAAAAAAGTGCCGGTTTGTCCTGTTATTAGCAAAAATCAATGTAACTTATAGAATTGGCTTTAGGGGCATAAATAGATACATCGAATATCGCAACAAAAAAAACTCACTCATAACTACTCCAGAGTTATTTTCACTGAAAATAAAAAAGTGCCGGTTTGTCCTGTTATTAGCAAAAATCAATGTCACTTATAGAATTGGCTTTAGGGGCATAAATAGATACATCGAATATCGCAACAAAAAAAAACTCACTCATAACTGGTCCAGAGTTATTTACACTGAAAATAAAAAAGTGCCGGTTTGTCCTGTTATTAGCAAAAATCAATGTAACTTATAGAATTGGCTTTAGGGGCACAAATAGATACATCGAATATCGCAACAAAAAAAACTCACTCATAACTGGTCCAGAGTTATTTTCACTGAAAATAAAAAAGTGCCGGTTTGTCCTGTTATTAGCAAAAATCAATGTCACTTATAGAATTGGCTTTAGGGGCATAAATAGATACATCGAATATCGCAATAAAAGAAACTCACTCATAACTGGTCCAGAGTTATTTACACTGAAAATAAAAAAGTGCCGGTTTGTCCTGTTATTAGCAAAAATCAATGTAACTTATAGAATTGGCTTTAGGGGCATAAATAGATACATCGAATATCGCAACAAAAAAAACTCACTCATAACTACTCCAGAGTTATTTTCACTGAAAATAAAAAAGTGCCGGTTTGTCCTGTTATTAGCAAAAATCAATGTAACTTATAGAATTGGCTTTAGGGGCATAAATAGATACATCGAATATCGCAACAAAAAAAACTTACTCATAACTGGTCCAGAGTTATTTACACTGAAAATAAAAAAGTGCCGGTTTGTCCTGTTATTAGCAAAAATCAATGTAACTTATAGAATTGGCTTTAGGGGCACAAATAGATACATCGAATATCGCAACAAAAAAAACTCACTCATAAACTACTCCAGAGTTATTTTCACTGAAAATAAAAAAGTGCCGGTTTGTCCTGTTATTAGCAAAAATCAATGTAACTTATAGAATTGGCTTTAGGGGCATAAATAGATACATTGAATATCGCAACAAAAAAAACTTACTCATAACTACTCCAGAGTTATTTTCACTGAAAATAAAAAAGTGTCGGTTTGTCCTGTTATTAACAAAAATCAATGTCACTTATAGAATTGGATTTAGGGGCATAAATAGATACATCGAATATCGCAACAAAAAAAACTCACTCATAACTACTCCAGATTTATTTTCACTGAAAATAAAAAAGTGCCGGTTTGTCCTGTTATTAGCAAAAATCAATGTAACTTATAGAATTGGCTTTAGGGGCATAAATAGATACATCGAATATCGCAACAAAAAAAACTCACTCATAACTACTCCAGAGTTATTTTCACTGAAAATAAAAAAGTGCCGGTTTGTCCTGTTATTAGCATAAATCAATGTAACTTATGGAATTGGCTTTAGGGGCATAAATAGATACATCGAATATCGCAACAAAAAAAACTCACTCATAACTGGTCCAGAGTTATTTACACTGAAAATAAAAAAGTGCCGGTTTGTCCTGTTATTAGCAAAAATCAATGTATTTTATAGAATTGGCTTTAGGGGCATAAATAGATACATCGAATATCGCAACAAAAGAAACTCACTCATAACTGGTCCAGAGTTATTTACACTGAAAATAAAAAAGTGCCGGTTTGTCCTGTTATTAGCAATAATCAATGTAACTTATAGAATTGGCTTTAGTGGCATAAAAAGATACATCGAATATCGCAACAAAAAAAACTCACTCATAACTACTCCAGAGTTATTTTCACTGAAAATAAAAAAGTGCCGGTTTGTCCTGTTATTAGCAAAAATCAATGTAACTTATGGAATTGGCTTTAGGGGCATAAATAGATACATCGAATATCGCAACAAAAAAAACTCACTCATAACTACTCCAGAGTTATTTTCACTGAAAATAAAAAAGTGCCGGTTTGTCCTGTTATTAGCAAAAATCAATGTAACTTATAGAATTGACTTTAGGGGCATAAATAGATACATCGAATATCGCAACAAAAAAAACTCACTCATAACTACTCCAGAGTTATTTTCACTGAAAATAAAAAAGTGCCGGTTTGTCCTGTTATTAGCAAAAATCAATGTCACTTATAGAATTGGATTTAGGGGCATAAATAGATACATCGAATATCGCAACAAAAAAAACTCACTCATAACTACTCCAGAGTTATTTTCACTGAAAATAAAAAAGTGCCGGTTTGTCCTGTTATTAGCAAAAATCAATGTAACTTATAGAATTGGCTTTAGGGGCATAAATAGATACATCGAATATCGCAACAAAAAAAACTCACTCATAACTACTCCAGAGTTATTTTCACTGAAAATAAAAAAGTGCCGGTTTGTCCTGTTATTAGCAAAAATCAATGTAACTTATAGAATTGGCTTTAGGGGCATAAATAGATACATCGAATATCGCAACAAAAAAAACTCACTCATAACTGGTCCAGAGTTATTTACACTGAAAATAAAAAAGTGCCGGTTTGTCCTGTTATTAGCAAAAATCAATGTAACTTATAGAATTGGCTTTAGGGGCACAAATAGATACATCGAATATCGCAACAAAAAAAACTCACTCATAACTGGTCCAGAGTTATTTTCACTGAAAATAAAAAAGTGCCGGTTTGTCCTGTTATTAGCAAAAATCAATGTAACTTATAGAATTGGCTTTAGGGGCATAAATAGATACATCGAATATCGCAATAAAAGAAACTCACTCATAACTGGTCCAGAGTTATTTACACTGAAAATAAAAAAGTGCCGGTTTGTCCTGTTATTAGCAAAAATCAATGTAACTTATAGAATTGGCTTTAGGGGCATAAATAGATACATCGAATATCGCAACAAAAAAAACTCACTCATAACTACTCCAGAGTTATTTTCACTGAAAATAAAAAAGTGCCGGTTTGTCCTGTTATTAGCAAAAATCAATGTAACTTATAGAATTGGCTTTAGGGGCATAAATAGATACATCGAATATCGCAACAAAAAAAACTCACTCATAACTGGTCCAGAGTTATTTACACTGAAAATAAAAAAGTGCCGGTTTGTCCTGTTATTAGCAAAAATCAATGTAACTTATAGAATTGGCTTTAGGGGCACAAATAGATACATCGAATATCGCAACAAAAAAAACTCACTCATAAACTACTCCAGAGTTATTTTCACTGAAAATAAAAAAGTGCCGGTTTGTCCTGTTATTAGCAAAAATCAATGTAACTTATAGAATTGGCTTTAGGGGCATAAATAGATACATTGAATATCGCAACAAAAAAAACTTACTCATAACTACTCCAGAGTTATTTTCACTGAAAATAAAAAAGTGTCGGTTTGTCCTGTTATTAGCAAAAATCAATGTCACTTATAGAATTGGATTTAGGGGCATAAATAGATACATCGAATATCGCAACAAAAAAAACTCACTCATAACTACTCCAGATTTATATTCACTGAAAATAAAAAAGTGCCGGTTTGTCCTGTTATTAGCAAAAATCAATGTAACTTATAGAATTGGCTTTAGGGGCATAAATAGATACATCGAATATCGCAATAAAAGAAACTCACTCATAACTGGTCCAGAGTTATTTACACTGAAAATAAAAAAGTGCCGGTTTGTCCTGTTATTAGCAAAAATCAATGTAACTTATAGAATTGGCTTTAGGGGCATAAATAGATACATCGAATATCGCAACAAAAAAAACTCACTCATAACTACTCCAGAGTTATTTTCACTGAAAATAAAAAAGTGCCGGTTTGTCCTGTTATTAGCAAAAATCAATGTCACTTATAGAATTGGATTTAGGGGCATAAATAGATACATCGAATATCGCAACAAAAAAAACTCACTCATAACTACTCCAGAGTTATTTTAACTGAAAATAAAAAAGTGCCGGTTTGTCCTGTTATTAGCAAAAATCAATGTAACTTATAGAATTGGCTTTAGGGGCATAAATAGATACATCGAATATCGCAACAAAAAAAACTCACTCATAACTACTCCAGAGTTATTTTCACTGAAAATAAAAAAGTGCCGGTTTGTCCTGTTATTAGCAAAAATCAATGTCACTTATAGAATTGGATTTAGGGGCATAAATAGATACATCGAATATCGCAACAAAAAAAACTCACTCATAACTACTCCAGAGTTATTTTCACTGAAAATAAAAAAGTGCCGGTTTGTCCTGTTATTAGCAAAAATCAATGTAACTTATAGAATTGGCTTTAGGGGCATAAATAGATACATCGAATATCGCAACAAAAAAAACTCACTCATAACTACTCCAGAGTTATTTTCACTGAAAATAAAAAAGTGCCGGTTTGTCCTGTTATTAGCAAAAATCAATGTAACTTATAGAATTGGCTTTAGGGGCATAAATAGATACATCGAATATCGCAACAAAAAAAACTCACTCATAACTACTCCAGAGTTATTTTCACTGAAAATAAAAAAGTGCCGGTTTGTCCTGTTATTAGCAAAAATCAATGTAACTTATGGAATTGGCTTTAGGGGCATAAATAGATACATCGAATGTCGCAACAAAAAAAACTCACTCATAACTACTCCAGAGTTATTTTCACTGAAAATAAAAAAGTGCCGGTTTGTCCTGTTATTAGCAAAAATCAATGTAACTTATAGAATTGGCTTAAGGGGCATAAATAGATACATCGAATATCGCAACAAAAAAAACTCACTCATAACTGGTCCAGAGTTATTTACACTGAAAATAAAAAAGTGCCGGTTTGTCCTGTTATTAGCAAAAATCAATGTAACTAATAGAATTGGCTTTAGGGGCACAAATAGATACATCGAATATCGCAACAAAAAAAACTCACTCATAAACTACTCCAGAGTTATTTTCACTGAAAATAAAAAAGTGCCGGTTTGTCCTGTTATTAGCAAAAATCAATGTTACTTATAGAATTGGCTTTAGGGGCATAAATAGATACATCGAATATCGCAACAAAAAAAACTCACTCATAACTACTCAGAGTTATTTTCACTGAAAATAAAAAAGTGCCGGTTTGTCCTGTTATTAGCAAAAATCAATGTCACTTATAGAATTGGATTTAGGGGCATAAATAGATACATCGAATATCGCAACAAAAAAAACTCACTCATAACTACTCCAGAGTTATTTTCACTGAAAATAAAAAAGTGCCGGTTTGTCCTGTTATTAGCAAAAATCAATGTAACTTATAGAATTGGCTTAAGGGGCATAAATAGATACATCGAATATCGCAACAAAAAAAACTCACTCATAACTACTCCAGAGTTATTTTCACTGAAAATAAAAAAGTGCCGGTTTGTCCTGTTATTAGCAAAAATCAATGTTACTTATAGAATTGACTTTAGGGGCATAAATAGATACATCGAATATCGCAACAAAAAAAACTCACTCATAACTACTCCAGAGTTATTTTCACTGAAAATAAAAAAGTGCCGGTTTGTCCTGTTATTAGCAAAAATCAATGTCACTTATAGAATTGGATTTAGGGGCATAAATAGATACATCGAATATCGCAACAAAAAAAACTCACTCATAACTACTCCAGAGTTATTTTCACTGAAAATAAAAAAGTGCCGGTTTGTCCTGTTATTAGCAAAAATCAATGTAACTTATAGAATTGGCTTTAGGGGCATAAATAGATACATCGAATATCGCAACAAAAAAAACTCACTCATAACTACTCCAGAGTTATTTTCACTGAAAATAAAAAAGTGCCGGTTTGTCCTGTTATTAGCAAAAATCAATGTCACTTATAGAATTGGCTTTAGGGGCATAAATAGATACATCGAATATCGCAACAAAAAAAAACTCACTCATAACTGGTCCAGAGTTATTTACACTGAAAATAAAAAAGTGCCGGTTTGTCCTGTTATTAGCAAAAATCAATGTAACTTATAGAATTGGCTTTAGGGGCACAAATAGATACATCGAATATCGCAACAAAAAAAACTCACTCATAACTGGTCCAGAGTTATTTTCACTGAAAATAAAAAAGTGCCGGTTTGTCCTGTTATTAGCAAAAATCAATGTCACTTATAGAATTGGCTTTAGGGGCATAAATAGATACATCGAATATCGCAATAAAAGAAACTCACTCATAACTGGTCCAGAGTTATTTACACTGAAAATAAAAAAGTGCCGGTTTGTCCTGTTATTAGCAAAAATCAATGTAACTTATAGAATTGGCTTTAGGGGCATAAATAGATACATCGAATATCGCAACAAAAAAAACTCACTCATAACTACTCCAGAGTTATTTTCACTGAAAATAAAAAAGTGCCGGTTTGTCCTGTTATTAGCAAAAATCAATGTAACTTATAGAATTGGCTTTAGGGGCATAAATAGATACATCGAATATCGCAACAAAAAAAACTTACTCATAACTGGTCCAGAGTTATTTACACTGAAAATAAAAAAGTGCCGGTTTGTCCTGTTATTAGCAAAAATCAATGTAACTTATAGAATTGGCTTTAGGGGCACAAATAGATACATCGAATATCGCAACAAAAAAAACTCACTCATAAACTACTCCAGAGTTATTTTCACTGAAAATAAAAAAGTGCCGGTTTGTCCTGTTATTAGCAAAAATCAATGTAACTTATAGAATTGGCTTTAGGGGCATAAATAGATACATTGAATATCGCAACAAAAAAAACTTACTCATAACTACTCCAGAGTTATTTTCACTGAAAATAAAAAAGTGTCGGTTTGTCCTGTTATTAACAAAAATCAATGTCACTTATAGAATTGGATTTAGGGGCATAAATAGATACATCGAATATCGCAACAAAAAAAACTCACTCATAACTACTCCAGATTTATTTTCACTGAAAATAAAAAAGTGCCGGTTTGTCCTGTTATTAGCAAAAATCAATGTAACTTATAGAATTGGCTTTAGGGGCATAAATAGATACATCGAATATCGCAACAAAAAAAACTCACTCATAACTACTCCAGAGTTATTTTCACTGAAAATAAAAAAGTGCCGGTTTGTCCTGTTATTAGCATAAATCAATGTAACTTATGGAATTGGCTTTAGGGGCATAAATAGATACATCGAATATCGCAACAAAAAAAACTCACTCATAACTGGTCCAGAGTTATTTACACTGAAAATAAAAAAGTGCCGGTTTGTCCTGTTATTAGCAAAAATCAATGTATTTTATAGAATTGGCTTTAGGGGCATAAATAGATACATCGAATATCGCAACAAAAGAAACTCACTCATAACTGGTCCAGAGTTATTTACACTGAAAATAAAAAAGTGCCGGTTTGTCCTGTTATTAGCAATAATCAATGTAACTTATAGAATTGGCTTTAGTGGCATAAAAAGATACATCGAATATCGCAACAAAAAAAACTCACTCATAACTACTCCAGAGTTATTTTCACTGAAAATAAAAAAGTGCCGGTTTGTCCTGTTATTAGCAAAAATCAATGTAACTTATGGAATTGGCTTTAGGGGCATAAATAGATACATCGAATATCGCAACAAAAAAAACTCACTCATAACTACTCCAGAGTTATTTTCACTGAAAATAAAAAAGTGCCGGTTTGTCCTGTTATTAGCAAAAATCAATGTAACTTATAGAATTGACTTTAGGGGCATAAATAGATACATCGAATATCGCAACAAAAAAAACTCACTCATAACTACTCCAGAGTTATTTTCACTGAAAATAAAAAAGTGCCGGTTTGTCCTGTTATTAGCAAAAATCAATGTCACTTATAGAATTGGATTTAGGGGCATAAATAGATACATCGAATATCGCAACAAAAAAAACTCACTCATAACTACTCCAGAGTTATTTTCACTGAAAATAAAAAAGTGCCGGTTTGTCCTGTTATTAGCAAAAATCAATGTAACTTATAGAATTGGCTTTAGGGGCATAAATAGATACATCGAATATCGCAACAAAAAAAACTCACTCATAACTACTCCAGAGTTATTTTCACTGAAAATAAAAAAGTGCCGGTTTGTCCTGTTATTAGCAAAAATCAATGTAACTTATAGAATTGGCTTTAGGGGCATAAATAGATACATCGAATATCGCAACAAAAAAAACTCACTCATAACTGGTCCAGAGTTATTTACACTGAAAATAAAAAAGTGCCGGTTTGTCCTGTTATTAGCAAAAATCAATGTAACTTATAGAATTGGCTTTAGGGGCACAAATAGATACATCGAATATCGCAACAAAAAAAACTCACTCATAACTGGTCCAGAGTTATTTTCACTGAAAATAAAAAAGTGCCGGTTTGTCCTGTTATTAGCAAAAATCAATGTAACTTATAGAATTGGCTTTAGGGGCATAAATAGATACATCGAATATCGCAATAAAAGAAACTCACTCATAACTGGTCCAGAGTTATTTACACTGAAAATAAAAAAGTGCCGGTTTGTCCTGTTATTAGCAAAAATCAATGTAACTTATAGAATTGGCTTTAGGGGCATAAATAGATACATCGAATATCGCAACAAAAAAAACTCACTCATAACTACTCCAGAGTTATTTTCACTGAAAATAAAAAAGTGCCGGTTTGTCCTGTTATTAGCAAAAATCAATGTAACTTATAGAATTGGCTTTAGGGGCATAAATAGATACATCGAATATCGCAACAAAAAAAACTCACTCATAACTGGTCCAGAGTTATTTACACTGAAAATAAAAAAGTGCCGGTTTGTCCTGTTATTAGCAAAAATCAATGTAACTTATAGAATTGGCTTTAGGGGCACAAATAGATACATCGAATATCGCAACAAAAAAAACTCACTCATAAACTACTCCAGAGTTATTTTCACTGAAAATAAAAAAGTGCCGGTTTGTCCTGTTATTAGCAAAAATCAATGTAACTTATAGAATTGGCTTTAGGGGCATAAATAGATACATTGAATATCGCAACAAAAAAAACTTACTCATAACTACTCCAGAGTTATTTTCACTGAAAATAAAAAAGTGTCGGTTTGTCCTGTTATTAGCAAAAATCAATGTCACTTATAGAATTGGATTTAGGGGCATAAATAGATACATCGAATATCGCAACAAAAAAAACTCACTCATAACTACTCCAGATTTATATTCACTGAAAATAAAAAAGTGCCGGTTTGTCCTGTTATTAGCAAAAATCAATGTAACTTATAGAATTGGCTTTAGGGGCATAAATAGATACATCGAATATCGCAATAAAAGAAACTCACTCATAACTGGTCCAGAGTTATTTACACTGAAAATAAAAAAGTGCCGGTTTGTCCTGTTATTAGCAAAAATCAATGTAACTTATAGAATTGGCTTTAGGGGCATAAATAGATACATCGAATATCGCAACAAAAAAAACTCACTCATAACTGGTCCAGAGTTATTTACACTGAAAATAAAAAAGTGCCGGTTTGTCCTGTTATTAGCAAAAATCAATGTAACTTATAGAATTGGCTTTAGGGGCATAAATAGATACATCGAATATCGCAACAAAAAAAACTCACTCATAACTACTCCAGAGTTATTTTCACTGAAAATAAAAAAGTGCCGGTTTGTCCTGTTATTAGCAAAAATCAATGTCACTTATAGAATTGGATTTAGGGGCATAAATAGATACATCGAATATCGCAACAAAAAAAACTCAGTCATAACTACTCCAGAGTTATTTTCACTGAAAATAAAAAAGTGCCGGTTTGTCCTGTTATTAGCAAAAATCAATGTAACTTATAGAATTGGCTTAAGGGGCATAAATAGATACATTGAATATCGCAACAAAAAAAACTCACTCATAACTACTCCAGAGTTATTTTCACTGAAAATATAAAAGTGCCGGTTTGTCCTGTTATTAGCAAAAATCAATGTAACTTATAGAATTGGCTTAAGGGGCATAAATAGATACATCGAATATCGCAACAAAAAAAACTCACTCATAACTACTCCAGAGTTATTTTCACTGAAAATAAAAAAGTGCCGGTTTGTCCTGTTATTAGCAAAAATCAATGTAACTTATAGAATTGGCTTTAGGGGCATAAATAGATACATTGAATATCGCAACAAAAAAAACTTACTCATAACTACTCCAGAGTTATTTTCACTGAAAATAAAAAAGTGTCGGTTTGTCCTGTTATTAGCAAAAATCAATGTCACTTATAGAATTGGATTTAGGGGCATAAATAGATACATCGAATATCGCAACAAAAAAAACTCACTCATAACTACTCCAGATTTATATTCACTGAAAATAAAAAAGTGTCGGTTTGTCCTGTTATTAGCAAAAATCAATGTCACTTATAGAATTGGATTTAGGGGCATAAATAGATACATCGAATATCGCAACAAAAAAAACTCACTCATAACTACTCCAGATTTATATTCACTGAAAATAAAAAAGTGCCGGTTTGTCCTGTTATTAGCAAAAATCAATGTAACTTATAGAATTGGCTTTAGGGGCATAAATAGATACATCGAATATCGCAATAAAAGAAACTCACTCATAACTGGTCCAGAGTTATTTACACTGAAAATAAAAAAGTGCCGGTTTGTCCTGTTATTAGCAAAAATCAATGTAACTTATAGAATTGGCTTTAGGGGCATAAATAGATACATCGAATATCGCAACAAAAAAAACTCACTCATAACTGGTCCAGAGTTATTTACACTGAAAATAAAAAAGTGCCGGTTTGTCCTGTTATTAGCAAAAATCAATGTAACTTATAGAATTGGCTTTAGGGGCATAAATAGATACATCGAATATAGCAACAAAAAAAACTCACTCATAACTACTCCAGAGTTATTTTCACTGAAAATAAAAAAGTGCCGGTTTGTCCTGTTATTAGCAAAAATCAATGTCACTTATAGAATTGGATTTAGGGGCATAAATAGATACATCGAATATCGCAACAAAAAAAACTCAGTCATAACTACTCCAGAGTTATTTTCACTGAAAATAAAAAAGTGCCGGTTTGTCCTGTTATTAGCAAAAATCAATGTAACTTATAGAATTGGCTTAAGGGGCATAAATAGATACATCGAATATCGCAACAAAAAAAACTCACTCATAACTACTCCAGAGTTATTTTCACTGAAAATAAAAAAGTGCCGGTTTGTCCTGTTATTAGCAAAAATCAATGTAACTTATAGAATTGACTTTAGGGGCATAAATAGATACATCGAATATCGCAACAAAAAAAACTCACTCATAACTACTCCAGAGTTATTTTCACTGAAAATAAAAAAGTGCCGGTTTGTCCTGTTATTAGCAAAAATCAATGTAACTTATGGAATTGGCTTTAGGGGCATAAATAGATACATCGAATATCGCAACAAAAAAAACTCACTCATAACTACTCCAGAGTTATTTTCACTGAAAATAAAAAAGTGCCGGTTTGTCCTGTTATTAGCAAAAATCAATGTAACTTATAGAATTGGCTTAAGGGGCATAAATAGATACATCGAATATCGCAACAAAAAAAACTCACTCATAACTACTCCAGAGTTATTTTCACTGAAAATAAAAAAGTGCCGGTTTGTCCTGTTATTAGCAAAAATCAATGTAACTTATAGAATTGGCTTTAGGGGCATAAATAGATACATCGAATATCGCAACAAAAAAAACTCACTCATAACTACTCCAGAGTTATTTTCACTGAAAATAAAAAAGTGCCGGTTTGTCCTGTTATTAGCAAAAATCAATGTCACTTATAGAATTGGATTTAGGGGCATAAATAGATACATCGAATATCGCAACAAAAAAAACTCACTCATAACTACTCCAGAGTTATTTTCACTGAAAATAAAAAAGTGCCGGTTTGTCCTGTTATTAGCAAAAATCAATGTAACTTATAGAATTGGCTTAAGGGGCATAAATAGATACATCGAATATCGCAACAAAAAAAACTCACTCATAACTACTCCAGAGTTATTTTCACTGAAAATAAAAAAGTGCCGGTTTGTCCTGTTATTAGCAAAAATCAATGTAACTTATAGAATTGACTTTAGGGGCATAAATAGATACATCGAATATCGCAACAAAAAAAACTCACTCATAACTACTCCAGAGTTATTTTCACTGAAAATAAAAAAGTGCCGGTTTGTCCTGTTATTAGCAAAAATCAATGTCACTTATAGAATTGGATTTAGGGGCATAAATAGATACATCGAATATCGCAACAAAAAAAACTCACTCATAACTACTCCAGAGTTATTTTCACTGAAAATAAAAAAGTGCCGGTTTGTCCTGTTATTAGCAAAAATCAATGTAACTTATAGAATTGGCTTTAGGGGCATAAATAGATACATCGAATATCGCAACAAAAAAAACTCACTCATAACTACTCCAGAGTTATTTTCACTGAAAATAAAAAAGTGCCGGTTTGTCCTGTTATTAGCAAAAATCAATGTAACTTATAGAATTGGCTTTAGGGGCATAAATAGATACATCGAATATCGCAACAAAAAAAACTCACTCATAACTGGTCCAGAGTTATTTACACTGAAAATAAAAAAGTGCCGGTTTGTCCTGTTATTAGCAAAAATCAATGTAACTTATAGAATTGGCTTTAGGGGCACAAATAGATACATCGAATATCGCAACAAAAAAAACTCACTCATAACTGGTCCAGAGTTATTTTCACTGAAAATAAAAAAGTGCCGGTTTGTCCTGTTATTAGCAAAAATCAATGTAACTTATAGAATTGGCTTTAGGGGCATAAATAGATACATCGAATATCGCAATAAAAGAAACTCACTCATAACTGGTCCAGAGTTATTTACACTGAAAATAAAAAAGTGCCGGTTTGTCCTGTTATTAGCAAAAATCAATGTAACTTATAGAATTGGCTTTAGGGGCATAAATAGATACATCGAATATCGCAACAAAAAAAACTCACTCATAACTACTCCAGAGTTATTTTCACTGAAAATAAAAAAGTGCCGGTTTGTCCTGTTATTAGCAAAAATCAATGTAACTTATAGAATTGGCTTTAGGGGCATAAATAGATACATCGAATATCGCAACAAAAAAAACTCACTCATAACTGGTCCAGAGTTATTTACACTGAAAATAAAAAAGTGCCGGTTTGTCCTGTTATTAGCAAAAATCAATGTAACTTATAGAATTGGCTTTAGGGGCACAAATAGATACATCGAATATCGCAACAAAAAAAACTCACTCATAACTGGTCCAGAGTTATTTTCACTGAAAATAAAAAAGTGCCGGTTTGTCCTGTTATTAGCAAAAATCAATGTAACTTATAGAATTGGCTTTAGGGGCATAAATAGATACATCGAATATCGCAATAAAAGAAACTCACTCATAACTGGTCCAGAGTTATTTACACTGAAAATAAAAAAGTGCCGGTTTGTCCTGTTATTAGCAAAAATCAATGTAACTTATAGAATTGGCTTTAGGGGCATAAATAGATACATCGAATATCGCAACAAAAAAAACTCACTCATAACTACTCCAGAGTTATTTTCACTGAAAATAAAAAAGTGCCGGTTTGTCCTGTTATTAGCAAAAATCAATGTAACTTATAGAATTGGCTTTAGGGGCATAAATAGATACATCGAATATCGCAACAAAAAAAACTCACTCATAACTGGTCCAGAGTTATTTACACTGAAAATAAAAAAGTGCCGGTTTGTCCTGTTATTAGCAAAAATCAATGTAACTTATAGAATTGGCTTTAGGGGCACAAATAGATACATCGAATATCGCAACAAAAAAAACTCACTCATAAACTACTCCAGAGTTATTTTCACTGAAAATAAAAAAGTGCCGGTTTGTCCTGTTATTAGCAAAAATCAATGTAACTTATAGAATTGGCTTTAGGGGCATAAATAGATACATTGAATATCGCAACAAAAAAAACTTACTCATAACTACTCCAGAGTTATTTTCACTGAAAATAAAAAAGTGTCGGTTTGTCCTGTTATTAGCAAAAATCAATGTCACTTATAGAATTGGATTTAGGGGCATAAATAGATACATCGAATATCGCAACAAAAAAAACTCACTCATAACTACTCCAGATTTATATTCACTGAAAATAAAAAAGTGCCGGTTTGTCCTGTTATTAGCAAAAATCAATGTAACTTATAGAATTGGCTTTAGGGGCATAAATAGATACATCGAATATCGCAATAAAAGAAACTCACTCATAACTGGTCCAGAGTTATTTACACTGAAAATAAAAAAGTGCCGGTTTGTCCTGTTATTAGCAAAAATCAATGTAACTTATAGAATTGGCTTTAGGGGCATAAATAGATACATCGAATATCGCAACAAAAAAAACTCACTCATAACTGGTCCAGAGTTATTTACACTGAAAATAAAAAAGTGCCGGTTTGTCCTGTTATTAGCAAAAATCAATGTAACTTATAGAATTGGCTTTAGGGGCATAAATAGATACATCGAATATCGCAACAAAAAAAACTCACTCATAACTACTCCAGAGTTATTTTCACTGAAAATAAAAAAGTGCCGGTTTGTCCTGTTATTAGCAAAAATCAATGTCACTTATAGAATTGGATTTAGGGGCATAAATAGATACATCGAATATCGCAACAAAAAAAACTCAGTCATAACTACTCCAGAGTTATTTTCACTGAAAATAAAAAAGTGCCGGTTTGTCCTGTTATTAGCAAAAATCAATGTAACTTATAGAATTGGCTTAAGGGGCATAAATAGATACATCGAATATCGCAACAAAAAAAACTCACTCATAACTACTCCAGAGTTATTTTCACTGAAAATAAAAAAGTGCCGGTTTGTCCTGTTATTAGCAAAAATCAATGTAACTTATAGAATTGACTTTAGGGGCATAAATAGATACATCGAATATCGCAACAAAAAAAACTCACTCATAACTACTCCAGAGTTATTTTCACTGAAAATAAAAAAGTGCCGGTTTGTCCTGTTATTAGCAAAAATCAATGTAACTTATGGAATTGGCTTTAGGGGCATAAATAGATACATCGAATATCGCAACAAAAAAAACTCACTCATAACTACTCCAGAGTTATTTTCACTGAAAATAAAAAAGTGCCGGTTTGTCCTGTTATTAGCAAAAATCAATGTAACTTATAGAATTGGCTTAAGGGGCATAAATAGATACATCGAATATCGCAACAAAAAAAACTCACTCATAACTACTCCAGAGTTATTTTCACTGAAAATAAAAAAGTGCCGGTTTGTCCTGTTATTAGCAAAAATCAATGTAACTTATAGAATTGGCTTAAGGGGCATAAATAGATACATCGAATATCGCAACAAAAAAAACTCACTCATAACTACTCCAGAGTTATTTTCACTGAAAATAAAAAAGTGCCGGTTTGTCCTGTTATTAGCAAAAATCAATGTAACTTATAGAATTGACTTTAGGGGCATAAATAGATACATCGAATATCGCAACAAAAAAAACTCACTCATAACTACTCCAGAGTTATTTTCACTGAAAATAAAAAAGTGCCGGTTTGTCCTGTTATTAGCAAAAATCAATGTAACTTATGGAATTGGCTTTAGGGGCATAAATAGATACATCGAATATCGCAACAAAAAAAACTCACTCATAACTACTCCAGAGTTATTTTCACTGAAAATAAAAAAGTGCCGGTTTGTCCTGTTATTAGCAAAAATCAATGTCACTTATAGAATTGGATTTAGGGGCATAAATAGATACATCGAATATCGCAACAAAAAAAACTCACTCATAACTACTCCAGAGTTATTTTCACTGAAAATAAAAAAGTGCCGGTTTGTCCTGTTATTAGCAAAAATCAATGTAACTTATAGAATTGGCTTAAGGGGCATAAATAGATACATCGAATATCGCAACAAAAAAAACTCACTCATAACTACTCCAGAGTTATTTTCACTGAAAATAAAAAAGTGCCGGTTTGTCCTGTTATTAGCAAAAATCAATGTAACTTATAGAATTGACTTTAGGGGCATAAATAGATACATCGAATATCGCAACAAAAAAAACTCACTCATAACTACTCCAGAGTTATTTTCACTGAAAATAAAAAAGTGCCGGTTTGTCCTGTTATTAGCAAAAATCAATGTAACTTATAGAATTGGCTTTAGGGGCATAAATAGATACATCGAATATCGCAACAAAAAAAACTCACTCATAACTACTCCAGAGTTATTTTCACTGAAAATAAAAAAGTGCCGGTTTGTCCTGTTATTAGCAAAAATCAATGTCACTTATAGAATTGGATTTAGGGGCATAAATAGATACATCGAATATCGCAACAAAAAAAACTCACTCATAACTACTCCAGAGTTATTTTAACTGAAAATAAAAAAGTGCCGGTTTGTCCTGTTATTAGCAAAAATCAATGTAACTTATAGAATTGGCTTTAGGGGCATAAATAGATACATCGAATATCGCAACAAAAAAAACTCACTCATAACTACTCCAGAGTTATTTTCACTGAAAATAAAAAAGTGCCGGTTTGTCCTGTTATTAGCAAAAATCAATGTAACTTATAGAATTGGCTTTAGGGGCATAAATAGATACATCGAATATCGCAACAAAAAAAACTCACTCATAACTACTCCAGAGTTATTTTCACTGAAAATAAAAAAGTGCCGGTTTGTCCTGTTATTAGCAAAAATCAATGTCACTTATAGAATTGGATTTAGGGGCATAAATAGATACATCGAATATCGCAACAAAAAAAACTCACTCATAACTACTCCAGAGTTATTTTAACTGAAAATAAAAAAGTGCCGGTTTGTCCTGTTATTAGCAAAAATCAATGTAACTTATAGAATTGGCTTTAGGGGCATAAATAGATACATCGAATATCGCAACAAAAAAAACTCACTCATAACTACTCCAGAGTTATTTTCACTGAAAATAAAAAAGTGCCGGTTTGTCCTGTTATTAGCAAAAATCAATATCACTTATAGAATTGGATTTAGGGGCATAAATAGATACATCGAATATCGCAACAAAAAAAACTCACTCATAACTACTCCAGAGTTATTTTCACTGAAAATAAAAAAGTGCCGGTTTGTCCTGTTATTAGCAAAAATCAATGTAACTTATAGAATTGGCTTTAGGGGCATAAATAGATACATCGAATATCGCAACAAAAAAAACTCACTCATAACTACTCCAGAGTTATTTTCACTGAAAATAAAAAAGTGCCGGTTTGTCCTGTTATTAGCAAAAATCAATGTACCTTATAGAATTGGCTTTAGGGGCATAAATAGATACATCGAATATCGCAACAAAAAAAACTCACTCATAACTACTCCAGAGTTATTTTCACTGAAAATAAAAAAGTGCCGGTTTGTCCTGTTATTAGCAAAAATCAATGTAACTTATGGAATTGGCTTTAGGGGCATAAATAGATACATCGAATGTCGCAACAAAAAAAACTCACTCATAACTACTCCAGAGTTATTTTCACTGAAAATAAAAAAGTGCCGGTTTGTCCTGTTATTAGCAAAAATCAATGTAACTTATAGAATTGGCTTAAGGGGCATAAATAGATACATCGAATATCGCAACAAAAAAAACTCACTCATAACTGGTCCAGAGTTATTTACACTGAAAATAAAAAAGTGCCGGTTTGTCCTGTTATTAGCAAAAATCAATGTTACTTATAGAATTGGCTTTAGGGCACAAATAGATACATCGAATATCGCAACAAAAAAAACTCACTCATAAACTACTCCAGAGTTATTTTCACTGAAAATAAAAAAGTGCCGGTTTGTCCTGTTATTAGCAAAAATCAATGTTACTTATAGAATTGGCTTTAGGGGCATAAATAGATACATCGAATATCGCAACAAAAAAAACTCACTCATAACTACTCAGAGTTATTTTCACTGAAAATAAAAAAGTGCCGGTTTGTCCTGTTATTAGCAAAAATCAATGTCACTTATAGAATTGGATTTAGGGGCATAAATAGATACATCGAATATCGCAACAAAAAAAACTCACTCATAACTACTCCAGAGTTATTTTCACTGAAAATAAAAAAGTGCCGGTTTGTCCTGTTATTAGCAAAAATCAATGTAACTTATAGAATTGGCTTAAGGGGCATAAATAGATACATCGAATATCGCAACAAAAAAAACTCACTCATAACTACTCCAGAGTTATTTTCACTGAAAATAAAAAAGTGCCGGTTTGTCCTGTTATTAGCAAAAATCAATGTAACTTATAGAATTGGCTTTACTGGCATAAATAGATACATCGAATATCGCAACAGAAAAAAACTCACTCATAACTACTCCAGAGTTATTTTCACTGAAAATAAAAAAGTGCCGGTTTGTCCTGTTATTAGCAAAAATCAATGTAACTTATAGAATTGACTTTAGGGGCATAAATAGATACATCGAATATCGCAACAAAAAAAACTCACTCATAACTACTCCAGAGTTATTTTCACTGAAAATAAAAAAGTGCCGGTTTGTCCTGTTATTAGCAAAAATCAATGTCACTTATAGAATTGGATTTAGGGGCATAAATAGATACATCGAATATCGCAACAAAAAAAACTCACTCATAACTACTCCAGAGTTATTTTCACTGAAAATAAAAAAGTGCCGGTTTGTCCTGTTATTAGCAAAAATCAATGTAACTTATAGAATTGGCTTTAGGGGCATAAATAGATACATCGAATATCGCAACAAAAAAAACTCACTCATAACTGGTCCAGAGTTATTTACACTGAAAATAAAAAAGTGCCGGTTTGTCCTGTTATTAGCAAAAATCAATGTAACTTATAGAATTGGCTTTAGGGGCACAAATAGATACATCGAATATCGCAACAAAAAAAACTCACTCATAACTGGTCCAGAGTTATTTTCACTGAAAATAAAAAAGTGCCGGTTTGTCCTGTTATTAGCAAAAATCAATGTAACTTATAGAATTGGCTTTAGGGGCATAAATAGATACATCGAATATCGCAATAAAAGAAACTCACTCATAACTGGTCCAGAGTTATTTACACTGAAAATAAAAAAGTGCCGGTTTGTCCTGTTATTAGCAAAAATCAATGTAACTTATAGAATTGGCTTTAGGGGCATAAATAGATACATCGAATATCGCAACAAAAAAAACTCACTCATAACTACTCCAGAGTTATTTTCACTGAAAATAAAAAAGTGCCGGTTTGTCCTGTTATTAGCAAAAATCAATGTAACTTATAGAATTGGCTTTAGGGGCATAAATAGATACATCGAATATCGCAACAAAAAAAACTCACTCATAACTGGTCCAGAGTTATTTACACTGAAAATAAAAAAGTGCCGGTTTGTCCTGTTATTAGCAAAAATCAATGTAACTTATAGAATTGGCTTTAGGGGCACAAATAGATACATCGAATATCGCAACAAAAAAAACTCACTCATAAACTACTCCAGAGTTATTTTCACTGAAAATAAAAAAGTGCCGGTTTGTCCTGTTATTAGCAAAAATCAATGTAACTTATAGAATTGGCTTTAGGGGCATAAATAGATACATTGAATATCGCAACAAAAAAAACTTACTCATAACTACTCCAGAGTTATTTTCACTGAAAATAAAAAAGTGTCGGTTTGTCCTGTTATTAGCAAAAATCAATGTCACTTATAGAATTGGATTTAGGGGCATAAATAGATACATCGAATATCGCAACAAAAAAAACTCACTCATAACTACTCCAGATTTATATTCACTGAAAATAAAAAAGTGCCGGTTTGTCCTGTTATTAGCAAAAATCAATGTAACTTATAGAATTGGCTTTAGGGGCATAAATAGATACATCGAATATCGCAATAAAAGAAACTCACTCATAACTGGTCCAGAGTTATTTACACTGAAAATAAAAAAGTGCCGGTTTGTCCTGTTATTAGCAAAAATCAATGTAACTTATAGAATTGGCTTTAGGGGCATAAATAGATACATCGAATATCGCAACAAAAAAAACTCACTCATAACTGGTCCAGAGTTATTTACACTGAAAATAAAAAAGTGCCGGTTTGTCCTGTTATTAGCAAAAATCAATGTAACTTATAGAATTGGCTTTAGGGGCATAAATAGATACATCGAATATCGCAACAAAAAAAACTCACTCATAACTACTCCAGAGTTATTTTCACTGAAAATAAAAAAGTGCCGGTTTGTCCTGTTATTAGCAAAAATCAATGTCACTTATAGAATTGGCTTTAGGGGCATAAATAGATACATCGAATATCGCAACAAAAAAAACTCAGCTCATAACTACTCCAGAGTTATTTTCACTGAAAATAAAAAAGTGCCGGTTTGTCCTGTTATTAGCAAAAATCAATGTAACTTATAGAATTGGCTTAGGGGCATAAATAGATACATCGAATATCGCAACAAAAAAAACTCACTCATAACTACTCCAGAGTTATTTTCACTGAAAATAAAAAAGTGCCGGTTTGTCCTGTTATTAGCAAAAATCAATGTAACTTATAGAATTGGCTTTAGGGGCATAAATAGATACATCGAATATCGCAACAAAAAAAACTCACTCATAACTACTCCAGAGTTATTTTCACTGAAAATAAAAAAGTGCCGGTTTGTCCTGTTATTAGCAAAAATCAATGTAACTTATAGAATTGGCTTTAGGGGCATAAATAGATACATCGAATATCGCAACAAAAAAAACTCACTCATAACTACTCCAGAGTTATTTTCACTGAAAATAAAAAAGTGCCGGTTTGTCCTGTTATTAGCAAAAATCAATGTAACTTATAGAATTGGCTTAAGGGGCATAAATAGATACATCGAATATCGCAACAAAAAAAACTCACTCATAACTACTCCAGAGTTATTTTCACTGAAAATAAAAAAGTGCCGGTTTGTCCTGTTATTAGCAAAAATCAATGTAACTTATAGAATTGGCTTAGGGGCATAAATAGATACATCGAATATCGCAACAAAAAAAACTCACTCATAACTACTCCAGAGTTATTTTCACTGAAAATAAAAAAGTGCCGGTTTGTCCTGTTATTAGCAAAAATCAATGTAACTTATAGAATTGGCTTTAGGGGCATAAATAGATACATCGAATATCGCAACAAAAAAAACTCACTCATAACTACTCCAGAGTTATTTTCACTGAAAATAAAAAAGTGCCGGTTTGTCCTGTTATTAGCAAAAATCAATGTAACTTATAGAATTGGCTTTAGGGGCATAAATAGATACATCGAATATCGCAACAAAAAAAACTCACTCATAACTACTCCAGAGTTATTTTCACTGAAAATAAAAAAGTGCCGGTTTGTCCTGTTATTAGCAAAAATCAATGTAACTTATAGAATTGGATTTAGGGGCATAAATAGATACATCGAATATCGCAACAAAAAAAACTCACTCATAACTACTCCAGAGTTATTTTCACTGAAAATAAAAAAGTGCCGGTTTGTCCTGTTATTAGCAAAAATCAATGTAACTTATAG